>CM056508.1:40822186-42022186 GCA_029783415.1 Anisodus acutangulus
TTACGTGCCCTTTACGCCCAGTCATTCCGAAGAACACTTGCATCTCCCCCCGTCTTACCGCGGCTGCTAGCACAGAGTTAGCCGGGGCTTATTCCTCAAGTCCTGTCATGATCGCACACTCGATGAAAGAGATTTACAAGCGGCATTGTCCTTCTTTACTCACGCGATATTGCTGGATCGGGCTTTCGCCCATTGTCCAAGATTCCCCACTACTGCCCCCCCGTGGGAGTCCGGGCCGTGTCTCAGTCAAATCACATAGATAAGCCCCTACCTGCCAGCGTGCGGATGGATATGGGCAGGCGAAGCGCGAAGGGGATGGATGTCTGAGCGGTTGAAAGAGCCGGTCTTGAAAATCAAAGTATTTTGTGAAATACCGGGGGTTCGAATCCCTCTCCATCCGCGAGGTCATAAGTTCTCTCTTGCCTTATCTATAGATAAGAACGAATCGGATCGACTCGAACCAACAAAAGAAAACAAAGTACCTTTCTTGGTTTTCAGGTAGGAAGAAAACAAAGGAAAACATAGAAAGAGCAAAAGCCAAGGGGGGCAGCTGCGACAAAATGAAAAATAAGTAGGGTTTAGGTTTTGACTTTTGATACCATGTAAGATTGTATTGGTCTTCTTTGGGGAGTCTTTCTCATTAATACAAAATATATATAAGGTGTACAATGTGGAATCGTTATACAATATGTATAATATATTTACCATAATTACACAAAATTAAATATGGCTAAATATATTATTTGTACACGTGCTAATATAGATGACTATGTTATGTGGGGTAACGACAATGGAATTTTTTACTGAAATAATCTTATTAAATTAATTAACAAAAATAATTGGTGTTTTTTAAAATTTACAGAACTAGTATAAATTATTTTCCAATAACGTATTAGATATTATTTTATTTATAAAACCTAATGGACAAAAACTAACGCTAACGGAGTAAAATTTAAACCCCTCTTTCTCCTTACGTGGTCCTATTTTTCATTTGTGAAATCAAATAAAAAGATGGACTAACCGCTACATAAATCCGCTCGGTTTACTCTTCCTTTTGCACCCCAGAAAAAATCATTTCACATCTCAAAAGTGAATCATAAGAAGCTCGTAAACAAAATTACAATTGGCATCGGTCAAACGCCAAAGCAATGAGAAAGTCTAATTCGATATCGAAGAAGAAGAAAAAAACTTTTAATTCTCTTTCCAAAAATGAATGCAGAATCACACTCATTCTTAATTTTATAAATGAATTTGCTAATTGTTTAGTGCTTGATTTTACAAATGAAAAACAGGACCATGTAAGGAGAAAGAGGGGTTTAAATGTTGGAGAGAGAAAAATCTAATATTTATAGAGTCGTTACTATCATTAACGTTTTATTCTTAAATCGTAATTCAGAGTTATGATTTTTAAATTTTATTCCGTCGGCCGTTAGTTTTTGTCCGTTAAATTTTATGAATAAAATAATACCTAATATATTTATATTCGTTCTGTAATTTTTTTTAAAATATATTATTTTTATTAATTGATTTAAATAATAGATTATTTCGATAAAAAATTCAACGACAGTGGGTAGCATCAATTGCATTGTTGGGAGTTGGGACTTGTCAAGTGTGAAGTTTTTGCACGGATTCCCTTCAAACGCACTTGTCTTTAATTTTGGGAGCAAGGTATAACCGTATAAGTAGTCATTCTGTAAAAATGTTGGTAATCGAATTATCCCATAATCAAAAAATATTATAATAAAAATGCATATAATACGTAAATTATTGGTTCTGATAATACTTGTTGGGATCGAAATAATCAGGACATCATGCGGAAGCTAACAATTGAAAATTTTGAACGACGATAAATCAAACAACAACAAAAATATACTAAAGACACATAATACTTTCATATGATTTGGTCAATTGACCAACATATAAAAGAACAAATATTAAAAAAAAGCCTAAAAACTATTGAGATAATATCTCCCTATAAACAATACTCTTTAACGACTACATTGTGAATGTTATTGTGTTGTGTATGAGAAAAAAAACCTTCTATTTATAAAAGACAACTTCTTCTCTAAGAAAAGGATAAATATGGTAGTCTTTTTTTATAAAGAAAACATTTTTCACCAAGAAATCTTATTTGAAGTAAAACACAATGATGATAGAATTCAAATAAGACAGAAAATTCAGGGCAAATCCTAACAGAGGCTGGTGTGTGGGTGGTAGATTGGGGTAGGGTTGTAGTGGCATGGGTGGTAGGTGTGGAGTGGTGGGTGGAGTAGGTGGTTGGCGTGGGTGGATAGTGGGGCCAGGTTCGGGATGCATGATATGTTTTTATTGATCCAAAAAATATTTTCAGTTAAATTTTTAAAAAAAATATTTTTCATAAGAAAAGTTTGTTCAAAATATTTAGTGCCATCAAACAAGAAAAATAGAAAATATTTTCCGTCTTATCAAACAGAAGTCATAACTTTTAGTAAGCATTTTAATGCTTTTTTTTTATAGAAAGAATCCCTTTTTAATTGAAATATTGTATAGTAAGCGTTACTAATAATTAAGATGTTGAACCCTGTGGAGGCAACTTTAATTGCAAGATTAAGAGTTGTTGGCATAAATTTAACTTACATACACGGCAGTCTAAAAAAATTTACATTATCAATGTATTTTAGTCGATTATAGTAGCTGGTTATTCTCTATATTATTTAGGTTATCAAATTAGGATTTCTATAAATAATTTGTCTATTATTGTAACTAGAGATCCTAACTTTCCAGTATTTTCCGAAAAACAGCAATTAAAAATAGAGAATATATATCAAAAAAAGGTCCAACGGTTGGAATCCTGCTGGGTCCTTATTCTCCGAAATTCGAAGTGAAATTTTGGAAAGCACTCAAAAATGAAAGTTAGATAAAGAAGTGTTAGTAAGAACTAGCACTAGACTTCTTCCCAGGGGTCCATTCCCTTGACCCGTACTGATGAGAATTTGACTCCACGAGAAATTGAACAAAAGGTTGCTGAATTAGCCTATTCTTGCGTGTACCAATTGAAGTATTTTGAGAAATTGAGAATCAGAACGTTAAGCCTTTTACAGACTCGGCTCTTTCAAATCCTGAAGAATAAGAGGAGAGCAAAGCGCCAATTTCACTCCTCTCCTTATAGTCGAATTGCTTGATACAAATTTATATTTTTGGGGAATTGGTTGGGCGGTCCGCTTCCACGAATGAAATCTATATTTTAGCTAGTGAGTGGTTCTGTCGGGCGGGAAGTAGGTCGGGCCCTACGGGCGGGCATCTCCCGCAATGCAAGCACCATTGTTCGACACCACCCGAGAACCAAAGGATTCGTCAGTCCAGGCTGAAAATATGTTTTTTGGGGGTGGAAGGAAAAAAGAAAACGTAGGGGTAGGGTATCCACCCCTATGGCCATGTTCTATTACTCTATCTATTCAAACAAAAAAGGAAAAAGTCCCTCCCTAGAAAGCTCCTAGGACTACTATGCATCGAGTCAACATCGGGATTAATTGCAAAAGCAACTAAGTCAACGTCTATTATTGTGGATCTATTGGCCCCAACGCTTGAATTTATTCCACCACAAACAATTGAATATACTACTACAGAATCTTATGTTACTGTTGTTACGAAAAAGGCTCAAATATTCCATTGAACTATCGAAAATGGTTCATTTATGTCACTCGTCAATAATTTGACTCATTTATGGCATCGTCGTTACAAAAATGACTCATCCATGCCATTTTTCATTAACGCTGATTTTACAATACCAGATATGACACGTGCCTTCAATTAGAGGTCCACGTCATTTAATTAAACCAACCAAAATTTTAATTCAAATTAATAAAAAAGGCTCTAAGCTCCGCTCCTTCGACTGATTGTTCGCATCAACTAATTGTGCCACAGTTGAGCGTTTCTGTCCAATCACTACATAGACACAATACAATGTCTCACTCTTAGAGGTGACCATTGAGTTCAGTTAAATTGGTTTAATATGGTATCGATAGCAATAGCCGTTTTTCCTGTTTGTAAAAATCAGACTCATACACCCGACTCACCCACAACCATAATCTAGTTAGAGGTCACGTGCCATATCTGGTATTGTAAAACCGACGTTAATGAAAAATGGCATGGATGAACCATTTTGATAACAATGATGACATAAATGAGCCAAACTATTGATGATTGACATAAATAAATCATTTTCGATATCTCGATGGCATATTTGAGCCTTTTCCGTTGTTATTACTATCACTATATACCACCTCAGTAGTTAGAACTCCGCGATCATCTTAACCTGATGGTGTGATGAAAAAAAACTATAAAATGCTAATGCGTAAAAGTTACAAAAGTTAAAACTTGTTAGGTATAGTTGGCTACAATATGCTACCAATAAAGTAGCAAAAAATGACAAAAGTTCAGATTGCAATCTGTCTCTTGAGTTAACACACCATTTTCCTAATGACTATTTCTTCTGAATAAAACAAAGCCTAAAACAGAAGTTAATGTCTTTTTTTTCCTAACGTCACATTGACTAATGACCCAAAACGTCAATATAGTAGTTAAAGCTCATCAAGAAAAAGTTCTTTATTATGCAAGAAAGTGTAACGCCATAGTTTCTCTTCTTGTTTTTATTCAAACTAAATCTTAATGTTTTCTTTAATTATTTCTAGTGTTAGATATCCAAAACCTTAGTAATATCCGGCCGGCTACCGGCTACCAGCAAGTTTCCATCTGCATAAGGTAATGATCAAGAACCTATATTATATTAAAACAACCAAAAAAGAAGGAAAAGAAACAGGAACTTTAAACTTTTCTAGTTTGTTCTCTTATGGTGAAACATGGATACTGTTCTTTTCTCATGTTTTGTTCTGTGAAATTTGCAGCCCGAGTGTTAGTACCAATCCAGTCAGCCTCACAACATAATCAGAGTGAGAATTTGGTTATCCGCAAACGCTTCTCCGAAAGCAACCCTCTCGAGTTTCCGGCTGTTTCCTAGATTGAAGTAGCCTTTTGTCGCCCTACCAAACGAGAGAAGTCACTATCAAACAACTCGCCCTATTGAAGTACCAAAGTTGCGCTTAGCCCCATTACTAGGAAATGATTTTGCCCTTGAATTGAAGTTGATGAGCCTGAACTATATCCTCAAGTTTCATAAACAATGATCTCCATATTTGGGATTCGGATATCATATATCAAGAAGTTTTAGCCTTCTTTTCCAGCCCCTACTCTCAAAAGAAAGAGAGATTTACAGGGCACTCTTGATGGATACTCCGAAATCGTATCATCAAAGAAGAGGGAGTACTCCATCTCCTCTCTTGATGTCTCAAACACTCTGGTCATCAACTGAAAAACCATGCAGAGGATTGAGATCAGATGATGAAAAAGGGGTAAATGTGAAAGTTGTATTGCGTTGCAGGTATGAATCAGTTATATTTAAGCGTATTTTATGTTGTGAGGATTCTATTTTGAGTTTACTAGTTTTATGCTGGTTGTCAGCCTCAACTCTGCTCCTTCATATAAGTTGGATACTGGGAATGCAAGCAAGCTCACACACGTGGAGTTCTACATTTTTTCTTTCTTTTTAGGTTAGGTCTGGATAATTAAGAAACCTATCTTCTCCTTTTTACCAAAAAAACTAATTTATGTATCTCACGATCATTTGTTACTAAGAGGTTAGAAGTATATAACATTAAAAGCAAGACGCGTAGGGTGATCGACTCATCAAGTTACCATTGAGTTTTATTAGCAAGTGACATGGTTGTGTTTCAGGCCTCCAAATGAGGACGAAATGAAGGTGAAAGGTCCTCTGGTTATCTCATGCAACGAGCTGAAACAAGAAGTCGCCGCAACTTTGAACACAGCTATTAAGCAAATAAACAAAAGCTTTCTCTTTGATAAGGTTATCTTCTTATAATGTCTCTAAGATTAATCTGTTCTCTACCTTTTTCTTTGCTGCAAAAATTTGTGTATTAACGTACATTTTAACCCGTTGATGCCACAATATTTGTTAGGTTTGTGGTCCATCATCGCAGCAAAAGGACTTTTATGATCAGTCTGTGGCTCCTCTTGTTAACGAGGCTCTTGAGGGATATACTTGTACTATTTTTGCTTATGGCCAAACTGGAACAGGAAAAACTTACACAATGGAAGGGGAAGCAGTTAAAGAGAAGATTCTCTCTGATTTTCTCTTCGTTTTCCCCCCCTCAAATGTAACTATCATTTCGACAGAGGCAGCAATAGGATTTGAAGTTTACGGGTTCTGAACTTGCCACCGAACTTGTAGCTCATTTTAGTTACTGGGTTTGCAATTAAATATTTATACATATTTAATGAATTTTCTAATACAAATGCGAGGTCTAAGCAAATGTCGTACCTGATATTGTAGCTCCGCCCCTGATTTTGTTGGCTTATCATGTTTTATATCCTTTTTCAATGTTGATGCTTGTAGAATGGGGAATTTCACAAGAATGCTGGAGTAATCCCTAGAGCAGTCCAGCAAATTTTTGACATTTTGGAGTCCCAAAAGGCTGAGTACAGTATGAAAGTTGCGTATATAGAGATTTACAATGAGGAAATAACAGATCTTCTTTCCCTGGATGAGGAATCAAAATCGATAGATGAAAAAACAAGAAAGCCATTAGCCCTTATGGAAGACGGAAAAGGTGCAGTTTTCATCCGAGGTCTAGAAGAGGTGACGGTATCAACTGCAGATGAAATATACAAAATTTTGGAGAAAGGCTCCGCGAATAAGCATACAGCTGAGACGCTTCTTAATAAACAAAGCAATAGGTCTCATTCGATATTTTCCATCACCTTACATGTTAAGGAATGTACTCATGAGGGACTAGAACTGATAAAGTGTGGAAAACTTAATCTTGTTGACCTAGCTGGATCTGAGAACATTTTACGCTCCGGTGCAAAAGAGGTACACTAATGGAACTTCTCCGGTCAATAATCTCCTCAAAATAATCAGAAAGAAGTTATTTTACCATTTCACTTGCGAGTTTAACTTCTATAAAATGCACTACCAGGTCACCTAAAAAATAATTGTAGGTAGCTAATAATAACAGGACTAGTTACCTGCAGGCAACCTGCTATAAATAACCTATAACAAGTAAAGTGACACTGACAGTATAAAGATTCTTTACGTTGTCAATGTATATAAGTAAAATCGTTCAGTTTATTACAGTGAAATGTGAGGGTGGTAATGGCATTTACTTCTCTAAAATCCAGGGAAGAGCAAGGGAGGCTGGTGAGATAAATAAGAGCTTGCTTACCTTGGGCAGGATCATCAATGCTTTGGTTGATCACTCTGGACATGTTCCATACAGGTAGAAAACCCGTTTAATCGTTATATAAACATTCAAATAGATGTTATAATACATAAGGAACCATTGGAAAATAAGTCTTGGGGTATCAGGGATAGCAAGTTGACAAGGTTTCTGAGGGACTCGTTAGGAGGTAAAACAAAGACATGCATAATTGCCACGGTTTCACCATCCATCCAGTGCTTGGAAGAGACTCTCAGTACTCTTGAATATGCTAATCGTGCCAAGCAAATTAAAAACAGGCCAGAGGTAGTAAATTTTATTCTTTGGAAACATGTTTTTAAATAATTTTAACCAACCATATATTCATCCTCAAGTACTATTTTCAGGTTAACCAGAAGGTGACAAAATCTGCCCTAATCAAAGATTTGTATGTGGAGATGGACAGCCTAAAGCAAGGTTAAAATGAGATATACAGTTGGAGAATTACTCATCCGTCCCAATCTATGTGACACTCTTTCCTTTTTAGTCAGTCCCAAAAAGAATGACATCTTCCCATATTTAGTAACAATTTAACTTCAAACTTATCATTTTACACTTAATTAAATGATTTGTAGCCACAAAAATTTCTATAGCTTGTTTTAGACCACAAGTTTCAAAGATCTTTTTTCTCTTAAACTCCGTGTCCAATCAAACACCTTCACACAAATTGGGACGGAGGGAGTAATTAATTTATGTGGTATTATAACTGTAGGCATACTTTTTTGCTCTGTAGAATTACACGCAACGAGGGAGAAGAACGGAATCTACATACCACAAGACCGTTACCTGAGTGAAGAGGCAGCTCAGAAGGTGCTATTAACTTCAATATATCTGGAGTGCTTCTCTTGATCTGTAAAATAGTAACAAAGTTAAATGCTCAAATGCTTCTTTTTTTTTCATTTTAGGCGTTAGTTGAGAAACTGAAGTTCAAAGAATTTGATTTAGAGTCCAAAAACAAGGTAAGTATCTCCTGGTCTATCTTGTAGGCAGCTTATGCAAGTCCTAATTTATTCCAAGATCATAGAGAAGTTACACATTCTGAGCAGAAATTGATAGAGCTTCAGGATCTTTATGATTATCAGCGACAACTGACAGCAGATTTAACCGAACAACTTGAGAGAACTCGGGTAGAATGTTACCTGAAAAAGTTACTTCCCATGTCTCTTTTTTTACCAAGATAACCAGATCATGAAAGACAGCTAAACTTTCCAGCCTCTATTTTATGGCAGCGGGAACTCAAGAATGCTGAACAAGCTTTCAATGATCTTGAAACTAAATATACCCGAGCAAAAGAAACGATTCAAGAGAAGGATTATCTAGTAAGCGATCTCATTAAATCTGGTAAGTTAAGCTCTGACGTCCCGATCATCAATTGAAGCACAAAATCCTACAGCATGTACAAAACAATATGTATGCGTTAACGTCACATTGGTTTATCAAAGAAGTTTATTCTTGAAATTACTGAAAGCTGCATATTTTTACCTCTGGTTATTCAGAAAAGGCAATGACTGATAAAGCACTTGAGCTTCGAGCTAAAGTAGAGAATGCAGAATCAGAGATATCCAGCTTGTTCACCAAAATTGGTTCATAGTAGTATTTCTTCTGGTTGACATCAGTTTTTTCTTTGATAAGTTGGCAGCTTCTTCTTCTAACATATGTTTCTTATAAAACAGAGAAAAGCATCAGTAGACAGGAGAGAAACAGAATACTTGTGCAAAGTTTACAAAACAAATTAACTCACCAGCTTGAAATTTTAAAGCGAAAAACAGCAGTTTCTGTAACCAACCAAGAGCAGCAATTGAATGTATTATTAGAAGATACACAATCCTTCTTAGCTACTAAAAGACGGGTACAATGAAATTCTTTTGACATATGGTATTCCGATTATCTGCCACCTGAAAAAGGAACTAATCTCTCTTGAATTTAAGGACAGGCTACGGATGAGTTGAAGACTCAGCTCCAGAAGCTGAAAGACAAGTATAGCTCTGATATCCAGAATTTTGCTGTTCCGGCCCAAGAACTTCATGAAAATTCTCAGTTAGCTTTTAGGGAAGTGAATTCAGAAGAATCAAAGCATTCTTCTTCCTTTATGGATGTAAGTAAAGATCCTTCCTTCAGTAAGTGTTACTCCCTCCGTTTCAATTTGTTTGTCTTACTTTCCTTTTTAGTCTGTTTAAAAAAGAATGTCACCTTCTAAATTTAGTAACTCTTTACGCCCAACATCCTACCTAGCATATTTAAGACCACAAGATTCAAAGGGCATTTTGGTACATTATGCACATCTTTAATTTAAGACTACTTTATTTTCTTAAGTGCCCAGTCAAACTAAGACAAACAAATTGAAATGGAGGGAGTATTTTTTTTCCACCCTTTTATCACTCAAATTTTGCCTGCATGCTAAAGCAGCTTGTTGGAAAGATTTCCACTGATGTTAATGCTATACTCAACGGTCTGCAAGGTAATATTAGGGAACTTGAGGTGAAGATAAATGCTTTTGTGCGACAAGAACAACAGGTACATAAGCATGCTAACAGATTTTCTTTCAGATGCTCTTAGTTTTTGTGCATCTAACTTTGACTATTTTTCTCCATTATCAGTATCAAACAAGAAGATATCAAGAAATTCAAATAACCTCTGAAGTTCTCCTCAACTTTTTTAAGACCTTAAATACATATATTTCAAAATTGAGACTAATGGATGAAAAATCACAATCAATTAATGATCAGCAACTCTGCACCCTTGAAGAGAAGTTTGAGGTACTTATTTGTTGTTCTGGATCCTCCTTAGAAATGAAGATATCAATCTTGATTTCTTTCACTCTTTGAGTTACTTCCGTAGGAGCTGGCTGCAAGTGAAGAACGGCAACTGATAAAAAAAGTTGCAGAACTTATATCAGCTTCTAATTCTAAGAAGAAAAGGCTGGTATGCGCTTCGTCATTGCAACTTCTACATACCTTTTATGGTATTAGAATTTAAACTAAATAGCTTGCGAATGGTATGCTATAAGGGTTTATATTGTGAATGGAACACACACCAGTATCAAAGCCTTTCATGAATTTTCTTATTCGTAACAGCAAAATAACTTAAGACCATCTGTTTCAGGCAGAATATATCAAACACTTCTGTTTTTCCTTTTCTTTAGGTTCAAACAGCAGTTGATGGCCTTAGAGAGTGCTCTAGTATCAAAACCAGAAATCTAAACGCTGAGTTCTCAAACATACAAGGTTGTGCTAATTCTGCCTATGATGACTGGACAAGCTACATTGGAAGTAAAGAAGCCCACCATATCGAGGATTCAACTAGATTAGAATTTTGGAAGAGTAACCTAGCAGGAAACATTGATTGCTGGTTGAGTTGGTTCCCGGTGATATACATTTATACAGATTGCATTATGTTTTTGGATTGTATCCTTTAATAAAGCTACCATATTTTTCATCTTGAATTTCAGCTTGGCAGAATCAGAGGGGGTCGAAGATAGATGGAGAAATGCCCAAGAATTGCTTCTTTGCCAAGAAACAAGAACTATCAACTCAATTGATTGCATTATGAAGTGAGATATCATTTCAGCTGAATCCATTATTAGCTGAGGCTTTTTTTTTCATTCTTACCTAATAACTTCAGGAGCGCAATGGAATCAAATGGAAAGATCAGCACTCAGCTTTCCTCTACAGTGACTTCCATACTAGAAGAAACAGCTATTTCCAGGAGGAATCTTATTTCTGCTATAGAAAGTATGTTGCCTATGAATAAATAGCAGTTTTTCTTCCCGTGACATAGCAAGAAAACATTCTTGAGTCTTATTGCCACAGACTAATACAGTTGAAATTGCTGCAGGTTTGCAGAAACTTGATCGTAATGAATGTGAGAAGATTTATTCAATTATTCATCCTTGTGTTGAGGATATGAAACAAATGAAAGACAGTCATTCTTCTGAAGTATCAGAGATTGCAGAAAATGCAGGAAAAGTATTGACAGATGAGTACAAGGTATAAGCTCAGAAAACCATCCAAGTATAAGTGACTTTTCCTTTAATACTTAAAAGCTTAATACTCAGTCAAATACAGATTATTACTATTAGAATATATATCTTCGGATAGTTAAAAGTTTTTCTATTCATCATTTAGAGACAAATTCAATTTAGAAAATCTAAGTGACAACTCTTGCCTCGAGGGCCGTTAGACTACGAAAAATACAATTTCAGTGGAAAATATCATTTGGGAATTTCCATCGAGATACCTGAACAGGTCATTGGTTTATTTCTTGACTCGGGGATGATGAGTTTATTTGTTCAACTTTTTGACGATAAAACGGAACTTGGCCAAGAATTAACTAATGGTCATCTATTAATAAGATTTTAGGTTTATTAATCTTTTTATTTTTTTGAAATGGTAATATTAGGTTTCTTAATCTTTACATTTCCGTTCTTTACATCCTATCTTCGACTGAGGCCTTTCTGCTTCCCATGGAATTCTATAGACGTCTGAGTGCTATATTAACATACATTCTTTTGTTCTCAATAACCAGGTCGACGAACCGTCATCCTCAACTCTGAGGAAGAAAAAAAGTTAGCGTGCCAAGTAGGGAATCTATTGAAAATCTCAGAACACCTTTACTCAAGGAGTCATTCAAGTCATTTCAAGGCAATGGAATAGCAAAATAAGCTAACAGAAATATAAATGCAACCAAAGGTGCATGAGGATGTTCAGTTGGACTACAGATGTTCTTTCGAATTAGGATGACAGAGTTAGAAATTGATCAATCGTGGTTTACATCTATTACTGGTAACCGGATGTAGTGTTTTTGTAAAAGAGAAGAGGCATGTCATCTCGTAAATTGGAGCCTCAGAAAACTAATGTTTCTTTATTTTTAAGTGTTACTAGTCATATTAGAATATGTATCATTAGAAACATCATACTAATATGCACCACAAAAATACAATATGCTAGTATTCAGTCCATTATATTTGAAATTTCCACTTTGGTTTAGGATAAACAAGGGTCTTGTGATCTAGATCTGATGTATTATATCTTTAATAACATCCCTACACTGGTTGATGAACCATTTCCACTTCAAACAAAAAACATATTGAGCAAGACTTACAAATTCATGGAGGTGCAAACGCTTTAACCCGTATAGCCACCTTAGATCGGTTCAGTCTAAGGCCTATGTAACAATCTCCTCTCGAAACACTTGAAGATACTCCTAACATAGCCGGCTGCAGTTTACACCAAATGCCTTCTCGTTGCAATGCATTTTCTTAAGTCTAATCGGCAGAGCTCAAATTTAAGAATTCCTTTTTCTTAGCCCTCTTCCTACTCTTTACCGACCATGTAGTATCATACTGGAAAAATGCTTATCGGGGATGACCCTTCAAATAGGCCCAAAGACCCATTTTTTCTGGAATCTTACGCAGTAATCACTTTCTTAGAGCAAATGGTTCAAAGCTTCACTTAAAGTTTAGTGAACTTCCATACCACAACAATTAACTGTGATTCTAACCAAAGAAATCAGCTTTGATTTCTATGCCTCCAGAAATCTAGGTGCTGCATCTCTTACCAGATATAATAATGAGGTGGTCATCTGGGATTGAGAATATGGTTATCAGTTATCACAGGCTTCCCTTGATATTTTTCCACTACGCATGAATAGCAGATTTCCAACCACCGAGGGCTGCATATGAGAAAGCCCTATCAGGCATCGAGTACCTCAGACCTGCTTTTCTGCAGATATAAGCTTACTTCCTCACTACAAGGGAGCTAATGCTCGTGAATCTTTTAATCTGCCGCTTTAGTTGGTACATTTCATCAATTCCTCAGGTGGTCTAAGAAGATTACAAGTTTAAGGGAAGTGTCTGTTGGCCTTTTTTTTCAGCCAGTAAACAGAGGAATCAACAAATTTCACAAGACTTTTACATGAAGGCTACCTCAGGCGGTGGTTCTTCCTCAACATGGTGACCATTTAGTGAGAAAGGAGTAGACCTACCCACGACTAGATTTTACTGCGACTTTCATTCAGTGCAAGGCCCTTGTAAGTACTGTTCTTGATGACAACACTGTCAGAATTCTACTTGCCAAATCCTGAAGTGGCTCCTTGGCTTCATGAATACTGAAGTCTCGTGGATTCAATCTCGCACACTGCAAACCTTCATGTATTGCAAGAAAAGGAAGTTTCTTTTTACAGAATCTTCTAATCCAGAGACACATCGGCCGTGCTCATCAATCCCAGTGACCCCTTCAAAGAATCTCTTCTCATTATCTTCTTGCTGGCTCCAAGATACTTCTCAAACACCAGGCTGTTATTTTCCAGGCGGGTAATTAGTACATTTTGAACATCACAAAGAAGACGTATGACTGAAAGATGTACCAGTGATGCTGGGAATAATACGAGCATACTGCTGCTTCTTGTGTGTCTACTCGTCAAAACGGTAAATAGCTTCCTCAAACGAGGCATTCATTCACTCCTTAAAAGCAGTAGAGCCATCTTTCATCATCATCTCTTTTCCTATTCCAATTAGGCAGCAATCTTCCATGGTATCTTGAGTTAATCTGCAATCTGGAACTCGAATACATCTCTATATGAAACAACGGCAAATTGTACTTTGGAAAACGGCAGACAGCTATTTGCTGCTTCATTGTCTCTCTAGTCAAGACAATGTGGACAGTGCGAGAAGTGTGTATCCATTACTGATCTCGTCCAAATGTTTTACCCCTAAAACTTAAATCTGAATGGGCAAATAATCATCATCCAGCATCTGTAGCCATAGTTCATCTAACATGGAATATATTCTGTCCCTTTCTGGGTGCATACAGTCCTCAGCCAAGAAGACACTGATCCGGTCCTTGACTTCGATCCAGCTTTGACCTGGAACCTTTTTGACACCTTTTTGTCTCATCAGACCCCTCAGTGATGCAACGTCCTTCCAACTTCCAGTAGAAGCAAAAATGTTACAGAGTAACACATGTGCAGCAGAATTCGAGGGATCAATCTCCAAGATTTTCTCTGCGGCTCGTTTGCCAACATCAAGATTGTTACGTGTCTTACAAGCAGCTAACAAAGTTTTCCACACCACAATATCAGGATCAAGCTCCATTTGATTGATAAAAGCTTCTGCTTCTTCAATGCAGCCAGCTCGGGCAAGCATGTCAACCACACAGCAACAATGCTCTCTAGTTGGTACAATACCAAACTCCGTTTCCATGTCTCTGAACAACTGCCACCCTTCTTTTACTCGTCCAACATGACTACAAGCAGTCAAAACCCCGACAAAGGTAACTTGGTTTGGCTTGACAGCTAAATATCTCATCTTGTGGAAGAGATCTAGAGCTTCTTCTCCGTATCCAAACTGAGCATACCCCACTATTAAACTACTCCATGAGACCGCATCAGGGTTCTTCATACTATCAAAGAGCTTTTTAGCGCTTGTCATATGTCCACATTTCACATACATGTCAATTAAAGCATTCATGACACAAATATCTTCATTTAGCCCATTTTTCATGGCGTAGCAACAAACCTGGTCTCCTATTTCTAACGAGGCTACTTTTCCAGAAGCCCCAAGCATATTAACTAATGTAATATGATCAGGCTTATTAGAAGAAAGAAGCATCATTCTAAATAATGAGAAGACTTGTCCAGAATCTCTTTGTTGGAGGAAAGCTGTAATAATGGCATTCCACGAGACTAAATCTGCCTTGTATTTAATCTCATCGAATATTTTATGTGCATCCGGAAGATCTGAACAGTTGGCATACATTGAAAGTAATGTATTAGAGACGGAAATCTCTAAATCAAATCCACTCTTAATAACATAGCAGTGCACTTGCTTTCCTAGAAAGAGAGCAGATGGACTCACAAAGGCACAAAGTAAAGAACGAACTGTGACATCATCTGGGGTCAAACTCAAAGTTCTCATTTGAGAAAAGAGAGATATAGCTTCACCAGGATCACCTCCGTATGCAAACCCCGCAATCAGAGCATTCCGGGATGCAAGATCAGGATTTCCTATCTGGTAGAATGCAGTTCTTGCAGAACACAACCATCCACATCTGGCATACATGTCAGTAACAGCACAACCAGCAAAAGCATCAAAACTAAGCCCAAATTTTATACTTAAGCCATGTATTTGTCTTCCATATTCTGCTCGTGCAAGATTTTTACAGGCATTAAAAATGCTTCCAAAAACGAATTCATTCAGTTTGTAAATTCCCTGACTAAGCATCTCCCTGAAGCAGGACAGAGCTTCTAATTCATAGCCAAGCTGTGAATATCCAGCAATCATTGAGCTCCATGTAATCAAATCCTTTAATTTAATACGAGAAAACACTATCAATGCTTCATTAATTTGACTAAACTTTGTATACATCGCAATCAATGCATTCTGAGCAATAAGGTGGGAACCATGTTCCGATTTAATGACATGGCCATGCAACTGCTTCCCTAACTCCACCTGATTCACATTTGAGCATGCTTTAATTACGCTTCCAAATGTGAACTGGTCTGGTGTAAGACCAAACTGTTGCATTTGAAAGTAAAGACTTAAAGCTTCATTCTCCTGACCATTTTGTGAGTACCCAGCAATTATCGAAGTCCAAGTTACCAAATTCCGTTCAAGCATTTCATCAAACACCTTTCGAGCATCCTTCAACGACCCACACTTACCATACATATTCAACAAATGATTTTGAAAAATCATGTCTGGTTGATAATTTGATGCTAATACATGACTATGAACTTTTCTCGCATAATGTAGGGATCTAAGGGACGAACACGCGGATACTAGCTGTGCATACGTGCTTGGATACAAATTATAAGATGTGTTTCTTTCTAACAACTCCAATGCCTCTAAAGCTTGTTTAAATAACTTTTGCTTACACAAGACGATTATATGATCATTACTCGACTGCTCATTCTTCAAAAAAGGTTGAATCGTATGATTGACATAGCTCCGGATTGATCTTAACATTTTTATCACTGTGAAACAATTTCCACAATCAATTAATCATTCAACTATACGTCAATCCCGAACTAGTCGGAGTCCTCTATATCCACTCCGTTTTATTCGGCTCTTCATGTCAATATTTTCATATCTGCAAAAGTAAATACAAAATGAAAATATATGAATCCCACAAAGACACAATTTGCATGTTTTAAGTGAATAGCACTTCTAACAAGAGTAAATATTAAAATTTGCTTTAAAATGGTACATGGCGCTCAATAAAACTACTGCCCTAAAGCCAATTTTTAGTAAAACGCCTTTTATTTTTTAATAAGATTTATATATATGAAAAACGTTACTATCATTATGGCATTAACGATGGGTGAGCAGGAAACTTACAATGAGATGTCGCCGGAAAATAGAATCGACGGCGAACCAGATACGGCTACTCCAGCGTCGTTTGAAATTGGCGGATCAAATGTCTGTTAGGTTCCATATATATTTAATACTTATTTTTAACAACATATTTTAAAAGTTTTTATTTATTTCATAAATTTCGTATAAGTCAAATTAAAATAACTTTTTTTTAGGATGGAGGGAGTATAATTTTTATAAAACTAAAATAAAAAATATGAAATCGAAAATTGGGGGAGGGGGTTAGGGGAGTTTAGGGTTGGGGTGGGGGTTAAAGAAAAAATATCATTTTTATAATTTTTTTATAAAAATAAATAAAATATATAAAATAGAAAATTTGGATGGGAGTGGAGTTGGAGAGTGGTGTGATGGAGGTCGTGGGTGGGTGGTGGTATGGTGTGGGGTGGAGTGAGTTCCGGGGTGAGGAGGAAACAATTAATATAGAATATGAGACTTATTTTTTCTATTTGCATTGAGTAATTTATTTTTCTCATTTTAAGAAATTTATTTTCCTAAAAGAATATTTTTTAAAAGATTTGATCAACCAAACATGAAAAATATTCCATATTAATTTTCCTTGTTTTGAATTAGAACAACCTCTCATTCCTAATATCCAAAGAAGGGCAGCAAACGACAAGTCGAAGGTAATAAAATATGAAAAATAAATACATTTTTCATATTTCTAAGCTATAAGCTAAGATTAAACAAAAGGATTTGCAAATAAAATTGCTAATGCTACAATCAGTCTATAAATTGTTAAAGCTTCCATAAAAGCTAGACTAAGCAATAGCGTACCTCGTATTTTTCCCTTTACCTCAGGCTGTCTCGCGATACCCTCTACAACTTGACTCGCAGCAGTCCTTTGATCAACTCCAGATCCAATAGAAGCAAACCCTACGGCCAATCCAGCAACAATAACGAAAGCGGCAGAAACCAGTGGATTCATGATAAGTTCCTCGTACCAAAAAAAATGGTTAATGATACAATGAAGCAATGAATTATGACTTAATTGAAAGAAAATAATCCCCTTGATTATTTTCATTAATTGAAAGACTATATATACAAATTACATATTTTCATAATATGAGAATCATATTCCTATTCTACTCCTAAAACTTTATTCTACCATAATTCTAACTATACAATTATGATAAGTGTACAAGACTAATTAATGTAACATTTACACTACAATATTACAACAATATACATAACCAATATACACAACCCGTGATGGGCCAACTCGAGATGGGCTTTCTGCCTTCTTCCGTGTTGGGCTGTTTTCGAAATCACCCGTGATATACACTATGTCTATCAAGTGTATATCACGGTTATATACCTTGCTTAACCCCCCCCCCCCCCCGCAGTCATAGCAGGCGGTCCTCGAACGTTGACATTGTCCCTAAAATCTTCAAAAAGGACCGAGGGAAGACGCTTTGTAAAGATGTCTGCAATTTGATATCTTGTCGGGACATGACAGACGCGTACCTGACCCCGAGCAACCTTTTCGCGGACAAAGTGAATGTCCATCTCGATATGCTTAGTGCGTTAGTGCTGAACCAGATTTCCAGAAAGGTAGATGACACTAATATTATCGCAATAAACCAAGGTTGCCTTCTGAATGGGACAATGAAGCTCTAAAAGCAAATTACGTAACCAACATGATTTCGAGACCACATTAGCTACCCCTCGATATTCAGCCTAAGGCACTTGAGCGTGATAGAGTCGACTAACGCTTTGCAGACCAGGAGACCAAGTTGTTGCCAAGAAACATACAATAGCATGACGTAGACCGTCTGGTGTCACGACAGCCACCCCAATCAGCATCCGTATACGAGACAAGTGTGGACGTCGATGAAGGATATAAATGCAAACCATAGTCAAGTGTACCCTGAATATACCGAATGATGCGTTTGAGGGCATTCATGTGCTAAATTCTAGGATCATGCATGAACAAACACACCTGCTGGACAACATATATAATATTCGGTCTCGTAAAGGTAAGATATTGAAGGGCCCCTACAAGACTGCGATAGCGGGTCGGATCCTCGTAGGGTACGCCGGCCGCGGCACTAAGCTTGGGCTTTGTATCAACTGGAGTGGAAGTGGACTTACAGGATGACATCCCAACCCTCTCGATGATCTCATCTGCATACTTCCGTTGAGATAAGAACAATCCATCAGAATGACGAGTGACGGCAATTCCCAAAAAGTAATTCAAAGGCCCAAAGTCTTTCATAGCAAACTCAGAGCTGAGCATGGTCATGATAGACTGGCGTAAGGCATCGGAAGAGGCAGTCAAAATGATATCATCCACATACAACATAATGTAGGCCAAGGACGAACCACGACGGTAGATGAACAAGGAATTATCTGACCTGCTGTGAGTGAACCCAATAGTCGAAACATAGTCAGCAAACCTTGTATACCAGGACCGTGGAGAATGTTTAAGCCCATATAAGGACTTCTTCAACAAACAGAAATGATGAGGATGTGTGGGATCCCTGAATCCCAACGGCTGATACATATAAGCTGTTTTCTTGAGATCACCATGTAGGAAAGCATTCTTTACATCTAACTGATGAATAAGTCATGCTTTTGAAAGAGTCAAGCTGAGTACAGTGTGAATGGTAGCCGGCTTGACCACCAGACTAAATGTCTCCCCCCAATCTACCCCTTATCTTGAAAAATACTTTACATGCCCCCAAATTAATTAAAAACTTAGTGTCTGTTCGAAAATTCACCAATGACAATTTCGTTTCTGTTGAATTTGATCCTTTTGATTTCTCTGTGAAGGATTTCAAGACGGGGAGTCCTCTCATGAGGTGTGATAGTAGGGGATATCTTTATTCTATCACACCCGGTGTCAGTCCATCGAGTCCAGTCTTGCCGTCAGCGTTTGCAGCCCTTGCTCCTTCCTTGTGGCATGCTCGGCTTGGTCATCCGGGATCTTCTATTTTGTCTTCATTACATAAAAATAATTGTATTTCATGTAAGGGTATGAATAGTACTCTAAATTGTCAGTCTTGTTCTTTAGGAAAAATTGTTAGGTTTCCATTTGTAGACTCAAATTCTCATACTTCAATGTCATTTGATATTATTCATAGCGACGACCTATGGACGTCTCCTTTTCTTAGTTCTTTGGGTCATCGGTATTATGTTCTCTTTTTGGATGATTATTCTAATATTTTATGAACGTTTCCGATTGCAAATAAATCTCAAGTTTATTCCGTCTTCTTAAAATTTAGAGCATTCATTAAAACTGAATTCGAACGAGAAATAAAAAATATTCAGTGTGATAATGGCAAAGAATATGACAATGGGGTGTTTCGGGAATTCTGTGCTAATAATGGGATCAATTGTTGTTTTTTTTGTCCTCATATGTCTTCACAAAATGGGAAAGCCGAACGCAAAATTCATTCCATAAATAACATTGTCCGCACTCTCTTAATTCATGCTTCCGTACCCCCATATTTTTGGCATCGTGCTCTTCAAATGGCTACATATCTCCTTAACATAATTCCTTCCAAAGGTCTGACATATTCTCCTCCCCCCCCCATCTTCAAATTTTATATAATAAGACTCCTTCTTATTCTTGTCTTCGGTTTTTTGGGTGTTTGTGTTATCCGTTACTCCCATCCACCACCATTAACAAACTTCAGGCCCGGTCTACTCCGTGTGTGTTTTTGAGTTTTCCGTCTAATCATCGTGGTTACAAACGCTTTGATTTATCCTCCAAGAAAATCATCATTAATCGCCATGTAATTTTTGATGAAACCCAATTTCCATTTGCGATAGTTAATATGAAATAATCCCCTTGATTATTTTCATTAATTGAAAGACTATATATACAAGTTACATATTTCCATAATAGGAGAATCCTATTCTACTCCTAAAACCTTATTCTACCATAATTCTAACTATACAATTATGGTAAGTATACAAGAGTAATTAAGATAACCTTTACACTACAATATTACAACAATATACATAACCAATATACACAACCCGTGATGGGCCAACCCGAGATGGGCTTTCTGCCTTCTTCCGTGTTGGGTTGTTTCTGAAAGCACCCGTAATATACACTATGTATATCAAGTGTATATTACGGGTATATACCTTGCTTAACATTAATTAGCAGAGCTTCAACAATGGTTTTCGCTCTATTTCATCAATCAGTAGGAACAAGGCTAGGCACCTTCCGAACTTGGTAAATTTTTATTATTCTTTGAATTTACTTCTGCCTTATAATTGATCGTATAATCTACGTTCTTTCAGTCCATAGCAGAGTGCCAAAATAGTAGTAAACTTCATTTCTTATGTACAATTGAAACTAGTACGCCTCATAGGCAGATTTAGGGGTCTGGTAACTAATTCACCTGAAAATAGTTTTCGTAAGACTCACTTATTGGTATTAGCAAGAATAACAAGTATTTGTTTTAATAATTGATAAAGTAAATGGACAAGGTGAATAAATTAAGTCTGTGGACTTGATTTTTTCACTAGACAGATGCAATACAAAGTTGAATGAATCAGACACAGAACAGAAGTGAATGAACCAGATCGATAGACATATTCCATATCATACAAAGCTGAATGGAACATATGCTTGAACCAGGTCCAAGAACATAGTCCTGCTCAGAGTTCTATCACTAGTAGGATTTGTGGTTTATGGTAAGGAGTTGGCGTACAAGGCTGCAAGATTTCTTGCCATATTTATCAAGATACTTCTCATAATCCTACAAGAAAACTGAAACCACGTGAAGATGCAAGAATCCTAAGTCAACTCAAATCCAATTTTCCATGATGGGCCGTATCATGTAGGGTTTAGGATCAACCGACTTGTTGAAGACAAAAAGCTATATATATATATATATCCAAGTCTTACCGTCAAGAAGCTTACGAACTCACAAAGAGAGAAAATCATAATATTAAGCAAACATTGTGAAGAATATTTTAGAGAGTTCTGATTTCACAAGTGCAACCTAATACAACGAAGGAGATTGAAGAAGTTGTGTTACAGAGTTTATGTTTACAATTCTTGATTCTAGATTCTTGTATTAGGATTGACCATCGAGTTGTAACTTTATCAGCTTTCATAGAAGCATACGCATAGGTATAAATAGTTAGTCAAATTCACTTCAAGTTGGGATAACTTGGACTGGGCTTACTAGTGTAGGAAAATTAGTGAGATTGGAATTAGAGTTTAGTTCCTAGGTTACATAGTTTGTAATTTGAATTTGCACATGCTCATATTGTAGTGGAGTTTGGGTTAAATCATGCACAGGTGTAGGTCGTGGTTTTTTCTACCTTTGTGAGCCGGGTGGTTTCCACGTAAAAACTGTTGTGTCCTTACTTTACTGTTATTTATTGTTCCAAAACGCCATGCTTAGAACAAGTAGAGTAATGTGTTTTATCCTATAGGAGAAAATTAGGTATCGCTTAGGATAAATATGTGGCTGTGCAGAATATCACCTCTATATCTATAATTCAGTTATTATTGTAGTATTAACTGAGATCGTTATAGGAATCCAAAAAATTTAAATTTTGAATTTGCCTCTTCTCATCCTAAAGATGCAATGGGAGTCTCCAGTGGACCAAGGTGGCTATCTGGGATGCAGAAGCAAGCGCTTGCTCGATATACGGATATTTGATTCTTAATAGCAGCCCGCTTTAAACTCACTGAAGAGAGGAGGCAATTTGAGCAGGGCCGTCTCAAACATTTTGGGGGCCCTGTTCTAATTCGTAAAAGTGGACCCTTAATATAAGTAAATATACGATTTCAATAATTAGATTGGGCTAAGTCCTGCGAATTATGAGCCTTTACAGTAAATTCTGGCTAATACTACTTTAAAAAAAATGAAAAAAAGGGCCCCCTAAAAATTTTCATTTTGGGGGCCCCTGTGCGGTAGCACAGCTCGCACGGGCCCAAAGACGCCCCTGAATTTGAGTCAGTTGTATCTGGTGAGTTCCGCAAAAATTCTAAGCAAGTCGACCGTATGAATTTTATTTATATCTTAATACTTATTGTTATCAGAAGTAGAGAAAAAATAATTCGGCTTTAATTGAATAATTTATGTCCTTAAGAAATTTAAGCTTCCCTTCCACTTCGTTGTTGTAGGGATGGTGACAAAATTTCTCCAAGATTTACAAAGCCAATAAAATTCAAATTTTCACAAGAACAGAATTGTGCGTTGTAAGGAGTATTTAGAGAAGAAGAGAAGAATTTAATCTTTGTATTCTGTCTTCTGTAATTGTACATACTTTGTTTTGAAGTTGTACCCGGTATTTATAATACCCTAGGAGTTTGTTCATAACAGACATCAGCCATCTGAAATTAAAATAAATCAGAAAATATTTTAATTAATTTCAGACTAACCACGAAGATTTAGTCTCTAAAAATAGTAGCTTTGTTCTCTCTGAAAAGAGTATCTCTCTTTTTTCTCCAAAATTCTTTCTGTCGTATACTCCCATCAATACTAACTATTCCAACACTCAGTTCATCGTGGTTAGAGACAATTTGATCAGCTCAAAAGCCGTGATACAATTGGATTGTCATCCTTTAAGTGTTGATTCTTCGCGAACAACAGATTCATCCTCCTAGATTATGTACGAAAATCACTTCTTTTCAACAACGTCGAAAAGATTGAAAAATCAGTCATTCATAACCATTGTCCCGAAAACCACTGATGAAGGATTCCTCAAAAAGTTGATGATTAATTAGTAATCCTTTTTAATATCGAATACTGGAGTTGCCACAGATTATATCATCTCTTTTTGTGGGGATTGGCATAGGGCGTTTGAACGCCAAATGTTGTTTACTACTAGGATTTAGAAACATTTGTATGGTCTTAGTGTTTGTAGGGCGAGAGTCGTAATTGCTGTAACTAGAGCAATTTAATGATGCATTTTGTTTTGTCTCTCTTCAATAAGGGGCTTGATTAATCCAATAGTAAGAGTTGAGAGCTTCTACATCATTAATAAATTATTTTGCTGCTTGTTCCTTCCCCTAGAAGTTTACATGAACACTTTGATTGCTCGGATACTCTAAAAATGTTGTTACATCATGTCTGATCCTTTAAAGATGTATAGCTTTTAGATGATCCGACACTCACTCGTTGATATTTTAAAAGAGTTCAAGCAACATAAGTTGCTCGTAAGGACATTTGAGGAAAAGAAAAAAAATGAATACCGTGTTAATAACCTACTACTATCATGTAACATGTTAGAAAGATCACTATATACATATACTGGGTAAAAATCTCATTATTTTTTACCATCTAATAAGACTCCTTAAGCTTCATCTTATTATTTCCTTATGGCTTATTTCATAGTGGAATTACTTAATATACAATAGTCATAATGCAAGGGTACATGCACTCATGTACGTTAGTGCACAAAATCAATCAAAGGGAGTTGTTAACGTGATTACTTAGAGTGCAGTTTTAAATTACTTTTAGATAATAATTACGTCCAACTTAGAAAGGAAACTCGCCGAGAATTAGAAAGATAAAGTTGTAAAAAGTTAAATTGGAGATAAACTTATTTTGTATGAAATAATGCATGAGCATAAAATGTACTTTTAGCGTGCACCAATTGGCCGTATTTGATTTATTTTTCTAGAAACACGTTCAAATTTTCATTTTAATTTGAAAAGTTTGGATGCTGATTTGAAGAATTACATTGCACTCTAATGATTCGAACAGTCCTCCAAAATCTGAATATAGTGGAATTGTAATTATGGTCTGATACAATCTTACTCCTTTATAGTAACATTCATTTTTATAAAGTGAACAACACACCTAAACTATCACTTTTTAGTGAATTTTCTACATGAACTATCAGATTTACGAGTTTCCTACATGAACTATCACCAACTATTTATCAAAACGCACCTCAATTTTTAGTTGCTCACTTTTCCTACCTGAACGATGCGGTAAGAAAAGTGAACAACTTGTTGAGGTGTGTTTTGATAAATATATGGTGATAGTTCACGCAGAAAACTCACACACCTGATAGTTCAAATAGAAAATCCATGAAAAAGTGATAGTTCAAGTGTTTTTGACTATTATCTCTATATTATTATTACATGTATAAGTTTCTTTCCAATTGATTTTTATGTTTTATTTCATCTCTTTTAAAACTGTTTTTGTATATTTATAAAAGCTAAAAGTATTCCTAAAGTCAGACTATTTTTAGGGAGTTAAAAAGAACATAATCGGATTCTTGACATAATGACAACCTTTTTTAACTAGTCGTAGTATTTTTCCTGAAGTTTCTTGTCCTGTAATTTCTGTTACTATCTATTATATCTCTTGTTCTTACTATTCCTTTTTTCTTTTTTGATATTGCTTTATCTTGAGCTAGTCGATGATCTATCGAAAACAGTCTCTATACCTCTCAAGGTAGAGGTAAGATCTATGTACACTCTACTATCCTCAAACCCACTTATGAAATTACACTGAGTATGTTATTAAATTCGTAAAAATAGATGATAATCTAGCGAACTGAAATATCTTAACACTAACGATCAAAATGGAAATAATCTAAACAGTTAAAATGGGGTTGTGAAAATAAATAATACAAGTGTCGAACAATAGGTGTAGGGATGGCAATAGATAAAAATAGGTGAAGTAGCCGAAGGTTGCACCTTAGATGACGAAAGAAAGAACAATAGATAAAAATAAGGGTGAAAGGCCAAAAAAGACACAACTATGAAAAAATAGAATAAATTAGCCCTTTGTTTGAAATTTGATTCTAAATATGCCTTACTAATAGTGGAACGGCTAACGCTTACCTTTCAACTATAAGAAATATAACAAATTTACCAACCATTTAAATTTGATCACATATATTCCCTTACCGGTATATATTAACACTATATATCTATGTTTATATTGAAGATTTGTCCTAGTTCTGTCGGCAAGTTTAAGTATACCTAAAGTGAGAAAAGCTAACCCGAGCAAAGAGTGAAGCCAAAAAAGGAAAGGGACAAATGCAAGGAAAATGATCATGTGACAAATCTAACCAAAAGTTTCAAGAATCTTTTTTACTATTAACCAAAAAGAAAAGAAACACTATTCCAACTCGGACTAAAACATAACTTTTTACTTGTTCAAATTACAATTGAAGTGAAATTAGGTTTGAAATAACAAATTTCTTCATGATAAACATACCTGCTTTTATAAATCTGTTATTATGAGTAATTCTTATAAAGGATCAAACTAATAACATATATAATACTTGAATTCTCGATATAAATGCTGCTCAAAATCTAAACATGAGACAAGACAATCAAGTGAGGAAACTCCCACATAAGTGTTTTTTTTTTCAAAAAGGATTTATACACTAGAGCAAATAAAATGGGTTTCTACCTAATAATCTAGAAATCAATTTAGTGCATAATATTAAGTTTTGAAGATAAGCTTTATTCGAACATACATGTGCAAGAACCATTTGCTCGTATATATCATTCAACTAACTCCGACTCGTATAGAATTGTATGAATCGTCTTGTTTAAACTATTAAATTTTTAAAGTGATGGAACATTTTATTGATTTATTAATTTGATATTATAATATGAAGCTGACATGCGAGTCTAATTTTCTGGGGGTGAAAATCATCTTTTTCCTTTTAATATACTTCCTTCGGATCAATAAGAGTGTTCACTTAGCTATTTACACACCCCTTTAAAAATATTAACTTCTAGACAAAAATAGATAATTTGACTAAAATACCTCTAATTAAATAAGTATTGGGATTTGATCACCTAACACTTAATAAGGACAAATATGAAAAACAAGATTAATTCTTTCTTGATTTGGTAAGTGAACACTATTTTTTTATTAAAAAAATAAAGGCTAATTGGACATTCTTTTTTATTCGGAGGGAGTAATTAAATATCATTCTCAACTTATATGGTTTCAAATTTCATCAATAAGACAACTACTTTAAATGTTTGAATTTATAAAAGTAGGAAGAGAATTTATAAAAGTAGGAAGAGAATTTCCCGTTTAAGCAATTGGGTGGGCGACCATTTAATTATTAGTTTTTTCAGTGAGAAGAAAATGGAAGAAGAAGAAGATAATTTGAGAACAGTGGAATGTCTAAGAGGAAGATTGCTTGCTGAAAGAGTGGCTTCAAGAAATGCAAAAGAGGAGGCACATATTATGGGAAACAAGGTTTCTAATTTTCCATTCCTTTATTTTTTAAGTAAAATTTGCTAATGTTGTTGGTTAAATTTCAAGGAACTTTTTTTCTTTTTAAATTAAAAAAAATGGACTTTACTGGGAAGTTATGTAGAGGCGGAGTCAGAATTTTTCGTATTCTAGATCACAATTCTTTTTATTTAAAATTGGTTATTTATACATATTAAATAAATTTTTAAATACAAATACATGGTTTGAGTCAAAGTTAGTGATTCTACCGAACTCATAACTTAGATGGTGGCTCTTCCACTAGAGTTTCACATTTGGCCGCTCGGTCAAAATTAGTTATAACCGCTAACCAATATACATATATGATACACTAATTATACATATATTATACATTGGGCAGGTAATTAAGTTAATTTCCCAATCTTTTTTCCATTTGGAGTAACATGGTGCAATTCTTTGAAAAATTACAGATGATTGAGCTAGAAACTAAGTTGAGAAAAGAGACTAAATCAAGGAACAAAGCTGAGAAGAAGCTTAAATTTCTGAAAAAGAAGCTTGAATCCAAGAATATATCTTATAAGATTTCAGATGAAATATCAGAACATTTAAGCTTGTTAAAGAGTGAAATTTCATCAGTAACACCCACAGATAAAGTTCAAAATTCACAAGACACAGAGTGTCAAGAATCTATTGGGAGTACAAAATCCAGATATGAAAATGTGGAAAACAATTGTTCAGAGGACATTGAAAAAGATGCTTCACAAATGAGTACTTCTAGCAAAAACAATGAGAATCTTTCAGCAAAATCAAGTGAATTTGTATTCTCAAAGTCAGATGCCAATAGGTATGTTTTCATTATTTTTACTTATAGGTATGTTTTCATTATTTTTACTTTTGATAAACGGTTACTCGTAGTTATCTTTTAGACAGAGGTAAAAAAAAGTTATCTTTTAGATGAATTTTAGTTTAAAAATTATTTTACACTCTTAGGGGTTGTTTGATTCAAATCATATTATCTTGGGATTATAAATTTATAACCAAGGTTATCTATTCCATGTTCTATATATGATTGATAATCCCATGATTATGGTATGCAATTTATCCTAGTTTTAGCTAATATTTTTGACCAAACATATGATATGATAGATTTAATCTCAAATTTTATACTGGAATAACCCCCTTAATCTCTTCAATCAAACGGCCCCTTGGTTTATAGAAGTTAAACTCATACTCATTTTGTAGATAAAAGATTAAGTTTTCTCTTTTAAGGTCTTTTTTTTTCATGTGAAACAATCAAAATCTCATAACATTATTGTTATTATGATTCTAGTTTGAAATCTTCAGTTGAGGAGGAAAAGAAAAATGGAGGAAATCAAGTGGATTTTCAAGAGGACAATGTGGATAATTCATTGGCATTAGTTCCTATGGATCTACCAAAGACAAAGCAAACTATTGATCCAATTGCTCTAGATGCTACTGTAAGAGAAGTTCTTGATGCACTGAGGCATGCTAAAGAGAAAATTCAGACTCAAATGCAAAGAAGGCAAATGATTAAAGCTAGTTAAGCTCTATGCAGAGCCAAAATTTGAAGTTTATGAATTCGGGATTTTGGTTCTGTACTCTAAATTAATATTTATACATATTTCATGAATTTTTAATACAAATATAAAGTTTGGACCAAAGCTTCTGAGTTTTGCCGAATCCATAATCACAACACTAGCTCCACCCCTAATTGTATGTTACTCGAATTTTTTTAAAATATTATCGGATGTGGCTCGGATCCTCCAAACCTATGTATTTTCAGAGAATTCAACGAAGATACAATAACATTTTTTATGGATCCGAGCAACATTGATTAAGCTTGAATAGCCATTAATTCATTTGCTTTCTAGGTGTCATATGGCATAATGTGGCTCATGCCCCAGCAAAGCTTCTTTTTCTGTTCTTTTGGCACGTTGAATCATATGCAGAATTGATTAGGTAAAGGATTGGGTCATGGGCCAAATTGGATAGGCAAATATTGGGGGACATAAATAGAGGAATAGGACCAGTGCTACACATAACCGGTTCGACAAAACTGACTGCGTCTAGCTAAGCTATATATATGTAAAATAGTTTAATTATATAAAGAGCAGAATTTACTGACTCTTTATTTTATTTTTCTAATTATGTTTTTAAAACTTCACTGACTTGAAATTATAGACTCGGAATGATTTTGTATCCCTTGATTGCCAGGCATATTGCTAACTGGGGCGGAGCTAGCGTGTTGGTTACAAATTCGGCGAAAATCATTAACTTTGTTCATTTCAAATCTTGAATTTTTTTTGAGAAATTCATTGAATATTTGCAGATTATTAATTTTGAACCCAATAACTTAAACGAACTAGAATTTTGAATCTATAAATTTTAAATTCCAGCTCAACTCTCATTGATAAGTGTATGTTTCAAGAATGTTGAGGGTGGTAGGGTAGTGTTGTTATATTGTACAGAAAGTTCTATAGCTTAATTAAGCATTTGAGTTGGACTGCTTGTTGTTAATATAATAAATTTGAATTTGAATTGGTTGCTGCATTTCAAATTTTCAAGTTTGGTGTACTTGTTTTTCTTATAAATAAAGGTTGACAGCTGCCATGTGATAATAAGGAAATAGATTATCAACTTCATTTTTAGCGTGACTAGCCAAAAAAATAGTGTTGTTTAAAAGTTAGCAGTGTACAAACACAGACATTTAAAAGCTGTACTAAGATTAATTAATAATTTAAGCCAAAACAAGAGAAAATACATATTTTCATCTCTAAATTTGCATCAAAAATTTACTTTAGCAATTAAATTTTACGACCGCTTAAGTACTCCTCTGTTCTGGTTGATATTGTATTAAATATTCTCATCAGAAGCGTGTGAAAAGAAAAAAATAACACCAAAAATGGTTAAAACTGTACATGTGTCATCTTATAAATAGATGAAAATTAGTTATACTTAATTATATTTTTCAAGATATTTTATGTTTTATTTTAGGTATTTTCCCCCCTCTTTCTTCTTTTCTCAATTTCATTTCATCTTTATTTTTCTTTCTTCTCTACGTAGCAGCTGCTTCTAAGCTTTCACAAACGTGAATGGCGAAAACTCTTTTCTTTTTCCTAATCCTTTTTTTTCGTTTGGATTCTTAGAAGATAGTCTTTTACATATTTTTTCTTCTAATTTTCTGCAAATCAGTGAATGTAATTTCGTAGAAGAAAATTCAAAAAAAAAATTAATTTGTTTACTTTTAGGCATTTGTATCTTAGTCGGGAAACTCATTTGGAGATAAGTTTTTTACCTTAAAATCGAATCTATTTACTGAAATTGAAGCTTGAGGTTGGAAAGAATTCGGAATTCAAAGAATAAAGTTTCGAGGTCTTTTGGAGTTCGAAGATTGCGGCTGTGGATCTATTCAAATGTCAAAAAAAATCATTGTAATGGGTTGTTACTGATTTGGAGGCCATTTTTGTTTCATAATATGGTTTCCTTTGCATTGAGCTAGAAGAAGAAAGACTGAATCTTCATTGACGCCATTGAAGAAGAGCTTCGAAGATTGAGATCAACGACATCTCCCCATTTCCCCACCTCCATGACATCTCTGTCTTCTTTGTAAATAAAATTAGTTGACGGGTTTATATTTACATATAATGAAATGAAATTCAAATTCATTTCTTAGATAAATTAGATATGGGTTTGGTTGCCGGCGTTATATTTTTATGATGAAATTGACTACGTTGAGAATAAGAGCAAGTCGGCGATATGCTAAGCGATGAATTCGATATTTTGGGTTTGGTCAGTTTGTGGGTGGCCATTGATGAAGAAGGGATGCTCATTAAGACTTTAGGAAGAAAATGAAGAGGAAGAAGAAAGATATGCATGTTAAAATGAAAAGGAAAAGAAGGGATGCTCTGGACGGTTTTTTTTCAATAGCTTTCTGATTTACGTCAGGTTAGAGATAGTAGTCTCATTTTCTCAACACTATTATTAATAAATCGCGTGATGTACCTGAATGATCAAGATTTAAAAATAGCGTAATTAGTGTGGACTAATTCTTTATTTGGAGAGGTGCGGGAGGTGGGATTTATATTAATTATTTTTTAGTATGGATGAAAAATATAAAAAATTAAAAAAATTATTAAATGACGTGGCCCAATAAAAAAGTGAGTGACTCAACAACACTCTGCTTTCTGATGAGGCAAAGGAGGATTGAACAAAATTAACTTGAAAGTTGTTTAGGAGGATAAATAATTGCTAGTAAAGTTTAATTATTAAAGTAAGTTTTCAATATAAATTTAAAAATATAAAAAGTTTCTTCCAAAATAATAATAGAATGTACACGATTTAGACTACAGACACAATAACGAATCGACTTTTTCAACTAACAATCAAGAAGCGGTTGCGTTATAAGAAGAAAAATAAATAAAGCACCTATCTTTCAAATTATATACACAACATAAGTCAATTCGAGTAGGGGCTGAGAAATGTGGCCCAAATTTGAGTTTTGGCCTTTGTTGAAAATGAACCCCAGGAGAAACCTTATTTAGAAGGCTGAAGTCAGACCATTCAACTTATCTGTATATTTCACTTAGGCCTTCCCTATGAGACCCCAACCATCCGAACCCACCAACATTATTTTTACTGTCACTTGGACACAAAATCAATAGGCACCCAAATACATAAAGTGCGTGCAATTCACACACCAAATTAACAAATAGAACGGAGACACATGGATTTAACTTAAATAAATATTAAAAAGAGAATTTACAAAAACAAAAAAAAAAACACCCCGCAACCCCTTCCCCCTTCTTCTTCTCCTCTCTTCTTCTAACCCTGCAATCTCTACAAAGTTCCTAAAAGACCCAACAATGGAGATCACCTTAGCCCCACCACCGCCCTCTCTTAACAAATCCGACCTCTATGGTGAGCACTTCATCTCACCATAGATCTCTAATTTCCAAGTTGAAAAAGAAAAAATTTGAAATTGTTCACGCACTCAAGAACAATTGTAATGCACGCACTGTCCCACCTCAACAAATTATGTCCAAGTGGCATAATAAAAATGGTGTTGAAGGTTCAGATGGTAGGAGTTCAATTGGAGGGTATGTCAGTGGACTTCAACCTATTTAGAAAGGCCATTTACACTTTTGTTTCTATTTTGTGCTAATCTTTAATTTTAGCCCCTCGTAACAAATAACTTTTCCGGCCATAAGTTAAAGGGAAAAAATTACGATTGTCACTAATTCTTATTTCTTAATGAAAGATGTTTTTCCAAGGATATATAATTATGAAGGAAATCCATGTATATATAGGTTGCGAAAGAACCTAAACCCAGTCTAATTCAAATGTCCTCCAAATCAGTTTCCCTGCAATAGATCGTAGGACCTGGTTCTTACATCAGCTCCACAAACATAATAATAATATATTGGTCAAGTTCAAGCCACCAACTGCTAAAGGCCAAGACAATATATCCCAAGCTATTAAAGCCTTTTTTATGCCTCTGTTAGTATGCTGACATATTATTGGATATAATTGCAGTACGGGAAGTAAATAAATATTACAAGTGTTCGAAAGGATAAACAAACAATCAATATTATAATTGCCGCAAGCCTGTTGAGTCTTGAATCTTGATAACCTGAAATCAAGAATACACTAAATCTGGATTGTTACAAATGTGGTTGAGTCAAGAGATGACTATCTGTCTTTAAGACAAGATTGCCCCGTATATATGCTTTTACGTTAGAGGGTAATAGTCTCCCAAGATAAAACAACAACTAACCAACACTACAAAGCAAATAGGTTGATTCTGACGAAGAAAACAAACACGAAATGACTTGCTGAAGAATGAAAATTTTAGAGGAATGGAAGACTGTTATTTTATTTTGCTACTGTTTCTGTACATTTCTTTTAATCTTCACCCTCTACCTCAAATCTGTTTCAGGCAATATATAGTATTCATGGCCAATAATATTTTGTAGTAAGTGCAAAACGTTTCAGAAGTTTAATGCCATAAACTGTTGGCTTTCTGGCTGCTGACCACCATTCCTGAAACTTCATGGACCAAACTGTAAATACTAAATAGTTTGGGGTCCAAAAGATAATATCAGAAGTAGCCCATGACCCACAACCCGAGATCGGACGGGCGGGCGGGCGGCGTTGCGCGTGTGGGGCTAGCCTCGAACCCAAGCACACCTAGGTCCTCCATCCTTCAAACACGTGGGTTACCCCTTGGGGTCCCAAACCCTTATCCATTTTTAGGCTTATAAAGAGAACAATTCTTCATTTTTCCACCGATGTGGTAGATTTGTCCCACACCATATTTTCATACCTCAAACACCTTACTTTGTGGACCAATATCTCTTTCATTTCTTAACGAATTTTGACGATTCTTGGCCCTACGATCATCTACTTACTTAGTAGATTATGCACGTGTGAAGAGAAAAAGCCTCCAACATGCGGAACCCTAGTGTTTAAGTCATTAAATGTGGATGGACGCAACCTCCCCACCAAAGGCAAATTTCCAACAATCCCCTCTTGAAAGAGATTTTGGTGCACACACAAGGTGCCTACTTTCAGCGAAAAGACATTGCATCAGGAGAGGTAGCTTCCGCTTTGAACCTTCCCTAGTTGAATACCACCGGACTTACTTACTGCGCGGTGAACGTGATGTCTTGACCGTCAGTGTTTAGTGTAAGCCAAGACAATGTTACCAACACAATAACTTCCCTTATTCATTTTCTTCTTATTGTTCTGTCCGTTATGGTCGTGGACACACTTGGATTCTTAAGTACGTTCATTTGAGGAGGCCTGTCCTCGCACTTAAATAGGTGATCTCCTACAAGGTATCCTGCTATACCCCACTTCACAAATGTTAAGAATTATTAAAAGTTTCCCCAACCTTAACCTCAATCATTTGAGGAGAGTTAAAGGTTTGGAATCTTAACCTTTGCCCACCATACAGGTAGCACTTTAATGTCTATCGCAGGAATAACTTTGGATTCATGTTTCCTTACAGAAATCATCATCCGAAGTGCTCTTGCTTCCACCGAAGCGCTCAACTGAACATTTTACAGCTTAGTTTTCCCATTGAACCAAATTCTTGGGATCTCCAGTCAGTATGGTTGAGTTACCACCACAAAGGTTCATATTGTTTGGGTTTTAAGCACATTCCCCTAGAGATGCAGAATTCTTGATCTTCGGGTAGTCCCTTAGTTAAATGGTCCACTTATGTCTCTGACAGATCATATATATATGTCCAGATGTCGTCATCCATGCCTTTTCTGAAGCTGACCGGCTAGGCACAATGTATAACTGCTGAAGGCACGGGTTTCTTCCAATAAGGGACGTCCTCTAAGGAGTTGTGGAGTTACTCAACTTCTTCTCATGCTTTGTTTAAAGCGATAAACTTCGATTCCATCATGAATCGGCCGATACGAGTTTGCTTAGAGGATTTTACAAGACCCACCATACACATTTACTTGTGGTATTTGTGTTCTTCAAGTCTGATGTCCAGTTTGCATCACTGTGTTCTCCCAGAACCGCTGGACATCCATAGTATCATAATTCATAGATAATCGAATATTTCAGATATAGTCATATCCGACTTAATGCCTTCTACCGATCATTTTTAGAATTATGAGTGAACTTTAGTTCAACTGATCTACTTTGTAAGCCGATACCAGGTCGGTTGTAGTTGTAAAATACATTGAACTACATGTGACCTGCGCATATCGCTCCTTGTATATGGGTGCACCATGATTCCAATCAGTTCTATGATTCATATCCATTGGTGGCTTCAACGAGACTGTCAACTATCTCACAAATGAGTTTGGAGTTAGACCAGTCCGTTAGATGTATTAGAAATCCCAATTCCTAAGATGTCATATGTGATACCCATATCTTTCATATCGAGACTTTTGTTTCAATACGACTTCCACTTTCAGACTGTTGGTTTCCAACTGCTGGTTTTCTAGTTTCATTGTCAATATTTCTATTGTCAGATTCATTGTTTCTGTTTCACCTGAAACTTTCAGGACCAAAATGTAAATATTTCAGGGACCAAAATGAAAGTTCAGGAAGAAGCCCAACAATCCAACAAACCAACTCTGATCCTCCAATTTCAACTTTCCGGTTAGGAAGGCTGTTTCAACATCCATGTCACGCAAGACTGCAATGGCCCTGGATGTTAAGCTATTCACAGGGGAGCACATGTCCAAGTAGCCAAGGCCTTATACTTGACAGTAGATTTATCTACTTTATACTCACTTTTGACTATCCACTTTTACAACTCAAAGGTTCTTTTCCCAGAGGAAGGTCAACCATTACACAAGTATGGTTCTATATGATGGAATCTATTTCTCCCTCTGTAACTTCTTTCCAAAGCAGCGCTTCTGGAGATGACAATTCTTTGTTAATTATCCATAGTTCGTTCTCAACCATACAAGCTAGAAGGTCTGGAATAAGTCTTTGTCCCCTCTTTGCTCCGTCTCGGTTCAACATCTAGAATTCCTAAGTTCTATAGATCTGGAACATTAAGTTCCGGATAGTCAGCAACTTCCGAGTCCTGTAGCTCTGGAATGTCTGGTTCCGTACAATCAGGCACTCGCGGGTTCTTGTTAACCTCGAGCAATTACTTCTTTTTCCTTCTCAAGGAAAGTTATCTTCAAAGAATTCAACATTCTTTGACTCCAAGAGGCGATAAGCACTACTGTTATTAGCAGATCTAGTGGATATGCAATTTACAGTCTTAGGTCCAACTTGACCTATTTCGGTATTTCAACCTCTACCAAGACACTCCACAACACAACATTTGTAGGTGGGATCCTTTCCATGTTTCACACGGAGAGTTATCCTTATCCTTAGGCGTAGTTCTGTTGAGAATCGCATTAGCGGTAAGGATCGCCTTGCCCCATATATTTTGGGCGTACGACTTTGAGCTTGGCTAACACTGTTAGACAGAGGTGAGTAATGAGCAGTCGTTTGATGAACGATGCTTCACATTCTCCCCCTCTATCACTACGAATTCCTCAATCCGTAGGCTTAGTTGATTTTCAACTTCTGCTTTGTAGCGCTTATCCGCTTCAACAACTTCATCTTTATTTTTCAACAAACAAAGGATGCAATACGTTGTACCATCATCAATGAAGGTCACAAAATACTTGTCTCCCCATTCTATTTTGTATAAATTTCAAATCACCCATGTAGGTGTGACTAAGTTCTAGAAGAGCGGTGCTTATTTCGTTATTCCTTTGACGAAACTTGTCTCCCCCCTCTATTTTGTACAACCTTCAATTCACCCATATAGGTGTGACTAAGTTCTAGAGGAGCGGTGCTTTTTTTGCTATTTCTTTGACAGAATGGAAAAGTGATTTTGCCTCTTCGCCTACCTCACATTCATTTTGAGGGTTTATGTCGACAGAAGGCAACAATCTCAACTTTGTTAGCTTTTGAATGACTTTCTATTTAACGTGTCTTAATCTGTGATGGCATAGATGCACGAATTGCAAATATATCATTCATTTAGCTACAGACATACTGTACCATTCTTAGTTATTACAGACATGTTGGACTAGTCTCAAACCAACTTTGACCAACAACGTCCCTGAAACCAAGTTTGGGACATGTATCACCTCCTTTTAGAGTGATCTCATTCCCTAAATTCCATTTTAAGGACAACCTCTCCAACCCCTTCTGCTTTACAGGTGGCGTTGCTTCACTTGAACAACATCTTGCCCGTGGTTAGGGAGTAACTGGATCATATTCGATATGGATATTCTGGCCCACTCCATTAGCTTTGGCAGACTGAGTGTCCAATTTCTTTTCTGCCTTTCTTTTGGCCTTCAAATCATTTAAGACTTGGAAACTCTGGCCCACCTCACTCGGTGTCCATTACTTTTCTGCCTTTCTTCTGGCCTTCAGATCATTTAAGACTCTGGAAATTTTGGCCCACTCCAATCGCCCGTAGGCTTTGTACGACTGAGAGTCCAATATTATGCTATCAAATGAATTCTGGCCCACTCCAGTCGCCCGTAGGCTTTGTACGACTGAGTGTCCAATATCATCCTATCAAATGAATTATGGCCCACTCCAGTCGCTTGTAGGCTTTGTACGACTGAGTGTCCAATATCATCCTATCAAATGAAGGATCTTTTGTCAAATAGTGTGACAGGTTCAACATCTTAAGATAAGCCATTATCTTTTAGTCTTCTTCCCTTGAGATTGGTGCCCAGACAATTCTTGGCGCATGCTTAGGAGTGGTAACAGTTTTTGCACAGTCAGTGGATCTCTCTCCTTCGCATGTGCGAATATACTTTACGCACTTTTAATTATTACACCCAAAAGAACGGATCTTTTAAGTCGTTGTTTACAATAGCCCACTATTTAAACGGGAGGGAAGGTGATATTTAACTTCTGATTTAAAGCGTAAGGAATATAATTTATTTCGGAAAAATATTTTCATATTCCTCCTTACTTTAAGCCCTTTTTAATCAGACATCATTTAATCTTATTTTTTGACAAGAAAGAAAAATAACTTATCCCAATTTTGGATTCTGGCCCACTTCAGTCACTTTGTCGGACTGAGTGTAAATTTCATCCTTACCATAATTCGAATCATTTATCTGGGACAGATATATGCCTTTTTCTACATGATAGAACATCATCTTCAGCCTTCTCCTCTTGTCCCAATTGATATCTTCAGCCTCTCATGGGCGCTTGTTCCCACCACTCTCGGGAGCGGTGATGCCATCAACACCTTGACCATCAACAGCATAATCAGAATTGTCTTCTTCCAGAAAACCACAACCATAGCCAGATTTGGTGACACAACTGTTGACCGACATTTTTCGAACACTAATACAGTCTTGTCTTAAAATTATTGGATATAATTGCAGTACGGGAAGTAAATAAATATTACAAGTGATTGAAAGGATAAACAAACAACTAATATTATAATTTCCGCAAGCTTGTTGGATCTTGAATCTTGATAACCTGAAATCAAGAAACACTAAATTTGAATTGTTACAACTGTGGCTAAGTCGAGAGATGACTCTCTGTCTTTAAGACAAGATTTTCTCGTAAATATGCTTTTACAAGCGGGAAATAGTCTACCAAGATAAAACAACAACTAATCAACACTACAAAGCAAATAGGTTAATTTTGACGAATAAAACAAACACGAAACGACTTGCTGAAGAATGGAAATTTTAGAGGAACGGAAGACTGTTCTTTTATTTTGCTACTTGTTTTTGTATCTTCACCCTCTACCCCAAGTCTGTTTCATGCAATATATAGTATTCATGAGTATTCATGGCCAGGAACATTTTGTAGTAAGTGCAGAACGTTTCAGAAGTTTAATGCCATAAACTGTTGGCTTTCTGGCTGCTGCCCACCATCATGGACCAAACTGTAAATACTAAATAGTTTGGGGTCCAAAAGATAATATTAGAAGTAGCCCATGACCCACGACCCGAGACCAGACGGGCAGGTGGGCGGTGGCGGCGCGCGTGTGGGGCTAGCCTCGAACCCAAGCACACCTAGGTCCTCCCTCATTCAAACACATGGGTTACCCCTTGGGGTCCCAACCCCTTTCCATTTTTAGGCTTATAAAGAGAACAATTCTTCATTTTCCCACCGATGTGGTAGATTTGTCCCACACCATATTTCAATGCCTCAAACACCTTACTTTGTGGACCAATATCTCTTTCATTTCTTAACGAAATTTGACGATCCTTGGCCCTACGGTCATCTACTCACTTAGTAGATTATGCATGTGTGAAGTGACAAAGCCTCCGACATGCGTAACCCTAGTGTTTAAGTCATTAAATATGGGTGAACGCAACCTCCACACCAAAGGCAAATTTCCAACACATTGTTCATACGAATCTCCTACATATCCGCTCTTTTCTGGACAATTTTTTTAGGAAATAAAAAAATTTGTGCCCAGAAAATTGTATGGATGTTATAGATTACACTTTTAAGCAATTGAACTCTACCAGCATAGGATAGAAATATCACGGTCCAAGTGATTATTTTTCTTAACACTTTATTAATTAGTGCCATTTAGTGGTTGGATTGGACAACATACATTCTCTTTGTGCTCAAAGGGACACTAGGTATCTAAAAGGAAGTTCACCCTTGACAAAACCAAGCAGGATTTAATAACTATTAGATTGACCTCTTGAAAATTGTGGATTTTACCATTTAAGAGAAGATATTATATCTTTAATTAGGACGAATTAAAATAACAAGTTCGTCATAAAAAATAGGAAGAGAGGAATATGAAAAAGGACTAGTCGCAACAAAGTTGACAACTTGTATCCATGGTGACCAAGTCTACAAGACTACAATCCAAGTAATTAAGATAAAACAATTTGATCTCCAATTTACTGAAATCACATTATGGTTGTGAAATGTGATAAGAACCAATATCTTTTATAAGATGGGTCGGTGCTAGAGATGAATCTAAAATTTAAAGTTAATAGACGCGATTCATACAATAGAAGTTTTCTGGCAAAGCTTCGAACAAAATGGTTGTGTTGTTCATATCACTGATATGCCTTCTATTTTTTGGTAAAAATAATTTTAACGAAAAATAGAGTTAGAGATACGTATATAAGGGTTTAAAGACAAGTAGGTCATATTCGATCCGGAGACCCTTTTAAACGAGTCCAAAATGGCTAATTAGATTACGGGTGTATGAGAACAATGTGCAAGTGAACATACAATAATAAGCAAGTAAAATGAATCGACAAGCTAGATCTAGAAATAAATTATGAATAAAGGAAGAACCGAAGCTGAGAATGACGTATTAGCTTGAGAGAGATCTTGGTTACAAGTGTGAGCTTAGAGAGAATACAATGTATTTTTCTTCTATTCTAAGTCTTTTATATATGGACAAAACTTCGACTATTATGACTCCAGAAAGTTGTGACGACGTGAGACTAATAACGTCACTGTGTCCACGCATGCCGCGACACTCTGATCTAGAGAGGCTGATGTGACGGGAGTTGTTGGGAGTGGAGGACAGTTGTGAAGACCCGTTGGAGTTTTCGAAACCATGAAACTTTTTGTATACGCTAAACGTCTCCGGATGCATCTCTACCTAATACAGATAGTCCCCCAATTTTTGGGACCCTTAAACTCATGAGATCAGGATGTGGAAGAGTCTACACGCCTTTTCAAAAAACCTTTTCGAGGAAACCAAAACGTCACATCCTTTTCCTAAATCAGATGTTTCGTCAGACGATTATTGAATGTGCACAGTTACTCATTCGACAGCGTCCCTTTTGAGACACTGATTGACATTCGCTGATCAGGCACGCTTCCTCGATTTCTAAGAGTAATGATTGTTCTCTTGGCTATATAAACTAGCGGCCATGATTACTTTTCCTCACTTTCATCTTCAACCTTCATTTTCTAGCAACTTTAGTTTTCTACCATTTCACTTCCCATCTTCAAAAATGTCTACTTCCTCTTCTTCCGATACTTTTGGTGGTCTGACTCTCGCCAGAACGAGGGCAGAACTAGGTCCTCCCCGCCATCGACCATCATCATCCAGTGTCACCCGGGCGGTAGACCTAGGTTTTATGGCTTTTGAAATTATCCCTTCTAACTTCAACTTTAAGAAGGACTTTATGGTAAACCCCAGCTATGATTCTATGGAGGAGATGACCTCACTGATTGATGACTCAGTTATCTCCCAAGTCCGCATCGATTGTCGGTGGGGCCCAGATATATGTGTTTTTCCTCATTCGTCAAATGCTAGTATTACTCAGCACATTCCGGGAATGTCGGTTATTTACATCTATCATTTTACCATCGAATTTAACCTCCCGATCCATTAGTTAATTGATTCTATTTGTCATTGCTATGGCGTCTATCCGGGGTAGTTGGCCCAATAGACATGGAGAATAGTTCACTACATGCAGCACTTGGCGAATCTCGCCCTTCTTCAATTTACTATGGATCACCTGATCCATATCTATTCCTCTTGGGTGATCCGTAGGAGAATAATCAATTTAGCTTTTTGGGGCTCCATAGCCCTAATTATAAATTTTGAAGATGATCACGATCAGGGATTGTGTGATCGATTTATGATGATTCCTACCCACCACCTTCAATGCACCAATTTAGGTCCTCTGCTAGAGCATTGGAACATCGTTCATGAGTAATCTTCTTCTCTTTCTTTCTTATTTCTTATGTCCTTTTCTTGACTACCTTTCCCTTTGTATTTTGCAGCGGCCCCCGTTGTCCCCAACTGCTTACCGTATGTCTTTGGCTGGGTGATGAGCCTTCTCCGTGCCTCTCACAACACCTAGCAAACATGGAGAGCCATTTCTGCCGATAAGTTAAAGGGCAAAAGTCACGATGAGTCTTTTCTCTTTTACCGACTCCTCATTTTCACATATTGCATGTTGATATGCTACTCTAACTTTCCTTCTCATTAGTTTCCCTGAAGTCCTCTCCACTCGAGAGGGTTCAACCAAGAATGTGTCATTTCAGGATGAAGCCCGGGTATGCATCATAAAGGTTATCGCCGAGGCCAGGGAGAGCAGGAAGTGAAGGCTTATGAATAATGCAGGAGCATCTACCTCTGGGATTGGCTCTCGTGTGAGAACACTTCGTCACTTTAGTGAGCCTGAGAGGGAGGATAGACAGAAGGTGGTCCTCGTAGAGGAAGGTGGAGAAGAAATTACATTATTCGGGATATAGGGCCCCCTCATCGATGCCATCAGAGAGTCGAGAGTCAGCTTTTCCCGACTCCTCATTTTCACCTATTGCATGTTGATGTGCTACTTACTTCTCATTCTTTTCCCTAAACGCTTCCCCGCTCGAGGGGGTTCAACCAAGAAGGTGCCATCTCAGGATGAAGCCCGAGCACGCATCGCTACGGCCATTGCCGAGCCCAGAGAGAGAAGAAAGTGAAGGCTTTCGAATAATATATGAGCATCTACCTCTAGATTGTCTCTCATGTGAGAACATGTCATCACTTCGGTGAGCCTGAGAAGGAGGACAGACAAAAGGTGGTCATCATGAAGGATGGTGGAGAAGAAATTATAATATTCGGGGGGGCTTGACCGAGGCTATCACAGAGTCGGGAGTCAGCGAAGGAAAACCCGGAAGTGTGAGAGGCAATAATCCAGGCGCAGTCCCCTTGGTTGCCCCCTCTCCATTGCTGGTTCCAACTTCATCCTCGAAGCCTCCTTAGCCTACCTTGTAGATATCTTCTTTCAGGTAATTTTGAGTTTTTTTTATCATACCTTTTACTTCCAACTGGAGTGTATAAGCTGAGTTTATTTTGTCTATCTTTCTCTTTCAGGGTGGTCCAGGCTGAGTTTGATCGAGATGTTGCTCGTGCACAGATGCAGGCGCTAGTACCTTTCCATGCCCGCATTTGAGCCTAGAACCAACGGTTGACACTTTGTCGGGCAACAGAGCAGTAGAGGGCCACCTTACTTTGGGACTATGCTGTCCTCCCGACCCGGTTCGAGGTCCTTCAAGGAGTGGATACATGAGTGATTGATGTCCCCTTGGCCCTCGTGGATACAGATGTGGATTTGGGGGTAGCTGAAGCTGATATAAAATATTTGCATAAAGAGATGCCCCCCTCATCCGACTACCGGCTCTTCTGGTGGCGAGGGTGCTCCCCCATCTCCGACTTAGCTTTGTATGTCTGCAGCCTTTGGTCATTGCTTTGGAGGCCTTCTAGGGGCCTGTTCCTTCGGTGATGATCAACAATAATGTCGGTGGTCGTTGCTAGTTTTTTCAGCATGTGTGAGTTTATGGGAGCATGCGTGCCTTTTTTAATGTTGGTGTTTTTGAAGTGGGCCTGCGAGCTCTATGTTGAATATTTTGTTCTTATCATTGTGTTTGGCCTGCATGCCATCTGGTGGTATTTCTTGGCCCTTTGCTATTTTTTTGGATTTGAGCCTTCGTGCTCTGGTTTGCTGAATCCTCAGGGTTTGTATCCCCTATTAATGTTCTTTTGTTGAGCGCTTGGCATTTTTCTTGTATAAATGACAACCGTTTTCTTGTCTTTCATTTCGCTTTGACATGCACTTTGTTTATTGCAACAATTGTGATCACATAATGACCTACTGGCTTTTTAATTTGTACATAACCGTTGAGGCATGACTATTGCGCCTATCTATCAGAACTATGATAATATTCTAGCGTTTGTTGTTTAAGTTAAGGTTTGACGACCGGTGCATGCTTATGTAATTTTTTTAATTTTATGTTTGAGGTCATCTTGCCTTAACCCAATCCGGGAATGCTTGCGTGAAATTGGGATTTAAGACATCCAATTTCGAAATAAAGGGGTTGCCTCTATTTTTAGTGCTGATGGGGAAGGCATCTCAACCCCACGTAAAGGCACAAATGGTTCAAAGAATCTGCACGCACAAAGGCTCTATGACCGTGTCGTGTTGTTTGAAACGGTTTTACGGGGCCGTATGGCTTTCGAGTTCAGTTTTACCCCTAACAATTTTTCAATATACAACTCAAGTGTAGAATGAGCAAAAGCTCATTTCTTTCATTATTTCAAAGTTATAGGGGACGACTCGTTTTGTAAGTACATGATCATTTTTTGGAGGTTTTATAAGATTTATAAAAGAAAATGACTAAGCAAGTTCAGTGACTGCCAACAATCCCAGTTTGAGTGAGCCCATCTTAGAAGAGGTCCCCTTGTGGTTACACAACTCTGCTCTCTCCCCCCTGTACTTAAGTGCGAGATCCCAAGGAATCGAGTTTCGGGATGCGATACACTAAACTTGAAGTGTTTTTTGAGTTGCTGCCTCGTTAAAAACCTTGTTAGGAAAACCCGATCGGGATGAAACCTCATCCAACGAAAAAAGTGCAACACGTGTTTGTCTCCTCCGCGAAGAGGGGCTTCCAATTTTGTAAGCAATCTCTGTCAATGAAAGGGATAATTAACCGAAAACGAATATTCATGTGAAGGGAAAACATGCATGTTTTTTTTCAAAGGTAGAATTTTTTCAGGTGGCTGACGTTCCGGCTATTCTTTAATTCTTTTCCGGACCCATCCTCAAACCGACACGTTTATTTCCCCGCGATTTTGGTGATTCAATATGGTCCTTCCTAATTTGCTTTTAGCTTACCCGCGTTTGGATCCCTTGTTGGTCCCTGACTTTGAAATGTCTCAAATTTTTCTTTCTGTTGAAATAACTTTCTACTATTCATTTTTGTGCCGCCAGATGTATGAAAGCCAACTCCATGTGTTTCTCTAATAACTCTAGCCATATTACCATTGCTTCTTTGTTAGATTCATCGATTGTTTGAGTGTAACAGAAGCTCGATTCTCCCATTTCTACGAGTATTAGAGCCTCGACTCCATATACCAAAGAGAAAGGAGTTTCCCCCATGCTTGTCTTGGTTGTAGTTCTGTAAGCCCACAATACCCTTGGCAGTTCTTCCGACCACTTGCCTTTTGATTTTCCAACCTCTTTTTGAGGCTCTGGATGATAGTTTTGTTGGTTGACTCTACTTGCCCATTTGCACATGGGTGATATGGCGATGAGGTGACCCTTTTGATATTTAATCCCTTTAGGAACTCAATGACCTTCTTTCCCACGAACTACTGGCCGTTATCACAAGTGATATCTTTCGGTATTCCAAACCGGTAAACGATATGATCCCAAATAAAGTCTATGACTTGTCCTTCATGAATCTTTTTATATGCTTTAGCTTCCACCCATTTTGAGAAATAATCAGTAAAGATTTGTAGGAACCTTATGTCCCATACATCTCCCTATAGCGGGCTCACGATATCCATTCCCCACTTCATGAAATGCCACGGGACCACTACCGAGTGGATGGGTTCAACATGTTGATGTATTATTGAGGAATGCTGCTGATATTTCTCGCATTTCCGGACATAAGCTCTTGTGTCTTCTTCCATCCGAGTCCAGTAATAACTAGCTCTCATTATCTTCTTCACCAATGGATCGTATCCGGCGTTATTTCTGCAATTTCCCTCGTGTAGCTCCCGTATCACGTACTCGACCTCTGCTGGCCCTAAGCATTTGCCCAAGGGCATGAGGTAGGATTTTCTGTACAACTCCCCCTCATACATGCAATACCAGGCTTCTTTTGTTCTCAACGCCCAAGCTTACTTGCTATCTTCCGGGAGAGTCTCTTTCGGTAGATAATTGATAATATCATTCCACTAGTCCCAAGTGAGGCTGGCAGAATTTACCTCGTGCAAGCTAGAGTCCAGGACGGAGCACAAGAGTTGCACTATGTATTCCAACTCTCCCTTAGTTTCTCTATATGATGAGCCTAGGTTGGTCAAGGCGTCAGCTTCGAAGTTCATTTCTCGGGGAATTTGCACCACTTTTCATTTTTTAAATCGAGCCAATAGAGTGGCAGCCTTGCTTAAGTATTTCTGCCTCCTACTATCTTTGGCCTCATACTTATCTAATATTTTATTAACAATCAGATGCGAGTCACTTTTGAGCTTAATATTTTTGGCTCCGAGTCCCCGAGCCAATTCCAAACCTGTAATTGCGCCTCATACTCGACCTCATTGTTTTAAAGAAACACATTTAATGGCTTGCCTGATTGTGGCCCATGAGAGCGCGACAAGGACAATCCCCAGCCCAGTGTATTTCATGTTTGTGGCCCCGTCCGTATATAAAACCCATACACCGGATGCTGCTTCAGTTTCCAAAATTGCTTCCGTATGAGGCCGAGGCATCATGCTCATAGTATAATCAGCCACGAAGTCGGCTAAGGTCTGTGACTTAATAGCGATCCGGGGTTGATAGGTGATATCGTACCCGCAGATTTTGATTGACCAACTTGCCAGCCGGCTCGAGAGTTCAGGCTTGTGCAATATATTTCTTATAGGGAAAGTGGTGACCACACATCTATGATGCCATTGAATATACGGCCTCAGTTTACGAGACGCAACTACCAAGGCCAAAGCCAACTTTTCAAGGTGAGGGTATCTGGCTTTGGCCTCTGTCAGGGCCTTGCTGGTATAATAAATAGGAGATTGCATACCTTTTTCCTCCCGAACGAGCACAATACTTACAACGGTTTTGAACACATCGAGGTAAATAAATATCGGTTCCCCCTCATTCAGTTTTGCAAGTAGAGGAAGGTTTGTCAAGTACTTCTTCAAATCTTTTAATGCTTGATGGAATTCCTGGGTCCACTGGAAGTCTTTCTTTTTCTTTAACAGGCTGAAGAATTTCTAGCATCACTCGAATGACCTGGATATAAACCTTCCCAAGGCAGTTATTCTCTCGGTCAATCGCTGCACCTCACGAGCACTGTTGAGTACCTCTGGTATTTACTTTATTTCCTGGATATGATCTGGGTTGGCTTTAATCCCCCTATTGGACACCACAAAGCCCAAGAATTTTTGCGAGCCCATTCCGAAAGCACATCCTTCGGGATTCAGCTTGAGGTTGTATTTTCGGAGGATCTCTAATACTTCCTGCAAATGTCTAATATGTTTCTCTATTTCCAGGGACTTAACAATTATGTCATCTAAGTAAATCTCCACACTCCGACCTAGTTGATGGTGAAACATCCGTTGGGTCAGTTTGTGGAAAGTGGTCCCTGCGTTTTTTAAGCCAAATGGCATGACAATATAACAATAAGTCCCGTGCTCTGTTATAAACGAAATCTTTTCCTGATATGATGGGTCTAGTCGTATCTGGTCAAACCCCGTGGATACATCCTGAACAGCACATGCCTAGCCACCACGTCGACAACACGTCTAGGTGAGGCATAGGGTATGAGCTTTTCATACAAGATTTATTTAAGTCTTTTAGATCTAAAAACATTTGAAAGGTTTCAGGTTTCTTAGGAAGTACCACTAAGTTTGCCAACCAGTCTGGATACTTTACCTCTTGGACCGCTCCTAATTGGATAAGTCGGGCTACTTCTTCTTTGATGAATTGGCTTTGTTCTGCTGACACCGGGCGTCTTTTTTGCTTAATGGGCTGACAGTATGGGTCCATGATTAACTTGTGGAGGGCCAACTCCGGGGCACACCTGAGATGTCCAATATCGACTAAGTGAAGCTACTAATATTTTCATTCAAAAATGCGATCAAATTTTTCTTGAGCCCGGGGTGCCCAAGCCCAGATATACCTGTTTCCTAAGCTTGTTTGGTTGACAAGGGGTAAGCTCAAGATTTAAAACTGTGAATCTTCCCGCATCAGATTCTTCTGGTGCCACAAAGCCCCGAGGTATTCGATATGCCTGATCCTCCAGGCGAAGGGCTCCCACTGATTCCCGCATCTGAATAACTTCGGGGTTGCCCCCGGAATAAGGCTTCTATCATTGCTAGCTGTCATTTCCGATCGAGTCCTCTTTCCTGTGGACTAAAATGATTTTTTTTGGGTCAGTTTCAATGTCTCCTTGTACCGCGGCCACTCCCAAGGGCGTCGAGAATTTCATCACCTGATAGAAAGTAGATGGGATTGCCTTCATGGAGTGCAACCATGGCCTCCCAATTACCAAATTGTAACGCATTCCCCCTTCAAAGACATCGAACAAGGCTTTCATCGACACCCTTGCACGTGTGTTTCCAGCTCGACCTGCCCACGAGTTGCTTCGCTAGACAGGTTGAAACCAGTAAATAATTTTGCTATAGGAGCCATTATATGGTTAGTTGCGTTTCCTTGATCACACAAATTTTCAAACCATTTATGGCATTGCCTGCGTCAACAAGCGCACACTTAATGTTAAATTGAAATATTTGGATAGAAATTACCAAAGCATCGGTGTTCGGGCACTCGATACTTTCTTTTTCCACATTACTAAAGACGGTAGGGTCTTCGGGCTCTCATCATTCTCTAGATGATGTCCCCTCGTGTTGTTGCTTTTGGGATACTGCTCCCAACATCACTCATTTGGTGATTATGTTGACCGCTCCCTGCTGAGTCGGGCATTCCCGTGAAGTCCCAGTCCCTTTTCCCTAACGTACTTAGACCGACTACTAAAGAACTCTTTCAAATGCCCCCTCCTCAGCAGGTCTGCTACTTCGTACCTTAGGTACTTGCAGTCTTCTATTGAATGGCCCGGGATCCCATGAAACTCGCACCAAAGCTCAATGTCCGTACCCCGCTTATTTGGGTTGGACCGAACTGTTACTGAGAATCAGGCTTCTTTCATATTCTTCATAGCCATGACCAGGTCCACGATCTCTACATTAAAGTTGTATGAGGCCACGCTCAGCGGCCCTGAGTCATTTGCGGCTTCCTCTGCGGCACTTCTTTTTCTCATCTACGTTGACCTTGATCATACCTTGGCTTATTCGATCAACCTTTACCCTTATGGGATGGTCGAGTTGAATAAGGTTCGTAGCATCATCTCGTGTCCCTTTGCTTGTATGACGGACATTGCAAGATATCCCTTGTTCCCCCCCCCCCCTCTCCGATTTCCACCCCATGATCAGTCTATATCATCATTTTGGCGGTGTAACTGTTGTTTACTTTGTTCCATGACTTGGCCGGGAACTCCTTCAAGTTTTCTTTTAATTTTCTCAAAGCATCCGAACTATTAGCTTTCAATTCGTCAGTGAACGTTGTGGCAACCCAATCTTTGAAGATCACATGCAATAATATCTTCTCCCGCTAGAAGCGCTCCACAGAGTTACGGAGTAACTCATCCTTCCTTTGATTTACGGTGAGGATATCCTCCTTGTAGGTCTCAACCCTCCGGGCCCCAACATGGGTCTTAATAAATGCATCTGTAAGAGCAGCACATGAATCAATAGAATTTCAGGTAAGAGAGTGCTCCATTTGTGAGCGTTTGGTTGCACTTTTTCAGCATAATTCGATTTGGTGATGTTGCAGGTCATGCCCGGTGATTGCGACTTCGAAAGTCATAATGTATTCATTCGGGTCTATTGTGCTATCATACTTGGGTATGACAAGCATTCTAAACTTCTTCGGAATGGGATCCGGAGCCGTTTCTTCCTTGTAAGTTATCTTTTCGTACTTTCTTAACCCAACCCCCTTTATCACTGGGGGCCCTAGTATCTGGATCATTCGCTTATGGAGCTTTTTTTCTAGCACTGCGAGTCTCGCTAGGTGTGTCTCCGGCATTGCAAGCTTTGTTCCTGCATTTGTTGCAGATGCATCAGGCGCTCTTGTGTCTTCCGCGTTGTTTACCGGGTGATTATCCGGTGTTGCCCTAGATAAGAAGTTCAAAAACTTTTCCATGCGTTCCATTATGGCGTTGCTCGCTGCCAAGGCTGTGGCTTGCGCGGCTTCCGAGGTCGTGCTCTCTTCTTTGAACATCTCATTCACTTTAGAGTGCGGGCATATTTTTCTTTTCTTGGGGTACCGCTCCTTGGGTCGCGCCTCATGACTCTCCGCTGAATGGACGTCTTCTTCTATAGATTCGTTTGCTTTCGGGGTGTTGTTATTTCCTCTGGTTTCATCCATGATGTTTCAAATTGATCTGCCAGGTCCTGATGCTTGGTGGGCACATGTTTCTCTCCAAGTTCCTTCGATCCGTGAGCCATGCTTTCTTCACCTGACATGTTCCAAGTGTAGCGTTTTTTGTTTATGGTTTTTTCAAGAAGATCAGCTACAGATCGAGACAACTGTTTATCCCCACAGACGGCGCCAAACCATTTTTCGATAAAAATGATTTTAACCAAAAATACAGTTAGAAATTTGTATTTAAGGGTTTAAAGACAAATAGGTCATATCCGATCCGGAGACCTTTTTAAACGAGTCTGAAATGGCTAATTAGATTACGGGTGTATGAGAACAATGTGCAAGTGAAGTACAATAATAAACAAGTAAAATGAATCGACAAGCTAGATCTAGAAATAAGTTATGAATAAAGCAAGAGCCGAAGCTGAGAATGGCGTATTAGCTTGAGAGAGATCTTGGTTACAAGTGTGAGCTTAGAGAGAATACAATGTGTTTTTCTTCTATTCTAAGTCTTGTATATATAGGACAAAACTTCGACTATTATGACCCCAGAAAGTTGTGACGACGTGAGCCTAATGACGTTACCATTCCCACTCGCATCGCGGCACTCTGATATAAGGAGGCTGATATGACGTGAGTTGTTCGGAGTGGAGGACATCTGTGAAGACCCGTTGGAGTTTCCGGAACCATGAAACCTCTTATATACGCTTAACGTCTCCAGATGCATCTCTACAAAATACAACTTCATGGACTAGTTCTACATCAATCCCCTCTCTTTAGATAATTATCGAAGCGATAATAAAAGCAACCCTCTCGAAAGTCAATTTCCACTTCATTATAGTGGAACTTATCTAAAAAAACTCACTAGCTAAGAAACTCTCTTTTCTTTTTCTTTTTTGCAAAATGTTCTACAAGAATTAGGTTTAACATCCTTTTATGACTTTCTCGATCCACGTCTCGTGACAAATTACACTATAAGAAGATCACAAAATGCAACTTGAAAAAAAAGGTAAACACAAGTTGGTCAGCTGGTGAATTTCCATAGAGGTAAGGAGCATTTTCATCAATTGAATTTGGACACAAACAAGAATGTCTCTTCCTCTTGGTACAATATGTACTGTGTACTTTACAGATCCAATGAATGTTATAAATTTGCAGAAACATGTCACCATCACTGATCTCTCTTTTTTCCTTCTTTGTTCTGGTCCCAATAATATTTACCATTTTACTTATAGTGATTTTAATTCCCCCCACTCTTCCAATTTGTTACTACATGACAATTTTAGTTACTAGGTTAGGGAATTAGATTTGGTCAAATGAGAGATTTATGGATAAATTAGGGCAAAAACCATAGGCACCGTTTCCCCGGACTTTAATCTAATGGTAAAAGTGTAACACGTGATGTATGAGTTAAGTATGTGTTCAAGTCTTACAATTGATAAAAGTTTGATATTTAATTGGAAAAGGGTGGAAACAAAAACTTATTATCCAGCAAAAATTTGGTATATATATCGTATCCCTCGGATTTCTTGATTAAAAAAGGACCATATATATGCGCTTTTGAAGAGGTATCACATTAACCTTCACAAATAAATGTATTAGATGAATTGGGATCTGTATGTTAAAGTATCATGGAAGAAGAAGTATTAATATGATCTCTTTAATCCATGTTTGAACGGTTTCAATTGTTATGAAATCATGCAAGTTTCAAAGTTTCCCTTATGCTTTTTATGAAGTGCTTAAAGACTTGTTTTACGTTTTAAAGTGAAGAATGCCATGATTAGTTTAGATGATAAGTTAAAGTTAAAGCTTTGGATCCAAAGTGAAGTTTTTATTGGCATCGAAAAAATCAGTACGTCATGCGGAAGCTGATAATTGCAAACCTTTGAATAACGATAAATCATACACCAAAAAAAACTATACTAAAGATGCATAATACTTTCATATGATTTGGTCAACTAACCTATATATAAAAAATTAATATAAAAGAAAGCGTAAAAACTATTGAGAGAAAATCTCCCCATAAATAAGACTCTTTAACGACTACATTGTGTATATTATTGTGTTGTGTATGAGAAGAAATGATCATTTATTTATAGAAGTTCAAAACTTCTCCCCTAAAAAAAGGATAGATATGGTAGAAAACCTTTTCTACAAAGAAAACATTTTCACCAAGAAAATATTTTTGAAGTAAAACACAATTATGGTAAAATGGTTGTGATTCACCTTCTAGACAAGCATATTGGTTGTCATCAGGGACATCTCTGATGGATGCGGTAGATGTCTCGGAATAGGATTATCATCGACCTTTGTTTTAAATTTCTTTATGAAATCCTCTTTTATCTTATCAAGATATGCTGACATAAGATGCTCATCTGATGCTTGGGGATTTTGGACTTTAATTGTTTTTTCCAATTTGAAAAGAAAGATCATTCATCTTCTTTAGTCTTTTTCTCCATATGCTGGACATTTTTAAGACTTTTAACTAGTGAAGATATATCGCCTTCTAGTTTTCATCCATAATGGCGAGTTTTGTCTTCTGGATCTTTATCTAATAATTTGGACCAGAACATACAAAGGAATTTCCTTTTGAGACATATAATGCCTTGTTGGTTCCTTCCTGCTTCTGGAATCCATTTCCATATCCAAGGGATTCCTGCCTGCATGAAGAAAAATAATGAAGCAAATCCTTCGATATAATCAGAGGGATTTTCTGGGATAACACATGGTGTTACTTGAACCCATTCTTTGTAGAAAGCCATATAAGGCTCATGTAAGACCTGAATTTCAGGTTCGATGACACTCCACCACGGGAATATCCATCCTGTAGGTAATAAACCATTCTGGTTGTTTTTAAAAATTTCAAGATTAATTTTAATCCATCAGGAATGACTATATTTTCGATTTTCATAGTAGAAAATCTGAGTGAAAGCATTGATATAATCATAGTAATTAAACGTCATCTTAATTGCCGTTCGAGAAATTATAAATTCCTTTGGTCTGAATGGACTAATTCTCCACTCATAAGGAGATATAATCTTCTTAAGATAGAATTTTGAAAATTTTCTTTCTGCTCCAGGCTTATTATTCGGGAACGATGTGATCTCAGCAGTGTTGGTTGCAATAAGGATATATTCATAATACATCATGTTCTTTCCTTCTAGAAAAGGATTGTAGAAATTTTCTATATATCGATTCATTAGAATCCAAGGATCATTTAGATAGTTTTTATCTTCATGATGTAGGTAGAGAATTGTCTCTTCATGACCCTTGAACAAATATTGATATATGTTCTCTTTCTCCGATTGTTGGAGTTTTTCGGCATATGAGCCTTGTTGTTGACTACTAGAGGAGCCTTCTTTGTCCACGGGTATTACTCTTGGAATACTGGAAATATTGGTACTAGATTTTCCAGAGCCTCATCCCGAGCCTCTGCCTCTTCCTCTGCCTCTAACCCTATTAGGAACATGATAACTCAGATCATGAAATTACAGAAACAACTTAAAAAGCAGAAATTGACAGAAAAAACCCAATTAGGAGAATTCTGATGACAACCAATATGATTGTCTAGAAGGTGAATCACAACCATTGGAGGATTATACTTACCATCCAACTACAGTAGATCTGTTTGACAGCCTAATAGAGGCAATCCAACAAAAATACAGATCCAAGAAGAAAGACACCAATTTAAAGGGAAAAGCAAAAAATGTCAGAATGAAGTGACATTGGTGGCCACGCGGAATTAATAATAGCCAAACAGGAAAAATGTCTTTTTAGACTTCAATAAAGTTTTTTTACTTTTCATAAAAGTTTTCTTCTCTTAAAGATAAGATTCCCCGACATACATCGCTTTCTTATCTTACTTTACATAAAGTTTTTACTTTCCGCAAAGTAGTTTGTTCTTATGTAATTATTAGATTCATCCCTATTTATGAATAGTACTATGATACATCCTGGTTCTAGATTTCTTTTGTTATGTTCTATTCTTTATTATTATACCAAATAATGATCCTTTTCAGACTTGTATCAAGGTCTTCCAAATGGTATCAGAGCCAGGTCTGAAAAAGATCATTATTTGAAATAATAATAAAGAATAGAACATAACAAAAGAAATCTACAACCAGGATAGATCATAGTACTATTCATAAATAGGAATTTTAATCCGAGCATATCCAATTGTTATACATATATCAATACAAAAAACGGCCCATGAAAATGCCTTATGCCTAACCACGGTGATGGCTGAAAGGGCACTCCGTACGACGAAAGCATAATTGTTAGAATATCTCAGAACCCATGGTGATATGTACTAATATCCTTTCTGGAATTTAGTGTAGAATTCTATTTCATTCTATCATTTAAAAAAAAAAATTAAACCATATCATCGCAGAACATCTCAGACATTATAGGCTTATTAGCCTATCATATGAAATATTAACAAATATAAAAGAGAAGGGGAGAGAATAGTACCTAAGATGTGTCCAAGAGAGAAGATATACAATGAAAACTGAAATATTATTATTGAGAGAATTTTTACAGTGCTTGGTGATTTTCTTTCAAGGCTTGTTTTTACAAATGAATGAGAGCCCCCTTTTATAGGTAAAAGCGGACTTCAAAACTGATTAAAATATACAAAATAAATAGTAAACAAATCTAATAATTACATAGGAACAAACTACTTTGCGGAAAGTAAAAACTTTACATAAAGTAAGATAAGAAAGCGACGTATGTCGGGGAATATTATCTTTAAAAGAAGAAATCTTTTATAAAAAGTGAAAAATTTTATTAAAGTCTAAAAGGACATTTGTCCTGTTCGGCCATTATTAATTCCGCGTGGCCATCAATGTCACTTCAATCTGACATTTTTTATTTTCCATTTGAATTGGTGTCCTCCTTCTTGGATCTGTGTTTTTGTTGGATTGCCTCTATTAGGTTGTCAAACAGATCTTCTGTAGTTGGATGCTAAGTATAATCCTCTAATGGTTGTGATTCACCTTCTAGACAAGCATATAGGTTGTCATCAGTGACATCTCTCATGGATGCGGTAGATGTCTCGGAATAGGGATTATCATCCACCTTTGTTTTAAAATTCTTTATGAAATCCTCTTTAATCTTTTCAAGATATGCTGACATAAGATCCTCGTCTGATGCCTGGGGATTTCGGACTTTAATTGTTTTTTCCAATTTAGAAAAGAAAGACGATTCATCTTCTTTAGTATTTTTCTCCATATGTTGGATATTTTTAAGACTTTTAACTAGTGAAGATATATCGCCTTCTAGTTGCCATCCATAATGGCGAATTTTGTCTTCTGGATCTTTATCTAATAATTTGGACCAGAACTTACAAAGGAATTTCCTTTTGAGACATACAATGCCTTGCTGGTTCCTTCCAGTTTCTGGAATCCATTTCCATATCCTAGGGATTCCTGCATGCATGAAGAAAAATAATAAAGCAGATCCTTCGATATAATCAGAGGGATTTTCTGGGGTAACACATTGTGTTATTTGATCCCATTCTTTGTAGAAATCCATATAAGTCTCCTGTAAGACCTGGATTTCAGGTCCGATGAAACTCCACCACGGAAATATCCATCCTGGAAGTAATAAACCATTCTGGCTGTTTTAAAAAATTTTAGGATTAATTTTAATCCACCACGAATGACTATGTTTTCAATTTTCATAGTAGAAAACCTGAGTGAAAGATTGATATAATCATAGTAATTAAACGTCATCTTAATGGTCGTTCGAGGAATTATAAATTCCTTTGATCTGAATGGACCAATTCTCCACTCATAAGGAGATATAATCTTCTTAAGATAGAATTTTGAAAATTTTCTTTCTGCTCCAGGCTTGTTATCCGGGAACGATGTGATCTCAGCAGTGCTGGTTGCAATAAGGATATATTCATAATACATCCTGTTCTTTCCTTCTAGAAAAGGATTGTAGAAATTTTCTACATATCAATTCATTAGAATCCAAGGATCATTTAGATAATTTTTATCTTCATGATGTAGGTAGAGAATTGTCTCTTCATGACCATTGACCAAATATTGATCTCTGTTCTATTTCTCCGTTTGTCTATTTCTCTTATCATCCATAATCTTATAATTAGGATTCATAGTGTCTAACACACGGAAATAGATACGATAACAGATGCACATAACTTCTGTTTCAGGCATATAATTATAACCATGGGATTTGACATATAAAGTTAAAGCATGCAAAATATTTGGATCAGACAAAGATAGTGTAAGATTTGGTCTGACATCAAAATAAATTGGTCAATAAGGCAGACTGGATTGCATAGCACCCATAAGAGATTGTTTCCAATTTAAATATCTAGCATCTTTTAAAACAGTCGTAAAACTTTCAGGTAAACCCTTTAATGTTAAATGTTTAAATGCAATTTGCACTAATCCAATATTCAAAAATTTATAATGTGATTTTTGATATCTTTCAATATTAGTATCAGAAAATAACTGAATAGTTTTTTCTTGATTATCCATTTGGACAGATTCTTCAATAGTCTTAATAATATGGCGATTTCGTAAGGTTTCAAAAATACCAAAATTATAAATTTCCTTAGTGGCAACAATGGAATAGTCCATTTGTTTAGAGTATCTAACTGTTGTGGAAGTTCATTTTCTTCCGATCTAGCATTCTTAATGTTATGTTTATAACTTCTGAATCTGTCTAAATGATTTTCGTATCGTTAAGAGGATATAGTCAAGGTTTGAAAAGGACCATTATTTGGAATAATAATAAAGAATAGAACATAACAAAAGAATTCTACAACCAGGATATATCATAGTACTATTCATAAATAGGGATTTTAATCCGAGCATATTCCAATTGTTATACATATATCAATACGAAAAATGGCCCATGAAAATGCCTTACGCCTAACCACGGCGACGGCTGAAAGGGTACTCCGTACGACAAGAGCATAATTGTTAGAATATCTCAGAACCCATGGTGATATGTACTAATATCCTTTCTGGAATTTAGTGTAGAATTCTATTTCATTATAAAAAAATTAAAATATATCATCGCAGAACATCTCAGACATTATAGGCTTATTAGCCTATCATATGAAATATTAACAAATATAAAAGAGAAGGGGAGAGAATAGTACCTAAGATGTGTCCAAGAGAGAAGATATACAATGAAAACTGAAATATTATTATTGAGAGAATTTTTACAGTGCTTGGTGATTTTCTTTCAAGGCTTGTTTTTACAAATGAATGAGAGCCCCCTTTTATAGGTGAAAGCGGACTTCAAAACTGATTAAAATATACAAAATAAATAGTAAACAAATCTAATAATTACATAGGAACAAACTACTTTGCGGAAAGTAAAAACTTTACATAAAGTAAGATAAGAAAGCGACGTATGTCGGGGAATATTATCTTTAAAAGAAGAAATCTTTTATAAAAAGTGAAAAACTTTATTAAAGTCTAAAAGGACATTTGTCCTGTTCGGCCATTATTAATTCCGCGTGGCCACCAATGTCACTTCATTCTGACATTTTTTATTTTCCATTTGAATTGGTGTCCTCCTTCTTGGATCTGTGTTTTTGTTGGATTGCCTCTATTAGGCTGTCAAACAGATCTTCTGTAGTTGGATGCTAAGTATAATCCTCTAATGGTTGTGATTCACCTTCTAGACAAGCATATAGGTTGTCATCAGGGACATCTCTCATGGATGCGGTAGACGTCTCGAATAGGGATTATCATCCACTTTTGTTTTAAAATTCTTTATGAAATCCTCTTTAATCTTTTCAAGATATGCTGACATAAGATCCTCGTCTGATGCCTGGGGATTTCGGACTTTAATTGTTTTTTCCAATTTAGAAAAGAAAGACGATTCATCTTCTTTAGTCTTTTTCTCCATATGCTGGATATTTTTAAGACTTTTAACTAGTGAAGATATATCGCCTTCTAGTTGCCATCCATAATGGCGAGTTTTGTCTTCTGGATCTTTATCTAATAATTTGGACCAGAACTTACAAAGGAATTTCCTTTTGAGACATACAATGCCTTGCTGGTTCCTTCCAGTTTCTGGAATCCATTTCCATATCCTAGGGATTCCTGCATGCATGAAGAAAAATAATGAAGCAGCTCCTTCGATATAATCAGAGGGATTTTCTGGGTTAACACATTGTGTTATTTGATCCCATTCTTTGTAGAAATTCATATAAGTCTCCTGTAAGACCTGGATTTCAGGTCCGATGAAACTCCACCACGGAAATATCCATCCTGGAAGTAATAAACCATTCTGGCTGTTTTAAAAAAAATTAGGATTAATTTTAATCCACCACGAATGACTATGTTTTCGATTGTCATAGTAGAAAACCTGAGTGAAAGATTGATATAATCATAGTAATTAAACGTCATCTTAATGGTCGTTCGAGGAATTATAAATTCCTTTGATCTGAATGGACCAATTCTCCACTCATAAGGAGATATAATCTTCTTAAGATAGAATTTTGAAAATTTTCTTTCTGCTCCAGGCTTATTATCCGGGAACGATGTGATCTCAGCAGTGCTGGTTGCAATAAGGATATATTCATAATACATCATGTTCTTTCCTTCTAGAAAAAGATTGTAGAAATTTTCTACATATCAATTCATTAGAATCCAAGGATCATTTAGATAATTTTTCTCTTCATGATGTAGGTAGAGAATTGTCTCTTCATGACCATTGACCAAATATTGATCTCTGTTCTATTTCTCCGTTTGTCTATTTCTCTTATCATCCATAATCTTATAATTATGATTCATAGTGTCTAACACACAGAAATAGATACGATAACAAATGCATATAACTTCTATTTCAGGCATATAATTATAACCATGGGATTTGACATATAAATTTAAAGCATGCAAAATATTTGGATCAGACAAAGATAGTGTAAGATTTGGTCTGACATCAAAATAAATTGGTCAATAAGGCAGACTGGATTGCATAGCACCCATAAGAGATTGTTTCCAATTTAAATATCTAGCATCTTTTAAAACAGTCGTAAAACTTTCAGGTAAACCCTTTAATGTTAAATGTTTAAATGCAATTTGCACTAATCCAATATGCAAAAATTTATAATGTGATTTTTGATATCTTTCAATATTAGTATCAGAAAATAACTGAATAGTTTTTTCTTGATTATCCATTTGGACAGATTCTTCAATAGTCTTAATAATATGGCGATTTCGTAAGGTTTCAAAAATACCAAAATTATAAATTTCCTTAGTGGCAACAATGGAATAGTCCATTTGTTTAGAGTATCTAACTGTTGTGAAAGTTCATTTTCTTCCGATCTAGCATTCTTAATGCTATGTTTATAACTTCTGAATCTGTCTAAATGATTTTCGTATCGTTAAGAGGATATAGTCAAGGTCTGAAAAGGATCATTATTTGGAATAATAATAAAGAATAGAACATAACAAAAGAATTCTACAACCAGGATAGATCATAGTACTATTCATAAATAGGGATTTTAATCCGAGCATATTCCAATTGTTATACATATATCAATACGAAAAATGGCCCATGAAAATGCCTTACGCCTAACCACGGCGACGACTGAAAGGGTACTCCGTACGACAAGAGCATAATTGTTAGAATATCTCAGAACCCATGGTGATATGTACTAATATCCTTTCTGGAATTTAGTGTAGAATTCTATTTCATTATAAAAAAATTAAACTATATCATCGCAGAACATCTCAGACATTATAGGCTTATTAGCCTATCATATGAAATATTAACAAATATAAAAGAGAAGGGGAGAGAATAGTACCTAAGATGTGTCCAAGAGAGAAGATATACAATGAAAACTGAAATATTATTATTGAGAGAATTTTTACAGTGCTTGGTGATTTTCTTTCAAGGCTTGTTTTTACAAATGAATGAGAGCCCCCTTTTATAGGTGAAAGCGGACTTCAAAACTGATTAAAATATACAAAATAAATAGTAAACAAATCTAATAATTACATAGGAACAAACTACTTTGCGGAAAGTAAAAACTTTACATAAAGTAAGATAAGAAAGCGACGTATGTCGGGGAATATTATCTTTAAAAGAAGAAATCTTTTATAAAAAGTGAAAAACTTTATTAAAGTCTAAAAGGACATTTGTCCTGTTCGGCCATTATTAATTCCGCGTGGCCACCAATGTCACTTCATTCTGACATTTTTTATTTTCCATTTGAATTGGTGTCCTCCTTCTTGGATCTGTGTTTTTGTTGGATTGCCTCTATTAGGCTGTCAAACAGATCTTCTGTAGTTGGATGCTAAGTATAATCCTCTAATGGTTGTGATTCACCTTCTAGACAAGCATATAGGTTGTCATCAGAGACATCTCTCATGGATGCGGTAGACGTCTCGGAATAGGGATTATCATCCACTTTTGTTTTAAAATTCTTTATGAAATCCTCTTTAATCTTTTCAAGATATGCTGACATAAGATCCTCGTCTGATGCCTGGGGATTTCGGACTTTAATTGTTTTTTCCAATTTAGAAAAGAAAGACGATTCATCTTCTTTAGTCTTTTTCTCCATATGCTGGATATTTTTAAGACTTTTAACTAGTAAAGATATATCGCCTATTAGTTGCCATCCATAATGGCGAGTTTTGTCTTCTGGATCTTTATCTAATAATTTGGACCAGAACTTACAAAGGAATTTCCTTTTAAGACATATAATGCCTTGCTGGTTCCTTCCAGTTTCTGGAATCCATTTCCATATCCTAGGGATTCCTGCATGCATGAAGAAAATAATGAAGCAGATTATTCGATATAATCAGAGGAATTTTCTGGGGTAACACATTGTGTTATTTGATCCCATTCTTTGTAGAAATTCATATAAGTCTCTTGTAAGACCTGAATTTCAGGTCCGATGAAACTCCACCACGGAAATATCCATCCTGGAAGTAATAAACCATTCTGGTTGTTTTAAAAAAATTTAGGATTAATTTTAATCCACCACGAATGACTATGTTTTCGATTGTCATAGTAGAAAACCTGAGTAAAAGCATTGATATAATCATAGTAATTAAACGTCATATTAATGGTCGTTCGAGGAATTATAAATTCCTTAGATCTGAATAGACTAATTCCTCACTCATAAGTATAATCCTCCAATGGTTGTGATTCACCTTCTAGACAATCATATTGGTTGTCATCAGGGACATCTCTCATGAATGCGGTAGATGTCTCGGAATAGGGATTATTATCCACCTTTGTTTTAAAATTCTTTATGAAATCCAATTTTATCTTATCAAGATATGTTGACATAAGATCCTCGTCTGATGCCTGGGGATTTCAGACTTTAATTGTTTTTTCCAATTTGGAAAAGAAAAATGATTCATCTTCTTTAGTCTTTTTCTCCATATGCTGGATATTTTTAAGACTTTTAACTAGTGAAGTATATCGCCTTCTAGTTGCCATCCAAAATGGCGAGTTTTGTCTTCTGGATCTTTATCTAATAATTTGGATCAGAAATTACAAAGGAATTTCCTTTTGAGACATATAATGCCTTGCTGGTTCCTTCCTGCTTCTGGAATCCATTTACATGTCCAAGGGATTCTTGCCTGCATGAATAAAAGTAATGAAGCAGATCCTTCGATATAATCATAGGGATTTTCTTGGGTAACACATGGTGTTGGTTGAACCCATTCTTTGTAGAAAGCCATATAAGGCTCCTGTAAGACCTGAATTTCATGTCCGATGACACTCCACCACGGGAATATCCATCCTGGAAGTAATAAACCATTATGGCCATTTTAAAAAATTTTAGGATTAATTTTAATCCACCAGGAATGACTATGTTTTCAATTTTCATAGTAAAAAACCTGAGTGAAAGCATTGATATAATCATAGTAATTAAACGTCATCTTAATGGTATAATAAATAAGAGATTGCATACCTTTTTCCTTCCGAACGAGCACAATACTTACAGCGATTTCGAACACATCGAGGTAAATAAATAGCGTTCCCCCTCATCCGGTTTTGCAAGTAAGGGAAGGTTTGTCAAGTACTTCTTCAAATCTTTTAATGCTTGATGGAATTCTTGGGTCCACTGGAAGTCTTTCTTTTTCTTTAACAGGCTGAAGAATTTCTAGCTTCACTCGGATGACCTGGATATAAACCTTTCCAAGGTCGTTATTCTCTCAGTCAATCGATGTACCTCATGAGCACTGTTGAGTACCTCTGATATTTACTCTATTGCCTGGATATGATCCAGGTTGGCTTTAATCCCCCTATTGGACACCACAAAGCCCAAGAATTTTTGCGAGCCCACTCCGAAAGCACACCTTTCGGGATTCAGCTTGAGGTTGTATTTTCGGAGGATCTCTAATACTTCCTGCAAATGTCTAATATGTTTCTCTATTTCCAGGGACTTAACAATTATGTCATCTAAGTAAATCTCCACACTCCGACCTAGTTGATGGTGAAACATCCGTTGGGTCAGTTGGTGGAAAGTGGTCTCTGCGTTTTTTAAGCCAAATGGCATGACAGTATAACAATAAGTCTCATGCTCTGTTATAAACGAAATCTTTTCCTAATATGACGGGTTTAGTCGTATCTGGTCAAACCCCGTGGATACATCCTGAGTAGCTCATGCCCAGCCACCACGTCGACAACACGTCTAGGTGAGGCATAGGGCATGAGCTCTTCATACAAGATTTATTTAAGTCTTTTAGATCTAAAAACATTTGAAAGGTTTCAGGTTTCTTAGGAAGTACCACTAAGTTTGCCAACCAGTCTGGATACTTTACCTCTTGGACCGCTCCTAATTGGATAAGTCGGGCTACTTCTTCTTTGATGAATTGGCTTTGTTCTGCTGACACCGAGCGTCTTTTTTGCTTAATGGGCTGACAGTATGGGTCCATGATTAACTTGTGGAGGGCCAACTCCGGGGCACACCTGAGATGTCCAATATCGACCAAGTGAAGCTACTAATATTTTCATTTCAAAAACACAATCAATTTTTTTCCTGAGCTCGGGCTGCCCGAGCCCAGATATACCAGTTTCCTAAGATTGTTTGGTTGACAAGTGGTAAGCTCGAGATTTAAAACTGCGAATCTTCCCGCATCCGATTCTTCTGGTGCCACGAAGCCCCGAGGTATTCGATCTGCCTGATCCTCCAGGCGAAGGGCTGCCACTGATTCCCGCATCTTAATAACTTAGGGGTTGCCCCCGAAATCAGGCTTCTATCATTGCTAGCTGTCATTTCCGATCGAGTCCTCTTTCCTATAGACCAGAATGATTTTTCGGGTCAGTTTCAATGTCTCCTTATACCGCGGCCGCTCCCCAGGGCATCGAGAATTTCATCACCTGATAGAAAGTAGATGGGATTGCCTTCATGGAGTGCAACCATAGCCTCCCAATTACCAAATTGTAAGGCATTCCCCCTTCAAAGACATCGAACAAGGCTATCATCGACACCCTAGCACGTGTGTTTCCAGCTCGACCTGCCCACGAGTTGCTTCGCTAGACAGGTTGAAACCAGTAAATACTTTCGCTATAGGAGTCATTACCTGGTTAGCTGCGTTTCCTTGATCATGCAAATTTTCAAACCATTTATGGCGTTACCTACGTCAACAAGTGCACGCTTAATGTTAAATTGAAATATTTGGATAGAAATTACCAAAGCATCGGTGTTCGGGCTCTCGCTGCTTTCTTTTTCCACATTACTAAACACGATAGGGTCTTCGGGCTCTCATCCTTTCTCTAGATGATGTCCCCTCGTGTTGTTGCTTATGGGATACTTCTCCCAACAACACTCATTCGGTGATTATGTTGATCGCTCCCTGCTGAGTCGGGCATTCCCGCGAAGTCCCAGTCCATTTTTCCCTAATGTACTTAGACCGGCTACTAAAGAACTCTTTCAAATGCCCCCTCATCAGCAGGTCTGCTACTTCGTACCTTAGGTGCTTGCAGTCTTTTGTTGAATGACCCGGGATCCCATGGAACTCACACTAAAGCTCAATGTCCGTGCCCCTCTTATTTCGGTTGGACCAAACTGCTACCGAGAATCGGGCTTCTTTCATATTCTTCATAGCCATGACCAGGTCCACGATCTCTACATTAAAGTTGTATGAGGCCACGCTCAACGGCCCTGAGTCATTTGCGGGCTTCCTCTGCGGCACTTCTTTTTCTCATCTACGTTGACCTTGATCATACCTTGGCTTATTCGATCAACCTTTACGCCTATGGGATGGTCGAGTTGAATAAGGTTCGTAGCATCATCTCGTGTCCCTTTGCTTGTATGAGGGACATTGCAAGATATCCCTTGTTCCCCCCCCTCTCCGATTTCCACCTCATGATCAGTCTATATCATCATTTTGGCGGTGTAACTGTTGTTTACTTTGTTCCATGACTTGGCCGGGAACTCCTTCAAGTTTTCTTTTAATTTTCTCAAAGCATCCGAACGATTAGCTTTCAATTCGTCAGTGAACATTGCGGCAACCCAATCTTTGAAGATCACATGCAACAATATCTTCTCCCACTAGAAGCGCTCCACAGAGTTGCGGAGTAACTCATCCTTCCTTTGATTTACGGTGAGGATATCCTCCTTGTAGGTCTCAACCCTCCGGGCCCCAACATGGGTCTTAATGAATGCATCTGTAAGAGCAGCAAATGAATCAATAGAATTTCAGGTAAGAGAGTGCTCCATTTATGAGCGTTTGGTTGCACTTTTTTAGCATAATTCGATTTGGTGATGTTGCAGGTCATGCCCGGTGATTGCGACTTCGAAAGTCATGATGTATTCATTCGGGTCTGTTGTGCTATCATACTTGGGTATGATGAGCATTCTGAACTTCTTCGGAATGGGATCCGGAGCCGTTTCTTCCTTGTAAGTTATCTTTTCTTACTTTCTTAACCCAACCCCCTTTATCACTGGGGGCCCTAGTATCTGGATCATTCGCTTATGGAGCTTTTTTTCTAGCACTGCGAGTCTCTCTAGGTGTGTCTCCGACATTGCAAGCTTTGTTCCTGCATTTGTTGCGGATGCATCAGGCGCTCTTGTGTCTTCCGCGTTGTTTACCGGGTAATTATCCGGTGTTGCCCTAGATAAGAAGTTCAAAAACTTTTCCATGCGTTCCATTATGGCATTGCTCGCTGCCAAGGCCGTGGCTTGCGCGGCTTCCGAGGTCGTGGTCTCTTCTTTGAACATCCCATTCACTTTAGAGTGCGGGCATCTTTTTCTTTTCTTGGGTACCGCTCCTTGGGTCGCGCCTCATGACTCTCCGCTGAATGGACGTCTTCTTCTATAGATTCGTTTGCTTTCGGGGTGTTGTTATTTCCTCTGGTTTCATCCGTGATGTTTCAAATTGATCTACCAGGTCCTGATGCTTGGTGGGCACATGTTTCTTTTCCAAGTTCCTTCGATCCGTGAGCCATGCTTTCTTCACCTGGCATGTTCCAAGTGTAGCATTTTTTGTTTAGGGTTTTTTCAAGAAGATCAGCTACAGATCAAAACAATTGTCTATCCCCACAGACGACGCCAAATTGTTTTTCGATAAAAATAATTTTAACCAAAAATACAGTTAGAAATTTGTATTTAAGGGTTTAAAGACAAGTAGGTCATATCCGATCTGGAGACCCTTTTAAACGAGTCTGAAATGGCTAATTAGATTACGGGTGTATGAGAACAATGTGCAAGTGAAGTACATAAATAAGCAAGTAAAATGAATCGACAAGCTAGATCTAGAAATAAATTATGAATAAAGCAAAAGCCGAAGCTGAGAATGGCGTATTAGCTTGAGAGAGATCTTGGTTACAAGTGTGAGCTTAGAGAGAATACAATGTGTTTTTCTTCTATTCTAAGTCTTGTATATATAGGACAAAACTTCGACTATTATGACCCCAGAAAGTTGTGACGACGTGAGCCTAATGACGTTATCGTGCCCACTCGCGTCGCGACACTCTGATAAGGAGGCTGATGTGACGTGAGTTGTTGGGAGTGGAGGACATCTGTGAAGACCCGTTGGAGTTTCCGGAACCATGAAACTTCTTATATACGCTTAATGTCTCCAGATGCATCTCTACACAATACAACGTCATCGATTAGTTGTACATCAACCCCCTCTCTCGTTAGATAATTATCGAAGCGATAATAAAAGCAACTCTCTCGAAAGTCAATTTCCACATCATTATAGTGGAACTTATCTAAAAAAACTCACTAGCTACGAAACTCTGTTTTCTTTTTCTTTTTTTGCAAAATGTTCTACTAGAATTAGGTTTAACATCCTTTTATGACTTTCTCGATCCACGTCTCGTGACAAATTACACTATAAGATGATCACAAAATGCAATTTGGAAAAAAAGGTAAAAACAAGTTGGTCAGCTGGTGAATTTCCATAGAGGTAAGGAGCATTTTCATCAATTGAATTTGGACACAAACAAGAATGTCTCTTCCTCTTGGTACAATATGTACTGTGTACTTTACAGATCCAATGAATGTTATCCATTTGAAGAAACATGTCACCATCACTGATCTCTCTTTTTTCCTTCTTTGTTCAGGTCCCAATAATATTTACCATTTTACTTATAGAGATTTTAATTCCCCCCACTCTTCTAATTTGTTACTACATGACAATTTTAGTAACTAGGTTAGGGAATTAGATTTGGTCAAATGAAAGATTTATGGATAAATTAGGGCAAAAACCATAGGCACCGTTTCCCCGGACTTTAATCTAATGGTAAAAGTGTAACACGTGATGTATGAGTTAAGTATGTGTCACGGGTTCAAGTCTTACAACTGATAAAAGTTTGATATTTAATTGGAAAAGGGTGGAAACAAAAACTTATTATCCAGCAAAAATTCGGTATATATACCGTATCCCTCGGATTTCTTGATTAAAAAAGGACCATATATATGCGCTTTTGAAGAGGTATCACATTAACCTTCACAAATAAATGTATTAGATGAATTGGGATCTGTATGTTAAAGTATCATGGAAGAAGAAGTATTAATATGATCTCTTTAATCCATGTTTGCACGGGTTCAATTGCTATGAAATCATGCAAGTTTCAAAGTTTCCCTTATGCTTTTTATGAAGTGTTTAAAGACTTGTTTTATGTTTTAAAGTGAAGAATGCCATGATGAGTTTAGATGATAAGTTAAAGTTAAAGCTTTGGATCCAAAGTGAAGTTTTTATTGGCATCGAAAATATCACTACGTCATGCGGAAATTGATAATTGCAAACCTTTGAATAACGATAAATCGTACACAAAAAAAAACTATACTAAAGACGCATAATACTTTCATGTGATTTGGTCAATTGACCTACATATAAAAAAATTAATATAAAAGAAAGCCTAAAAACTATTGAGAGAAAATCTCCCCATAAACAAGACTATTTAACGACTACATTGTGTATGTTATTGTGTTGTGTATTTGAAGAAATAATCCTTTATTTATGGAAGTTCAAAACTTTTCTCCTAAAAAAAGGCTAGATATGGTAGAAAACCTTTTCTACAAAGAAAATATTTCCACCAAGAAAACATTTTTGAAGTAAAACACAATTATGGTAAAATTCAAATAAGATAGAAAATTCAAGAAAAACCCTAATCGTTTTATGAAGCAGTTTTGAGTGAGACCTTAGAATATTGAGACGGGTATTGGTAGCCATAGTCAGATTACGTTTTACCCTGAAATTACTCATTTCAGAGTAGGAGACTGGTAGTCATATTCGGGTGACGAAATTAGTAATCGTAGTCGGGTAACAAATAACATACTGAGGCACAAAAGGAAAACATGCTAGAACCTTGAACTGTGAGGCATGCACCTCATGAACAGGGTCCACGCGATAAGGTTGGCTTGTCTGTCATACTGATCATATGATAACATATTAAAAATCATAATAAATCAAAGTCGAAAAGTAATCCTCCCCCACCCCCCCACCCCAAAAAAAAAAGAACATGTTTTTAGAAACTTACAAGAATTATTGGAAAGTTGTTTCCAAATTTTACATGCTTGAGTATTAAAATGTTTTTTTGTTCAAAATTTAATGTATATGCATACATTTTCCTTAAGACTCATTTCAATTTTAGTGAGGGGGTCATTGAGACTTGAGAGTCAGTGTGTACCGATAATTAATAAACTGACATCCTCTTTATGGAACCTGCATTTATCTCTCTCTCTCTATATATATATATTTTATATCCAGCTTTCAGGCTTACGTCAGACTATTTCTGAAAATAATAGTCCCGGTGCTTCGGCACTACTACCAGTAAATCGCGGGATGTGTCTGAATGAACAAGGTTTGAGAACAGAGCAACTGATATCACCTACAAGGTCCTACCCCAAAAGAGAGCAGATTGCTCCCACCAGAATTCGAACCCACGCTGCAGGCCTCCAGCTAGATTTTAAGTTCTCCTTCTTTGCCATCCAGCTATGCCTCGGGGGACTGCATTGACCTATATTAATGTTATCGAACACTAGGATATTCCCTCACTCCAGCAGTCGATTGTTATTTTCTGCATTTTCTTCATCCAGTTTATTATTTGTTTGAGGATTAGCCATGAAATTAGTGCCTTGTGCAGTCCGTCAATTCTTCATGATTAGATGCTTCATAAACATTACTAGTATAGTTGGGTATGGAATTTCACCTTACATTTATATTTCCTCAATATTTCAGATATTTACAAGAATGATAGCTTTGATTTTTAAAATATTACTTAGAACAAAGTTTCAGTTGAGAAGTTATAATCTACTTTTAAAGTATGTGACTTGTGTTGGGATCGAAATAATCAACGCGTCATGCGGAAGCTATAAAAAACAAACCTTTAACGACGAAAATAAAGAGAAATTATAAAAAAACTCATAATATGATAAATTGGTTTGGTTAATCGACTACATATGAAAAACTAATATAACGAAAGCATAAAACTATTGAGAGAATAGTCTCCCTCCAAACAAGACTCTCTAAACGACTACATTGTGATTGTGGATGTTATTGTGTTTTTTATGAGAAAAAAAAATCTTCTATTTATAAAAGTCCAAAACTTCTATTCCAAATATATATATATATATATATATATATATATATATATTAGAGTCCTTTTCTGCAAAGAAACTTTTTTCACCAAAATTTTTTTTGAAGTAAAACATAATTATGGTAAAATTCAAGAAAAATCCTAACAATTTGTATGACAAGTTAGATTTTGAATAAAATAGAATAGGAAAAAGGTCCGCTCGATTAAATTAAGACATTAAGTGTAGGTCATGAGATAATGGCATACTTGGTTTAAATCAAAATCACTCAGAAGGTTAAGAATACTGTACACTCAATATGAGTTAGTTGGTTTGACTTTTCATTTTATTTATTTACTTTAGTTTGCTCTCTTTAAGTCTCACATGTCTACATTATTGCTAAGGTGACATAACAAAAATGCCCATAAGAATTCGTTAAGTTAGGCTTATTTGTCATGTCCATCAAATTATATATGTAGTTGGTCTTACTCTATGTTCCAAAAAATCAAAGATTGTTAAATTAGTGCAAGTCCAATCAAACTAATTCCTACATTAAATGCATTGAGATATATATTCTATCTTAATAATGTATGTGACGACTTTATGTTTCTTTTTTTTTTCTTCCGTTTAATTCAAATTGCTTAAATCCCATAGGGGCGATTTAAGCAACTTATATACTCATTTATTTTAATTCCTGTGTTTTAAACAATGTTATATTCTATATTTAGTGACTTTTTAATTTCAATATCTCACATGACATGTATAAGATTACAAGGTGCGAAAATATTTTAATACATTATACACATTTCAATTTAACATCACAAAGTTTAAAAATTCTCTTACTTTCTTAAACTATATGCCCAGTTACATAAAACTAAAGGGAGGGATAATAATTTTTCTTTTTCTCTTTGTATTTACATTTACTTTTCAGGTCGGTCCATATTCGAAGTATTTTTTTCTTTCAATATTATATTTTTTTATCAGAGCTTTTCTCATTCCTTTTACCAAACAAAATGATGTGAATCGAAGTTACAGTTCTCATACGCCAAACGTATAACTTACTGAATCAGTTGCCACATGAATGGAAATGCATGCTCCGAGAGCAAAGTCGAGTAGGTTACATCAACCATCTACTCAATATTTTTGTGTGTCAACAATAACTACATGAGCTATTGTTAGTTTACACCATTGTATATCTTTGAAAAGATGAAAGTCGAGCCGAGTCACAATTTAAATAGATGAAGGACCCAAAAGTCCAAAAATAATTAAGATAGTGTAAAATTATTTATATCGCCAGTACATATATAACAAACTATCTCCGGAAGGGAAGGGAAGGGAAGGGAAGGGGGGAAAGCAAGTAGATGAAGAAATGCATTTTCTTCACAATGAACAATAATAATGTCACATCATTTTTTCCCCCTCCTTTCTCATCTTCTTTTTGTAAATATTCAAATCAATGTGTGGTGTTCTCTATTAGTTTTGGTGGAAAACACACGTCCAATGACAAAGATAACATTGTTTTTCTTTCTGCAAAATGGGATTGTGGTTAGAAAATTAATTCTCTAAAAAATATAAGAAACAGATTGGGGAACATTGTCAATAAAATTGTTGGATAAATATGTTTCTTTAAATATGTTTCTTTTTTACTTTAAGAATCTGAAAAAAGAACAAAATGCAACCTTCTGGATAGAAATTAATCTTGTTCAAGACATGTTTTGAAACAATAAAATAAAATATATATAAAAAATATATAATATACACAAAAAACTTTGGGTGGTGTGGAGTTGTCTTTGGTGTTTCTAGTGAGTTGTGTTGGGCGTGTGAACAAAGTTTTTATAAAAAGTAGAGAAGAAAGCTAAGCTACTTATCATGTGTTGGATATACGCTTAATAGTTTGAGGTCTTTAGATGAAAATCGTGTGGGGTTAGATCAAAGCGAACAATATCACATCATATTAAGAGTTTATTTGAACTGGTTTAGTCCAACAACTGATATCAACACCAAAGGTTCGGCGCGAAGATAGTGGAGGTGATAGTGTAGGGCTAGTTTGTAGCTTATATGTAGTTTTGAAGACGCGTATACAAAAATAAAAGTCAATAAGTTTGGTGGCCATAAATACTGATGTGGGTGACACACAGTTAATTTCTAAGTTAGCCCATAAATGCTAATGAGTCAAGTGGAACTTAATTTAAAAAAAAAATTATTAGGTGTGTATGTGAACAAAGTTTCACATAAAAAATTGAAAAGAAAATAAAATTACTTATAAGATATTGAATACTCTTAAACCTTAATAGTATGAGTCCTTTAGTTAAAACTGTACAGGTTTTGCCAAGGCGAAGATTATATATCGTATCATATTAAGGATATCTTTAGTTGCGTTAGTCTAACAATTGTCAAACTCAATTCCTACTATTTGATAATTGATGTAATCATTTACTATAGATCTAGATATACATATGTATAAATGTTTTGAACTCATATATATACTAAGAAAATTTCTTGCTTTTGTTCTACCAATATATATATTATATTCATACGCCCATTCTACTATGATTAACTAGGTTAAAAGGTACCTTTAACCAACAATATTTGGCCACAAAACAATGATGATGTTCATAAACAACTTCCACATTGTTTCAAACAGAAGTCCTAATCACTTTGTGAACTAGTCAATCATGTTTGTTTTTTTTGATAGAACGTTATATCAAAAGGCGGGGTTTGTATATTCTTTTACTATATTTGTAGAATTCGTGTATAAGCGTAATTATGGTATATTAGAATTATAGTAGGAAAAGGTAGAGTTATTTTCCATAGTTAGGAATTGTATATTTATATATATACCTCTTCATTAATGAAAATAATCAAGGCATTATATTCTTTCATGGTATCAGAAGTCTAGGGCACATAATTTCCTTCTCCATAATATTTCCACAGCCCCTCTTCTTGGAACACAACCGATTATCGGCCCTGTTCCAAATTTTCCGTCTCAGAATTTTTTTCTTGTTCTCTAGTTTTCTCCTTCCAAATTTCTTTTCCAAATCCCTCATTCACCTATTGTTCTTTCATTATGTTTACATCAAAGAACACGTTTTATCCTGCCCTTACAGTCTCCAACATCAAGAACCACATCCCTATTGTTCTTGAGATGGAAAACATTCAATACGCGATGTGGGCGAAATTATTTAAGGTTCACGCAAGCTCGCATCAAGTTCTTCATCACATCATCCCCTCGGTCACATGCAAGGAGAAAGTGCATGCCTCGGAGGATGACCCGGTGTTATGGACAACCCTTGATGCTACCGTTCTCCAGTGGATTTATTCCACTATCTCTACAAACCTCTTGCAGACGATTATTGAGCCCGACGCTACGACAATGGAAACTTGGAATAGGGTGCATGATATTTTTCAAGATAACAAAAATTTTCGTGTTGTCACTCTTGAGCAGGAATTTTCCCATGGAGGATTTTCCGAATGTCTCAACCTATTGTAAAAGGCTGAAAGAATAGGCGGATCAACTCAAGAACGTTGGTGCGCCATCACCAATGATCCTCTTGTCCTTCAGATGGTTGTAGGCCTATCCGAGGCCTATAATGGTGTTGGGACCCTCCTTCGTCAAAGTAACCCACTTCCTCCATTTTATCAAGTCCGGTCTATGCTCACCTTTAAAGAACTGGAGAAAATTCTGCCATGATGGCGGAATCGCCATCAAGTTCCTACTCTCCATCATCTTCGGCTAATTTCACTCCCAATTGGAACAACGAGGTCACAATAGGAAATAAGGAGGAAAAGGCGGCGGCCGCGGCGAAGGCGACAGCCGCGACGGTAACGGTGATGGCAGCAGGAGTCCGGGTGGCAGCCGACAGGGGAAATCGCAGGCTGCTGGACCAGGGAAGTGGCTTGGGCAGTAGCATGGGCAGTTGGCCAATAATGTCACTGGCCAGTGGGCCTTGCAGTGGCCCAACTAGCCCAGCTACCCCTTTCCCATTCCAGCAGCATATCCAGCAAATTGGTCCAGCCAGTAGAGGCCCATTTCGCAGTAATTTCAGCAATTTTGGACTGGACATCCTATTGTTGGGCCTGGCCAGCCGGCTGGCCTGGTTGGGCCTCGGCCTCAGCAGGCCTTCGCGGCTGCGGGCCCAACGTCATTTCCGACACCTACGGATATCGAAGCCGCAATGCATACACTTGAATTAAATTCTCCGAACACAAATTGGTACATAGACACCGGAGCCACTTCTCATCTGACATCGGCACAAGGTAATCTCTCATCTTATATCAATATGATCAAAAATCGAGGCATAATTGTTGGTAATGACAATTCAATTCCAATTCGTGGTTATGGTCACACAAATTTGTCTCCCCCACATCCACCTCTCGTCCTAAAAATGTCCTTCATGCCCCTCACTTAATAAAAAAATTAGTGTCAGTCCAAAAATTCACAACTAATAATTGAGTTTCTATTAACTTTGACCCTTTTGAATTTTCTGTGAAGGATTTCAAGACCCCACCTCTAATGAGGTGTAATAGTTGGGGCGAGCTGTATCCAATCACCACCACCACCACCATGTCCACGAGTACATCCACACTTCAACATTTGCCGCTCTTGCTCCGTCCTTGTGGCATGCCCGGTTAGGTCATCTGGAGTTATCTATTGTTTCGTCTCTTCGTAGTAATAAATTTATTGATTGTAAGAGTGCGAGTAGTGCTCCTATTTGCCATTCGTATCCATTAGGGAAACAAGTTAAATTACCTTTTGTAGCCTCTACTTCTAGTACGTTGATGCATTTTGACATTATTCATAGTGATTTATGGACATCTCCCGTCTTAAGTTTTGTGGGTCATCGTTATTATGTTTTATTCTTGGATGATTATTCTATTTTTTTGTGGACCTTTCCTTTGTCTTAAAAGTCTCAAGTCCGGTCTACTGCTTGTGTATTTTTGGGTTATCCGTCTAATCATCGTGGTTACAAATGTTTTGATTTATCTTCTAATAAAATCATAATTAGTCACCATGTTATTTTTGATGAATCCCAATTTTCGTTTGCTAAATTGTATAATTCCGTGTCTAGTTCGTATATTTTTTTGGATAATGGACCCTCATCGTACATCGTCCAACAGTGGGCCCGACATTCCCGTGACCCATCTCCGCCAGCAGGCCCACTGCCTGCTGGCTTAAATACTCTCGGTACTGGCCCAACACCGTGTCTGCCCAATCCAGTTCCATCGACCCAACCAACAGGCAGTGGGCCTGCTGGCCCAACAATGTCTTCATCTAACCCACTTCTTTCTCGCCCATTACTTATTTTACTTGAGCCTACTTCTCGGCCAACAGGCCCATTGCCTGCTGGCCCAGTATCTTTGTCAGTCGATCCACTGTTACGGACAACAGGCCCACTACCTGCTGGCCCGTCCAGCAACATTCTGATATTATCACCGGTCCAGTCCACTTCTATTCCTAGTCAAGGGTCTGTTAAACCTAAACGATATTTTAATTTAAATTCTAATGTCACTAAATCTCCCCTACCACGTAACCCAGTGTTTGTCCTTTATGACGAATTAGAAAATGTCAATGGATGGTAAATATAATGCTCTTATTGAGAATAAGACGTGGGAGTTAGTTCCCTGTACGCCTGATGTCGATATTATTCATTCTATATGGATTTTTATTCAAAGAAAATTCTAACGGTTCTTTTGAGAGGCATAAGGCCTGTCTTGTAGGTGATGGTAAGACTCAACAGGTTGGCGTAGATTGTGGAGAGACGTTTAGTCTGGTGGTTAAACTAGCTACCATTCGCACTTTTCTCAGCCTAGCTCTCTCGAAAGCATGGCTCATACATCAATTGGATATGAAAAATGCTTTCTTACATGGTGATCTCAAGGAGACAGTATATATGCATCAGCCCTTGAGTTTTAGAAACCCCGATTATCCTAATCATGTATGTTTATTCAAAAAGTCCTTATATGGGCTTAAGCATCCCCCACGGGCTTGTTATAAGAGGTTTGCAGATTATGTGTCTACTATTGGGTTTTCTCACAGCATGTCTGATAATTCTCTATTCATCTATAGACGTGGTGCTTCTCTAGCATACATTTTGTTATATGTTGATGATATTATATTGACTGCCTCTTCTGATAATCTGCGCAAGTCTATCATGACCTTTCTCAGTTCAGAATTTGCTATGAAAGACTTGGGGCCTTTGAGTTATTTTTTGGGTATCGCGGTCACTCGTCATGCAGGTGGTCTATTTTTATCACAGAAAAAGTATCCTGCTGAGATCATTGAGAGAGCTGGCATGTCATCTTATAAGTCCTCTTCTACTCCGGTTGATACCAAACCAAAGCTAAGTGCAAATACTAGCACATCATACGAGGATCACACCCACTATTACAGTCTTACAGGGGGCCTTCAGTATATGACTTTCACGAGATTTGACATTACTTATGCAGTCCAACAGGTATGTTTGTTTATGCATGATCCACGGATTAAGCACATGCATGCGCTCAAATGCATTATACGATACATACAGGGCACACTTGAGTATGGTTTGCATTTATAACCATCCTTCGTCTCTACTCTCGTGTCATATACAGATGATGATTGGGGTGGATGTCCAGATACCAGACGTTCGACGTCTGGTTATTGTATGTTTCTTGGTGATAACTTGATTTCTTGGTCAGCAAAACCCCAGGTGACGTTATCACGTGCTAGTGCAAATGCCGAGTACCGTGGGGTAGCCAATGTGGTGTCTGAGTCATGTTGGCTACGTAATATTCTATTAGAACTTCGCTTTCGAATCCAAAAAGTTACCTTGGTTTACTGTGATAATGTTAGTGCGATCTATCTCTCTGGAAATCCTGTCCAACACCAACGCACTAAACATATCGAGATGGATATACACTTTGTTCAAGAAAAGGTAGCTCGTGGACAAGTATGTGTCCTCCATGTCCCTTCGCGATATCAAATTGCAGATATATTTACTAAGGTTCTTCCCTTGGTTATGTTTTGAAAATTTTAGGGACAGTCTCAACGTACGACAACCGTCCGCTATGACTGCGGGGGTTGATAGAAGACGATAAAAACGGCCAAACCGTGTATATCAAAAGACGGGTTTTGTATATTCTTTTACTATATTTGTAGAATTTTTGTACAAGTGTAATTATGATATATTAGAATTATAGTAGGAAAATGTAGATTTATTTTCCACATTTAAAAATTATATATTTGTATATCTCTTCATTAATAAAAATAATAAAGAATTATATTCTTTCATTTTTGTTTCAAGATTCTCAACAAAGTAATTTTCACCAAAATAGGACCATAGAAGTACTTTTCATCACAAACAAAACAAGCATATAATAAGCTATATATCACATTCACGAAAAGCTAGCACATGTCCCCTTTAATTTAACCATAAACCAAATCTATTTGTCTGCACTTTGTTTTTTTTTTTAATTTATAATGTTACCAATAAAATAGTGTGCCTTCATGCTAATAATTTATATTGCTCTATGTGGGTCTATTTTCAGCCAATTTGAAGATCCAGTTGATTGAACTATGTTAAGGAAAGGAAGGCTCGGTCAATGACGAATGGAAGATTTTTATCAAGAGGAGAGGCGGATCTAGCTTTAAACCACTAGTTTACATAAATTCCAATAGCTTTTGTCTCCAATAATGTATTTTTTTTTAAATTCACTTGATATCTAAAAATATTATATTGTAAATTGAGTTTTTGTTGTATATTAATATAAGATTGTGTAGGAACCTATAAACTTCAAATTTTAAATCATCCTCTGACCAAGAGGGCATCATCTATTGTATACACATTAAGGAGTTAGGCCTTGCATAAATATATATATATACCGTAATTTTTTGATGAAAGGGATTCGAATTCTGACCATTTAGCTATGCCCATGTGCCCATCCGGTGCCTTTCACGAGCAATTCTTTCCGTAAAATTTAGATCTTTTTCTTTATGTCCCAATTAATAGAATAATAGAATACGGTCTTAGATATCACCAAGGTGCTTGCAAGTTTAGGATTAGTATATTATCGCTTAAAAGAGCTAGTAAATACTGAAACTTTCAAAAGGTCGAGCATGAATGTTTAACGACAAACCAACAACCTCCCCCATCTCAGCAATACCAATCATCCCTAGTCCAGAATTGAGAACCGTGAAGAAGAAGAACAGATGGATCGAAATAACTATAGTGAATAAAGCAAAGTGATAGATCAATTAGCCAAATATAATAGCAAGATAAAGAAGACTATACTACTAAATTTACATATTTTTGTAGTTCAACTTATATTATACTACTAAATTTACATATTTTTGTAGTTCAACTTATATTTTTTTGGATGTTATAGATGGAAGCAGACAAATTAAACTAATATAATTATAGAGCACTACAACATGTACTACTTGATATATAAGGAAACCATCCAAAACAACAAATTGCTAAAGGGTGTTTGTAGGTCTCAACAAAACTTTAGGCAATTGCATATAATTTTGTGCCAATTAAATTCACTTGTTTACTCTTCCATGTAATAAAATACAAAAGCACACAATACTTTCTTAGACAGCTGTGTCGCTATTGTCTGTTTCATGACGACACAATATCCATGAGTAAATGTTTTTGTATGTATAATATATCCATGAGTAAACTAGGCTCTAGCATTAACATCATTTGTGTTGGAATATTCTTACGTTACACTACTAAAATTGGAACACGTACCTTATTTGGTTGGGTTAGACATATGCAACGTATGGTCAAACTGATTAATCTTTTTTTGTTTGTTTAGGGGGTGATAAATGTTAATTACAATCTTATACGCACAAAAATGGATCAATAGTTCATGAATAATTAACCAATAGTTCATGAATAATATGTGAAATGTTTTATTTACATGAACTAGCTGAGATTATCATGAGATACATATATGATTGAGATAGTTAAGGGTTTAACTGCATGCCAATTGATCAGTTTCATATAAATGGTTAATAGACTGTGTTCTCCCCTTCTGGGACTATATTGAGTATTTTATTGTTGATTAATAGACTGTTTGATCAAGTTTTGAAGAAGTTAATTAAAAAAAAAATTAGGGGGGAGGGGCTAAAAGCATTAATTTTTTAGATTTGAGGTGTTTAGCTGAAATTTAAAAAGTATTTTTGAGCCAACAATAGAAGCAGTTTATCTGTTATTCGAGAGAAGGTACAACTTCTGCTTTCTTTAACAAAGAGGAAGAAGAAAATTAACTTTTCACGACAAGGATATCCTTATCAAAATTTATATTTACAAAACTACTCTCATTAATATAAGGGGTCTTTATATATGTGAATGCAATGTTTGATTACTTTTTCTAGCTGGAATACATGTATAATATATACATATTATACCTCAATGATACATATTACACATTCGCCGACTATTTTTAGTTTACACGATTAGGTGATAGGCTATTTAAGTTAATTCTTCTTATTTTTATTCATTGATCTCTCTAATATAAGTACTTTTCTCCTCTTCCCTTTTTGTGTTTGACTGATATTTATAGTAATTAAAAAGCTTTATATAAAGAAATAAAAAATATACATCATTAATTAATTAAATATTAAATATACTCGATCAAATATCTCAATGATTAAAATCAAAGTCTATGAATAATTGAAAGACCAAAGTACTATTATCCCTTTTATATTAATTTTTGTCTATTGGGATATAGAGAGCATGAAATTAAAAATAAAAAGAAAGGCCTAGAAAGCAACGTGACCACAATTACTTGAAATATTGAGAAACTAAGGATGAGAGAATGGCAATAAAAGAGAGAAAATGGGAGGGGATTCTGCTATAAAAATAGTACCCAAATAGCAAAAGAAAAAGGAAAGAAATTGACAGCAAACAGACCTATATAGCAACATAAATAAACAAAAATAATTAGAATAAATAGTAATTGAAACTCCATTATTTTTGGCTAAATTGTGTATTCTTTTTATCCAATACTTATGCTTACTTAATTATATATATTTTACATACTAAAACACATGGGTTGAGAATATTAGAGATGATCAAAATTTCTTTAAAAGTTATGATTAATTGCGTTTCAATCCCAAAATTATTGAAAAATATATATATAGAGAGAATATTATATTCTATACTTTCTCCGTCTCAATTTATATGATACTTTTCTCTTTTTGATAGTCAATTTGACTAAATTTTGAAGTTAAATTGAATTAGATTAAATAAATATTTTACGACTAAAAATTATATATTTGAAAATTACCTGAAAATTATTATAAGTTGCAACTTTCTCATATCAATTTAATAAAAAATATTAATCAAAATTCATATAATTTAAATCTCGAGAAATGAAAAGTATCACATAAATTGAAAAAGAAGAATTATCTATTATTAGGATGGAGTTCTTGATTTTTAAAAAGAAGGGCCAAGAAGACAATTACTCCTTTCCTTCAAAATGGTTGTCGCGTTTTTCATTTACACGCCATTTGAGAAAGTATTTATAAGGATATTATTTTGACTATTTTATCCTCTTGACATAATTCATCATTAATCACTCCTAATAAATATTTTCTCCGTTCAGTTTTACTTATCTACTATATTAAAAATAATTATCCAATTTTATTTGTCCACTTTAGAAAATCAAGAGATAATTTATCATTTTTTTCCTATGTAACCCTTAGTAATTAATAAGTCAAAAATTTTAATTTCTTTTTTCAATACTACTTTTTTATGGGGAATATGTGAATTGTTGGAACTCATTACTTAATTAGTTGGTTGCACATGTGTTTTTGATAAGCTTTAATTAATTTCAATCATTAGGTAATTAGCAATAATTATGGGTAATATGATAAACTTTATATTATATTTTTGGCTCTTTAATAAGCGTATAAAGTCAATACTTCCTCCGTTCTACAATAAGTGATTGTTTAAGTTTTTCATTTTTTCCCAAAATAAGTGATTCTTTGGAATTTCAAGAATACTTTGGGCGGGTTCTTCCAAAATTGCCCTTGTTTAAATAATCTACATTCATTAACTACATTTTTTTCTAGGCATTGATTCTGGGTAAATTAGTAAAAATACTCTAATTTTTTAGGAGTGATTATTTTCTTAAGTGGTGTGCACAAGATAAACCACCTATTGTGGAACAGATGGAGTATGTGATAAGTAAAACTGGACGGAGGGAATATATACTCCATTAATAATGAGAATCTCTTAAATAATGTTAATTAATATAAGAGTAAATAGGAAAAAGCTATTTAACTTTTTTTGATTAAATAAAATGATAAATATTTTGAGACAAACATTTATAATAAGGAAGATAAGTATATTGGGACGGAGAGGGCAATAATAAAAGAGAGAATATGAGGGGTTCTGCTATAAAAATAGTAAAATAGAAAGAAAGAAAAAAGAAAATGATAGCACCATTAAATACAAGATTTTTCTTGCCCTAAATTTTCCTGTCTCTCTGCATCATCATAATCTGAGGTCTCTTCTGAAGCCATCCAAAAGATCCTCTGATCAACAACTTCCAAAAAAAAAAAAAAAAATTTGTTATCCATTCCCTGTTTGATCCCTCTGATCCAGGAACAAACTCTGTCACCATCAATCTTTTATGTGTTTTCACAGCTAATCTTGTTGTTGAAATTTGACACAATAATATTTATGTTAAGGTCCACACAAATATTGCAAAAATAAAACCAGGTTCAAGGTATGTTAAAGAACCATATTCTCTGAACTCACATAAAAACTATAGATTTCTTGTCTTTGTGGGACAAAAAAATTTCTGCTTCCATTTTAGCCCATACCCTTTTGGTCTTTTTTGGTTTGTTACATATTAATAGTGTCTAGGTCTTGTTGTACTTGTGGGGTTATAATAATATCAAGAATTGGGGTTGTGGGTTTTGAATATAAGCAAAAAAAAAACTGGAGTTGAGGTTTGGTTCTTGATGAATATATTGTTTGCTGGTTGTTTTGGTTAAAATTTTGAGTACCCAAAAAGGGAAATTTGAAAAAGATTCAAACTTTATCATCAAGATTAGACCTTTTTTTATAAGGCACATATATTATATATATACATGTAATTTTATTGAAATTTGTATGCAAAAAAAAGAAAATGGTTAAAGCTTGTTGGAAACCTTCTGTGGAGGGGGATGGTGGTGTAGGGAGGGGGGGTGGGGATCCTAGGGGTAGGGTTGATGGTTTAATGTGGTATAAGGACTTGGGGGTTCATGCAAATGGAGAATTTTCAATGGGAACAATACAAGCTAATAATTTGATGGAGGATCAGAGCCAGCTTGAATCAGGGCCATTGAGTTCTCTTGAATCAGGTCCTTATGGAACATTTGTTGGAGTCTATGATGGACATGGAGGACCCGAGACGTCCCGTTTCGTAAACAACACTTTGTTTTCCAATCTTAAGAGTAAGTCATGTTTTTTTTCCGATTGCGTAATGCTTATTACCATTGTGATTCTTGATATTGGTGTTATCTGTTATGTGGAATTGATTGATCTAATTGAACAAATGCAATGATTTATCACAATATTTGACTTGTACAATGATGTGAATTCCAATGCTGCATAAGATTTGGTAGATGTGATCTTTAGTCTTTACAGATTGTGCTATTTGCAATTATTTTTTGTAAGTCAAAAGTTTCACTGATAATGCACCTAACAATGTTTAACTTCACAAAAGTGGTACAGTCAAACCTCTTTATAAAGGCAACATTTGTGTGGATATTTTTTGGCTGCTATAGCGAGATGCTGTTTTAGAAATATGAAAGTCGGTTCCAAAGAAAACTAGGCTGTTAGAGTGAAATGTTGTGATAGAGGATGGCTGCTATAGAGAGATCTGACTGTATATCCATGTACATTAAGCTCCCAAAGATCTAGCCAACTTTCTATACAATTAGGTATATCCATCTTGCAATGGTCCCTGCTATCTGAAATGATGCCTTCCGCAATATTTGATGTGTTTACATGTGGTGTTACTAAGATTTTGCTGACGTATGCCTAGTGATCATACTCGATAGACAGAATATTCAGGGTATTATGTCAAATTATAGTATTTATACACGATATTGCTTTATCGCCACCTTGAATACACTAATGATCTTACAGTTTAATTACAACAACAACATACCCAGTGGAATCCCACAGCGTGGGGTCTGGGGAGGGTAGAGTGTACGCAGACCTTACCTCTACCTTGGTAGGTAGAGCGGCTGTTTTCGAGAGACCCTCGGCTCAAGAGATCTTACAGTTTAATTGGATGGTTTAAAACAAAGAGGTGGTCTGAATGCAATTTTGGTGTCTGATTGGCACGCTGCAGTTTTTTTTGAGATATAAGATCTGCTTGGTGACTTTTATTAGTTATGTCAATGCAACTGTCATCAGATTTGAGTGTCTCAGCTTGCTATTTTTGTCTTTGAATAGAAATATTAGAATGACTTAACTTTTGATACATGCAATAACACGCCAGTAAAGGCAGACTCGAGGAAGATATATATATGGTGCCATCTCTAGATAGTCAAACGAATAGTCTTAGGTGATACATGTCCTACAACACTGAGAAGATAGATGTTCAGTATGTGTTCATTCACCCTGAAATTTTGTCGAAAAAGTCAAATGGGTTAATACCACTTTTGGTCCCTTAGTTATTAGTAAATTCTGATTCTATTCCTTGTGCTATCTGATTAACCTTCAATTACTTGAAATTTGCACCTTTGATCCCCTTGCTTATTATTAATCACAAATTTAATGAAGTGTTAACCGGTTCACCATTTAATTACCCATGTGTTGTGTTAAACTTTTATTGTTACTCCATATTCGAGGGTGGTGTACTTCTAAAAACAGTCTAATTATAATATAATATAACTCCTGCATAAAGGGGCCAAAAGTACACATTTTAATTAATTGAAGGTTAAATGCATGGCTGTCGATTCATAAATCACAAGAACCAAAACCAGATTATCCTCCAAAATATTTACAATTATTCTCTAAAACTCATTTTAATCTGTTTCATGAAGTGTTGAGTAGAATAAACTATAGTAGCTCTTCTACTTACCGTCATCCTTTCATTAACAGAATTCGCGACGGAGCATCAAGAAATATCTGCTGATGTCATAAGAAAAGCGTTCTTGACAACGGAAGAGGAGTTTTTGTCTCTTGTGAAGCAGCAATGGTTTGAGAAGCCACAACTTGCATCAGTGGGAACTTGCTGTTTAGCCGGTGTAATCTGCAGCGGACTACTATATATTGCCAATGCCGGTGATTCACGTGTTGTATTAGGTAGAGCAGAAAAAGCTGCCAGGGGCGTGACAGCTATTCAATTGTCAATGGAGCACAATACTAGTAACGAGTCTGTGAGAGATGAGCTTAGATCACTGCATCCCGAGGATTCACAGATTGTGCTTCTCAAACACAAAGTTTGGCGTGTGAAGGGTATCATACAGGTGATTATCTGTTAAAAGTCAAATTTTTAGTTGGTGTTGATTTTCCCAGATATGTGTTATATAAGTTACTCTGAAGGTGTACAACCTAGAAAAAACAATAGAAAACTATTTGCTGCTACAATCAAATGATTAGCACATTAGAGATTTATCCGAGCATGCATCTGAATAGAAAGAAATCCGTTCAGTCATTACTAGCTAGATTTCTTATGTGATTGTTATGAGTAGAGACTATCGATACAATATAAATCTATGGTTAGGAGTTGATTATCTTGAGAAAATGACAAAAATAGTCCATTATGTTTAAACATAGGTTCAAGACGGTCCTTTAAGTATGCACTGAACAGTTTTGGTCCTTTAAGTTTGCCAAAGTTATCACTTTTAGTCTCCGTCAAATATTTACCGAACACTGTCTGTTAGATTTGACGGGAATTATGAAAAAATGGAAATTAGCGGGTACTCACATTTAGAGGTATAATTCTTGTAGTTTCTGTTATTTTTTATTTATTTTTAGAGTGATGCAGTTTTATGAGGTGTAATTTCTGCTAACTTTTATATCATTTTAGTGTCTACTCAGTTTTTTGTGTTGAATATTTTAGGATTTTATGAGACTTCCGTGGTGTTAATGGTTAAAAAAATCCACTATTTCCGTCAAAACAGATGAACATAAATTGTAAATATTTGTCGGAGACTAAAAGTGTTTAACTTTTGGCAAACTTAAAGGACCAAAACTGTTCATGCATACTTAAGGGACTATTTTGAACCTACTCTCAAACGTAAGGGACCATTGTTGTCATTCTCTCTGATTATCTTTGCAAGTAAGCAACCCAGAATTAGCTATGTCGTCCTCTGAGACGGATTCTTCATGTAATACAAGTCGCTTATTTATCTTGGATGCCTGCAACTTTTTTGAGATATGAGACGATTGTCGTTGGAGCTTCAATGGCTGGACTAATTCTGGTTTCATTAAGCATCTTAGTTTGGAAGAGCTCCACTACAGGAGGTGTCATGGAATTGTGTGTGATATAAGAGTTGATGTTCCTTTGTTATCCGCTTTACAGGTTTCAAGGTCGATTGGTGATGCCTATCTTAAGAGGGCAGAGTTCAATCAAGCACCCCTGTTGGCAAAGTTTAGGTTGCCCGAATCCTTCTCAAAGCCAATCCTCAGTGCGGAGCCATCAATTTTCATTCACAGATTGACTTCCAAAGATCAGTTCCTTATATTTGGTTCAGATGGTCTCTGGGAACATCTAAGCAATCAGGAGGCTGTTGATATAGTCCACAATCAACCCCGAAATGTAAGCATTCGATCGCTGATAATAATGACCTTAATGTTCTCCTTCACTAGGATTTTATTCAACCCCCAAAATTCCCTTAAAGTACAATATGGCACGTTAAGTTGCTTAAAATGGCTCATAATGTGTCTCTGTGATTCCTTAAATTGGTGAGAAAATTCATTACAATTTAACCAAATTGCTTCATAAATGCAACCTCACACGTTGTTGCATAATTACAGTTAGGAACTAAATTGGACCAAAAATGCCCTAAATATGTGTGTAGGTCCAAATATATTCCCTTATTAGTCTTCTGTTAAGTTTTGTGTGAAATAAAGGTATTTTTGGCCCAATTAAATAATGGTAGGGGTATGATTGAGCCAAACAATTAACGGAGGGTATATGTTGCAAATTTCGTATACTTTAAGGGCACTTTTGACTTTTGTTTAAATTATAATCTAAAGAGTCTATGATAGAGGCAAATTTACTTGCTGAAATAGCCTTTTCTGGCGCGAAATATTTCCTGAAAACTTCAGTGTAATTTTGTGCCTTGTGTAACCAAAGCATCAATTGTTGTGTTTTCGCCCAGGAGTTTTGCTGTTATGAGTTATAACAAGTGCTTTGCGAAATCTACTCTTTTTAAGGGGGGAATGAACTGTTTGTTGCTCAGACTTAAGTAATGAGATTGTTAACTCAGGGTGTGCTTTTTTACTCTTTTGACCAGGGGATCGCACGGAGACTAATCAAAGCTGCTCTTCGAGTGGCAGCTAAGAAACGAGAAATGAGATATTCAGACCTGAAGAAGATCGAACGAGGTGTAAGGAGGCATTTCCATGATGATATCACGGTTGTGGTTGTGTTTCTCGATCCTTATTCCATGAATAGAAGCTCATCTCACAGTCCGATACTCTCCATTAGAGGAGGGGGGCAACCCGCCTCTCCCAAACGATAGTTCCCAAGACTTCCCGAATTCCCACTCCAATCAATCCTCTTTTGGAGGCCTCGAATTTCTTGTATCTTTTGTCCTTCAGTTTCTTTATGGGTTTAGGCTTCTAATTTTATTATTATGTGTTGTCTTCCTCAATGATCGATTGATTGTTCCTTAGTGAGCAATGTAAACAGTCTTATGTTACTGGCAATGTAAAAAGTACATGAGAATTGGAGCAATCGGTAGCAGCAAGAATATTTTATTATGTTCTGCAGTTTTCGCTATTTGTAAATACAAAAATTTGCTGTTTTGGCAAGTACTAACTTGACTTGATTTTCACATTTCCTCTTGCCTTATTGCGAATAATTTGTTTAAGGCTCTAAATTCAACTATTTAAATTAAACACTGATTATTACTTTTGTGCCTCAATTGCCTGTTTTACTTCAATTGATCAAACAAATTCTCTATAGTATTTCGTAAGTAAATGTAGTCTCGATAAGGACTTGTTACGTTAGTTTATGTAGCTGGCAAGTGAATAAATAATTAAATACAGACAATGAAACATATCCTTGAATTTTTATTTAAATTATATTCTGAAAATGAGCACTAATAGACGGTATGGCCCATCCACCCTTATATGTATGACTGATAAATGATCTTAAGTTATTTTAAATTAGGTGGATGACCCTTTAATTAGATTAAAGAAATAAAATTGTCGATATTTTTGTTCTTTTTCTTTCTCTAGATAATCAATCTTTTCCTGATTGTTTTCCAACCAGTTGCTAATCAACCTCCTCTTTGGTCGATGTAGGTCATTTTTAACCTACATATCAGTTGATTATCACCCTATATTAATAATCAACTTCCTTAGTCTATACTCTATAGGATGTTAATTTCGAACAGACGAGAAAAAAGTAAAGGAAAAAATGAAGGTTATTGCCTTAATTCAAGTCTTACGGTCTTCTCGAAAAAAAAACTTCAATTGCACCATTAACAATTTTCTTCTTTCTTAATTAAGTTTTATACTAGTGAACATTGTAAAGATTTTTTCACACTATCAGTGTAATTTTAGTCATTTATACAGGTTCACTAGAGAGATAATATTGTTTCCCAGGCAACAAAAATGAGTTGTATGGCTCAGAAAGTATCTAATCAGCTATTTCGTCGATTTTTTACGAATTGCTTTGTGACCAAATATATCTTTCAAAGCGACAATTTGACAACTAAACTCAGGTAAGTAATTTTTTTCCCAAATAAAATAAACAAAAAATATGGAAAGGGAAAAAAACACTTCCCGCTTTTCAAGCTTTGATGAGCTTCCAACTCGCCAACAAAAGTCGAGAAGGCCCATTACCTTTAAGAGACAGTTTCAGAAAAACAAACAAAAAACCTCAAATTATGACCAACCATTATCTACACATACAAGTTACGACACCATGCATCTGGAAACTGTTTTCTTTGTTCACCCAAAATTACAATGTAAGGTTTTCATGCATGTCAAACAACCAACATGTTCCAACAATTGTAACCTCTTAAGCATGCGTTACCACAACAAACTAATGCAAAACCAAAACCTTTTAGACTAAGTAAGCCCCTCGTCTTTTGAGGTTGAATCAGGAAATTTTGTACTACTAAATCAATGGTAACAGGGTGGATTTCACTTGTAAGCAATTTCTCATAACAATTTGACACATTTAACAAGCCTCAAATTTGGGCATGAACGTTCAAATTTTGCTACAAGTAATTTGAGCCTGAGCATTCACATGCAAGTAAATAAAAGAAGTCACCACAAGCACATTGAAAGTTGGTACGAGTGCAGAATCAGAACGTTACCAACAAATTTACCGTCTTTACAATGTAAGTAACCAAAGTACTACCACTTGCTACTAACTTCAATAACCAAGCAAAAAAACGCAAGCAGTTCCCTACAAAAGTCGTTCTATACTAACTTGGACATCTATTGACTACAGCCTACGGGATTCATCCACTTATACTAGGTACTTGAACACACCTCCTTAGTGTTGATCCATTGCACATGACCCATAACATCAAAATCTGAAACATGAAACTTGAAAATAGTTTTTCACTGCTGAACCTTGTTAAAAAGTGTCATAAATAGAACCCAAGAACACCAGCTTAAATATTATAGTAATATGGATTTGACGACTTCATCACCATACGGGGGAGGTAATGTGATTAAACCATTGTTCACGTCAAAAACTCTGCAAAGATGTAATACAACCAGGTGGTTTTGTTCTTAAACAAAATGTAAGGCCCTAATATCATTCAGGTGATCCATGAAATGTAACTAAGATGCACTACCAACCACACATGCAATAAATACAAGTAGTCTTACCTTCCCTACTGACAAGGCCAACTAAGATTATCATTAACACTATGACCAAACCAGAATTTAACATATGATGCCTCCAGGATGCCATGGAGGATGAAAGATTATCTTCTAAAATTTCAAAATCTACTACACTTCCCACTGACAAGTCATGAAGGACAATCCGGATCTAAACAAAATTGTGCAATACCTACCCCAACATGTGAACATCTAAGATAAAGTATATTCCCAGTTGATCCTAAATATGCAACATGCAAGATTTTCTCTTTTTTCTTTTCTTTTTGGTGAAAGGTAAACCACAAGAATGTGAAAGAACTGCAGGTTGATAAAGGAAAGCCCAATGATAAAGTTGTCAAATCAAAGATTTCAAGTTGAAAATAATTAGGTTGTAGTTTCATCATTTATGATATTGCGTCTTTTTGTTTTCCTTTGTTTTTTTCAAAAGTTGATTTCAGATGTTGTTTATGGGTCGGTTACTTCTGACAGACTGACACTAAGGAGGTTGTGGTTCATGTATCACAGCACTAGTGGCTAACCTAAGAGACCAAAAAGCCATTAGCCTTATTTTAAGGATGATCCTGCTACTGGGGAACTTGCAAAATCTTAGAACTCTAACCTGCCAAACTGAAAAAGGAAAGCAAAAATCTCCAAAAACGGGTAAAACAAAACCTTAGGGAATTAAAAGTCACTCTTAACAAAACTCCTAACCACTGCACAGCAACAATAAGCTATACATCATAAGCAAGTCTCGCTGTTGAACGAAGTTTGAGAATGGTTCATGTTCCTCCTCCAGCCTTCTCCACCACAGCAGTCTCCTGAGTTACGAACATACACAATCATTAGTAGAAAGTTGTACTAGTAAAAGTTCGACATGGACACTGCACATATGATCACATAAAAACTCAAGCAAACACATACTGATTACTTCTTTTTCTCCGACTCATTTCAAATCACAAACTTCACTTAGTGTATAGAAAATGAAACCTGCTCAATTTTTCCTTTGCCGTTCTCTTGTGATTGGGAACCAGACTGGGACTGTGAAAACCTGTAAAATAACATCAATCATCAGCCAAAGTCTAAACCAATGTGATGCTGAAATAGTTTAGACCCTCAGCTGACATAAAGAAAAAGGTGAAAAGGTTTCATTGTAACCTGAGAGCCCTAGCTTTCCTTTTATCTTCCTCCACAGGATCAGCCTTTGCCGGAGGTGCAAACCTTGCCATCCTAGCCTTCTTCTTAGCTTCTTCATCAGCACTATCAGATTGCTTAAGCCCAAACCTGACAGAACCAAAAGCTATCAACAAATTCATAAACAAGTAAACAACCCCCAGCTGGCAGTAGACCAAATAGATAGTACACATACCTCTCAGCCCTAGCTTTCCTCTTCTGCTCCTCGGCTTTCTTTAAAGCATCTGATCCCTGAACTGCAGATGCAGTGCCAAACCTGAGGCAAAACAGTCCAAGAAAAAGGGGTAATAAGTAAATTTCCTCGTATGAATTTTATACTCTTCCGTCTCAAATTATTTATCGCTTTTTTTATTTACACGCCCCTTGAGAAATATTAATTAGGAGGAATATTTGCCCTACTTTACCCTTATTTATGTCTAAGCTATAATCTCTCTCCATTAAATATTTACTCTATTTATGTGTCATCTTCATTAATGACAAAGGGTAAAATGGAGAAAAAATATTTAATTATGCCTTGAACTTCTAAAGACAAATAACTTGAGACAACTATTTTTAGTAACCACGACAAATAATTTGAGACGGAGGAAGTATCTGGGTATCTTCTTGTTGGATTTTACATCTGTAGCTGTTGGGAATCCCATTTCCCTACACGAAAAAGATATGCTTGTTGGACTATGTAAGGCTTGAGGACCAGTTGTATGGCAGCTGAAAAGAAACATGAAAATTTTGAGGTTCCTCATGCTGGAATTTTTTCAAGTTCCAACAATATATATAAAGGACCATAAATCCAGAAGATACTATTTAGCCTTTCGACTTTCACGCCCATGGTTGGCTGCTTTAACCCATTCTGCTCGGTTGTATTTTTCTTTTTAATTGTATGTCTTTATATTTTTACTACTTAATAGATTTTATTGTCTCTGCATTATTGTGAATAGGTCCAACTTCAAATGAAGTTCACATGCAGGATTGTTCAATGGGGTCCAACTTCTTAGAAATTTCCAGCAACTTTAGTGTCCACTTCCTTTCTTTCGTTTGTTTCTGTTTTTTTCTTCACAGTGAGTTGAACCTGAAATGGCATGGACCAAACTCACATTTCTTATTTTTCCTACGGTCATAGAAGTGCTTTACAGTCATAGACGCCAAGAGAGTTTTTGAGGTAATTTGGTGGGGTATCTACCAATCGATATCTTGAGGTCAGTCTTTTTTTCTCTTTATGAGTTTGTGTTTTCTTCTAAATTGTTACTTGCAAATTTCCTGGTATTGCAAGCTTAAAGAGATTACTATCTCTCTTCATTTGTTTTCTTACTTGTTTTACTCTTTAATTTCTCACTGCAATACTGAAAAAGGTAGGGTACAATTTTATGTCATGAAATAGGAAGATGATAAGTAGCTTCACTCGTTATTAAGCAATAAGCACATTAAATTATGTGAGCTATCAATAAAATGTAACTCTAATCTAACTTGTCCAAGTTTTAACTTATTAGATTCTTATGTAGTAGTAGTAGTAGTAGTAGTAAATTTGACACTCCTAAGATGATTTTAGTATTAATGTTGTATATTTTGCCACAACAAAGAAAGACGTTAGCATGTTAAGTAGGAAAATAAGAATCGTGAGGTTGATCCATGCCATTTCAGGTTCAATTCAGTCACTAAAGTTGCTGGAAATTTCTAAAAAGTTGGACTCCATTGAACAATATTGCATGTGAACTTCATTAGAAGTTGGACCCATTCACATTAATGTTGTGAGACAATATTACAATAAAATCTATTTAGTAGTAAAAATATAAAGACGGGCAATTAAAAAGAAAAATACATATTTTGGTTCCTTAACTTGAAACCTTTGATTTGACGACTGGACAAGAAAAGCAAAGGGCTATTTCAACTGCCTTCGCAGCACGAGCCATGTGCTGTTTGGATAAAGACAGTTAAGATAGTTATTCTTGTGGTTCAGATAAGATAGGGACCGCTACTTCTCTATTACGACCCTGTGAGACCAATTTAGCCCACCGACAGTTAAGAAGATAGATTTAAAGATTGTTCCTATGGTTGTAGAAGGAAAGCAAAATTTATGCCCAACACCGTCATCTAGGAACCTACACAAGGAGTTCAACTACTTTGTCCTCGCAAATTGTGGAAATAAATATAACAAGAACAAAACTCTAAAGCTTACCTACGAGTCAACTAAGCCTTAATGTCTAGGAACCTAAACAGAGAGTTCAACTACCGTGTCCGCACAGATTATGGAGTTCAAACACCTAATGCTTGCCTACCAATCAACTGCGCCTCAATCCCAAACTAGCATAAAAAGGGCAGCCTGTGCAAGAAACATGCAGGACTCGGGGAAGGGCCGCATCCTAGGGGGGGTGTAATGTCGGCAATCTACCTTGACGCAAGCATAAGTGGCTATTCCACAGCTTAAACCCGTGACCTTTAGGTCTCACAGAGACAACTTTACTGTTGCTTCAAGGCTCCCCTTCAATCCCGAACTAGCATGAATCAGCTTTACGAATCATCTATCTATCTATCCATTACTAGTAAATATTTCAGCATTTAACACAAATACAGAATCTAAAGTTAACCAACCAACGGCCAGACCAATCTCAAACTAGAAGGGATCATCTATATCTATTCCGAACCATCTCATTCCAACAAAAGGTAAATAATCTATCTTTTTAAGTACATTTATATTCGTTTCAAGCCAAATATCAATCAACTGCACCTCAATCCTGAACAAGCTTGAATTATCTATCTATCCATTATACACACACACACACTGCTTGTGCCCAACTTATCCAAAAGTAGCACAACAAACAACAACATACCAAGTATAATTCCACCAAGTGGGGTCTGGGGAGGGTAGAGTGTACGCAGACCTTACCCCTACCTTTTGACGGATAGGGAGGTTGTTTCTGATAGAAACTCGGCTCAAGTAGAAATGAAAGCAGCAGTAATAATAAACAGTAGTAGCAGCAAGAAAATAAGATAACGAAGTGAAAGAAACAAGCAGGTAAGAATAGAAAACTAATAATAAGAATTATAAGAACACTAAAATAAAATAACGGAGATAACATTGATCCTACACTAAAGGAAAATAATACTAATCCTAATACTAACTCTCTACCCTAATACTCGACCTCCACACCCTCCTAGGGTCATGTGCTCGGTAAGTTGAATACTCGTCATATCATGCCTTATCACCACTCCTCAATACGTCTTAAGCCTACCTCTACCTCTCTTCCAGCTTCAACCTCACACCTCCTCACCAGAACGTCTGTGCCTCTCCTTTGGACATGTACAAACCAAAAAAAAATTGGAACTGGTAAAGTTGTATTCCTCGGACATGCTGGAAACATCCAAAAAGTTGTTAAGAACAGCCTACCGTACTTACAGAGAACCTAAATGATCTACTAACTGCTCAGCATCTTCTATACAATGTTCTATACACCAATACTAGTAAATTTTTCAGCATTTAAGAATTAAGACAAATAAAGTCTAAATCTAACCAACCAACGGACCGGACCAATTTAAAACTAGAACGAATCATCTATAGCTACTCCTATTTATCTTTTTTTTAAAGTTAATTTATATTCGTTTTAAACCAAATACCAAACCCTAAAACATGTAATTACCTCTCGGCTCGAGTGTTTCGCTTCTCCTCTTCAGATAGCTGAACCGTAGTTCCAAACCGCTCAGCTCGCTTCATCTTCTTCTGTATATCCGTATCCTTCCCGCCGCCGCCACCTACCGCCGCCGGATCCGCCGCTTTCTCGAGTGGGTCGTTGGATGGTGGTGGTGATTTCGAGGTTTCGGTTGCGGAATCATGAGGTGGAGGTTCGGAAACAGGTGTGGGAGTTGGATCGGGGGATTGAACTAGGGTTTTGATAGGGTTTTCGGGAATTTGCGCCGCCGTGGTGGTCATGGTATCTATTGCGATAATGCGAGTATGGATCGTAAAACAACAACAACAACAGATGATAAAAGTGAAGTTTGTGACCTTTATATTTTTGCCTACTTACTTCTGAAATTCACACAAAACCCTGAATAATATTTATTAAAAGAGAAAAGGTTTAAATATGTCACTGAATTTTGTGACCTTAGTGGTATATGTCGTGAATAGTTAGGTAAAGAGATGCTTTCAACATTACAAAGTTAATTTAAAATATTTTATTTATTAACGGCGGAAGCTTTTTAAATACATTACTTTTTTTATAAGAGAAATGATTCAAATTTGTCATTAAACTTTGCGAAATGATTTAATTTTGCTCCTGAATGTTGTGATTGTGCATATTTCATTTTTTCCAACTATTTTTTCCAACTACCATAAATTATCGCGATAACATTAATTGATTTTATCTACTGTTATAAAAAAAAAGCATTTGAAAATCACCGTAACTATGTTACTACACCACTACTTCACCTCAACGTTACTCACAAATAACACACAAAAACTATTTTATTCAAATAGTCTCTCTCACACCTTCATGAACGCACAAATTTGGCCAATTTGATTCGCTCGAGAGATAAACCAGACCTTCATCTTACTATTTTTTTTTCATGTCTCCATTTTACCTTTATGGTAAGACCAACGGTCCTCAACCATTATAACGCACCCTTAACCGCCACAATATTAGTCCAAATGATTTAGAAGTTAAACACTACTAGTATATACCTACGTTTGTTTTAGCATTAGGAGGTTGATGTGGAGCATTGGCATTATCTTCTTCCTTAAACTCTAAATCATGATATCGTCTATCAGTGTAAGTTTTTTATCGACTCTGAACGGTATTCTTAAAACAATGTAACACCTTTCTCTAAAGCCTTGTGCACAAGATTGGGATCGAGTAATCATGACTTCAGTTGAGCAGTCTTAACCCGTTTCTAAATTAATTTCACATTCTCTAAGGTCTCGTGCACAAGATTGGACCAAGTATCATGACCTCAATCAGGTTGTCTCAAAATGTTCCTGAATCAATAACCTCCAAGGTTTCGTGCACAAAATCTGGCCCGACCAAGTAATCCTATCTCTGTCGTTTCAAACCACCCGATGGACGATCTTTAACCTAAACTATACACTATATGTAAAATATTTAAACTTCTAATTTGAGAAGCACTATTTCCCGTGAAATAATTTGTCACCATATTATCGTCTGTTATGTTCTCTCCTACATCAGTGGGGTGAAAAAAATAAGTGAAAAGGATATCATGTAGCCTTGTAGGAAATAATTATGACAAACTTATCACTATTTTATTTAAAGTAGCCGAATTAAACTTTAGGATGACACTCCCAATTCTAGCCGTTTTCAAAGCAGAGTTCTTTCTTCTTTGACCAGTCTCATGAACAAATAATTTGAAGTATATGTTGCAATACTAGCTTAGTTAGATTTGAACTCTTTTTTATATCAATTCTCTTTAATTTGAGTATTATTGAAATCATTCATAGCTTGATCGAATGTACAAGTTGGGTAATGGGTTTTGAGTATAATCTTATAAAGAATAATCTTTAAAATACTTCAAATACTTTCCACAATAATATACTCTCTGTATTGTTTCTATGTTAATAAGCAAGTGAAATGGGGCATAAAAAGTGATTGCAAAGAATGATGCTTGTGAGTGCTTCAGTAATAATATGCCGGTGCCCTGTTCTTGTTTCACTGGTGATGAAAAATCAAAGGTACTGTAAGATAGAAAGTGTGGTGAAACGTGAAAATAAGAAAAGAGATGTCTGGTAGAATAAATGTAGAGTTCAAGTTGCCTTCTACTATATTTTTCCATTTAAGTATGTGTATAATAATTATATAATATGTGTATATCTATCTATATATATCTGTATTATTTTAAAAGCAACAACAACAATATACCCAGTGAAATCACACAACGTGGGTCTGGGGAGGGTAGAGTGTACGCAGACCTTACCTCTACCTTGGTAGGTAGAGCGATGATAGAGTGTACGCAGACCTTACCTCTACCTTGGTAAGGTAGAGCGGTTGTTTCCAAGAGACTATCGGCTTTGCATTATTTTAAAAGCATGAATATAAATGTTGATTGACTAAAATATCCTCAAATATTAAATGACTTTAATACCCTTAAAAGCTAAATATTTTTCAAAAAAAGCAATGTGAATTTGGATAAAATTGTAAAAGTTCAATCTATTCCAAATATGAATTTGCATGGACTTCTAAGTACCAAATAAGTGTCCTAATCAAGCCATGCATTTGAATATGAATTGGACTCTTTCTGCTAAAGCCAATCGGATAATTCAATTGTTTCTTTCCCACGTTACTTGGCTCTGAATATATAAGATATCTTCTTTTCTTAGTTTTTTATCTAACATAGAGAATCCTTATCATGCTTTATCTCCTGAATATTAAACAACTATCCCTAATATATATTTTCATTGTAAACTACAGATTCTAAACTACAACAAACTTCAAAGCTTAGGATTTAAGATATTCTCTTCTTTTTCCGTCACTGCTAATATTAATGAAAATTTTGGTACGACAACTTGGAGAGGCTTATATTGAATTGTATGTATTTTGATAATTGCTTACTGCATTGGCTCATGTATTAGTTGTATGGATCTTACGGTATATATTGGAAAAAGCTTTTAGGTTCCTTTAATAATATCTTTTTTTGTGATAATTTCAATTCCTGTCGTGTTAAAGAGTCCCACGTTGGAAATGGAATTGGAACATGAATTCTTTATATGGATTTGGACAATCCTCACCCTACAAGCTAGCTTTTGGGGTTGAGTTAGACCCAAAATCTATTCTTTCATGGTATCAAAGTCAAACTCATTCTAATTTTTTGTTCACCTATGTTGGACTCCAAATTATATTGTACATACTCCAGTTAACGAGGTTTGAGGAAGTGTTAAGAGTCTCACATTGGATTGTTGGGTGAAAAACAAGCTTCATTATTCTCGAAAGTTGGGATCAACACAATAATTTTTTTTTGGTGTTGATGTAGAACCTTAGATATTGAGGTTTTAAGGGTATGGATAGTAAACAAAGTTTTGACACTGTTAAAAGAGAACACATCATTTTTGCCTCTTCTGATTGATAGCACACGCCGAGAAGACCTACGGCTAACTAGAAAATGTCTCATAAAAAATAATTTATTGGTAAAACTCATAATGCTTGAAATATATTCATATTCTTTCACATGCTAACTCTTCTAGCAACTTTTTTTGTGTGTTCTTAAAGTTAAAGCTTAAAACTTTGGATAAGTACCTAAGAAAATGAGTTTGCCATGATTTTAAGGACCAAAACTTCCTACAATTGAGTATTTGATTTATATGTAAATTTTCTTTAAGTTACTACCTAATTGTTCATTCTGACTCTTTACAAAATGACTTTTGATTCAAAACACTCGCAAATCGTCAATATAATAACATTAATTGTGCTTTTACAATAATTTTCTTTTTGTATGTAAGTTAGTATAAAAGCACGAATAATAATGTTGAACGACAAAAATATCCTTGAAATACTAATTGACTTATATACCCTATATTAGTGTAATCTTACCATATTTCTAATGACTATTTTAGTAAATAAAAAATATCACAGTTTGAAAATATAGTTTAAAACAAATACTACTTCTAAATTTCGGTTCCTAATCTAATTAATTAAAGAGTCTTTTCTATCACGTTCAAATAAGGCTCCAAGACAGAATATAAGACTAAAACCAACGTGGCCTAACAAATTAAACTCCATTTTTTGTTGGATAAAATTGTAAAGCATTAACAACTTAAATTTTGAAAAACTCATTGTTCTCGCCCCGAATTCTGTATTCTGCTGTTTTATCGGCTGACCAAATCGGGAGACAAATTGATTCCTTAACTTAAGCGATTTGGGTTGAAAACGGAACTCTAATTTTCAGTAATGGGTTCCCCAACTACTCCAGAAAGCGTTAGGACTGTGGTATGAGTAAACTAAGAGGTAAGAAACATGAATGCAACTGAGTACAGTAAAGTAAAGGATAAATAAAGTGAAGGATAAAGATAGATAAAAATTGAGTTGTTTGATTGTTTGGTTGTGTTTGTATATACAAAGAATGATCCTATTTATAGTACAAAAAAAGAAAAAAATTATACAACGTGATCCCCCCCCCGTGTCAGCCATCAAGTAACCCACTAAGTTCAATGACCGACTATGGGGGGTGCCGATTTTCTCGCCCTCTACTCCTTTTGCTCGGATAATGGCCCCTTCTTTTAGATGTTGTTGGTCGTTACCGCTTCTAGGGGTTCGGAAACCTTTTTGACTTGGTCGTTGAGGCGTCTGCATCTGAGTGGGTCCTAGTCGCCTCCAGTGCATGCAATGATGATCACTTCTTGAAATGTGTGTTCCCCATCTGCGATGCCTCGGCTATCCTTGCCTTAGAACTTAGGACGGTAAGCTGATGCCACAGGTCACATATGATTTGGGTTTCCTCAACCATTTAAAACCTCCAAGGTAAGCCGTGGTTCGGCTAATTGTTTTATTTCAAACCCTCGCGAGGTAAGATTACAAGATTCTCAAGATCCTTCTTCATACTGCTCCGTGACGGCTATGTGAGCCACATAGGTTGAATAGAGGACAGCCTCTACGTTCTGAACCCCTGGTCAGAACGGGTTATCATCCGCTGGGACGATTTCTATCTTGTCTCCTTCCCAAAAGATAAGCTTTTGATGCATGGTAGAAGGAAGACATTGGCTGGTGTGAATCTAGTCCCTGCCCAGCAGAATTAGGTAGGACGGCTTGCCATCTATTACAAAGAAGGCATACATGATCGTCTTAGGGCCTATAGTGATTTCTGCTACTAGAATTCCCAATGCTTTAGAGACTTCTCCCATAAAGCTAGCTATTTTCATGTTAGTTGGGATGAGATCCTCCTTTGTTTTGTTAAGATCCTTCAAGGTAAGCAGCGGCATCACATTCAGCACATCCCCATTGTTGACAAACACCAGACTAATAATTTTGCCGTTAATGTAAGCCTTGACGTAAAGGGGTTTGAGGTGTTTAACCATATCTTCTGTAGGTGCACCAAATACGGTGCTCAAAATGTCCCTAGCCGGGGTATCTGTTATTGTTGCCCATTCCCGTAGCTTCTATGTAAACATCACCTTCTAGGCTATCCAGCGTGGAGCGGCTGGTCCAGAACTCACATGGGATTAGGCTGACCATTTCAATGTCTACTCACATCTCATCAACCAGGTCATAGATAAATAAATTGAGGATGAAGTCCTCTCCTTCATCCAATTCGGCTTACCAGAAGCTCATATCTTCCATTTTCTGGAGACAAATGGGGATCGACTGGATTCTCTGACTGAATCATCTGCACGATCTGTGGGATTGCCTCGGTTAGAGGTCCATCCGGTGCCACATTCTTTTACCGAGGTTCCTCCATTGGGTTGTTGGTATGTTGTTCATCCAGCTCTGGTTGACCCGACATCTCTCCTTCAGGCGACATTGCCCCTGAAACAACTGAGCCGAATGCCCTCTTGATAGCCTCGACTACGGCAGACTCGGGAATCTCATGATTTTCGGCTGCATTGGTGTTGGAAATTAGACGTAATGTCTGTTGCATCTTACGCAAGGCCTTGGCACGTTGCATTCTTCTTTCTGAGTCCTGGATGAGACTCTCGGTGGTGCCTCTTTCTTTTCGGGAGCCTGATTGACAGACCACTTCCCATCCTCTGTGTTGCCAGCTGGTTTAATCATTCTTTGGGGTCTCATCTAGTCCTCATTTCTCCCCGTGATACGTAAGGATGAAACACCCTCGTTTATGTTAAACTCGGCCACCCTCTGTTTGGTTTTAGGGAGTGGTTCTTCATCTATTCGAGACATGCTCGACTGTCGGTTGCTTGGCATCCGTACTTGCCCCCCAGGCCTATGTCTGGCGCCAATAGGGACCCTTCTAAACCACATGGTTTGTTCCTGAAGTTCTCATTCAATGTCCCTCGAGTATTAGAGCGGCCATAAAAACTGCTCCTAGGTGGATGCCTGTCATCACGAATGTCATGTAAGATGTCTAACTGGTTGAACATAGAGGTACTTGTGGCCTTCTCCCCTTCAGTAGGTTTCTTTGGGACCCACACCCTTTTCATCGGTTGTCTCCCTTTGGTGTCCATTGACTTATCGGGCTTAGCAAAAGATACCATAGATATTGGTACTGCGGGAAAGGGGTCGGTATCGATGGACATTTCAGCCATACTCTTGTCGGCTAGCTTGAACCTCCCCTCTTTGATGCCTTTTGATCGCTTTTCTGAAGACCACACAATTAGAAGTAGAGTGACCGTATGAATTATGCCACTTACAGTACTTCTTATCTTTGAGTTCCTTGGCAGGCGCAATCCTATGACCATCAAGCAGCCGAATCTCCTTATTTTTTAGGAGATTATCAAAGATCTGATCTGCCTTCGTGATGTCAAATGAGTAACTGACCCTGTCATTGGATGAACTCGTCTCCTTGCATTTTATGACTTTCAAGGCTGGGCAAGAGTAAACCTTACCCCTAACAATCTCGGCCACCATTACATCTGTCGCGCAGTCGGCTGACTCTGAGTCAGACTCATCCACTTCAATGATGGGTACCAAGTGGGAGCCTCAATTTCGGCTGGCTCTTCTCCGCTCCTTCTCATGGACGTACAGCTCTATTTGGCTAGCCTTTTTGGCTAACTGGCTCAGGTCAGAGCAGGATTGTCCCACCAACCTCTCATTTAACTGAGGGTGCATGTTGTTGATTATCATGTGGGCACACTCATACTCGGGGAAGTGTACGGTGTATTTCTTAACCTTCTTTCTGAATCTCTCAATAAAATCGGCAGCCGATTCGTTAACCTGCTGCTTGAGATTTGTTAGATCAGTCACGTTAACCTGAGGTTGGGGCCAATAGAACCTATTATGGAAGCAACCCTCTATGTCAGCCTAACTCTGTACTGAATCAGGAGCCAAAGAGGATTACCATGTGAAGGTTGTTCCCGTTAGAGAGAGAGGGAATAGCTGCAACTTATGATACTCATTCTGGCCAGCCTCGCCGCATTGAGCAACAAACCTACCGATGTGCTCGATAGTAGATTTGTCATCGTCGCTAGAGAAGATGGCAAACTCCGGTGTTTTGAAGCCCCTCGGCAAATGTGTTATCTGATCTATCCAATCGAGGTAAGCCTTCTTATAAGCAGGTTTGTCCAAAGGTTTCAGTTGGATGCCAAAGTACCTCTGCATGGTATTAGCAATAATTTTTGGGTTTATCAGTTGTGACGTCCCCTGCCGATTCTCGACTGAATTCGGCTGGTAGGCGCTCTGCACTGGCGGCCTCCATTCTGCATTTTGTTGGACAAGGTTTTGAAGGTTGTAAGTGGTCTGCTGGCCATTACCAATAGGTGGGGTAATGCTCTATTGCTGATGTTGGGTATGGCCATCAAAGCACAGAACTGAGCTACTAGACACTAATCTGAGCCTAGCTTTATTGACTTAACCATAAGAAGAAAGAAAGCGAGGTACGTGCTGATTTCCTATTAGCTTGTGTAACTCATGTCACCTAACGAATCAATTAGCTATACCGATGAGCAAGTTTGCTATCTTGTTTGTGTCTACATGGCCAGCTTCCCCACTACTTGGATTGATTTTGTCCTCCTGTATGATGTGTACCGCGTGTTGGCTTCACTCCACTTGAATCTGAAGGTTACGCAAGACCCCTTCAACCTCGCCCGCGTGTTAGCTTGATTGTACTATCGCTCGCCTGCCTGACCTGCTTTCTAATAAAGTGGAACAGTATTCCATGGTTGCTCATCGGACGTCGGCCGTTCTTAGAAAAATTACGCTTCCTGGAAGGTATTGACTGGGTACTGACAATAACTACTGGAATGGTATTCCACTATAAACAGCGTCACCAGATAGCCGAGCTAAGTCATAGCCATGGGCCATCGGTTGCCAATTCGGCTGGCCAACATTGTTGGCCTGCATCGTAGGGCCGTTCGTAGAAATGTACGGCAATCCAAAGTGTCCTGGAGCCTGAACTGGTCTCCGAGCAATGTTTATCTGCCCATACTGCAGACTCGCTTGGTCAAGTGGCACATTTTGCCCCAAGGTTCGGCGGCGACCATGTAGTGTGTTGGTTGCCAATCGATTGGCCTTGTGTTCCTAGGTATGCTACCGGCTACACCTGAGTAGGCACTAGCTGATGCACATGTGACTGAGGAACAACAGCGGGAGTCACGGTCTTATGATGAACATCACCGCTCGTCAGAGGGATGGCAGAACTAGCCGAATATTATCCTGGGTGCATTCGATTGGTTTCCATCTCCCTCGCTTACTGAACCTCATTATATACCATCGGCTTCACAATGTCAGCCAACTGTTCAGAAACTTGGTACATAATATCGTGGATGCCTAAGTCGATCTGTTGTCTAATAAAATACGTGGTCATTATGGTTGGGCCTTCAGATTGGCTTGATTCTTCCACAGCTTGGGTTGATGGAGGAAGTAGAGGGGTATCAACCGATGTTGGCATACCCGAGGATGATGCTGGTTCGTTGTTCCTTCTGGGAGGATTTTGTTTAGGATGTGGACTGGACTGAACTCGGGGTTCATTTTCTTACCGGACCTTAGACACATACGCCAAGAATGATCCTGACCTGGAGAATCAAACTTGTCTATGTTGTTCATCCAGCTCTGGTTGACCCGACATCTCTCCTTCAGGCGACATTGCCTCTGAAGCAAGTGAGCCGAATGCCCTCTTGATAGCCTCGACTATGGCAGACTCGAGAATCTCATGATTTTCGTCTGCATTGGTGTTGGAAATTAGACGTAATGTCTGTTGCATCTTACGCAAGGCCTTGGCACGTTGCATCCTTCTTTCTGAGTCCCGGATGAGACTCTCGGTGGTGCCTCTTTCTTTTCGGGAGCCTGATTGACAGACCACTTCCCCTCCTCTGTGTTGCCAGCTGGTTTAATCATTCTTTGGGGTCTCGTCTAGTCCTCATTTCTCCCCGTGATACGTAAGGATGAAACACCCTCGTTTATGTTAAACTCGGCCACCCTCTGTTTGGTTTTAGGGAGTGGTTCTTCATCTATTAGAGACATGCTCGACTGTCGGTTGCTTGGCATCCGTACTTGCCCCCCAGGCCTATGCCTGGCGCCAATAGGGACCCTTCTAAACCACATGGTTTGTTCCTGAAGTTCTCATTCAATGTCCCTCGAGTATTAGAGCGGCCATAAAAACTGCTCTTAGGTGGATGCCTGTCATCACGAATGTCATGTAAGATGTCTAACTGGTTGAACACAGAGGTACTTTTGGCCTTCTCCCCTTCGGTAGGTTTCTTTGGAACCCACACCCTTTTCATCGGTTGTCTCCCTTTGGTGTTCATTGACTTATCGGGCTTAGCAAAAGATACCATAGATATTGGTACTGCGGGAAAGGGGTCGGTATCGATGGACATTTCAGCCATACTCTTGTCGGCTAGCTTGAACCTCCCCTCTTTGATGCCTTTTGATCGCTTTTCTGAAGACCACACAATTAGAAGTAGAGTAACCGTATGAATTATGCCACTTACAGTACTTCTTATCTTTGAGTTCCTTGGCAGGCGCAATCCTATGACCATCAAGCAGCCGAATCTCCTTATTTTTTAGGAGATTATCAAAGATCTGATCTGCCTTCGTGATGTCAAATGAGTAACTGACCCTGTCATCGGATGAACTCGTCTCCTTGCCTTTTATGACTTTCAAGGCTGGGCAAGAGTAAACCTTACCCCTAACAATCTCGGCCACCATTACATCTGTCGCGCAGTCGGCTGACTTTGAGTCGGACTCATCCACTTCAATGATGGGTACCAAGTGGGAGCCTCAATTTCGGCTGGCTCTTCTCCGCTCCTTCTGATGGACGTACATCTCTATTTGGCTAGCCTTTTTGGCTAACTGGCTCAGGTCAGAGCAGGATTGTCCCACCAACTTCTCATTTAACCGAGGGTGCATGTTGTTGATTATCATGTGGGCACACTCTTACTCGGGGAAGTGTACGGTGTATTTCTTAACCTTCTTTCTGAATCTCTCAATAAAATCGGCAGCCGATTCATTGACCTGCTGCTTGAGATTTGTTAGATCAGTCACGTTAACCTGAGGTTGGGGCCAATAGAACCTATTATGGAAGCAACCCTCTATGTCAGTCTAACTCTGTACTGAATCAGGAGCCAAAGAGGATTACCATGTGAAGGTTGTTCCCGTTAGAGAGAGAGGGAATAGCTGCAACTTATGATACTCATTCTGGCCAGCCTCGCCGCATTGAGCAACAAACCTACCGATGTGCTCGATAGTAGATTTGTCATCGTCGCCAGAGAAGATGGCAAACTCCGGTGTTTTGAAGCCCCTCGGCAAATGTGTTATCCGATCTACCCAATCGAGGTAAGGCTTCTTATAAACAGGCTTGTCCAAAGGTTTCAGTTGGATGCCAAAGTACCTCTGCATGGTATTAGCAATAATTTTTGGGTTTATCAGTTGTGACGTCCCCTGCCGATTCTCGACTGGATTCGGCTGGTAGGCGCTCTGCACTGGCGGCCTCCATTCTGCATTTTGTTGGACAAGGTTTTGAAGGTTGTAAGTGGTCTGCTGGCCATTACCAATAGGTGGGGTAATGCTCTATTGCTGATGTTGGGTATGGCCATCAAAGCCTGTAATCTGAGCTACTAGAACAGCTAACGGAGCCTAGCTTTATTGACTTAACCATAAGAAGAAAGAAAGCGAGGTACGTGCTGATTTCCTATTAGCTTGTGTAACTCATGTCACCTAATGAATCAATTAGCTATACCGATGAGCTAGTTTGCTATCTTCTCTGTGTCTACATGGCCAGCTTCCCCACTACTTGGATTGATTTTGTCCTCCTGTATGATGTGTACCGCGTGTTGGCTTCACTCCACTTGAATCCGAAGGTTGCGCAAGACCCCTTCAACCTCGCCCGCGTGTTATCTTCATTGTACTATCGCTCGCCTGCCTAACCTGCTTTCTAATAAGGTGGAACAGTATTCCATGGTTGCTCATCGGACGTCGGCCGTTCTTAGAAAAATTACGCTTCCTGGAAGGTATTGACTGGGTACTGACAATAACTACTGGAATGGTATTCCACTATAAACAGCGTCACCAGATAGCCGAGCTAAGTCATAGCCATGGGCCATCGGTTGCCGATTCGGCTGGCCAACATTGTTCGCCTGCATCGTAGGGCCGTTCGTAGAAATGTACGGCAATCCAAAGTGTCCTGGAGCCTAAACTGGTCTCCGAGCAATGTTTATCTGCCCATACTGCAGACTCGCTTGGTCAAGTGGCACATTTTTCCCCAAGGTTCGGCGGCGACCATGTAGTGTGCTGGTTGCCAATCGATTGGCCTTGTGTTCCTAGGTATGCTACCGGCTGCACCTGAGTAGGCACTAGCTGATGCACATGTGACTGAGGAACAACAGCGGGAGTCACGGTCTTATGATGAACATCACCGCTCGTCAGAGGGATGACAGAACTAGCCGAACATTATCCTGGGTGCATTCGATTGGTTTCCATCTCCCTCGCTTACTGAACCTCATTATATATCATCGGTTTCACAATGTCAGCCAACTGTTCAGAAACTTGGTACATAATATCGTGGATGCCTAAGTCGATCTGTTGTCTAATAAAATACGTGGTCATTATGGTTGGGCCTTCAGATTGGCTAGATTCTTCCACAGCTTGGGTTGATGGAGGAAGTAGAGGGGTATCAACCGATGTTGGCATACCCGAGGATGATGCTGGTTCGTTGTTCCTTCTGGGAGGATTTTGTTTAGGATGTGGACTGGACTGAACTCGGGGTTCATTTTCTTACCGGACCTTAGGCGCATACGCCAAGAATGATCCTGACCTGGAGAATCAAACTTTGCTATTAATTCACCTATGGTCCCACTGGACGTGCCAAATTTGTTCTCGCCCCGAATTCTGTTCTCTGTCGTTTTATCGACTGACCGTATCGGTAGACAAATTGATTCCTTAACTTGAGCGATTTGGGCTGGAAACGGAACTCTAATTTCCAGCAATGAGTTCCCCAACTACTCCAGAAAGCGTTAGGACGGTGGTAGGAGTAAACTAATAGGTAAGAAACATGCTGAGTACAGTAAAGTAAATGATAAATAAAGTAAAGGATAAAGATAAATAAAAATTGAATTGTTTGATTGATTGGTTATTTCTGTATATACAAAGAATGATCCTATTTATAGTACAAAAAAGGAAAAAAATTATACAACGTGATCCTCCATGTCAGCAGTCAAGTAACCCACTAAGTTCAATGACCGACTATGGGGGAGGTGGTGCCGATTTTCTCGCCCTCTACTCCTCTTGCTCGGATAATGGCCCTTTGTTTTAGCTGTTGTTGGTCGTTACCGCTTCTAGGGGTCCGAAAACCCTTTTGACTTGGTCGTTGAAGCGTCTGCATCTGAGTGGGTCCCAGTCGTACCTCTAACTAACAACTCGGCTAAGATGCCTTAGTAGCCGATGAAGTTCTTGTAGTCGAGGGCTAGGAGTAAATTCGGCTCTGGAACAGTTCGGCTGTCACTGAATTCAGCTAAACACTTAAATTATTTTTGAGTGTTAACACTCGTATATGAAACTTTGAATTTAAAGTATTATGCTACTCCTTTAATTTAGAGATTGTTTAACACAATGCAGTAATGGGAGTAAGACGATAATTTTGTCATAAATGTAAATTTATGATGAACACAAGATTTACTTTTGAATTCTAATTACTTTTGAATTCCTTTGAACAATATTTATTTATATTGTTGATAAACTGAGGTTCCAAGTACTTCATTCATTAATCTTCAGTTTGAGATATTACATTTTCTCCTTTTATCCTCTCACAATTGTTTCATAGTGATTATTTTAATGTACTTGGTGCTTGCTACATTTATATTTTCTTTCACACCATTGGCATGTATCTTCGGGGAAATCAATTGATTTGTTTTAAGATAATTCTTTAGGCATATTTAAGTTGTTTATTTTCTAAATTATTGATTCCCATCCTTTAAAAGATCTTTTGATTTTAAACATCATTATTCAACTTTTTTGTCTCTTTTGATTGGTAGCACATGACAAGAAGGTCTATAGCCTACTAAAATAAAAATAATGCACTGGTAAAACTCATTTGCTATATTAGCACCAAAATAATATTTTAATAAAAAAATATTAAGTGAATACGATCAAACAATATTTTTATACCTTATAAAATTGTGTGTTTTATATATAAAGAACGTGTTCTATTTATAGTGCAAAAAGAAGAAAAAATTGTACAATGTGCCCCCCCCATGTCAGCCATCGAGTAACTCACTAAGTTCAATGGCCGACTATGGGGGAAGTGGTGCCGATTTTCTCGCCCTCTACTCCTCTTGCTCGGATAATGACCCTTTCTTTTAGCTGTCGTTGGCCGTTAACGCTTATAGGGGTCTGGAAACCCTTTTGACTTGGTCGTTGAGGCATCTGCATCTGAGTGGGTCCCAGTCGTACCTCTAACTAACAACTCGGCTAAGATGCCTTAGTAGCCGATGGTGTTCTTGTAGTCGAGGGCTAGGAGTAATTTCGACTCTGAAATAGTTCAGTTGTCACTGAATTTGACTAAACACTTCAATTATTTTTTAGTGTTAACCGACACAAATTTTAATATTGAAGGCTATAATGGAGAAGCTTCCCTAGGGAAAACTCTTAAAAAGTCTCTCTTAAATGTGACATTTGCCTTCCTTTTACTTTTTGAACACGAGAAATAAGGTCTCTAATAATACCTTCTTGTGATTCATCAAGTGTGTTTTCTGTTGTTGTTAGTTCATTCAAGAATTGCTCTTGGCGGAGTAGCCACCCTTGAAAAAAGGCCTCAAATGAACTAATAGCATGTGCCTATAACGTGCTTGATCATATTGATGACTCATTTCCTCGCCCTATCGAGGTTGATGAAACGGCATGGTGTCGTCTTGACGCCATAGTCAAGCAGTGGATTTATGGCACCATCTCTAAGGACTTGCTTCATACGATTATGAAAACCGGGGCCTCGGCTCGTGAGTTATGGATACGGTTGGAGGAGATTTTTCAAGACAACAAGCACACCCGTGCCGTGTACTTGGAGGAACAATTCAATAATACACGTCATGAAAATTTTGCTAACATGTCCGAGTATTGTAAACAATTGAAGCTAGTTGTGGACCAATTATACAATGTGGGGACACCAATTTCCGAAACAAAGATGGTTCTCTAACTAGTTGATGGCTTACCGAAGGGTGAATACGAAACTCTAGCAACCATGATACAACAAGTTGATCCACTACCCAGCTTCAACAAGGCACATTCGCAATTATTGTTGAAAGAAACTAGATGTGCTAAACAGGACGAACACAATCCAAAGGCATTAACAGTTGAAACTCCGGCGACAAACGCCACCCCCGCGGGCCAGCCACCACTGTCGGACAACCAACAACCGTGGTGTAGCCGCGGAGGTGGCAAAGGCCGCGACAATGGTAAAGGCGGCAGAGGTCGGGGATATGGGGAACAGTCTGGCCAGCAGTCCCAGGCCACCCAAATTTTTCAGTAGGCTGGCCCAGGTTATTGGTCCAACCCAGGAAACTGGGCCTTACCCCCTGCCTGTTTCCTACAGCAGCGGCCTAGTTCCAGCCAACCTGGCAGCCCGATATCTTGGGCTCGACACCAGGCCCACGCCATCAGCTTCCGTCGGCCTAAAAAGCACACTTCGTCTCGGTCCAACAACAACAACATGGGTACGACCTGGCCCCCACTGATTTGGGTCAGGCCTTCAGCTCAATAAATCTCCATCAGCCCAACAAAAATTGGTACATGGATACGGGAGCCACATCTCATCTCACCCGCTCTTCAGGTAATCTCTCCCAACAGTTTTGATTAAAGTATCCTCAATTTATTACGGTCGGTAATGGTCATCGCATTCCAATTCAAGGTTATGGTACCACCTACACAAAAATACCTCACCCACCCTTCTCCTTAAATAATGTCCTCTATTCCCCTAACATCATTAAAAACTTAATATTTGTTAGGAAATTTACTCGTAACAATTCTGTATTTGTTGAGTTTGACCCTATTGATTTTTCTGTGAAGGATCTACTTACGGGGACACCTCTTACGAGATGCAATAGTGTGGGAGGCCTCTATTCTTTCTCATCCACTTCCGCTGTCAGACCTAGATCACATACCTCTCTCGCTGTAATCTCTCCGTCAACTTGACACAATAGACTTGGACACCCAGCGCTCATATTTTTAATTTTCTTAGAAGCAATAATTTCATTCGATGTAATAATGGGAACCTTGCCCAAAATTGTTATTCTCGCCCTTTAGGCAAACATGTTCGTCTTCCTTTTACGTCATCTTTAAGTGTTATATTTTCTCCTTTTGACATTGTTCATGCAGACTTAATGGACATCTCCTATTACTAGTTAGGTCACAAATACTATCTAGTTTTATTAGATGTTTTTTCTCACTTTATTTGGGTCTACCCACTTAAATTCAAGTCTGGACTTTTTTCCCAAGTTTCTTGAATTTCGTATTTATACCAAAACACAATTTGAAAGAGCCATCAAATCATTTCAATGTGATAATGGTAGTTTAACAATACCACATTTCACAAATTTTGCACAAATAATGACATGATTTTTCACTTCTCGTGTCCCCACACCTCCCCCCAAAATGGTAAAGACGAACGAATCATCCACACTATCAATAACATGATTCGTACAATCCTTTTTCATGCCTCTCTCCCCCTTCCTTTTGGGTCTGTGCAGTCAAAATGCTCAAATACATTCTTAATATTTTACCTATCCGTACTCTTCATAATAATACCCCCACCAAAATTCTTTTATGTCGGATCCCCTCCTATAATCACCTTCGAATTTTCGATTGCTTTTGCTACCCAAATCTTGCCTCCACTACCCCTCATAAATTGGCACCTCGCACCACTCCATGTGTCTTCTTAGGCTTCCCGTCTAATCATCGGGGCTATTTGTACTATGACTTGTCCACATGTAAAATCCTCGTCTCTTGCCATGTCATGTTTGACGAAACAATCTTCCTATTTGCAAACATCCAAAAATTCTGAAACACGGATTATACCTTTCTAGACGAGTCCAATGCCTCCCCTATTATCCATCATGCTCTCCATTGTACCACCGTTCCCATTATTTTGGCGATAACAAACACCGCCGCTGCCACCTCTGTCATGTCACCACCCAACCCCATCACTGCCGATCCCATCCCATCGATACCCCCCTCTCCCGCCACCACCAGCACCACCACTGTCGTTCATCCACCGACCCACCAGTCACCATCACCATATAACCACCCCATCGCTGAATACCTAATCCCACTGCCAACCCGTCACATGAACCCACAAACCAACCCAACAGAAACTCCATCCCGACACCGGTCATCGGAACCAAACCCAACCCCACATAATCTCGTCGATTCTTCCAGCCGTCACTAATCGGTCACACTGCCTCGTCACCCACTGTACCGTCCTCAACCACTGACCTACGCCACTTCCAGAACTTGACCCACACCTCTGCCCAACCAGCCTCTGTCCCCTCGCACAAAATGGAAACCTGAGCTCAGCACGGGATTTTCAAACCCAAAGTGCACTTTAACCTATCTACTCAAGTGTGATCATTCTCTATTTTTTTTCATTGAGGTAGTAACATTGCATATTTGTTATTATATGTGGATGATATAGTTCTGACTGCCTCTTCTGATGTGTTGAAAAATGAGATCATTGCTGTGCTCAAATTCGAATTTGCTATGACAGACTTGGGGAAGTTGAGTTACTTCTTGGGGATTTCTGTCACTAGATCTGCAGATACTATGTTCCTGTGTCAGCATAAGTATGCGGAAGAAATTGTGTACATGGCTAAAATGGGGAATTGCAAAATCATGCCTACTCCGGTCGACTCGAAGTTGAAACTCAGTGATGCTGACAGGGATCTGGTGTCCGATCCCACTCTCTATATGAGTCTTTGACAACGTGATCCTTTCTTATATACTTGTGCTGGTGGCGGAGAGGTCAGCGCATGTGTTCTGGCTCTTGGGGGAATGGGTCTTTCCTTTCTCAATTATGACGTACTCGATTAGCAACATAAAATTGTAAATATATTTATAATAACAACGTTTACAACTTTTTATTTTCTTTAAAATGATGCATATCTATTCAAACTTTGGTACACCTAAACTGAAGTGAAGGGATTATATGAAAGTGGAAAATAATTTGATTTTTTTTAAAATGAAATATTTCTTTAATTATATTTATATAAGTAATTCTTTGAGGTTATGAAAAAAAATACTTGATTACATGAAAATCAATTGATATTTTATTTGAATGCTTATAATAATGCTAATATATGAGTAGGTTATATCTAATAAATAAGAGTTATACATTTTCGTATTTTAATTCTAAGAAAAAAAAAATATTCAGAAAATAATCTCACCAAAAAATATAATATCGGAGTTATCATTCTCATTTAATAAGTGAGGGGTATTATTTTCTAATTCTTAAATGTTAAGGGGTAAAGTGAATTGACTCTAATTCCTTCATATTTGAGAAGTCAAACATAAAACAGTAACATGCTTTTGTTGAGTACTAGTAGACACTTCATGAAGCTGTTTTTGCTTTTTTGGTTTCTAAAGGAAGAATTCCAATCATATAAAACAAGAGTTGTTGAATAATAAATACTTCACTTGTCTGTTAGATAAGTAATAAAATTCAATTTTGGATATCATACTGAATGTTTAATATTATACTGAATGTTTAAAGTAAAATTTGTTGGGATATAATTGTGGTAGGGAACGAGAAGTAAGTAATATTACAATAATAGAAAGGATAAACAAACTATTACAATAAAACTGGAAATCAAAACCTTAACAAACTGCTTGTGTGATTTGCTGAGTCGAGTGATGACACTCTTTCTTTAAGACAAGATTACCCCGTATATCTCCTTTTACAGTGTTGAGCAATAGTCTCCCAAGATACAACATCAACTTAACAAATGAGCAAAGGAAACTCAAATGTTATTCTTGAAGAACTTTGAGTATAGTACCTTTGCTAGAGAGAAAGAATATGAATTCTGAAAATTCTAGAGTATTTTCTAAGTGTTGAGTGTAGTGTATTTCAATTGAGCCAAATGCCTCAATTTATAGTGTAAGTAGAAGACCCCTCAACTAGCCAAATAATGGCTGAATTCATATGGCAAGTAATGGAGAATCAATGCTCCAAAACCATCCCAAACGTCAGATTTTTCCAACTTCCCTGCGCAACATTCTGCCTCCGAAGCGCCATGATCTTTGTGAATCGCCTTGTGTCTTTGTGAATCGGCGCCATGCTCAGAGTCGACTGACCAATTTGCGCCGCAACTCCGACGGTTGTGGCGCCGCAGCCCTTCACAGCTCCGCGGCGATTTCCGACTCGATTCATTTTACACTTTGTACACTTCTTCCTTCATTTACCAACGTGGAATACTTTGTCATTTGGCCAATAACCGTCCATAATTTTATGTCTCAAACGTATTACATGCATACCAATATCTCTTTCACTAATGAAATTTGCGATACTTGGCACTACGTGTGCACGTGTGTGAAAACGACGTTTCCGACGTACGGGCCCAATAGTTCGAGTCATAAATTAATGAGATATACTTATTTTCACATTTAGTAAATTTCCAACAAAATTTACATGTTGACAATTTTATAAAGGAATATCACCTGTGCATTATAATTGTCGATGAGCTTTGTTTTCACATGCGTTTTCTAGACTAGTATGGGGACGAGCGCGGACTAAAAACGCATCGAGGCGGATTGGTAGGGTTAAATCCTAGTCTTTTGGGTGTTTGCTTAGGCATAGTCCGACTTTCGAGCGTTTATTTGGGCATAGTGAAAGAAGGGAAAACAAGTTTCACAAGTGACATTCCAATTGATTGTCCCCTCCCTGCCCTCCAACCCCAACTCCGCAGCCCCCAACCCCCACCAACCCCACACCCTTACTCCTCACCCCCATCTCCTATAATATTAGCTTAAGATTATATATAAATGCTTTTAAATAATATTTTCTGCTTACGTACCAAACACAAGAAAATAAGTAAGAAAATCACTTATTTTCCAAAACAGTTTCCTTCCTAACAAACATACCCTACAATCAACCTCTTTATCCATTCCTCTGTTTTGATCCATTTCATTCCAAAAATAAAAGTGGCAAGAAATGTTGGTACATCCACAGTGGACTTTGATCCACACAAATTCACATAGATCAACATAAATTAATTCAACTGTCAATAGGTCATATACAGAAGTTCAGTGCTAAGCCGAATCCAATCCAATTAAGTACCTCAATAAAAACAGAAATGAACTGTACTAGGTATATTGTTTATTATAGAAGGCTATTCATTGAAAAACAGAACTTCCTCCTATAATAACTCAATGACTGTTCTTGCAATATGTCGCGAAAAATTTAGCTTCAATATGATTAAGCTTTTCGCAGAAATGCTCAGCCTGTTACACATAAAAAGATACCATTATGAACAGGAACAGGAAAAATGGCTGACTCATTCATCTGCTGTATTAGTTGAGTTGTTTTGATCTATCTGCCGCACAAATTGTCCTCGAACGCGTGGTCGCTGCTCTGCTAGTTTCTTTCGGTTCTGGTAACGAACCTAATGGACAAAAGTTTCAAGGAAGAAAAATATTAGTATTACCAACCAGTGCTCTGAGTTAAGTGTTACATGACGAAGAGCCACTTAATTGTTGTTGGATATGTAAAGCAGTACGGGAAGTAAATAATTATTACAAGTGTTCGAAAGGATAAACAAATAGGCAATTCAGAACTGCCGCAAGCTTGTTGAGTCTTGAATGTTGATAATCTGAAATCAAGAAACACTAAATCTGGATTGTTACAACTGTGGTTGAGTCGAGAGATGACTCTCTGTCTTTAAGACAAGATTGCCCCGTAGATATGCTTTTACGTTAACGGACAATAGTCTCCCGAGATAAAATATCAACTAATCAACACTACAAAGCAAATAGGTTGATTCTGACGAAGAAAACAAACACGAAACGACTTGTTGAAGAATAGAAAAAGGAAGGAAGAGTTTTCTGTTTTTGGTCACGTTTTGGACTGAATTTGTGTTGTGCTCTCTTCTGTTTGTCTCTGTGTTGTGTTGTATATATTCGTCTCTGCAATTGAGCCAAAAGGCTCCAATATATAGCATAAGGGGAGGGACTCCTCAACTGCCAAGTAATGGCAGTTTATGGCCAAGTAATGACCATTAGTGAGGGAGTTAATCAGCCAAGTAATGACAGATTTAATGTGCAACATAAATGAGCTGTTAGGGAGGAGTTAAGGTGCAGATTAATGGAGTTTTAACGCTCCAAAAATCAACTCCAACGGCAGAAACTTTCTGCCTTCCGTCGTTCCCAATTTCAGCTTTCCAGAAACTCCAGGGACCAAACTGTAAATATTAAATAATTTGGGGTCCAAAGAGAAAATATCAGAAGAAGCCCGTGTCCCGTGACCCGAGCCCGGACCGGACGGGCGGCGGCGACGCGCGTGTGGACTTAGCCTTGAACCCAAGCACATCTAGGTTCTCCCTCCTTCAAACACATGGGTTATCCCTTGGGGTCCCAAACCCTTAGCCAATTTTAAGACTTATAAAGAGAACAATTCTTCCTTTTTCCACCGATGTGGTAGATTTGTTCCACACCATATTTTCATGTCTCAAACACCTTACTTTGTAGACCAATATCTCTTTCATTTCTCAATGAAATTTGACGATCCTTGGCCCTACGGTTATCTACTCACTTAGTAGATTATGCACGTGTGAAGAGACAAAGCCTCAAACATACGGAACCCTAATGTTTAAGTCATTAAATACGGGTGGACGCACCTCCCCACCAAAGGCAAATTTCCAACAATTGTTGCATGAATTTTCCACATCTCTTTGAGGTATACAATGTGATCATTGTGATGCTCTATGGCTTCTCAAAGATCAAGTCCAAGATTTGAAGTTTATGATTTTCTACGTCGAACTCAAGTTAATATACAATAATTATTGGATTCACGGTCAAATAATTATAAATATTGTGTGGCCCTCAAGCAAAAGCTACTGAGTTCACGTGAACTCATAGATGAAACTCTAAATCCACCCCTATGGCTTCTTCTGAGGTCAACTTCATTGTTTTTGGCAACTCAATGTCCTCAATTACTTTCTGAATGTCCACATGCAAGTGGAATATGATAAGTCAATAATATGCAGAGAAATAAGTAATTGATGAGCTCTTGATGAAGTCATCTCAAACATTGTACTGTACTCAACCCCAAAATTCCTTTTTGTATATTCCATTTTTAACCTTTTCTTCAAATGGAAATGTTTCTTATTCACATTCCTCCGTCAAGAACAGAGAAAAACAAGAGAAAAATTGAAGAATGACTATCTCAATTTATTGATATAATACATCATACTACATAGGTATTTATACACAAGAGGAGTAAGAGATAAAAAGAAAAAAAAATATCCTACACTTAATGTAAATCCTACTAAATATTATATAGTTAATGCTACACAATATTCTACAATAAATATAAAATATCTCTAAGTATATTTTCATATATCTAGAGTATCTCTATTTATGTTTTCAATATTCACAATATCATGTCCATCATGCTAACATCCCCCTTCAAATTGATGCTAGTGAATCAAGAAGCATCAATTTGCCTACTAGAAACTGATGACGTTGTCGTGTCATGGATTTTATGAACACATCAGCTATCTGAAGATCACTAGACACATGTGGAAGAGTAATGACTCGCTTGTTGAACTGCAAAAGAGATATCAGGCCGAGTAATAGTAAGATAATTTAGGCTCCCAACTAATTGCCGAAATAAAGTTGGATCAGGAAGAAGATCTCCTTTCTCACACAGATACTTTACATTCAATTCCAATGGAGTATCTACAGAGGAAGATTCTTGAAGACCAGCCAAAGCAATCAAATCCTGAGTATATTTGTGTTGGTTTAAGAATACACCTAAAGAACCATAATGAACTTCCAACCCCAAAAAGTATGTAAGAGTACCAAGATCTTTCATATGAAAAGAATCCTTAAGCTGCTGTTGGAGGCTAGTGATTAATGAAGAATCAATTCCTGTAATAATAATGTCATCTACATATACCAAAAGAATAACACAACCTGTAGATGTTTTACGAAGAAACAATTATGAGTCATATTTGCTCTGCTCAAAAGAGAATTGAAGCAAAGTAGACTGAAACTTGTCAAACCAAGCTCCGGGAGCTTGTTTTAATCCATACAAAAACCGCTTCAACTTGCATACATCTGATGTAGGTGATGAGAACAAACTAGGTGAAGGTTTCATATAAATATCTTCTTTAAGATCACCTTGGAGAAAAACATTTTTCACATCCATTTGATGAAGAGGCCAGTTTTGTGAAGCATCAATGACAATAATAGTTCGCACTGTAGTCATTTTTGCTATTGGTGCAAACGTCTCCTCATAGTCTACACCATACTCATGTATGTTACCAAGGGAACCCAATCGAGCTTTATACCGATCAAGAGTTCCATCAGAATGAAGTTTAATGGAATAGACCCATTTACATCCAATTGGGCGGACATTTGAAGGACATGAAACAATGTCCCATGTGTCATTTTCTTTAAAAGCCAAAAGTTCTTCCTCCATTACTTTCTGCCAACATTCATGCTTGGAAGCTTGCGAGTAATGAGTTGGAATAGAAATGGTGGATAAAGTAGAAGAAAAACCATACCAATTAGGAGTACGAGATACCCTGGTAAATCGCCAACTGGGCTCAAGAGGAGCAGAAGAAATCTCAGGTTCTAGTTGTGGAGCAGTCTCAGGTGGTGGATTAGTTTCGAGATGGGGTAAAGTTGGCCGACGTCGTTCATACACAAATCCAGGTTTGAACCTCTCAAAAGTAGGAAGAATAGGAGAAACAGAAGATGACTCAACATGAGTAGGAAAGAAATACTAATTCTCAAAGAAAACAACATTTTGAGAAACACGAAATTTGTTAGAACTTGGATCATAACAAATAAAACCTTTCTTCGAAGTACTATAACCCATAAAAGCACATTTAGTAGATTGAGTAGAAAGTTTATTGCGTTGAGAAGGAGGTAGATGCACAAAACAAACACAACTAAAAATGTATGAAAATTATGATAGCTTGGATTTTGGTGATAAAGAAGATAATATGTAGACTCAAGATTTAGCCCTTTAGATGGAAGTCTATTAATTAAATAGACAGCAGTAGACAAAGCTTCTACCCAGTATTTAGATGGGACAGAGGACTTAATCAATAAAGTACGAGTGACATCTAAAAGATGACAATTTTTACGCTCAGCAACCCCATTTTGCTGTGGCGTATATGGACATGAGCGTTGCGAGACGATTCATTTCTCAAGAAAAAAATTATTGAATTCATGAGACATATATTCTCCACCAGAATCAGATCTTAATATTTTGATACAAGTAGAAAATTGAGTCTCAATGTAAGCCAAAAATGTCTTGAATATGAAAAATACCTCAGATTTGGAATGGAGAAAATACACCCATGTAAACCGACTATAATCATCAATGAATGTCACAAAGTACTTGAAATGAGCATGAGAAATAACTGGTGAAATACCCCAAACATCACTATGAATGACATCAAAACATTTTTGCAACACGACTACCAATATTAGGAAAATGAAGAGTTTTACTTTTGCCTAATTTACAAGTAGAACAATCAAAGGAAGCAACTGAAAATTGATTTTAGTTCCTAATAAATCAGAATTCAATAAATGAGACAAAACAGTAGAACTTGGATGTTCTAAACGCTTATGCCAAACCTCAGTCTTACTAGTTGTAGACGAACAAGCAAAAGAAAGAATATGGGAAATGGAAAAGTGTATAGGAAATAATCTTCCAACTTTATGCGTCTTCGCGATTATCATCCCCGACACATGATCCTGCACAAGACAACCATTACGAGAAAAATTCACATCACAATTGTCATCCACCAAGTGACCAACTGAAATAAGACTAGTGGAGAGTTAGGTGATACAAAAATATTTTTGAAAGTTTGAGTAATATCCTCAACCTTGGTAATGGGTAAATTACTACCATTGGCAGCCTGAATTTGTGAGGGACCTTGATACTCACGAACATTTTTTAGTATACTAGTTGAGTTGGTCATATGATTGGAAGCGCCAGAATCAACAAGCCAAAAATTAGATGTAATATCATTACCTTGTAGCCCCAAAGCTGAAAAGGCTGACACGATCATTTATTGTACCATTTCAGGAGTAAGAACTTGTCCTGCTGAATATGAGTTATCAGTAGTAAAATCTTTTATCCCAACTTGAAAAGCATTGACCCTACGATTTTGAGGGCGCGTGGGACATTCTTTGATCATGTGTCCTTGATGTTTACAATAATTACAGAACTTCTTGCCACAATTGCTAGCAATATGATCATATTCCTTGCAACTGTAGCATTGAGTTCTAGTCAATCTTTGCCCTTTTCTTTTCCTTGAGCAGCAAATGCAGCAGTGATAACATTTTCTTGTTTGAAAGCGTTTTGTGTGACAAGACGCTGCTCTTCACGAAGTAATTCCCTAAAACAAACATCCAGGGAGGGAGACGGGTCACGATCCATCAAGTTAGAACGAACGCTCTCAAACTCATATCGTAATTTCATCAAAATTTGGTCTCGCTTGCTCTGCTCATGAACTGCCTAGATTACAGAGAGATTCGACAGGTATTTTAGCATAAATAATATTAGTAAATTCAGCCCATAAGTTCTGAAATCCAGAAAAATAATCCTGAACATAGAGATCTCCTCGAGAGTAATTAGGAATTTCATGTTCTAACTGAAAGCGTCTTGCGGCATTGTCTTGGTTATAAACCTTTTGTAAATAATCCCACATGGCTTTAGCAGTCTTGTACGACATGAGATTAAGAACTATCAGAGGATCAATTGACCCTAAAATCCATGTCATCACCCGAGCATCTTTAACCTTTCATTGACCTAACTTTGTAGGATTAGTAGGAACATGATCACTTCCATCAATATGGCCCCATAATTCTTTTCCGGTGACAAATAATTGAAATTAAAATTCCCAAGCAGAATAATTTTTTCCAGTGAAACGAACATTGAAGGATTCAAACTGATGTTACGACATGTTCTTAACTAGCTAAAAACACCAGAAACACAATGATCCAAGAAAATAACTAGAATGGCCAAGACCAAAAGCCCTAGATGTGTAGGACTGACTATTGATGAACAGTCAAGAGAACAAAGACTTTCAAACAAATCTGAAAAAAAATCACAAATGAAAGAACTAAGACTCAACAGTGAAAAAATGGCTCTAATACCATGTCAAGAACAGAGAAAAATAAGAGAGAAATTGAAGAATGACTATCTGGAATTGTTGATCTAATACATCATACTTCATAGGTTTTTATACACAAGAGGAGTAAGAGATAAAAGGAAAAAAATATCCTACATATTAGCGAATATTCTCCGAATATTCTGTATATTTTGTAATTATGATAGATGTATATTTAAGGTAGCTTAGGATTCTAATTGTATTAGGAATCAACCTTTGTAAGGTAAGTTAGGATTCGTACCATATTAGGAATCAACATTTATACAACTATATATATTGTAAATAATGAAAGGAATCCCTAAGGAAAATTATTTCATCTTTCATAGTATCAAGAGCCTAAAACCTAAATCCCTGCTCTTCCTCATTCTCGGCCGAAATCAACATTTTTTTTTCTGATTTCACAAAAAAAAAATTGGTTTCTTCCTCCCTTTCTCGGCCAAACCAGAAAATTTCCTTCCCTCGGCAGGCGGCAACCATGTCTTCCCCACAAATTCTGGTTCATCCACTGGCACACTTGACAACCTCTCTCAACGTTCAGTATTTTCTTTTCATCCGGCATTCGCCGTGAACAACATCAAGAATTTTATCGCTATAATTCTTGACCAAGAAGACTGTCAATATTCCATGTGGATGGAACTATTCTACATTCATGCATGTGCATACAACATGCTCGATCATATTGACGAATATGTTCCTCGTTCCACCGATGTTACAGACTCAATCTGGCGTCGTCTTGACGCCATCGTTAAACAATGGATCTACGGCACCATCTCCAAAGACATGTGCACCATCATGAAAACAGGTGCTACGGCACGTGAACTTTGAGTCCGGCTAGAAGAAATCTTTCAGGACAATAAAAATACTCGGGTCGTATATTTGGAAGAGCAATTCAATAATATCCGCCTCGAGAATTTTAACAACATGTCCGAATATTGTAAGCAACTGAAACTCATAACCGATCAACTATCCAACGTCGGGACTTCTGTTTCAGAAACCAAAATGGTGCTTCAACTTGTTGTGGGTTTACCAAAAGGTGAATATGACACACTCGCAACAATGATTCAACAAGACGACCCTCTCCCAAGTTTCAACAAGGAACGTTCACAACTATTGTTGGAAGAAACTAGACGTGCTAAACAAGAGGAACATAATCAAAAGGCGTTAGCCGTTGACGGGATGACAACACCTGCAGCTAGCAAAGAACCGGCCATCACAAAGATGTCGGCGGAAAGCGAGCGATGGCGGAGGTCATGGCGGCAAAGGTCGTAACAACAACGGCAGGGGCCGCGGAAAAGGCCCACGCAACGGTGGCCTGACAAAGAAGAATAAAGAATAAAGAATGGCCAAACCACAGAATCGGGCCTCGCTGCATGCTCGCATTCGACCGTAGGGCCTGGGCCCAGCAAATTCGGTCGATCGGCCTCTTGGGCTCTGCACCACCACGGCAGTCCACCAAAGAAGAAGAAGACCACTGGTTGCGCCCAGAAGCCTCAAAGATGCCTGGCCCCGACTGATTTGGGCCAGGCCTACACCACCGTGAACCTTCAACAGCCCGATAACAATTGATACATGAACACCGGAGCCACATCTCACCTCACCCGATCGTCAGGTAACCTATCTCAACTACGTCGGTTAAAGTGCCCTCAATTTATTACTGTTGGCAATGGTCATCGCATTCCAATTGAAGGTTACGGTAACACACACACCAAACATCCACACCCACCTTTCTCCCTAAACCACGTTCTATACACACCTAACATCATTAAAAACTTAATCTCTATTAGAAAATTCACTAGCAATAATTATGTGTCTGTCGAATTTGACCCTTTTGGTTTTTCTGTGAAGGAACTCAATACGGGGAAAATTCTTACACGCTGCAATAGTGTGGGAGACCTCTATCCATTCACTCAATCTTCCGCTGTCAGACCGCAAGCACCTCTATCCCTTGCGGCAATCTCTCCCTCCACTTGGCACAACAGACTCGGACACCCCGGAGACCCAATTTTTACTTTTCTTAGGACCTCTAAGCGTATTCAATGTAATAATGGGAAAATTGCCCAACACTGTTTTTCTTGTCCACTAGGCAAACATACTCGTCTTCCATTTATGTCATCAAACAGTGTTACTTTTTCTCCCTTTGATATTGTTCATGCTGATTTATGGACATCTCTGATTGTTAGCTCTTTGAGTCATAAATTCTATCTAGTATTCTTGGATGATTTTTCATATTTTGTCTGGTTTTACCCACTGAAATTCAAATCTGAAGTTTTTACAAAATTTCTCGAGTTTCAAAAATTCATTAAAACACAATTTGAAAAATCTATCAAATCATTCCAATGTGATAATTGACGTGAATTTAATTACTCGGCATTTCACAATTTCTGTTCTAAACAAGGCATGGTTTTCCGTTTTTCTTGTCCCTATACTTCTTCCCAAAACGGAAAGGCTGAAAGAATTATACGTACCATCAATAACATGGTTCGCACACTACATTTCATGCACGCCTACCACCGCCTTTTTGGGTCTATGCTGTCAAAATGGTAGAATCACTTCTTAATATTTTACCAACTAGCACACTCCAAAACAAGACCCCTACCGAAATCTTATACCGTAGGCTACCATCATATGATCACCTACATATTTTTGGATGCTTATGCTACCCCAACATGGCCTTCACTGCACCTCACAAACTTGCCCCTCGCATTCTGTCATGTGTCTTCCTTGGTCTATCTCCTAATCATCGGGGCTACTTGTGCTATGACATTGCTACTCGCAAAATCATTGTCTCCCGTCATCCAAAATCTATACCAACAGCAGCCCACTGTTCCGACAGCCTCGCCACTGTCCGGCACCACCCCAACAGCTCCTTGCTCACCCCTACAACCCCCAGTCGAGTCACATGCACCACCAGCGACACTGTTGCCCATCACTCCAAAGAAACCCAAAGACACCGCCCGTAAACCGGCCCTGAATCACGCCCACTAGTCCGTAACGGTGGACCAAAGAACCTCCCACCGACCCACCGCCACTGCCGTCTCATCACATGGAGACTCGTGCACAACACGGGATCTTCAAACCCAAGGTTCACTTTAATCTCTCTACACAAACCTTATCACCCATTCCAAAAAATCCAAAACTAGCAAAACTGGACCCAAATTGGAATGCGGCTATGTGCGAGGAATTTAACGCTTTAACCAAGCAGAACACTTGGGATTTGGTACCTAGACCCGAAGGTGTGAATGTTATCCGGTGTATGTGGCTATTTCGGCACAAGTTCAGAGACAGTGGTGACTTAGAGAGGTATAAGGCAAGACTAGTCACCAATGGCACTAATCAGCAGGAGGGTATTGATTGTGGTGAGACATTCAGTCCGGTTCTTAAACCAGCCACTATTCGGATTGTTCTCAGTATTGCTATGGGCATGCATTGGCCAATTCATCAGCTTGATGTCAAAAATACATTCCTTCATGGGGATTTGAAAGAGACTGTGTACATGCATCAGCCTCCTGGCTTTGTTCATCCGACAGATCCGCAGTTTGTGTGTCGTCTCAGAAAGTCATTGTATGGATTGAAACAAGCACCCCGCGCTTGGTATGATCGTTTTGTCAGGTATCTTCTGCAGATTGGTTTTGTATGTAGCAGGTGTGATAACTCTCTCTTCACTTTTCACCGAGGTAGCAGCACTGCATATTTGCTATTATATGTTGATGACATTGTTCTTATTGCCTCATCTGACGGTTTGAAGAATGAAATCATTGCTCTACTCAAAACTGAATTTGCTATGACTAACTTGGGCAAGCTAAGTTATTTTTTGGGTATATCGGTAACCAGATCTGCAGCCACTATGTTCCTGTGTCAGCGTAAGTATGCAGAAGAGATAGTGTACAGGGCCAAGATGGCAAATTGTAAAATTATGCCAACTCCGGTGGACTCTAAATCCAAGCTTAGTGCCAATGACGGTGCGCCAGTTTCTGATCCCACTCTATATCGGAGTCTAGCATGTGCTCTTCAGTATCTTACATTCACTAGGCCTGATATTGCATATGCCGTTCAGCAGGTGTGTCTGTTCATGCACGACCCCCGAGAGTCCCATTTTGCCGCCCTCAAACGTATTATCAGATACGTTAAGGGCACACTAGACTTTGGATTACACCTATACCCCTCTGCCCCCAACCAAGTTACTTGCCTACACGGATGCAGATTGGGCAGGATATCCAGACACATGTCGCTCCACCTCAGGGTACTGTGTATTTCTTGGGGATAATCTTATCTCATGGTCCGCCAAGAGGCAGGCCACACTATCCCGCTCGAAAGTCTTTGAAGCAGAATATCGCGGTGTTGCTAATGTAGTTGCTGAGATCTGTTGGCTCCGAAATCTTCTTTTGGAGCTCCAGTGTCCACTCCGCAAGGCGTCTATAGTCTATTGTAACAACATATCTGTCATCTATATGTCTCATAATCCGGTCCAACATCAGCGGACTAAGCATATTGAGATGGATATCCACTTTGTGCGAGAGAAGGTTGCCCGTGGTCAGGTCAAAATATTACACGTGTCTTCCTCTTATCAGTATGCAGACATCTTCACAAAGGGACTACCGCGATAGCTCTTCACCGACTTCCGATCCAGCCTTAGCGTTCGGCCTCCTCCCGCTCCGTCTAAGGGGGAGTATTAGCGAATATTCTCCAAATATTCTCTGTATATTTTGTAATTATGATAGATGTATATTTAAGGTAGCTTAGGATTCTAATTGTATTAGGAATCAACCTTTGTAAGGTAAGTTAGGATTCGTACCATATTAGGAATCAACCTTTGTACAACTATATATATTGTGAATAATGAAAGGAATCCCTAAGGGAAATTATTCCATCTTTCACTACACTTAATGTAAATCCTACTAAATATTATGCTACACAATATTCTACAATAAATATAAAATATCTCTAGGTATATTTTCATATATCTAGAGTATCTCTATTTATGTTTTCAATATTCACAATATCATGTCCATCATGCTAACATCCTCCACCAAAATGCACTATTTTTTATAACCGTGGTGTTCATGCCAGCTTGCACGCACCTCAACTAATTCCATAGGTACCTACTACCTCCCACCAGCACAGGTACGTGCTTGGACAGATGAGATAAAAACACCTGGGACTTGAACCTGAGACCTCACACATTTGCATGCATGTAAGTTTCCAGTTACATTATGTTTACTCTTACCTTTTTCTCAAAGTATCTCTCCTTCCTCTTCTGACGGAATTTGGTCAAGGCAGCTGCTCTCACAAGTTTGAAAGGATCCATCGTATTTCTAGAACCACCGCCACTTCTACTCATGCCAGCTAATCCAGTATCACTATTCCCATTTGTGGCTCCAGCATTTATGGCTTTGCTGCTTCCAGTTACTCCCAGAAGCACATCTGTTTAAACTTTTATATTCAGGGTTTCCTTCACAAGAACCAGCCAGAATGTTTGATGAAGCACAATGTGGACCGTCCAAACTGTTAACTGTATCTCTAAGAGGGAGTGATTTTGAAGTAAGTATATTAGTGGTGGAACCCGTGGCTATCTTATTGCTCACCCCATTTGAGCTTGGATTGAGAAGTTCTCCGTTCATACGAGCTTCAATATCATGCTCTGAATTGTTCTTTGCAATTCCAGGTTATTCTCAATTAAGGAACTACTCCGAATAATCCCTAATGGAGTCTTCGTAAGATTTGAGGATGAATTATACCTGCAAAATCATACAACCATCCCGAAAAGGTAAATATCCAAATATTCCATTCAAGAAAGAAAATTCTCACTATTTTAATTTGTTTGTCTTATTTTCCTTTTTAGTCTGTTTAAAAAAGAATGTCACTTTCTATATGTAGTACTCTCTCCGTCCCAATTTATGTAACACCATTTGACCGGACACGAAGTTCAAGAATAAGGGAAGACTTTGTTATGTTTACCAAATCGTCCTTAATTTAGTGCCTACTTTTGTTGACTTTTCTTCACAATAAGTACATCTTTAAAATTAAGTGGGATCCAACAAGGGTAAAATAGAGATGGTATCATTAAATAGTTGTCAAATAAAGAAAGGTGGCATTCATTTTGGGACGGAGGGTGTAACTCTTTACACCCAACATCCTACCTGACATATTTAAGACCACAAGATTCAAAGAACATTTTCATACATTCCACGCATCTTTAGTTTAAAACCACAAGATTCAAATTTCTTCTTTATTTTCTTGAACTCCATGATGGGTCATACTAAGACAAACAAATTAAAATAGAGGGAGTATTAGGTAAGAAATCATAAGAGGTAGCCTTTGTCTCCCAACCTTGAGAAAGCTGCAAGTTCAGATCGCCTCAAAACATTGCGATCATCTTGAAAAGTTATCCCTGATTCTCTGAGACCTCTTATCTTCTTCAAACTTAGCTCAACGACATAGTGTTTGGTGTCATCGGTGGAAGTATTTATTTATTTCTGATGCATCCACAACTTTGTTCAACTCTCTTCTGTCAATCTGAGGATGAAACACCTCAGTAGTCACAACATGATGTCCATTGGGTGGATAATTACCGATTCGGTTTTCTGTCTTTATGTCCATCTTCACACTACTTGCATTTATATCTATTTCCAGCGTACTCTTATGTCTTGCGCCAAGATGTTCGACTGGAAGCTCAATTGCATTTACAGGTTCCAACTCTGGATCTCTAAGTGAGCCGGTGATAGAGGATTTGCCTTTTCCAGTGTTATCTTTAATGGAACATGCACGATACACGTCAGTCAGCAAACAAAGTAGAACGGAAGGAGGAAAAAAGGATAAGTCACAGTCATTTCCCGGTTCTTCTTGGCAATATCTGAGGGGTTCAAGTGTGCCTTCCTCTGAGCAGAGGTTTCTGCATTTGAACGGATAACTCGCGCACAAGAGCTGTCTCCACGCTCAGGTGCTTGATTACACGGAGACACTGCGTGAGAGATATCAACTTCAACAGCTTGTTTTGTTCAAGAACTCTGCGAAATAGATTTATAGTCAGAAAAGAAATATCATACAAATTCTCTGGACTTTTTTATGGTAACTAAGATTTAAGAATTTATGAACAACTACTATGCTAAATTATGCAAGATAATGTGACACACTGAAGAAGTAAAAACACAAAGCATATTGAACACAAAATTGCAATACCTGTGTTTTACTTCCATCATCACTTCCATTTTGAAGAGGAGCGTTTCCCTGATTATCTTCCCCATCATAGCTACTACTGTTGTTGCCACATTGTTCCCCGCTCTTTGACTTTACAGATTTTTGGGTTTGTGTACCACTTCCATTCCCACTTCCACTAGACTGAGAAACGGAAATGAATCAACAGCAGAGGGGAAGGACATATATTAGTGGCTAGTTTTAAAAGGTGCCAATGCATAGAGGGGAGTCAGGATTTGGGTTCTGAATCTAAGAACGACAACTTCAAGTGGTAATAATTGGGTCCTAAGTTTAATATTTGTACATATTTAATGAACTTCTTAACACAAATACATTGGTTGAACAAAAACTACTGGGGTCATTCGAACACGTATCCGGACTTCTAGCTCCACACCTGAATGCATGTTTTACAAAAAGAAAGGGGGCTAGTAAACACATTCTGTCTCATTAATGAACAGCAAAGCCTGGGCCAATGTATCCATTATGAAGCTTACAAGCAAAGGATTAACCGAGAATAGTGGTGACTTACACTTTGGCATCTTCTCCAGCCATGCTGCCATAGGTTCTTGAGCTCGTTCTTTCGTATAGGTTTTACGAGGAAGTCAGCTGCACCTTTTGACAAACACTTGAAGACTAAACCCACCGAATCATGAGATGACATCACTGCACATGACCCTCATCAGGTGTAGATGAAATGAGGTAAATGTGAAAATCAAAAGCCAAACAGTAAGTTTTTTCCCCTAAATAGTACTCCTGTTTCAATTTAAATGTCTTACTTTCCTTTTTTAGAATGATTCAAAAAAATGTTTCTTTCTATATTTGATAACTCTCTAATTCCAACATTCTACATGACTTGTTTAAGACCACAAGATTCAAAGGACATTTTGATATAATACACACATCTTTAGTTTTAAGACCACAAGATTCTAAAGTCTTTCATAATTTGTTAAACTCCGTGACACTTATATTGAAACGGAGGGAGTAGAAGTTTCACAAAAGAAGATTAGTATAAGTGGCAAACAGATTACTTACTGATGACAGGAATATTCTTGTGTGTCTTGTGGCTCATGATTTTGCATAAAAGACCTATACCTGATAAACAAGGCATTACTACCTCACTTAACACTAGATCAATTTGATTGGTACGGTTTTATAATATCTTCCAGGCTTGCAATCCATTAGCTGCTTGTATAACTGCAAATAACCAATTAACCTAGAGATCATAAGAGCCACAGAGATGGTAAAGTAGTAACCAAGTAAAATATATTTTCAACAACTAACAAATATAGTAAACAGCAGAAGTCTTGAACCCTTTAACTAGGGTCATTAACTAAACCATCTCGAGCTTGATATTGGGATGCGGGTGTCTGAAGCTCATGTTGTTAGCTTGGCTCCAACTTAAATAGTTCAAACATATCGCTTGTTCTATGAAGAAAAACGATTTGAAATGTAGATTTCATTTTGCAATGTCAACATTCAAACGAACAGAGAGGTAAATAGAAAGAGATTGGAACAAATATGGTACATACTACCATGGGAAATTAGTTAGCCTCATTCATATAATCATATATGATCTCTTACTTAACAAGTGGAATGCATTGCTCAACAAGCCAGCGACAAACTTAATCCAATATACACAACCTCTTTAAAAGAGGTGGATCCAGGATTTGAAGTTTATTGGTTCCTACGGCGATCTCAATTTAATATATACTAATAATTGGGTTCACTAGATATATATTGGATTCTTGCACGCCAGAAATGAAAAGAATTCAAGAAAGACACAAGAAGAAGCTAGTACTTCAACCCTTATAAAAGCTTCGTTTTCTTCTTATCTTAATTATTTATACATGCATGGTGAAAGGGGAACTGGAGAGGTCTTATGAAGGATGTAAAATACCCAAAGAATGATTCGCTCATAATCTCATAAATTTCAACACATCTCTCAATGATCTCCACACTAGAAACTACATAGTAGCACCCCTATTCATAATAGTAAAAAACTTGCTTTAACTAGAAACTACAAAACCTATTCGAATATTATTTTGACTGCAAATCCTATTCAGATATGAATTAAAGAAACTAACAAGTACCAAATCCTAAACAATTTAGGGTTCCTGCTTTAACTTTGAATCAGAATTCAACATCTCAGCTCTTGAATACTTAGACAATAAAAACAAACGATGGTTCAACTTTACATATTTAATATGATGAACAGAACTCGTAGAGTAAATAATACACACACACACACATACATATACGGAGGAAGAAGAAACAGACCTTCGTATTTGCTATTTCGAAGTAAAGCAGTAACAACATGTCGCGTAGAATCGTCATTCTCCACCAGCAGCACCTTAATGAAGGCAACATGAAGAAATCTTTCCCAACAGATAACCGCCTCTTGACTCTCTTCCTGCTTTTGCAACTGCGGACCTTTAGCTTGTAACGTCCCCACATCCCCACGGGACCCACCTTGTACATCCCCATTAACAGTCTCAACCTTGAACTCACAATCCATACTTACATTTTTCCCCTCGTTTACCAGTCTATTTGCCAGTTACTTCGTCCTAGTCTGGCAATTCTTTGTCTCCGTCACCCTCGATCGTCATTGAAACAACACTCTCTGTCAACCAGATTCAGAAACACTGATGATAAGGAAGGGGGGATATCGGACTGCCAGTAAAACCTTTGATAAATCCTTGTCAATGAAAAGAAACAGCACATATTTTCTTCTTCAATAACCCAAATTCTTCAAATACAAACCTATTCCACATTTGAAATGTTAAACCATCAATTGAATAACAAAACCCAACAGCATTGAAATACTAGTTAATCATCAATATCCAAAAGAAAAGGAATATGCAATTAAACCGAACCGTTGTAAGGCTTTACCCAAGAATTCCTCAAATGCCTAGCTAATTGCTCATCTCCTACCTGTATGATCAGAACAAGAGTATCAACGGATGGTTACTTCACACTCCAAACCCGAACATTAACATCACACATAACACTCTCTCCTTTTTAGTCAGTCCCGAAAGAATGACACCTTTCTATATTTAGCAACAATTTAGCTTTAAACTTCTCATTTTACCCGAATGAGATGATTTATAGTTACAGACATATCTATGGCTTGTTTTAGACCACGAGTTTCAAAAGTCTTTCCTTTATTCTTTAATTTTGTACCCTGTCAAATACCATCACATAAATTAGGACAAATAAGCTTATGATTCAGTTGCATAGCACTAATAAAATAGATAAACCCTTAATTTCCGTTATAACATCAATGATTACTCCATACACTCGACACATAAACTTGCCTCAACAGCCAGAAAAATCAAATCTTGATAGCATAAAGCAATAAGCTTCAAATGCCCAAAAGACATTGACTTGAATGCAAAACTGAAATGCAGCACAACACACATAACTTGAGCAAAATAGATAAACCCTTAATTTCCATTGTCACATCAATGATTCCATACACTCGACACATAAACTTGCCTCAACAGCCAGAAAAAACAAATATTGATAGCATAAAGCAATAAGCTTCAAATGCCCAAAAGGCAAAATAGCATTCACTTGAATAGGAAACTCAAATGCAGTACAAGTGTACAACACACATAAGTTGAGCAAAATAGATAAATCTTTAATTTCCATTGTCACACCAATGATTCCATACACTCAGACACATAAACTTGCCTCAACAGCCAGAAAAATCAAATCTTGATAACATAAAGCAATAAGCTTCAAATGCTGAAAGGGCAAAAAGACATTGACTTAAATGGAAAACACAAATGCAGCACAACACACATAACTTAAGCAAAATAGATAAACCCTCAATTTCCATTATCACATCAATGATTATTCCATAGACTCAACACATAAACTAGACTCAACAGCTAGAAATATCAAATCTTGACAACATAAAGCAATAAGCTTCAAACGCCCAAAAGGTAAAAAGACATTGACTTGAATGGAAAACTCAAATGCAGCACAACATTCATAACTTGAGCAAAACAGATAGATTGTTTTCCAATTTTCTCATATTTAGTAGGTCAAAATGTTTTGGAAAACATTTCCACTATGAACACAAGTTACTTAAAAATTAGGAAAATGACTTTCCTAATAGAAGTAGGGAAAACAAGTTCCTTAAGCAACATTTCAAGTTCATTGTCTCCTCCCCACCCACCCACCCAATGCTCCCAACCCCCAACGCCCGCCAACCCCGAAACCCCACTCCCCACCCCATCCGACCCCCATAATATTTTGCTAAATTACACATTTTCTAGGAAAATATTTTTTATGGAAACCATTTTCCTTCATACCAAACACACCCTTAATTTCCATTGTCATATCAATGATTACTCCATACACTCAACACATAAACTTGCCTCAACAGACAGAAAAATCAAATCTTTATAGCACCCAAGGATGTGGACTAGTGTTCTCAGATTCAAATCTTAGCGGAAACATAATAATAATAATAATAATAATAACCAAATCTTGATAACATAAAGCAATAAGCTTCAAAAGCCCAAAAGGAAAGAAATATATGACATGAATACGGATTTTACAATACTAATAAAGATAACAGAAAAGCATTTTAAACCTCTCAAGCAGAGGATTCTCGAACAGCTTGTCTTCGATGCATCTCATCCATGTCATAATGCACCTTCAGAAGCTCATCAAAAAGGGCAGTAATCAACAGCCACAAAAAGCTCCTTTCATCATCAAAAAATACATCAGGCCTAACAAAGCAAAGGGGTCATGAAATTGAACTACAAAGTGAAAATTAGTTTAATATGATGATAATTAAGGGGAAAAAATCAAGAAAAAAAACTATTACTGAGGATTTTGTATTATCTAGTTTTCAGACAAGGAATAAAATTTTGCTATGCAATAGCAGAAGAAAGTTTCCAAGACGATGACGTGGACAAATTGCAGGCTAAGGAGGTGCCACGTAGGACAAGATTATTCCACGTAAGCAGATATTATTACACGCAAGCATACCTCACGTGCACAAAATCTAAATATGAAAAGATATAGCAGAAGGACACGTAGCAACTGCTGAGTCATTTTAGGTGATATTATTATATATTGTCAGGAAAAAAAAAGAAAGGAAAACGCCGTTTTCACGGTCGTTAAGTGCTCTCTAGCCGTCGCCAGCTGTTAGCCAAGAAATTATGTAGACGTTTGGATATGAATTTGATGGTATTTTAAAAAATAATGTTCGAAATTAAATTGAAAAGTATTTGATTTGTATTTAAACATGAATTTTACCTGATAAATGTTGTGTTTAGGCATTTTACTTGAGAAAATGGTTAGAACAAGTTTTTCAAACTTTGAAAAACTCAATTTTAAATTGGGATAAAAAGATAGACGACAATTTATAATCAAACGGTTATTTGAATGATTTTTCTTTTTGAAAAAGTGTGTGTTTCGTAATGGAGAAACAAAAAAATCAATTTTTTCATTTTAATTACTCAAAAGATTTCTCTAGGAAAATAAATTCCTTAAAAATTCCACCTCTTATCCCCCCCCCCCCCACTCCCCCGTGGCCAAAGTATTTTCCTAATTAATTTTAGATATTTTTGAGATATTATTTTTTATTTTCTTACCAAACAACAAAAAGTAAGTAAATTATTCATTTTCTAGTTTTTTTTCGATTTTCTAGGTTTTTTTCGTACCAAACAACATCTAAAGCAAAAAAATATATATGAGCCCCCAAAAAACTGTCGTGACGGCGTTAAATATCACCGTAAAATGGGACAAAGCCCTTAAATATTGCAGCTGCCCACTATAGTGTTGCCACGTGGTTAGGTAGAAATGCAAAAAGGAAAATATCTCTTTATTCAAAAACTTCAAATTGATATCAGCCATACGAATGATCAACAAATTAGCAACTCGTCAAAACCAAAGTCACAGAGTTTTTACAATAATTTATTAATTTCAAAATTTCCGACAAACCTGACTTTAACTTTTTGTTTCATAAATCAATCCCTTGTAGATTTGATTAAATCTTGAACATGAGAGCAAAACTTTGGGAAAATTAATTGTCGCTTTTATAGGATTTCTCTGAAATCGTGATAGAACAGTATGATACAAGAATAATATAGTACCTTAAAATAATTCATCCGAAATACTTAAGATCATATAGTATTTACATAAAGAGAATTAAGAGATAATAATTCAAACTATAGTGTTACAAGTTCAGATTTTATAACACATAATGCCAAGTCCCCTTGGGTTTCTCTCTATCTATAAAACTAGAAGAAGAGAAAAAAATGAACCAAAAAACACTATATTCTTGGTTAAAGCATCATAAAAGATGAAAATCATTTCCCTAAGTCATAGTTAAGACAACATAAAAAATCGAAGTTGAAACAAATTAAGTGTTGCTTCAATTATATTATTCCCCTTGACTTACTTTTAGCTTAATTTATTTAAATGGATATGTTAGATAATGATTTAACATCTACCAAATATACTCGTTAATCTACTTATCACTTTAATCATTAACATAGAGCTTTCTAGTCCATGCAATTTTCTATATTCTTCCTAATTCATATTGCATTCTTTATTTTCATGTTTTGGCTATTGATTCGTGTTTTTCTTAAAGCTTGTTCGCTTGGATAAGTTTAGAATTTTCCATGACCAAAAGATTAGTTGAATTATTTATCTAATATTTGACATTTGTTAGTAATGTTCTCTAAAAGTTAGGGGTGATAAAATTAGCTCATAAAAACATGACTCGTCTCCTGTTCAAGTTTGGGTTGATCATTGACCTACCCATTTATTAGCTCAATTCATTTCAGCCCATAAGGATTTGGGCTGATAGGCAGCCTAAATTGACCCATGAGAGATCTAATCAAAAGATTTTTAAAAGATATTTTTTATTTGATATGTTAAATATAGTCATAATAAAGAAATTTTTTAGTTTTCTTAGGTTCAAAAAATTTATAAAAGAACGATCAAAGAAAGTAAAACTTAATAATGATTGGGCAGGTTGGGTTATGGCCCACATTTCAGTCCAAATAACTTTTGAACGAATTAATAACTCATCTATTCATTAACTCAACTCATTTTAATCACCTCAAATTCAGCCCAAACACATTTTACACACATACTTAAAGCCAACCCCCAAAGTCATCCAATGTCACATCAAACATGCTTATATTTTGACGAGGTTTGATATCAAACTTTTGTAAGCATGTTTTTCTCCTTTCTTCTTCTACTCTACTTAAGGTTGGGGTGGGGGAGAACTTTAAAACCTCAAATTAGGGGTCAAATGAACGCGGTAGTCTCAATTTGTGTCGATTAAAACAAGTTGAGATAATAAATAATGGGGCGGTTAGTATGGCTAAGATGGGTTGGTTAAGTGGGTTAAACATTAGGTCTTAGCCTAACCCGTTTAACTCTTACTAAGTTTTAATTCTTTTATTTGCTTATTTATAATTTATGTAATTATCATGCAAGCCTAATAAAACTTGTTTTTCATTATTATAGCTATATAACATATCAAACAAAAAAAATTAAAATATTTTGACAATATTTCTCATTAGATCAATCACATTACATCTTTAAGCCAAATCAGTCTAACTTTTAGATGAACTGAATTTGACAAGTGAAAATGAGTTATGCTAACAAATGAGCGAATCATTAACCGGCTCAAATTTGGGTAGGTCATGTTTTCATAAGTTGATTTTGTCATCTTATTTGACTCAACATAAAATTTAAGAAATGTAGAGAAAATTTTAAAATTTATTGTCTTAAACATATCATTGTCTATAAAACTATGTCATTAAGGTAAATGGTAAACTTACGGTTAAACGACCTTGAACATGATCTGTTCTATAGGCTCGTACCACTGTAATCCTTGAGTTCTAAGGAGACAGGAAAGAAAAAACTTACGGTTAAATCATTTTCATATATAAAATTGAACTGTTTTAAGCAAACTAAAAGGGAACAGTGACACACAAAGCCGAATAGAACTGAGTAAAGATGAATATGTTCCAAGTAGGAGAATTTTTATAAGAAAAATCAAGAATGATGAGATTAGAAAGCTAACAAGATGAACATGTACAGTTATGTATTCCTCTGTACAACTCTTTCTTGAGACTCAAAGTTGTGGATGTTCTTATTGAGAAGCAAGCAGAAACATAGAGTCCACAAACACAAAGAAGCAACAACAACATATTCAATGCAATCTCATAAATGAGTATGAAGAGGGTAGGATGTATACAGACATACCTTACCCCCTTCTTTTGTGGGGGTAGAGAGGTTATTACTAATAGGCCCTCGGATCAAAAGAAGTGAAATCAAATCAGGATTGAAAAGAAAATTGAGATAGCAAATAGCAAGATAAACAAAGCAAATGAAGCAACAAGCACAAAGAAGAAGATGGTAAAAATGCAAATGAAGTTACCTCTTCAGTGGAATGTGGATGAATGAGTTGTTCTTCACTTTATTCCCAGCTGGGCTTTCTGTTTTTTGCTCTAGCAAATGCAGGATGAGAGAATTCAAGCTGTAGTAGAACAAACTCTTTGTATTGGAGGTTGGTCCACAGAGAAAAGAAAAGATATTGGGCATCGCCTAACTTATGCATATGTCCAATCAATTCAGTGCAGCCATAGAAACCTAACTTGGCTACAATATCTCAAGCCTCTTTGACAAAGTAAAGTGGTATTTTATATATCAGGACACATCATGTGTTTGATGTATGCTTTTCTTCTTCTTTTAGGGGAGTTTGGGAGGGGGGGGGGGGATGAAGCATAGAATGTATCTTCTTTATACCGCAAGGGAAGGGTGGCCAAGTTGGTTAACCGGGAAATCTCCTAAATGGGGGTTCCAGGTTCGAAACCCCCTGCATGCTTCCTCCGTTCAAGCTCGTCGCACGGAGCTTGCCTAATGCAATTTACTTCTCATGTATAATTTGCGGGCTATTACATTGAAACGAGTTTTATCATGTGCACACCTGAAGAGTAGCAACTGCTAGATCCCTCATTTTTTTTAAAAAAAATCTATTGTATAAATTATTTACTAATTAAAAAGTCATTTCCTTTTTCCCTACAGCAAGCATCTGAAAAAACCACTAGACTATCTATCCATTTGAGACAACAAAAAAAGAAAAGGAAGAAGAAATCAATTCACATCTTTCACTCGTGTCTTTTGAGAAACAGGAGCAATACTACAGATAGAGAAATTGCCAAAGGATCAACAAGCACCACATCAAAATAGAACCATATCAGTTGTTTATATCAGATTGTCAATTATAGGAAAAAAAAAACTATAACAAATGTGTCATTACTATAACCTTATTACAGGATATAAAAATAATCTCGTCATTAACTCTTTCTGAAACTATGGTACAACAGACCTCTTCATTGACCAAATTTGAAATTTAACAAAGGCAGCCACCGTAAATTTACGGCTTCAAGTACACTCAAGAGGTTTGTTATTTGACTTAAATTAAGAGAGAAAAGAAAAATAACAATGAGTATGTTCTTTTCTGCAAAATTTGTTAACCACGCAATCACACATGCGAAGCAGCTAATAGAAACTAAGCTGCAGCAGACAGTTTATATTCTTGCTCATCAAGGTTGAGAACTTCCAGCAACTTAGGCCATGATTCTGGGATGCCTCCAGGCAAATCAAACGCCAGTAACTTTCCTTGGCTCCGGTAGAAGTCCTCAACAGGCTGACTCTGCAACCACAACAAAAAAGGGAAATCATACAACTGTTCTATTTTTTTTTTCATTTTCTAGAGAAAGATGATCCCCACGTTGTGGGATTTCACTGGGTATGTTGTTGTCTAGAGAAAGATGATACGATAGTATAGATGCTGAATGACCGTTACCTAACAATATCTGGAGCTATTTGAGGGAAAAAATTGTTGCTTTTGAGAATAGTTATTACTCACGTTGAGGAAAAAAATGCTTATTTAAGTAGAAGTTGAAAATATTGTGGTTCAAATATCAGAACAATACCTTATCCCAGTATATCTTAAGTCTTTCCTTAACAATATCTTCTGTATCATCTGCTCGAGTGATTAACTTTGATATACACTGCGAGGGAGGATTAAGTGGAGCCATGCTGATTCTAGGAGCTCCATTTTCACCTGCGATATCTATAGATGCCACGTTGAAATTCTTTCCGCATTCACTGCAAATCCTTCGACCAAGGCATTTCTCAACTAATACCCGTTCTGGAAGCTTGAGATTAACCACCAAATCTATGTCTGTCACCTCAGTCAATATTTCCTGATGCAGAAATAGACACGAATGTTATAGAACTTGCACAAGAATTTTGTCCAACGCCGCTGACATAAATTGAGATTACAAATGAAAGAGTACCATTAGAATGTACTTGGAGAAGTGCCTAGAATAGGAAGTAGACTATTGATAACTACTTTTTTTGACAAGGTAAAGTAGTAGACTATTGATATATCACTTCTATCATCTTTTCAAATCCCCATCACATACAGACGAGGGAGGTACCTTTTTTATAGACGAGAAAGTATCACCAAAGAATCAGAAGTCCAAACAATGCTTTTTACCAAAAGTTCCTATCCATTTAGACAACGAAGTAGCATGAACAGCACAGAATTCATAGCATTTAAGAAGCTCCTTTAATGAGCAGTGGTAACAAAATCCTATTTTATGAAGTTTTTAAGTAACTAATACAATACACTATTTCAAATATCATTCTTGCCTCCCAATATTCAGGCCAATGCATTTAACGTCACACTAAATTGAGCAGCATTTAGCCTCTAACTTCTTACACTTCTCTTCTTTGGTAAGAAGGGAGTAGCTAATTAATTCTCACTATCCTAGACTAAATTTTTCTCACAGTTAATCAGAGCATAATGTTTCAATCTCATACATATAAGGTTTTTGGAGATAGTAGCCAAGAGGCGAAAAAAGACAAGATTGAGATTGACAGAATTTTATGCAGGAAAATTAAATGTATACTTACTGCTTGTCTCACAGTTCTAGGGAATCCGTCAAGTATGAATCCAGCTTCACCCTTAGCTTCCCCAGTCTCAAGCCTCTTAGAGAGTAAATTCAGTATTATCTCATCTGAAACCAATTTTCCTTGGTTGACAATCTCTGCAAGCTGAAAGAGGATGAAGCCGATCATGAGATGAGCCAATTTGCTAAGTAATACCATAAAGCTGGAAATGCATATAATAACAATAACTACGCGTCAATCCCAAACTCAAACTGGGGTTGGCCATATGATTCTTCACTTACCATATCGCTCTATTTTGAGCTCATTTCAAGCTTATATTATGCAAAATTAAAATATAAATAAAAAGTACTAGAAGTTGTCTATATTTTCTACTGGTACATGAATCTCAATCATGACTAAAAGACTCCCAAAAAGTATAGAAATAGTCTCGGCTTCTGACAACAATATAGCAGACAAGACATACATGCTATAAAACATCAATTCTCTTTATAATTAAAAGTTTCGAAGTATAATTGATCTTATCTATCATACAAAAATATTCTCCTAATTAAATGTAGGATTAGGCTTGAGTTGGTTTTAAGATATTAATAACCAAAACTAACTATGCTGGTTTACTAATCTATGAACCAAATCAACTTAACATATTAGACTTTTACATATCCGGGTTTTGTCGGTTTTTTCAACTCGCTGTCTCTTTTTTTTCATACTACAAAAAGCTGTTGGATAAAAAACCCAACAGCTTTTTGGCACCTTTCTATTCTTTTCGCCTTGGGCAACATGACGCAAAAATCTAGGTAACGCCTCCTTTCAATTATCAAGCGTCCACCAAATCTCACAATTATTTATTAACAGATCACAAACTTCTTTCCAAACATCACCTAGAATGGATCATTTTTTTCTCACTCTCTTCTCTCCCAAATTAGATCCAATCTAGTTTACCATACCCCAACTTCCTATCATAAAGAATTCTTTTTTCCCAACTAAGGACCCATAAGACTTTCTTCCATTCTCCTTCTTAAGGGACCAGGGCATATAGATCTAACCTTACTAGCACCAGCATATCATTATTGATTCAGAAAGCACCAGTATATCATTATTGAATCAGAAAGTTGACATCTTTACAACTCCAACCATATACATACAAAGAAAATTTTATGATAAATATGTATATATTCTAAGAAATGCATCCACTGCCTCTAAATCCCGCATCCACTTTAATCTACACAAAACATAGGCCATTCTTGAAAAAAAAATCAATCTTAAAATTACCTATACATATACTGTAAGCTTAAGCAATTGATATGAGCATCCACTATCTCCAACTTTTGAAATGTATACATACAAAGAAAATTCTATAAGAAATAATTATATATACTAATAAATGCATCCACTTCAATATCTAAATTTTATATAATATAAGCTTAAGAACAGATCGAAAAATATAAAGTTTTTGACTTGACAGATAGACCCCCAAATTTAGAGAAAATTACATACTTGTTTGGATAAAGGACCTGCAGATTTCAACTCATCACGAACCAGATCACCGGTAGCAATATGAGGTACACGGAGAAGGGTCGAAAGACGGCTAGCATATGTACCTTTTCCGACACCGGGGCAACCCAAAAAGACCCACTGGACAGTTTTACCCTTGGGTTCTATACTAGTAGGGATGGGATTACGGTGGTAATTTTGGGATTTCACTGTTTCAGATGCAGTTGTTGTAGATAAAGATCTACTGATTTGGGCAATGGAATTGGAAGATGATGATCTGAAGTGGCGGATCATGGCCGCCATTGAAGGAATAATTTGGAGACAAGTGAAAAAAAGGGGGGAAGTATGGAGGCGATTTCCTAGTAAATAGGAAGTGTGTTGAAAATTTCTAGGTATTTACATTAACGGGTCACGTGGTTTGACCCGAATTTTGTTGGGTCGGAAGTTGATTGATATTAGGGAGGTCAATGGAAAAGGACTAAAAATACCTTTCTAACTATTTGAAATAGGTTAGATTTATCTTCGATTATATTTTTGGCTCAAAAATATTTTAGTTATTATTCTCTTTATTTCAATTTATGTGATATTTTTTATTTTTTGATATTCAATCTGCATGATCTTTGTTTAATATTTTAAAATATTTTTTTCATCAAATTGTTATGACAAAAGTTGCAAATTATAGTACTTATCATGTAGTTTTCAAATATAATAAAATTTTACCTTAAAATATTAAGTTAATCTAATTTAATTTAGTTTCAAAATTTAATCAAATTGATTCTCGTAAAACAAAAGTGTGAGATAAATTGAGACGAAGTGAGTATGTTTTTGGCAAAAAAAATCTCAAATTAATCAAATAACTCAAAAGTATCATTCATACCAATGATTGCTCTAAAATAAGAGAAACTGAGCTAATTTTGCTCTTGAGCTATTCAAAATGAGACAATTTTACTCTAGATATTATATTAACATGTCACGTGAATTGACTCAAATGTGTTGGGTTGGAAGTTGATACGAGGACAAGGAAAAAGGGCCAAAAGTTACTCATGAACTATGTGAAATAGGTTAGATTTATTTTCCGTTATGTTTTTAGTTTAAAAATATCCTCGTCATTACGTTTTTGTTCAAAAATGCCCTCCAACTAGGTTAATTGTTCAAAAACATTCTTTTTACTAATGGTTTCTCCAAAAAAAAAAATGGTCAATTTTGCTCTTGCATTATTCAAAATAAGACACTTATGCTCTAAGTATTATATTTAAAAAAAAAAGAGACTAGTTTGAAATTGTGAAGTTTGATAGGAGTATCTGTTTTGGTTTTTTTAATTTTGTGAATATTAATTAATAGTAAAACTGGACGGTTATCGAATTATTTGCCGTGTATTAACGGGTAACGTGGATCAACCCGTATTCCGTGGATTTAAAATTGTAAGGCCCGGCCGGATTAAGTAAAAAAGGACTCAATTAAAAAATAATTTGTCATCAATAATCTCTATTTTCGAATATGCCGTGGTACAAGAATATTCAATATTCTTTCTTTTGAACCTTTTTCCTTTTTTATTTCACGATATTTCTAACAAACCTTGAGATAGTGCACTTTAAAGATATTTTACACAATTTTCTACCATTAAAGGTTGTTATTTATATATTTGTAATTAAAAGTTTTGGTTTAAATTTTGAATATTAAATTGTTTTAATAGGAAAATTATCATTTCATTTTCTTATTAAAAAAATTCAAGCTCTAGCAAGTTTTTATACTCAAATATATTACCATTAAAGGATGTGGTGCGGTAGATGATATTGTTCCTCCCTTAATTAGAGTTATCGGGTTTGAGTCTTGAGTATGATTTTTTTTTAATAGGGAATCGACATAAATTCGAATATAATCGGGGTTTGATGCGCGTACAGGACACCGGATAGGAAAAAAGTTCAAACATATTAACTAGATATATTTAGTTATTGATGTGATACGTTATTTAAATTTTTTAGCTAACTTGTAAAAATATTATTACTACATTGTATTCTTCAACTACTTATAAGATATAAAAACAATTAACATTAGGGCGAATCTAGATAGTTAATTTATGGGTTCGCGTGAATAATTATTGTAGTATATTAACTTAAAATTATTTTAGAAATTTATAAATTTCAAATTTTATATTCTTCAACTACTTATAAGATATAAAAACAATTAACATTAGGGCGAATCTAGATAGTTAATATATGGGTTAGCGTGAATAATTATTGTAGTATATTAACTTAAAATTATTTTAGAAATTTATAAATTTCAAATTTTAAATTTGCCATCATATGTAACACGTAAAGATACCTTAAAATGGTTACTCTATATTTTTTTCTGGATATTATGTTTGTATTCGATGCTCTAGATACATACACCATAAAAACTTCTCTGGTGTTGGCATAAAACATGTTGGGTTTTAAAGACCTTAAATGTTGGACTTTTAATATGAATTGTGAATTGAAAAATGGTGAGAAATAAAATTAGAGGGAAATGAAATTTGAAAAATAACTTTTAAAGTGAATTTTCTCTCATGTTGGTGAGGAAAAACAATTTTTGTGTGCTTATATGTAGAATAGTAGAAGTACATCTTCTAGCTCATAAAGAGATCAAAAGAGAGTGTCCCTCGCGATGTTGTCGTTGCTCGGCTCAGCTTCGGCTTCGGCTTCGGCTTAGACACCTTCTTTCCGAACGAGTATATTCTCATTTCACACATAGAATCACAAAATTACTCTCTGAAGATCCCCTCTTTTGTGCATCATTTTTCAAAATAAAAAGAAAATTTCGTGTGATTTACTGTCGTTTGTTGAATTCGCTGAAATTCTGCAATTTTAATTGTCGGTATTGCAGAATAAAGTTTCGTTCTATCTTGAAGAAATTAATCTAAATCTTGAACAATTATGAGGTGATTAAATTTTTTAAAGAAACACAATTTTCTATGGGCTCGAAATTGAATTCGTTTTAACATTTTTTTTCTTCCAATTATCGGTATATAGTTTGAATACATGGATAATCAAACACTCCACCTCCATTCCCACCTTGACACTCCAACCCTCTCACATCCCACCACGTACCTCATAGTATTTACCCGAATTCTCCGTGAATGATCTTAAAATAATATCTCCATCAAAAAATAAATAGGAAATTCAATTATTATTTTACGAGAAACATTTCCTCTCGTACCAAACACACCGTATAACTTAAATTAAACTAGTATTCCCTCTAAATTTATGTGTCTATCCTTTTTTTCTAGACTTTTTCAAAAAGAATGTCATTTTATTATAATTAAATATAATTTAACTTTAAAATTTTTCTTTTCACTTTTAATAAAATAATTTATATGCATATAAATATCTAAAAAAATTAAATCATATATTTTAATTTTTTTTTATAAAATTTATGTCAAATCAAACGGTGACGGAGGGAGTAATATTTCTAAGAAAGGAATTTTGACCACGTGTAAGCTTTGTTTCCACATGCATATCTCTTGCCCATTGTGTACGCATTCGTCCATTCAAGAACCCCCTGTTTTAATTACTCTAAAGCTATGACGATTTCTCTATCTGCCTCAACACATAACTGTAGCCTCACTGTTGCAGTTAGCAGAAGTGTAATTCGTCGAACCCCATTTCACAATAATTTTAGTTTGACAACACACCCGTTAAGTTTTAACTGCATCCACTTAACCCCCACATTTTCAGCAATTTCTGCCTCCCACAGGTCCTCCTCTGCTATCTCCAGCTCCACAGGTTAGCTTGTCCTTTTCTTCTTAGTAATGTTATTATATGAATTAGAGAGGGTGTATACTTTTTGTTTATTGTTTTATTGTAATTATTCCACTCGTCTCTTGTTGAATATTGTTGAGCACAATTGGTTGTTGACAACTTGAATTTTATTATTGCAAACTAGCCTCTTAGTTCACTTTTACTTATCACGTTTCACTTGTCTAAAGTCAAACTATACAGACTTTGACCAATATTTTTTTCATGACATTAATATGAGAAAGAATTGCTATTTATACTCACTCCATTTTAAAAAGATTGTCTGGTTTTGACTTGACACTGTAAAGAATGAATCTTGGGTTTAACTCAACCCAAAAGCTAGCTTGCAGGGTGAGGATTGTCCAAGTCCGTATAAGGAGTTCATGTTCACGTTCCATATCCGATGTGAGACTCTTAACACTCTCCGCACATCCAGACCTTGTTAACTGGAGCGTGGATAATATAATTTGGGGGCCCAACATCGGTGAACAAAGAATTGGAATGAGTCTGGCTCTGATACCATGTAAATAATGGATCTTGGGCCTAACTCAACCCCAAAAGCTAGCTTGTAGGGTGAGGATTGTCCAAGTCCCATATAAGGAGTCCATGTTCACATTCCATATCTGATGTGGGACTCTTAACACTCCCGCACGCGCATAACTTGTTAACTAGAGTGTGAATAATATAATTTGGAGGCCCAACATCGGTGAACAAAGAATTGGAATGAGTCTGGCTCTGATACTATGTAAAGAATAGATTTTGGGCATAACTCAACCCCAAAATCTAGCTTGTAGGGTGAGGATTGTCCAAGTCCATATAAAGAGTCCATGTTCTCATTCCATATCCGATGTGGGACTCTTAACAGGCACAAAGTTTAAGAAAGTAGAGAAGACTTTTCAATCTTGTAGTCTTAAATTAAAGATGTGTTGGATGTACAAAAATAACCTTTGATCTTGTGGTTTTAAACATATCACGTGGAAAGTTGGAATGAGAGAGTTGCTAAAAAGGGAAAGAGACATTTTTTTTGAAACGGACTAAAAAGAAAAGTAAGACAATTTTTTTAAGACGGAGGGAGTAGTATTTTTCGTATAGTTTTTGAACATCCAAATTTTAATTTTAAAATATTGAATTAATCTAATTTCAATTTAGCTATGAAAATTAGTCGAGTTGACTCTCAAGAAGCGAAATGTGATGAGTAAAAGTGAACCGAGGGAGTAAATACCAGTTTCCGTCTTACAACTCTTTACACTCAAATTTGTTTTCTTTTCACTCACACTTTAACAAATAACAACTCTCTTGTTGCTCTCTGTTATTCCTCACTTTTTCTTCACACTCTTGGGTTTCTTGCTTGCTTGAGCACACATACATCTCAAATGAACCACCTCGATTTATAGCGGGCGATAGAAGAATCTAGTTAGGTGTATTTACTTCTTTATTCTAGAAAGTAGAAGCCACTTATTTCTAGAACTACATTTCTAGAATAACTCTAGAATGAATTGTAGAGGTGTGCTTAGAATTCTCTAGAATTTATTGAACATTCTTTAGAAGTGACAATCTAGAAAATAAAGTTGGTGATGATTTATTTTAACATCTCTCATGTGCAAGCTTTATTTTTTTTCATAGAACAAGGACATCAAAATATTAGTTAATGTTAGAACATGAATATTTTAATTTATTTATTTTAGGTTTGCATCTTAGCTTCGAGCTGATTTCGTAAACTAGGGAGTCTACAGGTTAGCTGTCTCCAACTCTACAAATAAGCTTGTGGGATTTTATTCTTTGGATAACAGAGAAATCCCGAGGGCCAATGGCATACGGTTCGTAACTCGATAGATAATGGCCATGGCCACGGCCACTTAAATACAGCCTTTTGTCTGTGATAAGCTTGTGGGATTGATTTGTTATTACGTGATATGTTAGTTTAGGTTAGGCAGATTTGGTAAATTAGTGATTGATGATAGAATGATGATTCTACCGGCTTTTTGATGATTTTAATTTCAAGAAAGACAGTGACTTTGGCTGAAAAGAGATGGCAAAAGGATGCCTAAGTTGGTCTCCAATCAGGAGAGAATATTTGAAAAAGTGATTTAAAACTGTAATCATTGGTATTCAAGTTAGGGAAAAGGGTCATATTTGCCCCTCTACTATTGAAAAGGTTTAATATATGGACTGATAGAATAACGGAGGGTAATATTAAACCTTTTTCAATAGTAGAGGGGAAAATATGACCCTTTTCCCTTCAAGTTATACTACTAGTTTTTAAATGATTCTATGAACTAAAGCGACTTAAGATGTTTATTCTTATTAATAAATACTGGAATACTGGTTGAAATAGGAACTGAGACTCCAGTGGTGAGTGAGGACACCATCAATGTGTTGGATGATGTTCAAGTATTTGATCTGAAAGGACAAGGAGTACCCATTTCGGATCTGTGGAAAGATAGGAAAGCAGTCATTGCCTTTGCTCGTCATTTTGGGTAATCTTTCTGGACCTTGTGCTCTATTCCTTCAAAAAACTGGTAATCAAAAAGCACGTTCGACTTATTCTAGTTCCCGATTGCAGATGCGTCCTTTGTCGCGTAAGAGCTGATTATCTTGCAGCTGAGAAGGTAATGCTTCTGCTTGGCTACACTTTCGAAAAATAATCATTTTTTCTTTGCAAGTGTTCTTCTTGCAAAATCTTATTTACGCAGCCCTTTGCTTGACAGCTCCAGTGAAACGCTTTACTCTGTTTAAATCACATTAAGTATGTCACAGAATCTTTTGGCTTATCCAATTGCTCTTTTTCATAATTTGTTGTTCATGATTGATTGTTGAAAATGATCGTTAATGCAGAAAATTGCAAGACAATCCTTTTTCTAAATCATTTTTGATATATTTCAGGCAAATGTCTTAGTCTTTTTTTAAAAAATCAAGTAATCTTTCATTGAATGGCATCCAGAGGAGAGGATGCAAAAGACTGTATAAAGAATTGATGTAAAAGAGATAAGAGTCAACAAAATCCAAAAAATGTGTTATGTTGTTTACATCCATAAATTTTTCTCAGCCATACAGATGCAAAAAGCATTTGGCCTTTAATCGAACCCACTTGTTGTTGGTGGGAGGTGGCAGTTATCTCGTGGAATTATCAAGGTGCGTGAGAGCCGACTCAGAAACCACAGTTATAAAAAAAGTAGTGGGAATAGCATAAGTATACAGTGGCAGATCGATAATTTTCACTATGGGGACTTCATCAAAAAAAGAAATTTCACTATGGGGGTTTGAAAAATAAAAATGTAATGCCTGAGATTTGAGCTTGAAACCTCAAGGTAAATTTTAAATCCCTAAACCACCGAGCCTACCTCTAGTCTTGTGTACAAGGGGTTCAAACTCTATATATGTACCTAAAAACTAAAAAATTACCTTATATATATAGTGTAATTATTGTCGAGGGGGTTTGGGTGAACACCTTTCCACCCCCACCCCCCTAGATCCGCCCATGTAAGTACACCTCGTGAAATTAGTCGAGGTATGCAAAAGCAGACCCAGAAACCACGGTTATCAAAAAAGTAATGGGAATACCATAAGTAGCCGTGTCTATCATAACCTGCATGAATTTGAAGACCATGTTGGTCGCAAAGTTTCCATCTATCATTTATTTAGATTTTGTTATCTTCAATACGTTCATCAAGTTACTCTAACCAGAAAGATGATAGTGGACACATCCTTAAGTTCTACCATCTGTTGTTGAAGGTAGCCCTTTAGTTTGACCATAACTATAGTTATATCCTTAATACTGTTTTCTGTTCACAGGATAAGATGGATGCAGCTGGAGTTGCACTCGTTTTAATTGGACCTGGTAGTGTTGATCAGGTATATAGCTGCGAAGCTTCTTGCACTGTAACTTTCTTTATTCTTTTCCCTTTGAGAAAATTCTTAAACATTTATGAGACCTAGCATTGTCCTTGTCCCCAGTAACATCATCCCACTTTTAAAGGTTGCTTATTAACTCAAAAATCAATTTGTGTAAGAACTAAGAACAAAAGTTTTCTCTATTACAAGGACCTTTTTTTAAGCCCATTTCAACTTATGCTGCACTTGTTTGCTTCTTTTCTGTTTCTTACTTTTTTATGATTTCAAGAGCTCATTAACCTCATGCAAAAGCTGGATTGAGTTGTGACTCGTGTCCCCTTCTTTTTCTTTTCTCCAGGCCAGAACATTCTATGAGCAAACAAAGTTTAAAGGAGGTAAGTTTTGAATAAAAGACCTTGTGTCCACCAGTGGCTCAGTGTATGTTGCTGGAAGTCCTTAGATCTCATGAACTCGGTTCTAGCAATGTCCAATGATATATGTGCTCCGTAGGGTCAGTGACCTCGCTCGAATGCTACTGCACTTTAAGTTACAATTTCCTCTATAAGATCTTCAGCATAGCATAGAATGATACGGCGCGAGGGATAAAAAAAAAGGGCAGCCCGGTGCACTAAGCTCCCGCTATGCGCGGGTCCGGGGAAGGGAATAAGATTTATTTTATCTAATGCGTATAATTCTCATTCCTGATCACGTGATGTGATTAGGGGTGACAAAATTAGCCAATGAAAACATGACCTACCCAACCCGCCCAAGTGACCCACCCATTTATTAACTTAGCCCATTCTGGCCCGCCTAATTCAGCTCATTTAGAAGTTGGGCTGAAATGTAGCCTAAATTGACTCATGGGAAATGTCCAAATATTATTTAAAAAGATATTTTTTTTGTTTGATTTGTTATAAATTACCATAAATTATCAAAAGAAAGTTTTATTAGTTCAGTTAAATAAATTATAGAAAAACAAACAAAGAAATTAAAACTTAGTAAGAATTTGGTGCATTGGGTTATGACCCGTTTGTTAGCCCATTTCAGCCCAAGCAACAATGACCCACCCAAATTAGCCCAACCCGCCCATTTGACACCTCTAGATGTTAATCTCTTGATGTTATGTTCCCCGCTCCTAAACAAACTAGAAAGATCCCGAAGATAAGAACCTATCATGAAAAAAAAAATCCAGGATTAATAGGTAAGGCAGCTGGCTTTATTAAAAAGCGAAGCAAGCTAGACGTTTTGCTAATTTGTCAACACTGGCATCCTTGTGCATTAAGTAAAGTATGTGAAAGAAATAATTTCTTGATTATTTTCATTAATGAAAGAGTATATATACAATTTACAATTTTCATAATAGTAAAATCCTATTCTTATTCTACTCCCAAAATCCTATTCTAGTTGTACAAGAATTCTATAATTATGGCAAGTGTATAAGCCTAATTTAATACAATATTTACACTCAAATCGGACTCCAAAACCGTGATATACACGGGTTTGTATACCGTGTATACCACGACTTCACACTTGGTAATTTGCCTTGTGAAACCGTGATATACATGGTATACAAACCCATGTATATCACGGGTATAACTAACACATCCCCGCAGTCATAGCGGACGGTCTTCGTACGCTGAGACTGTCCCTAAAATCCTCAAAGAGAACGGACGGAGACCTTTTGTAAAGATGTCTGCAATTTGATACCTAGAAGGGACATGTAAGACGCGGACATCTCAATATGTTTAGTGCGCTGATGTTGAACCGGACTGCCAGAAAGATATACTGCACTAACATTATCACAATAATTCAAGGTAGCTTTTTGAATGGAAAAGTGAAGCTCTAAGAGAAGATTACGTAACCAACATAATTCGGAGACCACATTGGCCACCCCTCGATACTCGGCCTACGCACTGGAGCGAGATAAGGTAGCATGCCGTTTGGCAGATCATGAAACCAAGTTATCACCAAGAAACATACAGTAACCAGACGTAGAGCATCTGGTGTCCGGACAGCCACCCCAATCAGCATCTGTATAAGAGACAAGTGTAGAGACCGACGACGGATATAGATGCAACCCATAATCAAGTGTGCCCTGTAAGTATCGGATGATGCGTTTGAGCCCATTCATGTGCTCAACTCTAGGATCATGCATAAACAAACACACCTGCTGGACGGTATAGGTAATATCAGGTCTCGTGAAGGTAAGATACTGAAGTGCCCCTGCAAGACTGTGATAGTAGGTGGGATCCTCGTACAGTGAGCCAGCCGCAGCACCTAGCTTAGGTTTAGTGTCAACGGAAGTGGAAGAAGACTTACAAGAAGACATACCAACGCGCTCAATAATCTCTACAACATACTTCCTTTGAGACAAAAATTGACCACCAGAGTGATGTGTGATTGCAATGCCCAAGAAGTAACTCAAGGGCTCCAAGTCTTTCATAGCAAATTCGGAACTGAGAAGGGACATAATAGACTTGCGCAGAGTGTCAGACGAAGCATTCAATATAATATCATCTACGTACAATAAAATGTATGCCAGAGAAGAACCACGACGATATATAAATAAAGAATGATCATACCGGCTGTGAGAAAATTCAATCGACGAAACATAATCTGCAAACCTCTTATACCAGGCTCCGTGAGCCTGCTTAAGCACATACAATGACTTCTTCAACAAACAGACATGATGAAAATGATTGGGGTCTCGAAAACACATAGGTTGATGCATATATATTGTCTCCTTAAGATCACCATATAAGAAAGCATTCTTGACATCTAGCTGATGATTAGGCCATGCTTTGGAGAGAGCCAAACTCAGAACAGTGCGAATGGTAGCCGGTTTGACCACCGGACTAAATGTCTCACCACAATCCACGCCGACCTGCTGGGTTTTGTCATCACCTACAAGACGAGTATTATGTCTCACAAAAGAACCGTCAGAATCTTCCTTATGAGTAAAAATCCACATAGACCGAATAATGTTAACACCAGATGGACGGGGTACTAACTCCCACGTCTTATTTTCAATAAGAGCATTAAATTCGTCAGTTATAGCCAATTTCCAATTCGGGTCATGTAAAGCAGACACATGATTATGAGGTAGAGGAGATTTAGAGACATTAGAATTAAGATTAAAATGTCGTTTTGGTTTAAAAATACCCCTTTGACTACGGGTAACCGACCCTTGACTCTAGGAGGAAACGGGTGGAATTTGGGCAGTGGCGAGACTGGAGTTGGACCGGCCAGCAGGCAGTGGGCCTACTAGCCCAATAACTGGAACAATGGCAGCGGCAGAACCGGGCGTGGGTCGACCACTAGAAACGATTCAGAGCCGGATCGACCGTGTGTGTCCGGCTTACTGCAGAGAGAAGACGAAGCAGTGGGGGCCCGCGGCCCGCTGGCTGATTTTGGGGGCGGGAAGGTCCGGAAAATGGTGGATAATATAGGGAGAGACGACGTCGTCCAAAAAATTATACGAACTAGGCACGGGACTACTCACGTTAGCAAATGAAAATTGGGTTTCATAAAAAATAATATGACGACTAATGATGATTTTATTAGATGATAAATCAAAACATTTGTAACCACGATGATTAAACGGATAACCCAAAAACACATAAGGGGTAGAACGGGCCTGAAGTTTGTTAATTGTGGTGGACGGAAATAGTGGATAACACAAGCACCCAAAGACCCTAAGATGTGAATACGAAGGAGCCTTATTATATAAGATTTGAAGAGGGGATGAATATGTCAAACATATGGTAGGAAGTATGTTAAGAAGATATGTAGTCATTTGAAGAGCATGATGTCAAAAGAAAAGGGGTACGGAAGCATGGACCAATAAAGCTCGAACAATATTATTAATGGTACCAATTTTGCGTTCGGCTTTCCCATTTTGTGAGGATGTATGAGGACAAGAGAAATGAAAATTTATTCCATTAGTACCACAAAAATTCCGAAATACCCCATTATCATATTCTTTGCCATTATCTATTTTTTATTTTCCGTTCGAAATGGGTACGGATGAATGCCCTAAAATTGATGAAAGTGGAAAATACTTGAGATTTTTTCGCTAACGGAAAAGTCCATAAAAATAGAATAATCATCCACAAATAGAACATAATAACGATGACTCACAGAACTTAAAACTGGAGATGTCCATATATCGCTATGAATAATATCAAAAGGCATCAAAGTGCAAGAAGTAGAAGCTACAAAAGGCAATCTAACATGTTTTTCTAACGGACAAGAGGAACAAATTGGAGTACTACTCGTAGCCTTACAATGAATAAAATTGTTTTTATTTAAAGAAGACATAATGGACGACCCTGGATGACCCAAACGTGCCTGCCACAAGGAAGGAGCAAGAGCAGCAAAAGTGGATGGCATGGTTGGGCTGACGGAATTGACGGTGGTGATTGGATAAAGAGCGCCCCTACTATTGCATCTCATAAGAGGGATCCCCGTTTTGAAATCCTTCACAGAAAATCCAAAAGGATCAAAATTAACAGAAACTCAATTATCAGTGGTCAATTGCGAACATACACCAAATTCTTAATTAAGTTAGGGGCATGAAGGACATCTTTTAAAACAAGAGGCGGATGAGGAGGGGACAAAGTTGCACTACCATGACCATGAATTGGAATAGTATGACCATTACTAATAATAATACCACGATTGTTGCTCAAATTATAATAAGACGAGAGAGTACGTGAGTCGGATGTCATGTGAGAAGTGGCTCTGGTGTCCATGTACCAATTTGCATCCGGGGGGTTCAATCCAACCCGCAACGTGATGGGCCTGGGCTGGTCGAGGCCCAAGCACACTGACTTGCTGCCCCGGCCCAGAACGTGGTCTCGGACTATACTGCTGGCTCGAAAAATTGGGCCTGTTTGTGTGCAGAAATTGGGCCCTGTTTCCTGGGTAGGCCGAAGGGGGGCCATTGGGCCAAGGACCGCTGGCCCAGTTCCAGGGCCACGGACCCAGGGTTGCGGCCAGTTTGTTTGCGGCCCATTGCCCCGAGGCCCACTCCCGTTATTTCCACCTCGGTTTCCGCCATTATTTTTTCGATTATTTTTCTGATTTTTACCATTTTTGCCTCCATCGTTGTTGCGAGTTTGGCCTGAATTTTCGGAGAAGGACGGAGTAGCGTCGAAAGTTGTCATCATGACGACTGGATTTGCACTAGTAGCCGCCTATTTAGCCAAGCCAGCTTCCTCCAACGTAAGCATGGACCGGGCTTGATAGAACTGTGGGAGAGGATCACTTTGACGAAGGAGAGTTCCAACGCCACGATAAGACTCGGATAGGCCAGCAACCATCTGGAGAGCAAGACGATTATTGCTAACGGGCGCCCCAACGTTGCGGAGTTGGTCCGCCAACTCTTTCAGTCTTTTGCAATAGGTTGAGACGTTCGAAAAATCCTCCATGTTAACATGAGAAAATTCTTGCTCAAGAGTAACATCACGGGAGTTTTTGTTATCTTGGAATATGTCACACAACCTATTCCAAGTTTCCATCGCCGTAGCATCGGGTTCAAGAATCGTTTGCAAGAGGTCCGTAGAGATAGTGGAATAAATTCACTGCAGAACGGTAGCATCAAGACTAACCCATAATATCGGGTCAACTTCTGGGACAGGCGCCTCACCTGTGGATGAGGGAATGATATGATGAAGAACTTGATGCGAACGTGCATAAATCTTAAAAAGTTTCGCCCACGTCGCATATTGGAAGTTTTCCATCTCAAGAACAATAGGGATTTGGTTCTTGATGTTGGAAACAGTAAGGGCAAGATGAAACATGTTCTTTGATGTAGACATAACGATGGAACAATAGGTGAATTAGGGAAGAAAATTTGGGAAGAGTGGAGGAAGAAGTGCACGGAATCCGAGGAGAAGACCGGAAACCGAGGCAGCGGAAGGTTAGTTTCGGACGAGGTGGTGAAAACCTAGACTTCTGATACCATGAAAGAAATAATCCCTTGATTATTTTCATTAATGAAAGAGTATATATACAATTTACAATTTTCATAATAGTAAAATCCTAATCCTATTCTACTCCTAAAACCCTATTCTAGTTGTACAAGAATCCTATAATTATGATAAGTGTACAAGCCTAATTTAATACAATATTTACACTAAAATCGGACTCCAAAACCGTGATATACACGGGTTTGTATACCGTGTAAACCACGGTTTCACACTTGGTAATTTGCTTTGTGAAACTGTGATATACATGGTATACAAACTCAGGTATATCACGGGTATAACTAACAGTATGTTCTGGATTTGTTTAAAAAATTTCTTTATCTGCGTTTTTTAAAAACTGTAACACCTTGATGGAAATTCATTCTTATTTCCAGAGGTTTATGCTGATCCAAGCTATAGGTCTTATGAGGCTCTGAGATTTGTGTCAGGCGTTACAACTACATTCACTCCCGGGGTATGCAAATTAGATGCTCATAAAGTAACACTTCCAGCTTCTCAATGTATTCTAATAATGTTCTTGCTCATCTCTGTTCTTATTTGCTAAGCATAGGCAGGTCTGAAAATATTACAAGCATATATGGAAGGCTATAGACAGGATTGGGAGCTTTCTTTTGAAAAGGACACTAGGACACGAGGTGGCTGGTATGTCAATTTCCGCAGATGCTATTATCTTCTGATCTGTTAGCTAATAGGACGTGTTAGCTAATAAGACATTTACTATATATATAATACTACTAAAAAATTAGGAATTAGCTACGGACAAATTCTGTAGCTAAACAACAAAACCGTAGCTAATCTTATTTTGAGACGGATTATCAGAAATTTTTGTTAGATACCAGCTGTTTAATTAGCGACAAACTTCATAGCTAAATTCAGTGTTTTAGTCTAGAATTTCCACGATTTTGATGGTCAACTCCGAAACACTGAATCGAGTTTAGTATAATAAGAAAACAAGGAATAATTATCTGATCCAAGCAATTCTGTTTTTGTAAAACCCGCTGAAGTGAATGGGGTTTTAAGCTAACATAAAGAATTTTATTGTTTCTGCTTATCTATAGGTAAACCATAAGCCGTAGTTTCTCTATCATTTTAGTTTATAGATTGTATGTGACATTCTTGGTTGTTAGAATCTTTAGATTTTTTTTTATCAAGTTAAAGCATTTTCATTCATAAACATTGCCATAAACAGCCATATACAAGGGGTATACCAAAAGGTAAGGATCTACATGGAATGGTTAGCTTCCTGCTAACTGCATATTAAGCCATGCTGCAAAACATCATAAATGCATGATTTAGTGCTTGCAACATGTCTTCTTACTGTATTATTAAAAACCATTTATTCGAATGATGTGAACTAATTTGCTTCAAAAAAATTCAGGCGACAAGGAGGAATTATTGTTGCAGGTCCGGGTAAAAATAACATCACATACATACACAAGGTAAATTTCTGTTGCTTCGTCTTCTCAATCTTGATATAGAATTTATCTGCACCAATATAGCTTAGAATTCATTTTAAGGCTCCAGTTAAATAATTCATCATTGTGGTCCGGCACCCCGCGCTTAGCGGGAGCTTAGTGCTCCGGGCTGCCTTTTTTAGTTAAATAATTCATCATTGAACGAGAATGCCTTGATGCTACCCCCCCCCCCATTTTGGAGGATCTACAATGTTTTCACACTTCCCTTCCGGCGTGACTCGAACCTTGGATCTACTGGTCGTGGATGGAGGTGCTTTACCAACTGAGCAACCCTCATTTGTCACGTGCTCAGCAACTCAGCTTAGACTTGGACCTTTCTTTCACACCATTTAGTTATTGACATAACCAAAGTGGATTACTCCCCGGTTGATTTTATGCTATGAAACATCACTAATTCTTTGTTTCAATTGATGTGCTTGATTCTCACAGGACAAAGAAGCAGGGGATGATCCAGATATAAAAGATATCTTGAATGCTTGCTGTGTACAAGCTAACTGATCAAGTCAATCTGCACCTGCCATTGCATATTTGTGTACATACAGATACACACACATTACCTAAATGTATCATTGTATATGTGTATGAGTGTATCATAATTAAAAAGAAAAAGTTCCAGTATGTGGTTCTTGAAGGGTTTAAGAAATTCTATCATGTAAAAAGTGTTATAAAAAAAGTATTTTCATCTTCTACTTGTATAGAGAATCAGGACTTGCATTTTGAACTTCTGTTAAGTGGAACACTTATAAATATATACATTTTTAGCAATGCTGGTCATTTGTCATGTCACTCAAATAATAGCTATTTGCAGATTATTTGAAATTGAATCAACTATTGTATGATTTTAGATCTGTTAAATCTTTGTGTGCAAAGCTGTTCGTTAAATTTTTTATAGTTATTGAAATTGAAAACCTATTACTGTGTTAAACAAAATTAAGCAGCTAAATTCCAATTCAAATTCTAGTACTAGTCAATTGCCCAAGAGTTTAACCTTTTGAAATTAAGGCGGAATACATACACAGTTTTGGGATGCTTACACATATGTGCTGCGTTAACAAATAGTTTACAATCTGCATAGCCCTATAATTATTTACTATGGAAATAACCAACATATATTTACATTAAATTTTAATTAGAGGCCAAACACCTTTCAATGTTCTCTTTTTGATTTTCCGTCGAGCCACCGTAGATTTTTTTTCACTTTTCTGTTCTTCATTTTTCAAATATATATAACATGATGTATAACAAAAAAAAAAAAAAAAAAAAAAAATATATATATATATATATATATATATATATATTTTATACTTTATTGCACGTTGCATATACACCCTTATACTTTATTATACATTATTATACCCGTGACCTCATGGTTCTAATGATATAATTAATATGAAGTACCTTGGTGTATAAATGTATTAACATGTACCTTCGTGGTAAGATTAGAAGTTCTCGTCATGCTAAGTAGACCGCCTCATGAAATATTTGAGTCATATGTAAGTCAAACGTCTAGGTTGGAAATATTACGGTTGCGATTAAGAAGTTGACGGAGGTTTGTTGAAAGTTAAGATTTGAAATCCTTAGTATTAATTAGTATTGGCTTTCTCGGTTCTTTACTCACAACATACTTGGAGTTACGGGGTGATCAACTTTCCAAATTGAAGGTCTACGAGTCTAATTGACTTGCTATTAACGTCGGCTTATCTGTCAGTCGCGTCGGCTAATCTCCAAGGACACAAATCATTCGTCGATACGATGTTGGAGTAAGAAGTTATGCGCAATTTACCACGAGACTGCGCGATTTCCGAAAGACAGAATTTTGATAGGACACCGACTAGCTTCACCCATGTGCTTATGTGTCTCACCTCCGTGCTTCAACTATGTGCTTCACTTATGTGTTTCCTCTATGTGTTTCGCCTATGTGTTTCATCTATGTGCTTTACCTACTAGCTTGAGAAAGGTGGAGGCCATATTGATCTTTTTCTTATAGATCGGCCCAAGGCCAACCCTCTATCCTCCCCAAGATTTTTAAGACTGATTCTCTTCTTCAAGCTTCAAGGTAAGTTGATGCTAAGTTTAAGCTCGAGTTCTTCTTCCCCGTTAATCATGTGTTGCTTGTATTGATTCTTCTCCGATTGTAGTTGTTCAAAGATTACTTTAAGGTGAAGTAAAGTAAGAAAATCACAGGATTTTGACAGCCAAGGTAAGCTTTCTTGTTTATGATCATCCGCGAGCTCGTATGAGCGTTTAAATTATGTTTTTGGTAAGAAGTCATCGGACCGTGATAGGAAGCTGTGGGTTCAAGTTATGTAAAGTGATTTAGGGGATGATTTCTTACTATATGGAGTTCAGGAAGGGTTAGGTAGCTCGGGTAAGATAAGTTGTTGTTAAAAGAAGGTCGGGTGTGGAGTACACCATTGTATTATAGCCTCGGGAGCTCGTCGCACTTTGATTGCTTGATGATATTGGTGGTATAGCTGTAGTATATTGTTAGGCTATGATTATGTTGATATTAGCCCCGTCTTAAATAAGTTAGGCGTCTAATGAAAGGATTGACTTGTCATAGTCATCCGAAGGATCCAATCAAGGTATGTAAGGCTATTTCTTCTTTCGTCGTTGCGACACGACCCCCAATTTATTATTTTCCATGTATGAGCTATAAAGCCTAAGAATTAGGAAAGCATGTCAATTCCATTTTATTGGTTTCATGAGTCGAATAAGAGTCATGTCATATACTTACAAATCGACACTTCATGTAGTTGTTCTACTCCTAGGATTGAGTTTCCAGATTACCCTTATTTTGGGTTATAGATTGTTACTTAAGATGAATCAGTTTAGTGTAGTCATTTAAAGTCTTTCATGAGTGTATTATCATTCAGGTGATATTGTGAAACGTTCACCAGGAGCTTATTATACTCCTGACTGCGGATGAGTTTACAGATTATATAGATTAATAGTAGAACCTTCTTGAGTTGTCTGTCAACATGTTTTCCATCCTTTATGAGATTCAATTGAATGAAACATTGTGAATTTTCCATTCGTATACTTGATGTTCACTTGTCCCTTTCATGTGATATTATTCTTATCATATCGAGCTTTCACATGGTCTTGTAGAACTCCTCGTCTAGTTGAGAATGTCAAGTTCTTTACAGGAGAAACCCAGATGTTATATGTTTATCAACTGAATCATTTTCACAGATTTCATCAGATCAGGTGTAACACTTTCATAAGCTAATGAACAAATATCCCAAGAATGCTAATTATATATATATATATATATATATATATATATATATATATATATATATATATATATATACATACATACACATGTTACATGCCCTATGGACTGTCCGGTGAAAACATTGCTCGTTTGTATATTATATGTTGCATGCACTATGGATTGTCCGGTGAAAATATTGCTCATTTATATATTTATATGTTGCATGCCTTATGGACGGTCTGGTGAAACACATAGGTGCATAATAGAGGTTGACTATAGACAGACTGATGAAACGCATAGTTCAATACATGTAAAGGTGAGCCCTATGGATAGTCTGGTGAAACTCATATCTGCAACCCTTGTTGTCTTTCATTTGTGCATATTACTACATTTATATTATATATTGTATCCCACACATGACCTATATGGCTCACTTGTTAAAAAAAGGTAAGGAATGAATCCAATGTATACGATCCCAAATGCTACAGTGAACGATCTCAGACTGTTGCTATATATAGCAACTCAAAAGCATTATTAGTAAGATTCAAAAGAAGTTCAGAATGACTTAAGTATAATAAGACTTCATGTGATTCCATAGGTTGTTTCCTAACCTCATGATATACCCACTTGATTGTGTTTCATTTATCTCTTTTATGAGCTTCATATTTGCATATGCTATCATGTCTGCCTTACGCAAGTATATTTTTTTTTGTACTCAAGTCCCTTTTGTCCGGCGATGTATTTATATTGCAGGTTCAAATGCACAGGTTGACAAACTTCCTCGCTAAGCATTTGTGTGCATTCAGCTGTTGAGTGGTGAGCTTCATTCTATATGGAGCTGAGTCGAGTCTAGTACTTTTATTGTTATATAAAGAGATTACAGGATCATGTCCTAACAGTGTGACAGTTGTACAGTTCTAGTCATCATAGAGGCTTCATAAATGTACATTGGTAGTCACTTGTGTAAACTTGTATATCAATCATATGTTAACAGGCTCGAGGGATCACTTATCTGTATACATATGCCCGTTGGTTTGTTCATGTGTTCATAAGAGTTTGTTGTATCATTTGATCTAGGTCCATCAACACTTGCATAGTTCACATATAGATGGTTTGCTCCGTCAGTTTAAGGCATCTGCCTCACCCAGGTTTGAGGCATGATAATAAAGATAATAAAGAGAAAATCTTAATATAAAAAAAAATATAATAAAAATAGTTATTATAATAACTTCATCAAGCTTCATCTAGTATCCCAACAGAAAAAATTACTCCATAAAAGAGTATTTGAATCTAACAAAGACTAGGAATAAAGACAGAAACAAAGACTAGGTTATGATGTCTATCTTATTAATATTGATGTGTACTCACTACATACTATATAGGTACACATGCATGTGAATTGTTATAAACATGTAGCATCTAATAGCTATGTACTCTTTTAATATCAGAATCTTTCCATGTTTCCTTCTCACCTCTTTATAAGTAAATCCTCTATTGAAACAAATGCCCTTAAATTTTAGACAAATTTTGTGGAGTATGACACTAGAACACTCATTTTTCTTATAATTGAGTAAATATGTAAGATTTTTTTTTAATTGCTTGAAACAGTCAAATAAGGAGCATATATCTATACATAAGCATGAAAAGTTGGCTGCCTCATTAGTTAAGTTGCCTTCATAAGGAACAATTGCTATGTACCCTGGAATTTTTGAAAATATGCATGAATACCAGCTCTACTGCAGATATTTATTTGTTAATTTCCATGAATGACAAGTACCTCATTTAACTCAATAGTTGGGATTTCTCTGGTAGTAGCTCCAACTCCCCCTTCCCCTTCCCCCTGAATTTCTTTTTGTATTAGTATTTACTGAAAATGGCTAAAATTTCCCTCAAACTATTTGAAATAGCTCATATTTACCCTTCGTTTGTTTTTTGTATCAAAATTACCCTTGTCGTCTATGTTTTGGACCACAAATGCCCTTAAACCATTAACCTTGTCACATGGCAGTCCAACTAGGTTAAATTTACTGAAATGACCGTCCAATTACGCAATCCAACATGGAAAAAATCTTATGTTTTTTTCTTCCTTGTTGAATCCTAATTACAAAAAAGAAATCAGAAAATTAAAAACATACCAAATAATTCTTGATTGGTTTCATCGAAGATCTTACTGCGGTTTATGATTAGATTTAAAAACTCCATTGTTCTTTTTTGTGAATTTATGATTGGTTTGATCTAGACTTTTAGTTGCTTATCCCTCAATTCTTGCTTAACACTCGGAGCTTCACAACATCAACCCCAACAAGATTTAGATTTTCACAAACCCATTTTTAGATTTCAAGCTTTTAAGAACTCTTCCATGATTTTTTTTTTTTTTGGGTTTTAGCTCAAATCTGCAAATACCAATCTTTAAATCAAGAAACCAGATGTTAAAGTTCAATTTTCAACTATAATCGCAATACCCAAGCAATTTATAGTAACATACAATTAAATCTCTTCAAATCTGACACGAAATTTTTACACTTCAAAGAACCCAACAACAACTAAAATAATTTCACCAACAAGCTTCAAATCAGTAGCTATTTTCGAATTCCGACACACAAAGAATAGCGACACAAGTTTTCCAACAACAACCAACCATTTGAATTAAATTTTCAGCTTGAGATTCGTTGACCCCAAAACCCAACAATGAACTCGATCCTTCAACGCATAGTTACAACTTCAAACAAATTTCACCACACTTCGAAATTGGAGTTTCAAAGTCCGGACAACAACTCAAACAAGAATAATGAAAGAACTATTTTTGATATATTTCAGTTTTTTTATTCTTTTTTGTGATTGGGGTTCAACAAGGAAGAACAAAACATAAAAGGGGAGGGGGAGAGAGGATCTTTCCAATGTTGGTTCGCCGGTAACAAATCAAAGGTTGGTTGTTCAATTGATTGCATATTTGAATGAACAGTATGATAGAGTTGCTACATTCATTCAGCAGAGTAATTCGTTGCCTCCAATTTATGAGACTCGTTCGAGGTTGATTCTCGAGGAGACACAAAAACTAAAAACATGCATCCTTAAGAGCAGTTTCTGGCGAAACTGCCATCGTCTCCACCAATTCATTTTTCGCGGATTTTCAGCCACAAAATTCTGGTTCGAGTGGCAATGGAAATTGAAACAATAATGGTAAAAAATGAGGGTCAAACTGTAACAATCACAAAGGAAAAAATAATGGTGGAAAGGGACGGGGTAGGGGCGGCAACTAACCAGCCGGCGGTAGCAACCAATCGGGTGAGTGGCAGCCCAACCAGTCGGGGCAGTGGTCACCTGCCTAGCCCGTCGCAAACCAGTAAGGGCAGTACCCACCGTGGGCCTGGACCCCACAGTGACTGTCCCGCCATGGGCCAGACCTTCTTCTTCAAATCGCCAGCCCGAAATTCTAGGTTCTCGTCCGCAACACGCATTTGCAACCCAGACACCATCTTCTGTTGGTTATGCTCCCACCGATATCGAACAAGCCATAAACAACATGAATCTGAATGTTTCAGATGAGTCTTGGTACATGGACACAAGGGCTACGTCTCACGTGACGACATCTCAAGGTAGTCTCTTAACTTATTTTAATATGAGCAGTAATAAAAATATTGTTGTGGGCAGAAAATTCCAATTCGTGGTATTGGTCAGGTAAAACTACCCTCCCCACACCCACCATTATATTTGAGAAACGTCTTACATGCACCAAAACTTATCATAAACGTGATCTCTGTACGACGTTTTACGATTGACAACAATGTTTATGTGAATTTTGATCCGTTTGACTTTTTTGTGAAGGATTTTCAAACGGGAATGCCACTAATGAGATGTAATAGCATGAGAGACTTGTATCCCATCACTCTCGCTTCCAACAATCTGATCAAACCATCAACTTTTGCAGTTATTTCCCCTATTGTATGGCACAATCGGTTGGGACACCCTGGAGCATCAGTTTTCAATAATCTTAGGAAGAATAATTTTGTTACTTGTAACAAACTTTTGAAAAACATGCTAAACTTCCTTTTTCATCCTTTACTTCTCATACGCTTATGCCATTTGATCTTATGCATTGTGATTTGTGGACATCACCAGTTTTGAGTTCTGCGGGTCATAAATATTATATGCTTATTTTGGATGATTATTCGAATTTCTTGTGGACATTTCCCTTAGGGCAAAAATCACAAGCTTTCACAATTTTTAAACAATTTAGTGTTTTTATCAAAACTCAATTTGACAAATCCATTAAATGATTTCAATGTGACAATGGGAGGAAATTCATAAATACTCAGTTTAATGATTTTTGTCATCAAAATGAGATGTATTTGCGTCTTTCATGTCCACATACATCACCTCAAAATAGGAAAGCCGAAAAAAATCAAACGATTAACAATATGATTCGCACACTTTCTGTGCATTCTTCCACACCACCAAAGGTATGGCATCATGCACTTTAAATGACTACTTATCTTTTAAATATTCTTCCTAGAAAAATAGTGTCAAACGTGTCACCTACACAAATGTTGTATCATTGTTTCCCATCTTTTACATATTTGAGGGTGTTTGTATTATTCTTTGTTTTCGTCCACAACCATTAATAAATTGCAGGCTCGTTCCACTCCTTGCATGTTTTTGGGATACCCACAAAATCATAGGGGATATAAATGTTATGATATGACAAATGAGAAAATCATTATTTCTCGTCATGTAGTTTTTGATGAGTCTATCTTCCCGTTTGCTAATTCTTATGTGACATCTTAACCATCATATGATTTTTTGGACAACGGAATACATCTAATATTACACCACCATCTTAATACCCAAAATCAGGTGGGACCTACCCAATAAAACTCCCAAAAATGTCCCGGCCCAACCACAAAACGGGACTGGACCAGTCCACGTTCGGAGCCCACTTTACCGACGGTCTCGACCCAATCCATTTTTAGTGGAAGCCAGGCCCAAGTGAGGGAACCCACTGCTCCCTCACCCACACACCTATCCATCCCAATAGCATGTGCATCATCTCAGCCCAATAACCCAACGACAACCCAATTTCAACCACATTCTAATTTGGGCCAAAATACCACCTCTCGGCCCAATGCCATACCCGAGACCCCTAGTACCAGTCGATGATAGCACAACCTCGGACCATTGAAACACGTGGCATACACGAGATTTTTTAGCCCAAATGGCATTTTAAATTACTATCTTCGGTCCAACTGTTACCTCTACCAAAGAAGCCCTATCAGACCCGAATTGGAAAGCTGTCATGTTAGACGAAATTAATGCTCTTATTAAAATAAGACGTTGGAATTAGTGTCCGTCCATCTAATGTGAACATAATTAGGTCTATGTGGATTTTCTGTCATAAAAAGAATTCGGATGGCTCTTTTGCGAGATACAAAGCTCGTCTTGTTGGTGATGGCAGGTCTAAGCATGTTGGAGTAGATTGTGGTGAAACTTTCAGTTCGGTAGTTAAGCCAACAACTATCAGTACTGTTCTTAGTCTAGCACTATTAAAATCCTGGACCATTTATTAGTTAGATGTCAAAAATGCATTCTTACATGGTCCTCTGCAATAGACAGTTTACATGCACCAGTCGTTGGGTTTTCGAGACTCTACACATCCAGATTATGTTTGCCTGTTGAAAAAATCTTTATATGGTTTGAAACATGCTCCCCAAGCATGGTATAACAGGTTTGCAGGGTTTTTGTATCCAAATTGGGTTTCTCACACATCAAGTCCGATCAGTCATTGTCCATTTATAGAAAGGGAAATGACATGACATATATCATTGTATATGTAGAAGAAATTATTCTCACATCATCATCTACATCACTTCGCCAGTCTATTATTTCTCTTTTTGCAGCAGAATTTGCAATGAAGGACTTGGGTCATTTAAATTATTTCCTAGGCATTGTTGTGACTCAATATGCAGGTGGTCTATTCCTCAGTCAGAAGAAGTATGCCGAGGAAATAATTGAAAAAGCCGGAATGTCCTCCTGCAAACAATCACATACGTCGGTCGATACAAAGGCAAAATTAAGTAACTCTACAGGTACTCCATACAGTGATCCAACACATTACCGCCACCTCGAAGGGGCCTTGCAGTAATTGACTTTCACGAGACCCGATATTTCCTATGCGGTCCAACAAGTTTGTTTACACATGCATGATCCGAAGGAAGAGCATATGGGGGCCCTCAAGAGAATTCTGTGGTATGTTCAGGATACTATTTATTTTGGTTTGCATCTGTATAAGTCCTCCATTTTGAGTCTCTCCACTTATACAAATGCGGATTGGGGTGGCTTCCTAGACACATGGCGTCCCACATCTGGTTATTGCGTGTTCTTGAGGGACAATCTTATTTCATGGTCGTCAAAATGACAACCAACGTTGTCTCGGTCGAGTGCTGATACAGAATAACGAGGGGTATCCAATGTGGTTGTTGAATCATATTGGCTCTGTAATCTTTAGCTATAGCTACATTGTTCGATTAAAAAGGCAACCGTGGTTTATTGTGATAATGTGAATGCGATATACTTATCCGGTAATCCTGCCCAGCATCAACGCACAAAACACATAGAAATTGATACATTATTTATCCAGAAAAAGTTTGCATGTGGCCAAGTCCGAGTTCTCCATGTACCGTACCGTTATCAGATTGCTGATATTTTTACCAAAGGTCTTCCGCGCGTACAATTTGATGATTTCAGGGACAATATCAGCATCCTAGAACCTCCCGCTAAGATTGCGGGGGACTGTTGATCCCATAATTATCTCATATCATAATCAAATCACATCAATTGTAATCACATGATTATGATAAGATTGTAAATTAGTATCAATTCATTTAGGATGATTAGATAGTTCTTCCATAATATTAGCATTGTATATTTGTATATATACTTTACCTATGGGAATGAAATAAACCATCGGAACAGGACAATCTAGATCAGTAATTATATCAAGAACTAAATGAAGCAGTATCAATACATGAGGTATTCAAAACCTGTAGAAAATACCCATAATTTATTAGATATCAGCTACTCAAAACATGCAACATGAGTATTAAGTTATGTTTAGTTTCTGAGGTCTGGCTAAAACTTATTATCAACTAAAAAGAATTGTCATACTTACTAAAGCAGAAAAACTAAAAGACCATTATTTTTCTCAAACTGAGAATGGTTCCTTATTTATCAAGTTTCGCTCAATTCTCTTGAGCTCCGTCAAAGCAACCAGATGCCGAATGCCACCACCAAATTTATTTCAGCGAGCTCGAACTAAAGTTGATTAGTTGTAGCTAAGTGAACTAGGAATGCCCGGATTCTCAAGGCAAAATGGACAACAACTGACACTCTCCTCTTGCAAATGGGGCAAGTGTTCTGGAGCTTGTTCAACTCTTTAATACAACCAACATGGTATAAAAGGCCACAATCGATTTTCGGAAGTTCTTCCCAATTGAAATACTCATCCTAGACACACAAAAAAAAAAGAGGTCAGAATCAAACTTAAGTAAGCTGACAGACTTGGGGGGGGGGGCTACAAAAAATTAAAGTTAGCTACAAACTATTGGAACTAAAGAAGTACGGGAATAGTAAATAACTATTACAAGTTCTTCGAAAGGGGAAACAACAAATATTATAACAACAAGTTGTCAATCTTTTAATCTTTGAACTAGAGCTTCAAATCTGGATCTTGTATTCAGAAATACAAGAAAATGAACTGCTACACTTTTGTCATGTCGAACCGTTGAGAATCCAAACAGTTAGAGTCCTTTGAGATTCAATTTCACACCTGAAACACTTAGCAACCAATTAGATAATCACAACACCACCGACTGAGTCGAGAGATGGCTCTCTGTCTTTAATACAAGATTGCCCCCATATATATATATGATTTTATGGAAGTGTGGGCAATAGTCTCCCAAGATAAAATAGCAAACCATCAAATATGCAAAGCCTACAAAAATGATCCCAGCGACGAACACGAATAAAGAAGATTGCTAAGAGAAGGATTGCTATCAGGAAAATCTGATCTTTTTGTGGGGTTGTTAACTTGTGTATCTGTCTATAAAATTGAGCCAAAGGTCTCAATTTATAGGTGTGCAAGATGGCTCTTCATATGCACATGTAATGACCTTTCAATAGCCATGTAATGGCACAAGTAATGGCCAATTAGTGGTGGAATCAATGTCATTGAAGCCACCTAAACAGCCAAAACTTTTGGCCTTCCATCGCACAGTCACTGCCAAGGAAGCGCTGCGGCTCTGCCACACTGGCGTCTCGGCGTCGCGGCTCCAGTGGCCATCGGGCCAATTAACTCCACGGCCCAGCCCAGGAGGCGCCGCGGTTCTCCGATTGTTGGAAATTTACTAATGTGGAATTAAGTTTATCCCATTATTTATGACTCGAATAATTGGGGCCCCGCACTTCAGAAACGTCGTTTCCACACACGTGCACTCGTAGTGCCAAGTATCATAAATTTTGTTAGTGAAAGAGATATTGATACGTAAGTAAATATTTGAGACATAGAATAATGGACGGTTATTGGCTAAATAATAAGTGTTCCACATCGGTAACCGAAGGAAGGATTGTGCAAAGTGTAAGATGGTACGGGTCGGGAAGGGCCGCGGCACCACCAGGACGGAATTCCAAAAGTTTGGCTGATTATGGAGAGATTTTGGAGCATTAAAGTGGCAGTTTTTCCTCCATAAATCAGCCATTATTTGGCTGCATTAATTGGTGAATTAAAGGGCTATTACATGACATTTAAATGGTCATTACATGGGCAATTGAAGAGGTTAGTCTTACGCTACTATAAATTGAGGCCTTTGGCTCAATTCTACACACTTTTCAAGAACAACAATTCTGAAATTCTTGTTGCAAATGATTTCCTCTTAGCAATCTTTTGTTATTTGTTTTCTTCACTAGAATCACTTCTGTTTGCTGTACATAAATGATAGTTTGTTGTTTTATCTTGGGAGACTATTGCTCGCTAACGTAAAAACATATATACGGGGCAATCTTGTCTTAAAGACAGAGTGTCATCACTCGACTTAACACAATTGTAACACTTCCAGATTTAGCGTCTCTTGATTTCAGGTTATCAAGATTCAAAGAGCTTTTTGCAATTGGTATAAAGATTCAAGACTGATTCAATAACTCAACAAACTTGTTGTTGTCACAATTCTTATTTACTACAAGCTTATTGTTATTGGTCTAAGTTAATTATCCTTCCTTGTCTATAATGTGTTTAGATAATATCTGAATAAAAGTGTGTAAAGCAAGGCTAGGAATATGAATGTGTTTTCATTAAAATTTATATTCCCTACACTCTAAAATCAGAAATTGAATCTCCCTCCTTTCCGGTTAAAGATTGGTACTGAAAAAAAAACTTAAAAGATCCATTTTTTTTGTGTAATTATTAAAAGTGTGTAAAGTATGTTCGCACATACGAAGGAGAGAGATCCCCTGACTGTGCGAAAACTGTTACCACTCTTAAGAAAGCACCATGAATTGTCTGGGCACCAATCTTAAGGGAAGAAGACTTAAATATAATGGCTTATCTTAAGACATTGAATCTGTCACACTATCTGACAGAAAATCCTTCATTTGATAGGATGGTATTGGACACTCAGTCGTACAAAGCCTACGGGCGACTGGAGTGGGCCAGTGTTTCCAAGTCTTAAATGATCTGAAGGACAAAAGAAAGACAAAAGAAATTGGACACTCAGTCTACAAAAGCAATTGGAGTGGGCCAGAGTATCCATATCACATATGATCCGGTTACGCCCTAACCACGGGCAAGAGGTTGTTCATGTGAAGCAACGCCACATCTAAAGTAGAAGGGGTTGGAGAGGTTGTCCTTTAAAAGGACTTCAGGGAATGAGATCACTCTAAAATGAGGTGATACATGTCCCAAACTTGGTTTCAGGGACGTTGTTGGTCAAGCTGGTTTGAGACTAGTCCAACATGTCTGTAATAACTAAGAATGGTACAGTGTGTCTGTAGCCAAATGAATGATATATTTGTAATCTGTGCATCTATGCCATCATAGATTAAGACACGTTAAATAGAAAGTCATTCAAAAGCTAACAAAGTTGAGATTGTTGCCTTATGTCGACATAAATCCTCAAAATAAATGTGAGGTGAGCAAAGAGGCAAAATCACTTTTCCATGAAAGAAGCATCGCTCCTCTAGAACTTAGTCACACCTACATGGGTGATTTGAAGTTTGTACAAAATAGAGGGGGGAGACAAGTACTTTGTGAGCTTCATTGATGATAGTACAACGTATTGCATCCTTTGTTTGTTGAAAAGCAAAGATGAAGCTATTGAAGCGGATAAGCGCTACAAAGCAGAAGTTGAAAATCAACTAAGCCTACGGATTGAGGAATTCGTAGTGATAGAGGGGGAGAATGTGAAGCATTGTTCATCAAACGACTGTTCCTTACTCACCTTAGTCTAACGGTGTTAGCCAAGCGCAAAGCCGTACGCCCAAAATATGTGGGGCATGGCGATCCTTACCGCTAATGTGATTCTCAATAGAACTCCACATAAGGATAAAGGTAACCCTCCATGTGAAACATGGAAAGAATCCCACCTACAAATGTTGTGATGTGGAGTGGCTTGGTAGAGATTGGAATATCGAAACAGGTCAATTTGGACCTAAGACTGTAAATTGCATAACTACTGTATCTGCAAATAACAGTAGTGCTTATCGCCTCTTAGTGTTAAAGAATGTTGAGTTCATTGAAGACATCTTTCCTTGAAAGGAAAAAAGAAATAATTGCTCAAGGTTAACAAGAACCCGCGAGTGCCTAATTATCCGGAACCAGACGTTCCTGATCTACAGGACTTGGAAGTTGCTGACTATCCGGAACTTAATATTCCAGATCTACAGAACTCATGGATTATAGATTTTGAACTGAGACAGAGCAAAGAGGGGACAAAGACTTGGTCCAGGCCTTCTAGCTTGCATGGTTGAGAATGAACCATGGACAATTAACAAAGAATTGTCATCTCCAGAAGCACTGCTTTGGAAAGAAGCTACAGAGAGAGATAGATTTCATCAGATAGAACTATACTTGTGTAATTGTTGACCTTCCTCCGAGAAAAGAACATTTGGGTTGTAAAAGTGGATACTCAAATTGAGTACAAAGTAGGTGGATCTACTAACGAGTATAAGGCCTCGGCTACTTGGACATGTGCTCCCCATGTGAATAGCTTAACATCTAGGGCCAATGCAGTCTTGCTTGAATGGATGTTGAGACAGCCTTCCTAACCGGAGAGTTGGAAGGGGAGGATCAGGGTTGGTTTGTTGGACTGTTGGGCTTCTTCCTGAACTTTTTTTTTGGTCCTTGAAATGTTTAAATTTTGGTCCTGGAAGTTTCAGATGAAACAGAAATAATGAATCTGACAACATAAACATTGACTCTGAAGTTAGAAAGCCAAGAGTCTGAAAGTGGAAGTCATATTGAAATAAAGTTACGATATGAAAAATATGGGCATCACAGATGACATCTTAGGAATTGGGATTTCTAAGACATCTAACGGACTGGTTTAATTACAAACTTATTTGTGAGGTATTTGACAGCCTCGTTAAGTCACCAATGGATACGAATAATAGAATTGATTGGAATCATGGATCACCCGTATACCAGGAGTGATATGCGCAGGTCACATGTAGTTCAATATATTTTACACACTACAACCGACCTGGTATCGGCTTACAAAGTAGATCAGTTGAACTAAGGTTCACTCGTGATTCTGGAAATGATAGTTAGAAGGCGTTAAATCGGATATAATGATATCTGAAATATTCGCTTATCTACGGATTATGGTATTCTGGATGTCCAAGGTTCTGAGAGAATACAGTGATGCAAACTGGACATCGGACTTGAAGAACACCAAAGCCACAAGTGGATGTGTATGGTGTGTCTTTGGAAATCCTCTAAGCAAACTTGCATCAGCCGATTCATGATGGAATCGGAGTTTATAGCTTTAGATAAAGTATGAAAAGAAGTTTAGTAACTTCACGACCTCCTAGAGGATGTCCCTTATTGGGAGAAACCTGTGCATTCGTCAGTTATACACTGTGACTAGCCAGTCGGCTTCAGGGAGGGCACGGATGACGGCGTCTGGACATATTAGTTAGAGACATAAGACCGTTGGGCAGTTGATCATCACGGGTGTCACTTCCTTGATTACTAATCAAAGGATATAGCGGACCCTTTAACTAAGGGACTACCCGAAGTTCAAGAGTTCTGCCTGTCTAGGGAAATGGACTTAAAACCCAAACAATACGAACCGTTGTGGTGGTAACCCAACCATATTGACTGGAGATCCCAAGAATTTGATTCAATGAGAAAACTAAGTTGTAAAAGGTTCAGTTGAGCGCTTCGATGGAAGCAAGTGCACTTCGGATTATGATTTCTGTAAAGAAACGTAAATCCAAAGTCGTTGTCGCGATAGATGTTAAGTGCTACCTGCATGGTGTGTAAAGGTTAAGTTTCAAAACCTTTAACGACTCCTCAAATGGTTGAGGTTAAGGTTTGGACTTTTAATAATTCCTAACGTTTATGAAGCGGGGTATAGCAAGATATCTTATAGGAGATCACCTATTTAAGTGCGAGGACAGGCCGCCTCAAATGAACGCACTTAAGAATCCAAGTGTGTTCACGGCCACAACGGGCAGAACAATAAGAAGAAACGAATAAAGGGGAGGTATTGTGTTGGTACCGTTGTCTTGGCTTACATTAAAAACTGACGGTTCAAGACATCACGTTCACCGCGCAGTAAGTAAGTCCGATGGTATTCAACTAGGGAAGGTTCAAAGCGGAAGCTACCTCTCCTGATGCAATATATTTTCACTGAAAGATTGCTGAAAGTAGGCACCTTGTGTGTGCGCCAAAATCTCTTTCAAGAGGGGATTGTTGGAAATTTACTAATGTGGAATTAAGTTTATCTCATTATTTATGACTCAAACAATTGAGGCCCCGCATGTCGGAAATGTCGTTTTCACACACGTGCACTCATAGTGCCAAATATTGTAAATTTTGTTAGTGAAAGAAATATTGGTATGTAAGTAAATGTTTGAGACATAGAATAATTGACGCTTATTGGCTAAATAACAAGTGTTCCACATCGGTAAACGAAGGAAGGATTGTGCAAAGTGTATGATGGTACGGGTCGGGAAGGGCCGCGGCACCACCCGGACGAAATTCCAAAAGTTTGGCTGATTATGGAGAGGTTTTGGAGCATTAAAGTGGAAGTTTTTCCTCCATAAATCAACCATTATTTGGCTGCATTAATTGGTGAATTAAAGGGCCATTGCATGGCATTTAAATGGACACTACATAGGCACTTGAAGAGGCCATTCTTACGCTACTATAAATTGAGGCTGTTGGCTCAATTCTACACACATTTTTCAAGAACAATAATTCTGAAATTCTTGTTGCAAATCCTCTCCTCTTAGCTATCTTTTGTTATTTGTTTTCTTCGCTAGAATCACTTGTGTTTGCTTTGCACAAATGATAGTTTGTTGTTTTATCTTGAGAGACTATTGCTCGCTAACGTAAAAGCATATATACGGGGCAATCTTGTCTTAAAGACAGAGTGTCATCACTCAACTCAACACAGTTGTAACACTTTCAGACTTAGTGTCTCTTGATTTCAGGTTATCAAAATTCAAAGAGCTTTCTGTCATTGGTATAAAGATTCAAGACTGATTCAATAACCCAACAAACTTGTTGTTGTCACAATTCTTATTTACTACAATCTTGTTGCTATTGTAATCTTTATTGTTTATCCTTTCGAAGCACTTGTAATAGGTATTTACTATTCTCGTGTTATTTATCCAACACAAACTTCGTCGCTAATTCGTTGTTAATTACTCGTAGCTAACATAATTTCATGATTATTCATCGCTAAGTAGGATTAGCAACGTATTTTATTGTTTAGCTATAGAATTTGTTTGTCACTAGTTCTATTTTTTCTAGTAGTCCGGGGGGATTCTAAATTAGGTGTAGCTTACCAAACATATGCAGCGCCAGTGCTCCTTGCTCCCGGGACATGTTATTGAATTGGCTGCCTTGTACTTATGCAGATTAACGTTTAACAAAAGAACTCTTGCTCTACCTCCAGCACGAACATACTCATGGAGTTCGACTAAGCCCTAAACGATAAAACACTATATATGTGGATATGATCCGGCACTATAACTCTACATCCGCCATGGCTACACTATTTTGACTGAAGTGGAACCAAATGAAGTAACGACACTATGAGTGTTACTTTGACAGACAGTTCAGCTGACTTCAGACTTCATAAAGACTAGGCTTGATGCTATTTCATAAAGACTACAGATACACACGTTACCTAAATGTATCAGTTGTTATGTCATTCAAATAATAGCGGAAGAGTAAATCCTTTAAATGTCAAAAACTCAAAATACATCATCGACAACCCTCTAAGTTTGTCAGTTTCTTTTCATGTAGACACCTAAACTAATGCAACAGCCGATTAGAAACCTGAACTTGAGTCCAAATGTATCTATTTGACACGAGGCACTCAAGTCTTTTGAAAAACTTAAAGTGTATGTTTAAAATCAATTTAAAATGTGGTTATTAGTCATGAGTCGCACAAAATTTTATGTGCACATGGTGTTCATATCAAATTAAACAATTAAAAATTAAAGTGAGTATATATAGTATTTAATCATGACTAAGTGTTATATGTATATACGAAAGACACTTATTTTGTGTTCATTAGTTTGATATAAACACATAGGACAAGTATGTTTTTAACATATTTTCCGCCCCAAAACTTTATTTTTGACTTTGTTTCCAGACCCATATGAAAGTGAATTAACACAATTTGTTGAAGTTGATAATATTAGCCATTTTGTAATTCGGATAGTGTAAGTACTTTTGCTGGCACGTGACAAAACATTTCAAGCGTTTATCCTAGCTCCCCTATCGATCTGCAATGACGCATGATATTAGTATATAAAATTTCTCTTTAGTAACAAAAATTGGTCATAGATTTTAAATATTATGTAAAAATTATGGAGTTGTGTTTGATTATACTTTTTGCTAAGAATGTTTGGGGTAATATTCATGTTTAAATGTATTTAAATACAACTTCAAAAGTGGAAAGTGAGTTGAAAAATAGGTTATTATTGTTCTCCAAATTTGAAATACAGCTTCAAGTTGAATTTGAAATTTTCATGTTCAAACACTGATTTTCAAATAAAGTAAAAAAATTATTCCTAACAAAAATGAATAGTTTTGTATGATCAAACGGGTCCCAAGTAACGACATAGTATAGTGAGATGTGCATGCTACTAATTGGATACTTTAATATCGGTAGGAAAATAAAACTTTGTTCCTAGTTTTGGGAAGAGCTAAAGTAGATTTAATTAGGCAAAATACATAGACAAACATTTAAATTTGGCTTTAACTATATATCAATTTGACACTTAACTTGTCCAATGATCAAGTAGATATCTCATGACTTGACACAGGTATGTCTCGTGAACACCCGAATCCAGTAGACCACATGCGTGAGTTACAACCCAGATGACGTGAGAAATGAACGATCAATAAATGATACGTGTAATTTTATAAAAAAATAATCTTCTTTTTTTAACAAAAATGGGAAGTTGAGTATGTTTCTCATACAAATTATGAACAAAGGAAGATTATGAGTATGTGTCTATTTGTTGCTGTTTACACAATTTTGTTGTTACTTTCTTGGAGTCTCTCCAAACCCGCCTTAGCTTCCATTTAGTGGCCTGCTCTGTATGCATAATGTGCTATTAAGGGTAGTTTGTAGAGTTCTATCAATGGTGGTGGATTCGGTGGTGGATTTTGGAAGCCAAGAAATTGACGATTGTGATGAGCAATAGCATGATGAATCAAAAAGTCTCCAGTACCTACGGTTAATTGCTATTTTCATTACATTATTAGAAAATCACTATTTTTTTACTGAAAATTGTTCAGTTGCTTTTCCTAGAGATATTTTGATTGAATCGGTGAAACAAGAAAAATTAGTAGTGTTTTCATACGAAAATCAGGAAATTTCTCAGTGTTTCAAAATGAATCTCTTTCCCACAAGTGTTTTTTCAGTGAGCCGGTTAGATGGGAGTGAAGTGGAAAAATCACAGTTTCACACAAATTGTTCACTAATTTGTCGCTAGTAAATGTCTCTGTTTCTAATAGTGTTAACATACAGTAATTAATTTCAAAATGAAAGAAAAACGAAAATAGTAGTGAGAGCCGACATAGAGTTGCATCAGCCGTGGATATAGACTAGGCTAAGAGACGAGTCAGCCCCACGAGTGTTAGTATCACTAGAAAGATCTTTATAACTTAGGATATTTCTTATTTTATTCCCTTTAGTGTAAAAGTATTTTTACTTTCCTAAAGCTCATTCCTTGGATGGATAAAAAAGATTGTGTCTATAGAAAGGAAATTTGCAGAAGTGTTTCTAGATCTCATAAAATAAGGCATAATTTCTAACAAAACTTTTCATTTCTTGACCGGTATTTTTCTGTTGCATGGTATTTTTTTATACGAAGAGGAGCCTTGGAGTAACTGGTAAAGTTGTTGCCATGTGACCAGGGGGTCATGGTTTAAGCCGTGAAAACTATTGGAAATTAGCCTTTGGCGGGGAGATGCGTCCACCCATCTTTGATGAATTAAACACTTGTGTTCCGCATGTTGGAAACCTTGTCTCTTCGCACATGCATGATCTACGAAGTGAGTAGATGACCGTATGGCCAAGAATCGTCTAATTTCGTTGAGAAATGAAAGAGATATTGGTCCGCGAAGTAAGGTGTTTAAGGCATGGAAATGTGGTGTGGGACAAATCTACCACATCAGTGGAAATAGGAAGAATTGCTCTCTATATAAGTCTCTAATTGGTAAAGGCTTTGGGACCCCAAGGGGTATCCCATGTGTTTAAAGGAGGGAAGACTTAGATGTGTTTGGGTTCATGGCTAAGCCCACACGCGCGCCGCCGCAGCCCGCCCGTCCGGTCCGGTCTTGGGCTCGGGCTCAGGTTTCGGGTTTCGGGTTTCGGGTTTCGGGTCACGGGTCACGGGTCGTGGGCTGTGGGGACTTTCTGATATTATCTTTTTGGACCAGAGAACTCTGTCAGATGTACAGTTTGATCCCTGGAGTTTCATATGTACAGTTTGGACCTGGATTCTTTCATATGTATAGTTTAGTCCCTAAAGTTTCAATATTTACAGTTTGGTCCCCAGAGTTTCTGGAGACTTTTTCTGCCTACCGTTGGACTGCGTTTTGGAGCATTAACCAGCCATTACTTGGCTGATTAACTCACCATTAACAGCCCATTACTTGGGCATTTGGGCAGCCTCTTTCAATGGCCTTAATAGTCATTACTTGGTTGTTTCAATGGCCTCCCTTAATGGCCATTACAGCCTTGTTTTGGCAGTTGGACAGCCCCTCTTGCATGTTATATATTGAGCAGTTGTTGGCTCAATTTTGGACTGCACAAAAATGCTGAAAACATGCAGAAAAACCACACAGAAAACAGCACTGGAAACACAACAAAATAGACAGAAACAGTGAGCAAAATCACTGGAAAAACAGTGAAGAAAAACGACTGAAAATCACTGACCAAACACCCTCACGTATACACAAGATATACACTACTGTGACACACTATATACACAGAGATAAAAGAGAAGAGTAAAGAGAAACTCTTCCTTCCTATTCCATATCTTCAGCAAGTCGAGTCATATTTGTTTTCTTCGCCAGGCTCAACCTATTGGTTTTGTAGCGTTGAGATTAAAGTGTTGTTTTATCTTGAGAGACTATTGCCCGCTAACGTAAAAGTATATATACGGGGCAATCTTGTCTTAAGGATAGAGGGCTATCCTCGACTCAACACACAACGTTGTAACCATCCAGATTTAGTTGTTTCTTGATTTCAGGATATCAACATTCAAGACACAACAAACTTGCGGCAGTTCTCAACATTGACTTTGCAAGGTGATCGAGATTCAAGACACAACACACATGCGGCAATTTTGAAGACTGACCATTTATTTATCCTTTCGAACATTTATAATAGTTATTAATTCCCGTACTGCTTTATAAAGTACCATAGAATACCAGCAAAAACAACCTCTTGCAGAAATGTGAGGTAAGACTGCGTACAATAGATCCTTGTGGTCCGGCCCTTCTCCGGACCCCACGCATAGCGGGAGCTTAGTGCACCGGACTGCTATTTTATGGTAGTTCACGATGGCCGTAAAGGTGATATTTTGGGTGAAGGATGTTATGGATGGAAGGTGATGAAGTTGTGGCTTAGTTGCAATTGTGGCTGAAGGATGATGGTGGCTATGACTTGGTTGGGGAGGAAGAGTGAGGTCCACATAAAAAAAATTATATGCTCAAATTGGCCGAGGAGCAAGCATCATCAACCAGTAGAATACTAACATCTACGGAAAGAAAATATATCTTAAAAAGTTTAAAATATTTATCTGAGAACGATATTGAGGACTTTATCCTGATGATTAACGACACTGTAATTTTATTTATATTTTTTATTCATGATGATGTCATTAATTTAAAAAAATTAGTATATTTAATTTTGAGTTTGTTCTTATAGTCTACTGTTTAGTTCTCTAAACATGTTAGAGTTGACAAACATTATATACATAAAAAGTGCAACATTTCAAATTTTCATAGAAAACACAAAGAAGCCGATTACATAACACATTAGGAAAAACATAGAAAATACATAATACATAAAAGTGCAACTACTAAAAACTTAAACAAAAATACATTAAAAACAAACATAACTAACAATGCAACATTTTACAAACAACAACAAGAGTGAAGAGACCACAAATCATCCTCTAAAATTCAGTTTGCTTTACAAAGCATTTCTCTCGTGTTGAGTGTTTCTAAGTTTATCCTTAAAGTAATTCTTTTTGTCTTTCGAGTCTTGTAGCAACAACTCAAGATGGTCAATATTTTATTCAACTTCCTTAAATTTAAATTGTATATCAAATTTCGCGGTATCTCTATCAACCGAAAGCTTTCTAAACCATGTCTACATCGTTTTATCAACGGGAATTATATATTTCCACCGAAAATATTTGCATTCACCATTTGCCTATAAAAATGCAGTTTTTGAAATTAAAACATGTAGACAATATGATAAAGATTCTATAAAAAGTTGTAAAAAGTTATTTTTAGGGCACTTTACCATGCTAAAAACGGCAACCCGGGTTATTAGGGGTCCTGGATGTCTTGAGCGTATAATATTGACCGCACAAATAAACGTTGGGTTCTATAGAAAATATTGAGATTTTCGATTCCTGAGACATGACTAATCTTTCGCCCGAAAAAAAGTGTGAAAATGGAGTTTCTTTAGCGCAATAATTTAACGCAATAGGTAGGTACTTTTATCTGTTTTAAAAAATTATCATAACCTAAGCAAATGAGAATATACTTTCAGAACATTGAAGAGAAAGGGAATAATAATGACAATATCACCCATGAATTTCAACCATGAAATTGGAAAATCTGGAGAGAATCTAGAATTACAGTGTGTGCTTTTGTTGGAATAAAAGCCACTGGTTTCAGCATAAGTGAACACGTACGTCAAAGGTCTTTTACTATTTTGCCCTTACATGAAGCTAGTTAAATAAAAAGTTAGATAGAAGATAAGGTAACGTTAACAATGCTGAAAGAAAGAATGGCGAGCACCATTTCCAGTACTGCATATTCATCCTTGTTCAGTCTGCATTTTAACAGTTGGAGGAAATTAAGTTCAAGAATGTTAGAGTCTAATGTTTTCTGCAAACCAACAAGGCCCAATATTTCTGCAAATTATAAAGCTGAAAATGGAAAGAAGCTTTATCTTGGTATGGACTTTGGAACATCTGGAGCTCGGTATGCTCTTATTGACCATGAAGGGAATATTCATGCTCAAGGCAAGAGAGACTACCCCTTTTATATGGTAAGTTTGGATGGTTGTTACGTATTGTATTGTATTGTATTGTATTGTATTGTATTGTATTGTATTGTATTGTATTGTATTGTATTGTATTGTATTGTATTGTATTGTATTGTATTGTGTCGTTAGTTTAAATATAATGTTTTATTGTTACTTTAATTTTAATGTACCATATCGTTAAATTCTTATATTATATTGTTAGTTTAAATATAATATCCGTTTTGATTGTAACTTTAATTTTATTGTATTCTATCGTTAAATCTATTGTTATATAACGACGAAAAATCTCATTTTATGTAACGACCGTTTTGGTGTTATCGCGTTGTTAGCTTATTTATTTTTTCTCATTTTGTCTTTACTTATTATCTAATAATCATATTTTATTCTTTATCATACCTTTTTATGATAACTCTATCTATTGTATCATAATTTTCTTGTATGTTTATCTTTCAAACTGTTGATGTCTAATATTATGTGACGGAAAATAATACAACATATTCAAATATTATAATCATCCAAATAATACAGTACAATATAATATAATATAATATAATATAATATAATATAATATAATATAATATAATATAATATAATATAATATAATATAATATAATATAATATAATATAATATATTATAAATAATACGTAACAACCATCCAAACAAAGTGTAAAAGGGTGTCTGCAAAGTACTTGAGTAGTCGTTTATGGTAATGGGTGCAATTTTCCTAGAATGTTCAACTATATGTACATGAGTAGACGTAGTTGATAAGCAGAAGGCTCCCTTGAATCTTCTGCTTTCCGCAAGGATAGTTATGGGCGTCTCTGTTAACTAGTTGATTACTCCCTCTGTCCCAATTTATGTGTCACTGTTTTCTTTTTGGTTTGTCCCAAAAAAATGACACATTTCTATATTTATAAACAATTTAACTTTATGATATGATTTACAGCCACATATTTATATAAGACTTATTTAGGACCACACAATTCAAAAGTCTTTCGTTTCTTTCTTAAACTCCATACCAAGTCAAATGGTGCCAAATAAATTGGGACGGAGGGAGTAATTAGCAAGTAAATATGGTTGCTTAAGATGAGTTAAGTGTTTAAGTGGTTAAGAGTTAGTTATCATGATTAGTGAGTATATAAACATGAGCTTGGTCATTATAGAGGTTATCTCTTCTAGTGTGTCAGATGAATCTCCTTTGACAATACCAACTAGCAGTGTGGATGTACATCAATCTGAACTAGATCATGACAGTGTACACTCAGATGGTGATGGTGGTCCTGATATGCAAACACCAAATGAATCAGATGCAAGTGTTGATGAAAGTGTTGCAGAGTCAGCTCTTGAGATGGAGGATGTATCAGGTACATATGATATTGGTCATGCTGAGCCTGAAACAAGAAAATCTACTAGACAATGCAAGCAACCTGTTTGGCTGCAAGACTATATGGTGCCAACTAAGAAGAATTCCTGTCATTTTCCTATGTCACAGTTTGTCTCCTATGACAAGTTGTCTCCTAATTACAGACTTGCCTTGTCTGCATATTCTGCAACTTCAAAGCCAAAATCTTTTAGAGAAGCTTCTTCATACCCAAGGTGGGTAGAAGCCATGAAATTTGAGATAGAGGCCTTGGAAGCTAATAAGACATGGACTATAGAGGACTTGCCTCATGGTCACAAAGCTATAGGCTGTAGGTGGATCTACAAGATCAAGTACAAATCTAATGGGGATGTATAGAGGTATAAAGCAAGATTAGTGGCAAAGGGGTATAGCCAAAGAGAGGATTTGGACTATGGTGAGACTTTCTCCCATGTGGCCAAGATGGTGAAAGTCAGAACCATTGTTGCACTTGCTGCTTCTAGGCATTGGTACATCTATCAAATGGATGTCCACAATGCTTTTCTAAATGGTGACTTGGTTGAAGATGTGTATATGAAGATACCTGATGGTTTTTCCAGACAGGGGGAGACAAACAAGGTCTGCAAACTGAGGAAGTCCTTGTATGGACTTAAACAAGCTCCTAGACAATGGAATCTAAAGTTGACTGAGGCTTTGGTGCAGATGGGCTTTCAACAAAGTCACTATGACTATTCAGTTTTCACAAAGAAGAGTGAAACTGATACTTTGATAGTGTTGGTGTATGTAGATGACCTTCTTATTACAGGCAACAATCAATATCTGTTGTGTGACACTAGGGAAGCACTACGACAAAGGTTCAAAATGAAGGATCTTGAAGAATTTAAATTCTTCTTAGGGATTGAGTTTGCCAAGTCTGCTAAGGGAATACTTATGTGTCGAAGGAAGTATGCCTTGGAGTTGGTAGCAGAATCAGGTTTAGGAGGAGCTAAACCTGCAGGAACACCTCTTGAGTTTAATCAGAAACTAACCTCTATCCAATATGAGAAGTTTATTCAAGAGAAGGAGGAAAATCACACCAAGGTTAATCAGACCAAGGTAGTCATTGAAGATGCAGTACTTGCAGATCCAGGTCCATATCAAAGGCTAGTGGGAAGACTATTATATCTCACAATGACCAGACCTGACTTGGCATTTGCAGTTCAAGTCCTGAGTCAATACATGCATTCACCAAAGCAGTCTCATTGGGAAACAACACTCAGAATAGTGAGGTATATCAAAGCAGCTCCTGGGCTTGATTTATTGATGCCTGCAGATACTTCAAGCCAACTGGTTGCCTATTGTGATTCAGACTGGGGTAGTTGTTTGGAGTCTAGGAGATATGTCACTGGATATATGGTAATGTTTGGTGATGCACTCATCTCTTGGAAATCAAAAAAAAAAAACAAGAGACAATATCAAGAAGTTCTGCTGAAGCAGAATTCAGAAGTATGGCTTCTTGTGCAGCAGAGATCACTTGGTTAGTGGGAATATTCAAAGAACTTGGTGTGCATGTTGAAGTACCAGTAAAGATGATATGTGATAGCAAATCTGCAAGTCAAACTGCGGCATATTCAATCTTCCGTGAGAGAACAAAGCATATAGACATTAACTGTCACTTTGTTAGAGAAAGGATAGCTCAAGGAATGTTACAGACTGAGCATATACACACTAAGGAACAACTGGCTGACCTTTTTAAAAAGAGTTTGGGAAGAGTTCAACATCAGTACTTGCTGAGCAAGCTAGTAGTCAAGAATCTATTTCAACCATAGCTTGAGGAGGAGTGTTAACTAGTTGATTAGTTAGCAAGTAACTATGGTTGCTTAAGATGAGCTAAGTGTTTAAGTGGTTAAGAGTTAGTTATCATGATTAGTGAGTAGTATATAAACATGAGCTTAGTCATTGTAAAGCTTTAAGCTCGTAAAGATAGTTTCACAATGTATCAAATATTTCTCTCTATAACTACCTTTCTTCCTCCTCACTTCTTCTCTCTTTCTCATCTCCAACACTATACGAATTGAGCTTCAATCTCCATTAATGGAGCTAACAGTCTCATGTCTGAGATAAATTCGATTACAATTTGTGTATGCTATCTCCAGTTCATATGAATAATATGATCGATGTCTTTTTGCACACCTCTAACGACATTTAGCAGTACGATGTTTGGCGATCGTGCTAGGACTTAAGTTTTAAAATTTGCATGTGCTCTGAGGCTTTCTTGCAAATTGAGTTACAAGAAGTTCTATAAGAAAGTAAATGAATGATTGTTTTGGTCTTTCTATATCATGCTGGTACATATAAGTATATCCGAGGTTTATCATTATATCTATATCATGCTAGTCCATTAATTTACTGAAACAAACCTTCACGAGAAATGAACTTTCGAAACTTGTTTTATTTACTATAAAGAAGGCGGGAAAAATGGAGTGGATACGATCATGGAAAGACTCACTCTTTTTACTCCTTGATGATGTCCCAGTGAGCCTTCGCCCAGTTGTTGCCTCCATTGCCATTGATGGGACCTCCGCGACAACTATCATCATAGATAGGTTGGTAGTTGCTACTTTCCTTTTCTTCATCTAATTACCATGTATGTCTAGCCTGAAGAATGTATGATTGCCCTACAGCACGAGCGGAGATCCATTATGTAGACCATACTTGTATAATGAGAGCTGCCCTGATGCTTTGCCTTTGGTGAAGTCTATTGCTCCCCCGAAACATACGGTCTGCTCTGGATCCTCTACACTTTGCAAGCTTGTCTCGTGGTGGAACTCTTGTGATTCAAGCAAGGAATCCGCGGTATTGTTACATCAAGCAGATTGGTTACTGTGGCTACTCCATGGCAAGCTTGGTGTGTCTGACTATAACAATGCTCTCAAGGTAAACACACAGCTTTGTTTTGCTTTAATAGTTCTTTGCCATGGTTGCATCTTCCCCGTTATTCCCTATTTCGATTTGCTTTGATATGCTTTTCCTTGAGCCGAGGGTCTATCGGAAACAACCTCTCTACCTTCCAAGGTAGGGGTAAGGTCTGTGTACACTCTGTCCTCCTCAAACCCCATTCGTGGGATTACATTGGGTATGTTGTTGTTGTTGTAAGGTAAACACACAGATACTTGCTTACCGTGTCTTTCTCCATATGTGATACTTCAGCTTCCACTTGTATATATATGTTGCAGGTTGGCTATGATCCTGAAATGGATTCCTATCCACCTTGGCTTCTATCTCAGCCATATTCTCATCTTTTACCTTCCGTGCAACATCCTGGTACTAAAATCGGGTGTATGAAGGAGGACATAAGAACTCAGTTTGGTATGTTAAGCCAATTTTTCACAGCTAGTTACATTATCATTGACTGAAATTGCTTATTGTTTTCTACTTGGAGTTATTGGCTATTATCATTCTCAATAAACAACTATAGGTGAAGTATGGGGTATTAATGTTCCTCAAATACATCTTCTCGATAGAATATTAATGTTCCTACTAGGTGTTATGTGGACCAATATTTGGTCCACTATTTTTTAGACATATACGTAAGGCAAGTGAGGGTGGCGGAGATGTGAACATCAATCGATCTTCTTTACGTGGGAGAGGACTTTGCCACACTTTTCATATCATAATCAGGGAGGCTGCATATCTTGTGAACTTGAATTATTGTTAATTTTATAGTTTTTGCTTTTCTTTCTGAAGTTGTACCGCATATTTGCTAATTCACAGTCTGGAGTTTCTTTTATTAATTTTGGAAATATTCCATAATTTGTCCTATGTTATGGAGTTCTTTGCAGTTGTTGTGGGGATTCAGGATCACCTTTCTAGTTCAAAAAACAAGAAAGAGAAAAGAATTTTGCTAATACTTCCATTCCTGTTTTTTCTTCGGATCGTATAACTTACATATTGAAGCTTCACGAACATAATGATTTTTGAGATTAGAGACTTACTACTGATTGTGTTCCTTCACTTTATCAGGTTATCCAAAGGATTGTCTTATCTGTACAGGAACCACAGACAGTATAGCAGCATTTCTAGCAGCGGGTGCTACTCTACCTGGAAAAGGCGTATGTTTATTTCTTTTGGTTTAGTATATTTAATGAGAAAGTTTCTGCTGCTAGACGCTAGTTCTGGCAGATACTTTTTCGGAAAAAACTTGCAGAGTTAATATATGTAATGGTTTTATCATCCAGTCTACCAAGTACTCTTTTTGGTGTGGGTTTCTTGTAACTCCTTATGACCATCTGTTGTAGGGAATCTCTATCACTTCATTATCTACTAGTATATGTTTGTTATGCTCACAGGTTTTTAAAAGAAAAGAGTAATTCACTAGTTAAAAAGAAGGGGAGCCCGGTGCACAAAGCATCCCGTGTTAGAAGGATCCGGGGAAGGGCCGTACCCTAAGGGTGTGATGTAGACAACCTAACCTAATACAAGAATTAGTGGCTGCCTTCCACAGCTCGAACCCGTGACCGTTGCTCACATAGAGACAACTTTACCGTTGCTCACAAGGCTCCCTTTCAGTAATTCACTAGTTCTGTTCTCCATTCTAGTAAGCTTTTTAGTTCTAGCTAATCACATGCTTGTGCTTGTACTCAGGTAACATCTTTAGGTTCAACACTTGCTATTAAACTACTTAGCACCAAAAGGGTAGAAGATGCTCGATTTGGAGTATATAGCCACCGTCTTGATGACAAATGGCTTGTTGGAGGTGCTTCTAACACAGGGGGAGCAGTTCTTAGGCAACTCTTCTCTGATGAGCAGTTGAAGAAACTAAGTGAGCAGATAAATCCCCTTGAAGCTTCTCCTCTTGATTACTATCCCCTTCAAGCAGTTGGTGAAAGATTCCCTGTGGCAGATCCAAACATGGAGCCAAGGTATTTAACTATGCTTATTCTTCTTGCTAAAAAGTGAACGGGAACCAACTTAAATTCTCAAGTAGTGAACTGGTGGCAATTGTTCTGATTGCTTTAAATTTCTTGATTCTATAAGTGTCACATTTACTCCTCTAAGGAGTTGGCTTACCGTCCATGGTCCAATAAACTTGCAAGTCTTCAGATAGAATCCAGCTTTTCCACAAGCCCACGGTGTTCCAAGCTATTGATTCTTGTAATATGGAATGGTTGCTGCTTTGCTTCTTTATTTATTTCAAATACGGGAAATCTTTTCTCGACGCTGGATTCCTATCAGGCTGCTGATATGAGAACTAGTAGCGACAAACTGGTTGATTTCATGTTTTCTCAAAACAGCAGTAATCAGTATATATATTTCAAAGCTGCTTTTTTATCCATTAATAATTGAGTTATACAAAATTAATGCCGTGAGACACGGATGGAAATAAGTTGCTGACAGGTTATAAACTTCACATTAACTTTTAAAATGCTACTCAATATAATTGGAATTGGATTATTTGAAGATATCATGGGGTGCTATATAGTGTTCTGTTTGATAGTGAAGTACAACTCTGAGTATAGTGGTCATGAGTCTTAAGAAGGTGCTCAAAGTTCATTTACTAATCGTATATGTTGAGACTTTTTAGTCAATACAAGTTGCAGCAATCTAATGCAAAGGCCAAAGCATACACGTGTGTATAAACTAGAAATGGTTTACTTCATCATACAAGACGTTTTTGTAGGAAATATTCTTCCTTGATTTTATTCATTAATGATTTATAATATATTTATAACGTTACAGAATGCCCGAGCCGGATGGTGGGCCGAGACCCAGCGGACTGCCCTCCACTAGGCCTCTCGGCAGTGCGCTTCCAGCGAGAGGCTCAGCTGGGCCAGAAGCCGCGGGGCTCGGTAATTGGGCCGAGACATCGGGACACGTTGGGCCTGTTTGGGAGGCTAATTTATGGATCAAATACGAGGTTATGCTATCCTCAAGAAATTCATAGGTAGGAGGCACGGAACAATGTAATTTGGCAAAAGGAAAATTTGTCTCATCAAAAATTACGTGACGACTTACGATGATTTTATTAGAGGATAAGTCGAAACATTTGTAACCACGATGATTTGACGGATATCCCAAAAAAACACACGGAATTGACCGGGGTTGAAGTTTATTGATGGTAGTAGAAGGAAAGAGAGGATAGCATAAGCACCCGAAAACCCGTAAATGAGAATATGATGGGTCCCTTAGGTGTAAAATTTTGAGTGGTGATTGGTAGGCTATGTGTTTGCTCGGAAGTATGTTCAACAGATAGGTTGTCATTTGTAATGCATGATGCCAAAAGGATGGTGATAGAGATGCAAGGGCAAGTAAGGTTCCAACAATATTGTTAATGGTTCGAATTTTTCTTTCTGTTTTTCCATTTTGAGACGATGTATGTGGACACGAGAGTCGAAACAACAAACCATTAGTTTTGCAAAAATCCCAAAAACGCCTATTATCAAATTCTTTACCATTGTCACACTGAATATTTATAATATCCCGTTCAAATAGAGTGCGGATGTATGCTCTAAAGGATAGAAATGTGGAAAACTTGTGACTTTTTAGACAAAGGAAACGTCCACAAAAAATTAGAGTAATCATCCAACAGAAGATAACGATGGCCCGAAGAGCTCAAAACGGAAGATGTCCAAATATCACTATGAATAATATCAAAAGGCATAACAGTACGAGACTTAGAAGCAACAAAAGGCAACTTAACATGTTTTCCAAGAGAACAAGAGTGACAAACATGAGAACTACGAGGTCTAGTACACTCAATAAATTTATTTTGTTTAAGGAAAGCAAAAACAGGTGCTCCTGGATGACCCAAACGTTCATGCCATAAAGAAGGAGCTAAAGCTGCAAAAGTGGATGGTTATTTGGCTTGATATGTGATTGCGGTGATTGGATAAAGCTCACCCCGACTATCACATCTCATTAGACGCATCCCCGTCTGAAAATCCTTCACAAAAAACCCAAAATGATCAAATTCAACAGAAACTCAATTATCAGTGGTAAATTTTCTGACTGAAATCAAGTTTTTAATTAATTGAGGTAAGTGAAGGACATTTTTCAAAATTAACGGTGGGTTCGGTGGAAACAAGTTTGTAGTACCATAACCACGAATTGGAATTGAATGACCATTTCCGACAATTATTGCTCAAATTAAAATATGACGAGAGATTACCTTGTGAGGACGTCATATGAGACGTTGCACCGGTGTCCCTGTACCAATTTGCGTCGGGCGACGTAAGCCCAAGAGTGTGCATCGCGGCCTCGATATCTGTCGGGGTCGCCACTACCGAGTAGGCCTGCTACCACTGGCTCGGCAATGGCCCAAGGATTCCCGCGCTGGATTATTGGGCCTGCTGGCTGGTCCGTTGTGCCTGGCCGTGGGCCTGGCCCAATTTCCCGCGGGGAATGGGCAGGGAGGCACGGCCCAGAGCCACTGCCAGGCCCACGGTACCGGCCCACTGCCCCACTGGGATGGCTGTTGCTGTCGGCCGCTGCCCCTGCCGCCACCTCCACTGCGGCCTTTTCCACCGCCGCGGCCACCGCCATGGTTTTTGCTCCCGTTACCGCCGTTTCGGCCTTTCTGGCCACGATTTGGCGGAAAATTTTCAAATTGTGACGAATTCTCATCAGACGGAGCGGCAACCAAGGCGAAATTTGACACGGTGACTATCGTCTTGGCAAAATCCAGTTCTTCGAGGATTAGCATAGAACGGGCTTGGTAGAATGTCATAAGAGGATTGCTTTGACGGATGAGCGTACCTACTCTACTATATGTATCAGTAAGGCCAGCAACCATTTGTAACACGAGTCGATTGTTAGTTACCGGCGCCCCGACGTTCTTGAGTTGGTCTGACAGAACCTTGAGCCATTGACAGTATGTGGACGCATTGGGAAAATCCGCCATATCGGTGGTGGAAAATTCCTGCTCAAGTGTGACGGCCCTGGAATTCTTATTGTCTTGGAATATGTGACGTAAACGTTCCCAAGCTTCCATAGCCGTGGAATCAGGCTCAAGAATAGTATGTAGTAAATCACTCAAGATTGTGGCATAGATCCACTGGAGGACCGTTGCATCAAGGGTCAACCATAACTCCTTCTCATCATCAGTCTTCGGCACCTTCTCCTTGCCTTTTTCCGACGGAATTATGTGATGGATAATCCGGTGTGAGCGACAATGGATTTTAAAGAGTTCTGTCCATGTCGCATAATGGACGTTTTCCATCTCAAGAGTGATGGAGATATGAGATTTGATGTTGGAGACAACAAGGGCTTGGTGAAAATTGGATTTCGAGTCAGACATGGCTGTCGGACGGAGAAGGGAGGCCGGTGGCGCAAGGAAGAAGGGGGGCGACGATATTGAGAGAAAAGTTTATGGTTTAGGATTTTTCCCTAGAATCTGATACCATGTAGAAAATATTCTTCCTTGATTTTTTTCATTAATGATTTACAATATATATATAGCGTTACAGAAATATTTACTTTGCTACAAACTAGGTAACTAATCAATCATAATTACAAGAGAATATAATACCTAATATAGGAGATGTACAATTAATTATTGTTGGAAATATTCTATTAGTTTTTCCTACACATGAACCCAAAAGCAGATATTGTTGTCTTGGAGTTCTGCGTTTTTTGTTTTTAAGAACAGCTACTGTATGTTTTTATGCAGAAAGCAACATATTTTCTGCATTACGTGGTGTCTTGTTGTGGTAGATTCCATAGATTTCTGAAATACTCCATAATATGTATGTTGTTGCGTAGAGTATTAGTCTTTAGAGTCATGTCCTTATGATGGAGATAGACTTAGGGGGCAGCCAGTGCACTAAGCTCCCACTATGCGCGGGGTCGGTGGAAGTGCCGGACCACAAGGGTCTATTGTACGCAGCCTTACTATTTCCACTGCTCAAACCGTGACCTCCTGGTCACATGACAGTAACTTTACCAGTTACGCCAAGTCTCCCCTTCACGATGGAGATAGACTTATTACCTGCAATAAATGGAAAATATTAATGTCTCATCTTTGTAGATCATATCGACACCCCTTCACTTTTCTGATCACTAGCTGTTGTTTGAAAGTAAAAGCAGACTATTCACCATAATAACCAATCTATGTGCTTTAGAATGTATCATGATAATGCTCATCTTCGACACAATACATTGCTCACTTACCATTTACCTGCAGGTTACATCCACGTCCAAAAAACGATGTTGAATATTTGCATGGTATACTTGAATCGATTGCTCGCATTGAGGTAAACTTGGTGGCCTGCTCCTCCTAGTCTGACATCCTGCAGCTTCTATTTCACACTGTGCAATAGGACTTACTAATACTGATATTATGATATTTAGGCAAAGGGATACACCTTGCTGAAGGATCTGGGGGCCACCCCTGTTGAAGAAGTGATCACTTCAGGAGGAGGCTCGAAAAATGAAAAATGGATAAAGATACGAGAGAGGGTACTCGGTTTGCCTGTGAGCAAGGCAAATCAGACTGAAGCTGCCTATGGAGCTGCATTATTGGCAATGAAGGGTGCTTGTGAAAATACAGCATCTGATTAGAAAAGTGTATTTTTTTAGGGGAGCCTTGGCATAACAAGTAAAGTTGATGCGATGTGACCAGGAGGTCACAGGTTCGAGTCGTGGAAACAACCTCTTGCAGAAATGCAAGATAAGGCTGCGTACAATAGACCCTTGTGGTCCGGTCCTTCCCCGTATTTGCGCATAGCAAGAGCTTAGTGCACCGGGCTGCACTTTTTTTATGGTATGGATTTATGCAATATTCCAATTTGGTAATTTGCGCAAGGAGCTTTTGCACGGAATTATCTATATGAAGGTAAATTTTCAAGATATCAACTTCTCTCCTTACAGTCAAGTGGCGCCTTCCACAAAGATTCTATACCAGTAGAATACACCAGGATTCTCCACCCATTATTATCTCTATTATAGAGATGAGATGTCGAAAGATAGAGATAGAACTTAACTTTCAGCTTCTCTCTTTACAGTCAAGTGACTTATTTTGTGCGGGTTGTGTTGGAAATTTGCCTTTGGCGGGAGTTGCGACCGACCAACTTTAACGGCTTAAACACTAGTGTTACGTATGTTGGAGAATCCGGTTCTTCACACATTCATGATCTACTAAGTACGTAGATAACCGTAGGGCCAAGAATCGTCAAATTTCATTGAGAAATGAAAGAGATATTGGTCCACGAAGTAAGGTGTTTGAAGCATGAAAAGTGTGGTATTGTGTTCAATTCTCCCTCATCGGTAGAGGAAGAAAGAATTGTTGTGTATATAAGACTCGAAATTGGTTTGGGGTTTGGGACCCCAAGGGGTATCCCATGTGTTTAAAGGAGGAGGACCTAGATGTGCTTTGTTCAAGGAAAGACCACACGTTGCTGCCGCCGCCGCCCGTCCGGCCGGCCGCGGTCAGGTGTGGGCCTTCGATATTATCTTTTGGGCGAAAACTTTGCGAAGTACAGTTTGATCCCAGAAGTTTGAAGTACGCTTTGGACCAGAATTCTTTCAGATGTATGATTTGGTCCCTGAAGTTTCAAGATGTCTGATTTGGTCCCAAGTTTTGAAAGTTGGAATTTCGACGGTCGTAACGTAAACGTCAAGCTCTCAATTCACCATTTATTTTGGCTGAATTACTCCTCCTATAATGGCCAAATCCGTTGGTCTTTCTCCCATTAATGTTGGTGGCTTTACTACCTCCATAATGGCCATTATTTGTTTGTTATGGAGGGCGATATCGACCCCTCCTCACCTATTTAAACACCCCCCTTACACCATTGTTGACAACAAAAAAAGAATGACCAAGAACATACATATATGATACACGAAAATACAGAAATATACACAACAAAAATAGTTTCTTCCTACACCTTCCAAGGCATCATTTCGTTACTCAATATTCTTCACGGTAGCTCTTGAGTTTCCTTTGCTCAAGTGTTCCATTGCTGTTTTATCTTGGGAGACAAATTGTCCAGGACGTATAAAGGATACATACGGGGCAATATTGTCTTAAGGACAGAGTGTCACACTCGACTCAGCAAAACCAGTTTCCATTTTTTTCATTTTCAACAAAATTGTAATTTCAGTTTTGTGCTTATCTTGTAATTTTCAGATTACTAGTTGAACTATTGAATCTTTGTTTATCTTTTCGAATACTTGTAATAGTTATATACTTCTCGTACTGCTTTATAAAGTACCATAGAGCAAAAATACCCAACAGGTTGCATATAGATGAAAAGGAGGGGAAATGAGGACGAAATACTTTCCTGTTGTAGTGAATGTGAAAAGCTTACGATCTTCCCCTCCCCCACTTTCCTACTCAAACAATAGTACGAAAGTAACTCTCCTTAATTTTAGTGGCTATTATTTGACCAATTGAATATTAGTAAAAGGCATATGTTATCAAAGAGCATGCATTTAGTATACAAAATTCAAAGAGCTAATATATTATGACAGTGAATTCAAAAGGCCCATTATCCACCGCGTGTCGACTATATATTAATCTGACTCTCGGAAATTTCTCGGTTATAAAAAAAAGTAACTCATCGCCACGTGCTCAATTATTCAGCTTATACTTGAGACTTTTCTTTCTAAACATAACCAGGGTTATAACAGACTCATTGCCATAATCTACTTATATCAGGCCTCTTATAAAAATTCAACATATCTTTAGTGGAACAGATACGAATATATTGACATTGCCTGTTAGTTGTCATGTCATTCAGATAATACTATATTTGTAAATTCTTTGAAATTTAATCAAATACCGAATGGTTTTTTAGCTCTGTTAAACTTTCGTGTACAAAGCTGTTCGAGTAACTCCATTGAAGTGCAGAAAACGTAAAACTTGAAATTGGAAACAAAATTAAACAGCTAATGAGAAGCAAATCTTGAAATGTATATGTTCTTTGTAATAACAGCCTCTACTTCTCCAAACGAAAAAGAATAATTGAATGATAGAGAAAGAGAAAGAAAAAGAAACCAAACTCTTTGTGAAAGATAATAATTCTCTGATTATTTTCATTAATGTCAAATATATATATATATATTGATATTGATATTGATATATAATATTTAATTATGGTAATTAAATCTACCTTTTCCTAATACAAGATTACTACATTTTCCTAATACAAGACTAATACCATAATTACACATGTACAAGAACTCTAATATTGTAAGAAGTGATATACGGCATATACACAGAATATACACATGTATATTCTGTCACACCCCGCAGTCATAGCGGGCGGTTGTCGTACACTGAGACTGTCCCTAAAATCTTCAAACAGAACAAAGGGAAGACCCTTAGTAAAGATGTCAGCAATTTGGTACCGTGAAGGGACATGCAAGACATGTACTTGTCCACGAGCTACATTTTCGCGAACAAAGTGAATATCCATCTCGATATGTTTAGTGCGCTGATGTTGGACCGGATTTCCAGAGAGATACACCGCACTAACATTATCGCAGTAGACCATGTTAGCTTTCTGAATAGGAAAGTGAAGCTCTAATAGGAGGTTACGCAGCCAACGGGACTCAGACACCACATTGGCTACCCCTCAATACTCGGCCTCCGCACTGGATCGCGATAAAGTAGCCTGGCGTTTAGCCGATCAAGAGACCAAGTTATCACCAAGAAACATACAATAATCAGATGTCGAGCGTCTGGTATCTGGACATCCACCCCAATCAGCATCTGTATAAGACATGAGAGTAGATACGGAGGATGGATATAAATGCAAACTATAATCAAGAGTGCCCTGAATATAACGCAAATGTGTTTGAGAGTGTGCATGTGTTCTTCCCTTGGATCATGCATAAATAAACACACATGTTGCACTACATAAGTAATATCGGGTCTCGTGAATGTAAGATACTGAAGAGCCCCGCAAGACTACGATAGTGGGAGGGATCTTCTTAGGGTGTGCTAGAATTAGCACTCAGCTTCGGTTTAGTGTCAACCGGAGTAGGAGATGACTTATAGGATGACATTTCAGCCCGCTCAATAATCTCAGTCGCATACTTCCTCTGGGATAAAAATAGACCATCTGCCTGACGTGTTACAACTATACCCAAAAAATAACTCAAAGGCCCCAAGTCTTTCATAGCAATTCGGAGCTAAAAAGAGATATGATAGACTTGCTCAGTTTATCAGAAGAGGCATTCAATATAATATCATCCACATATAACAGAATGTATGCCAAAGAAGTACCACGACGATAGATGAACAAAGAATGATCAGACCTGTTGTGAGAAAACCCAATAGTAGACACATAATCTGCAAACCTTTTATACCAGGCCTGAGGTGCCTATTTTAGCCCATATAAGGACTTCTTCAGCAAACAGACATGGTTAGGATGATCGGGGTCCCTGAAACCCAAGGGCTGATGCATGTATACCGTTTCCTTGAGATCACCATGTAAAAATGCATTCTTCACGTCCAGCTGATGAATGGTCTAGGCTTTGGAGAGAGCCAAACTGACAACAGTGTGAATAGTTGCCGGTTTGACCACCGGACTAAATGTCTCTCCACAATTCACGTCAACCTGTTATGTTTTGCCATCACCTACAAGACGGGGCTTATGCCTCTCAAAACAACCATCGGATTTTTCCTTATGCGTAAAAATCCACATAGAACGAACCACATTAACATCAGGCAGACGGGGCACCAAGTCCCACGTCTTATTTTCAATAAGAGCATTATATTCATCATTCATGGCCATTTTCCAATTCGGGTCACGAAGGACACACACGAGGTTACGTGGTAGGGGTGATTTAGTGACATTAGAATTGAGATAAAATGACATTTTGGTTTAAAAATTTCCCGTTGGATACGAGTAACATGCCCTTGACTCGGAATAGAAGTGGGTCGGACCTGGGTCGGTGTGGTGACGTCGAAACTGGCTCGGTTTGGGAGGAACATGCTCGGGTTGGGAAAAGGTAGTAGTATTGTATACACAGAATATACACACGTATATTCTTTCACTTTGTTTGCCATTTCATAAATTTAGTTAGTGTAGCATTTATCTTCAATGAAGCCAATGGGAACAAGCATTATTGAACGTTTATTTTGATTCTCAATTCTGGAAAATTTGTTTCTTTTTCGAAGTTTAGAGGTTATTTGTTTGTTTAGTTCTCTTTTTCGGTTGTTTACTAATAGTAAAGTAGTAAACATAGAGATTTAGGACACATGATGTAGTACTACATGATCAATATTGCAGATTATAAAAAAAATGGGCGAGGTTCGGTTAGCTCTTGAAAATTAAAGCAGGGTGTTTAATTTGAGATTCTAATGGTACTTTAACTTCTTTTTAGAAATTAGTGAATTGGTTCTCACTTCATAAAAATCAAATTGAATTTATGAAATAACTTTTTAATGCCATAATACAACAACCAACAATAACATATTCAGTGAAATCTCATAACGTGAGGTCTGAGGGGAGTAAAGTGTATGCAGACCTTACCCCTACCTTCGAAGGCAGAGAGGTTATTTTCGAAAGACCTTCGACTCAAGAGAAAAGCATAGACATAAGAAAAGGTCAGATAAAGACAAGAAATCTAAAGCAGTATGAAAATGAAAATAACAAAAGCGAATAAGTCATGATTAAGCATTTTGAAAAAAATGAGCAATAACTACCACAGATAAAGAAGATAATCGAAGTATACGAAACACCATACAGTAGCAGAAATCAAAGGACATGCAATTCTAGATTAATACTGCGAGTACTAGTATGAAATGATAAGCGGGACTACCTACTAACCGTCTACCCTAATCTGAGTTCTCAATAACCTTCTATCTAAGGTCATGTCCTCGATAAGCTGGAACTGCATCATATCATGTCTAATCACCTCTCCCCGATACTTTTTCGGCCTACATCTACCTCTTCCGAAATTTTTAATGCCAGAATATTAAAGATATTATTGTTAATTATATTTATTCCTTTTTCTTTAATTTTTTATCAGCTATGGGTAGGGGTGAGCAAAAACCGGTTTAACCGATAAATCAAACCAATAAAAATGATATTGATTTATCAGTATCGGGTTATTGGGTTAACGATTTTGTAAATTTTTGTATTGGGTTATCGGTTCGATTTTCGATTTTAAGAATTTAATTAATGGTTAAACTGATAACCCAATAAACTTATATTAAAATTATTTATTTATCCCTAATGATATAATAGTGGCTTTAAATTTTAGTTTTTAAATAAAACCCTATTTCTAAATTCTTAGACACGCTTATTCTCTCAATTCTCAATTCGCTTATCATTTGTACTTTCATTATTTATAATTCACTAAACAATTTGAAAGTTCATTATCATTTGATGATTTGATGCTTGATTGCTACAATGCATTTTATAGTTTTGTAATTTGTGTAGACTTTTATGCATGAAGGCATTGTATAAATGAACAAATCAAAACAAAGAGAAAGCAAAAAAATTAGTGGAACAATTTCCTATTGATTAAATCGAAAACCGAATCATTAAGGACCAAAAATTGATAACCCGAAAATCGATAACGAATATCTTATCGGTTTGGTTATTGGTATAGCGTATTTAAAAACCGAAAACTAATAAACCAAACTAATAATACATAAAATCAAACTGCACCGACCGATAAGCACCCTAATTGAAGGATTAAAACTGCTGACTATGTTAAACCTAGTTTCAAAAATAAGGAACCATTTTTTGTCATTTGCTATCTCTTATCCCATCATCTTTCTTAGGGATAGCTACGGTTGAGGGCAGGTTGTAATCCCACCCTATTTTTCCTTCCCGCCCCTATATAATTAACAATTATACTGTCTCAAATGCTCTTCTGAACCAAATTATATTAACCAAGTGTTGCTCTCAACTAAATTTTTCTTTACTAAATTATAGTATAACACCTATAGCATAACAATATTCAACTAGATTTTTCTTTGTAATAAACTAATAATTGACAATTGGTGAGGGATTCCAGAATATATTCCTTTCTCCCACCCCACATCCAAAAATAAAAAAAGAACAAAAGGAAAATAAAAAACTACTTTGCGTTTAGTTTTTGGGTGTTTTGATTGTAAAATTAGTAAAAATTAACGTTCAAAAAAAATAAAATTGAAACTTCCATGAGAAAAAGAATTTATGCAATATGAGAAAAAAAACAAATAATTACTCAACAAATCCGATATAATAAGTTGAAAACCATAGGGGTGAAAAAAAATTGTTTAAAAATAGAATAAATAACCCACTGTAAAAAATTAAAATACACTAATGATAAAATATTTGAAAATAACGAAATGGTCTCTTATATTTGGAGGTAAGTTAAAAATAGTTCCTTAAATAAATTCTTGAGCAGTTTCAATCCTTTTAAGTATGATAAAAGTGAACACTTTTGATTTCTGACAAATATTTAATAAACTCTGACGGTTAGATTTAACAGTAATTGTAGGGGAAAGAATGTAACCAAAAATACCAATAATGTTTTGTCAAATCTCAAAAATTACAACACTAAAAATTGCATCAGCCACAAAAAATAATAGAAAATGTAATCTTAGTAGCTCAGTTGTTTAGCTATCTAAACTTTTACCTTATTGGTGGGAGTTCGATTCCCACCTTATAATCACTTATACTATATAATAAGAGAAAAAATTAAAAGAGTTTAAGTTTGGTGCACGTAGTATACAAGACTTTGTACACCATCAGGTAATCTCAATGATAAACACGGTAACTTTATCAAATAATTAATACTATCTTTTTACTAATATGATGATAATTTACAGAAAAAAAACACTAAAGGTAAGTTGAGTCCTACTTGTTCTCTAACTAAAATTAATTCCTAGTCGTACCAGTAACAGATTTATTTCCTTCTAATTGTAACACTTCTCTTGATTTTTATCAACCTAATGTCAAAACTAGAAGTTCTTCAACTCCCATTGGATCTCCTTTCTATCTCTTAGAAAAACTGATACCACAAGAATATAGTAGGAAATTTGGGATGGCCTAAAAAAATGTTACACTGAGAGTGCACCAAACTTAAACTCAAATTAAAATATAGTAAGAAATGCATCTAAAAACTACATAAAATACTTCTTTCGTTTCATTTTAAGTGTCTTACTCTGTTCCAAAAAATACGTCTATTTCTATATTTAGTAAGTTGACAATTCAAACATCTTACATGACAAGTTTATAACCACAAGATTCAAAGAATATTTTAGTAATTAGAACCACAGGATTCAAAAATCTCTATTCATTTCTTGAACTTCTTGTCTCGAAATTGGGAGGGAGGGAGTAGAAAATAGATCAAAATAGCAAAAATTATAACCTAATATAAATTTCCATTAAATCTTCTTTTTATACAGTTTCTTGTTCATCAGAATTTGTTAAATATTTGATCGTGATAAATTTAATCGCCAAAATTTTCATTTGAGAGAGACTGTTTTGCACATAACCAAAACATAAGGTATCATTTTTGCCATTTTCTCTACTTTAACCAAGCCCTAAAGCACTACACCATCATCCATCTGCATTTCCCGCTTCTTTCTACTCTACCAAATCCATGGCCGCCGACAAAAAGAAACGCCGGCGACCCGACTCCGACTCCGATTCCGACAACCGTCCATTCAAATCCAAACTAAAACCCGATCCGGTCATCCTCCAAACCCTAAAAAACCTAAAATCCTCATGTTCCATCGCCGCCTCAACTTCCAAAACCCTAACCCTAACCGACGTCGGCCTCTCATCCACCTGCCGTGAAGTCGCCGACCTCCCAATCGACGAAGTCCAATCCGAAATCGAATCATTAGCTCTCAACATAGCTAAATCCATACTCTCTGGTCAAGGCTTTTCCTTCTCCGTACCTTCCCGTAGTTCCGCTAATCAACTCTACGTCTCCGAGCTTGATCGCATCGTTCTCAAAGACAAATCATCGCTACGCAACTTCGGTAACGTATCCACTGTTCGTAAAGCAACAATTACGCTTCGAATACTGCAACTTGTTCATCAGCTTTGTACTAGTAACATTCATGTAACTAAGCGTGATTTGTTCTACACTGATGTTAAGTTGTTTCAGGATCAATCGCAATCTGATGCTGTGTTAGATGATGTGAGTTGTATAGTTGGATGTACTAGGTCTAGTTTGAATGTTGTTGCAGCTGAGAAAGGTGTTGTTGTTGGTAGGTTGATTTTTAGCGATAATGGCGATATGATTGATTGTACGAAAATGGGAATGGGCGGGAAAGCTATACCTCCGAATATTGATAGGGTTGGTGATATGCAGAGTGATGCATTGTACATTTTGTTGGTTGAAAAGGATGCTGCGTTTATGAGGTTGTCAGAGGATCGGTTTTATAATAGGTTTCCGTGCATTATTGTGACTGCAAAAGGTCAACCTGATGTGGCGACTAGGTTGTTTTTGAGGAAGATGAAGATGGAGCTGAATTTGCCGGTTCTAGCATTGGTGGATAGTGATCCTTACGGGTTGAAGATTTTGTCGGTCTACGGGTGTGGATCAAAGAATATGTCGTATGATAGTGCGAATCTGACTACACCGGATATCAAGTGGTTGGGTATTAGGCCGAGTGATTTGGACAAGTATAAGATACCGGATCAATGCAGGTTGCCAATGACCGAACAGGATATTAAGACTGGGAGAGATTTGTTGGAGGAGGATTTTGTGAAGAAGAATCCAGCTTGGGTCGAGGAGTTGAATTTGATGGTGAAGACTAAGCAAAAGGCTGAGATTCAGGCGTTGAGTTCGTTTGGGTTTCAATATCTGTCTCAAGTATATTTGCCATTGAAGCTGCAAGAACAGGATTGGCTATGAGAATTCAAATCTTGTTGTTCAATTACTTGAATTTTCGTACACTTTTTGTTGATACTAAATTATCATTTGTTATGCTGGAACTTGATCTGATGTTCTCTAAAGTTGGAGTTTTGTTATTGTTGTGTTAATTCACCAGTTTATTGTTGTGTTAACTCAAAGTTAAAACGTGTCTAGCTTTGTTATATTTTTGAGTGGATAATGGTTATGCAGCTTTTGCTCTAATAGATGCAAAGATGATGCAAGCATATTGGCATATTATGAAAAAGCTGTATGTATAATGTGACTACCAAAAAATCTACAATTGAGAAGAGCACAAGAATAAGAACACATCATTTCCTTATGTTACTTTTGTTTACATTTGATGGTAAAATGTGGAGTTTTCAGCACGTGGTATGGTCGAGTATACAATGCTATTCAGCTGCTAAAAGAATAAGGATAAAAGAACTCTACAAAAAAAAAAAACAAGAGTTCATACAAATTTATACACATCATGTTTCTCACTATCAGTGCACCGCAGGAGCATCTAATCTTCTTATTAGCCAGGATTGCAGTGATTCCTTAGTTATCCTCAATTTTTGCAAAACCACCGGTCTCCTAGTTGGGAAGTGCACATTTGCTCGTAAAATAACTCTTTCTGCATTCTCTTCCACCTTTGAATACTTGTCCAGATGGTTTATCCCGTCCTGGTTTCTGTCATTTCCAATTCTAGGTGCTGTTGAAATTACCTCAAGTCCCAGATCATGTTGCAAAAGTTTGATTATAGCTTCCTTAACTACACTTTCATGCCTGACAGCACGTATACCTACTTCTTGAACTCCTAGAAAGATTTGCACATCATCTTTAATTGAATCTCCTGCAACCATAACCACAATATCGAGATGTTTTCAAATTGATTGTAATGTGATGGATGTTTGTACTATATGGATTGTTGATCATGACTACTAGTATATTGAAATGCACCATTTGGCCAATCAAATCATAGTAAATGCCATATGTTATCAAAAAGCATATTATACTTATAAAGTCCTTGGTGTAATTTACTCTGCAAAAGATCCAAGCTTCTCTAAAGTTAATATTCTGTGAACTGAAGTTATAAAGGCCAGATCTTTTAAGTTCGTCCATTTTCTCACCTGCAGTATACTTCTCTCTGATCATTCTCAAAACCGCAAGGACCACTATTCGAGCTTCAACCTGTCAGTATGCAAAAAATTGATGGGATAAATCAAGACAATATGTTTAACCATGAACATTCCCCACAAAGATCAGATGGTTGTATAAGACATCCCCCTGACAAGATAATGATATTTGGAGGCAAAATAATATAGATCACAATAGCAGACCCAAAGACGTGTTTAATTTACTTCTCCAGAAATCTTGTATGAGAATATCTTAGCTAGATACCATATTTACCTTGCTAAGCCCCCGAAGATTAATGGATATACTATTTGCACTATCCTTCTGCAAGTGTTCTGCAACTTTCTCGAGAATCATACTTTCAGGCCCTAAATCGGTTCTATTGCGAGTCCTGAAGTTGCATTTCCTCTGATTGCCATTTTGGATTACGCCTTCACACCACTGCTCAATTAGTTGCTTGAGATAGTAATCATTGGGTTTATACCTGCAATGTTTATGAAGAGCAAATTGAGACTCATTAGCTACAGAGAGTATCATTGAGTGGATTATTTTCTTAGACCAATGGTAACGCCAATTGTACAAAATGATACCCGAAAAAACAAAAAAGTAGAGGGGAATTTCATCTGCAACTGGAAATAGAAGTGCCTCACTGCCTCCTAACTGAAACTTGTACATGCTCTACATATAGTTTAGCAAATAAATAAACAAACTAGAAAATCTACTTACTGATATAAATTGGGACCATCATCTTTGGTGTCTTAAACTAAATAGAGAACAAACTAAGACGTCCCACCAGGGAATAGTGTCTCAAAATCATCCACTTCACCTCCCAAGTCCCAACTATGACTTTCACATACTTACCTCTGATTCATGTCCATTTTATCCCGATGAACTTCACCTCCCAAGTCCCCTTGAACTTGAAATTGCATTCACCTATCAACACTCTAATTCATCAATACAAAATGCAAAATGGAAATTGGACGTACTAAATTCCAAAGTCAACAGCTCTACGTGCACCCAGCTCCTTCATAATGCCATTTAAGAACCTAATTGTCAAGGTTAACTTTTAAGAACTAGGTTGCACTGTGAAGGATTCCATGTGGTTCAATAAACCACATTGGATTTCCATCGCATGGTCAGGATGAACTCTCTTGATATTACACAGGAGTGAGTCTGCACTCTGCACTATCAAATGGCTTATAAAGATGATCATTACGGCTTCAAGATGGCCAGTTTTTCTTTCTTTTCTTTGTTTCCTCAAATTCTTACGCTTTCCGCTGTCTCAGTGTGTGTTCTTTTGTTTTGTTCGGAGCAGGCTATGTTGTCCATTTAACCCATCGCAAAGGGAAAGAAGAGCACAGTTAATTTTATGAAAAAATAAAAAAGCAGGTGTCAACAGCAAATACCCATCCCCCAAATGGAATGTCTCAGACTGCAATGGAACATCAAAGTATAAGAAGAGGGACATTATGCCTAAAAGATTTCAAGTTGCATACCCTGCTTTCCGCATATCCTGATATATAGCTAAACATTGTTGTACTTCCAGCAAAGATCCATATTGGCTACGAGCTCTAAGAAGTGTATTATATGTGACCTACAAAATGTTATAGAGGTTATAAAGCTGATCCAAGTGACAAGTGAGCACCTAGGGACCAAATCACACTTATTCTATTAAAAATGTCATTTTGACACAAAGGTGTGAATACAACAACAACATACCCAGTGCATGGTGTGAATACAAATAAAACTCAAATAATTCATGTGAAACTTTTAATTGATGCCATTTAAAGTGCAAGCTAGACGAATTAACTCACCATATTTGGTTTTATCTGATATCTTTTCATTGCCACAAATAACGAAAATGCACTCTTGAAATCTTTATTTTCCACGCAAACCTGTGAAGTGAAGAGGAATAAACAATATATGAATCAGTCATATCAACCATATTTGAATATGCATCATCTAAAGTGTTCATGAAGTAATATTCCATTAAAAAAGAAGAAAGCTTAGAACCTTGATAATTGTTGTATAGGTTACCACATCAGGTTGAATACCTGCATCTCGCATGGCCCTTAAAATCTGCATTTCCATGAAACAGTTATACTTCAGATTGCGGTATAAGCCTTTTCCTATGAAAAAACTGCACTTTTCATACCAAGTTTTTATGGGATCACACGTTTTCTGTCTATTCTTTAAGTTGTGCACATAATCCTAACTTAAATTTTTTATGTCCAAGAATGGGACCTCATACTAAAGGTTTCAGAGGAAAGAAGTCTTGTGCTTTGCGCATGACACATTCTCTTAGTCTTTTCACAGCCCGTCTTCACTTATTTATCTATTCTTTTCTTTTTCTTTTTTGTTTATAACTGAGAAATCCCTGGGGGTCAGTGGTGCAAAATTCGAAACTTGGTGGATAATGGACTGGCCCCCTCCAGTTATTTATCTATTCATTTGTGAATGAACTCATCACTATCTAACAAGATGCCATGCCATTTTTTTGTCTCAAATGCTCATCATGATACTTGACATGTTATGTTACAAATTTGAAGAAGGAGGAGAACATAATCAACCTCCAACAAAAAGCAGTGACTAAACAAACAACAAACTCAGTGTGGTCCCACAAGGTGGGGTCTGGGGAGGGTAGGATGTACGCAGACCTTACCTCTACCTTTGTGAGGTAGAGAGAAAGTACCTGTCGCAGAAATATATGAAAGAAGACAGCAAATAGCAAAGTCTGCAGTGACTAAGATCACGAAAATAGCACAAAACTGAGGGAAGTGAACTCCAATAGTTGCAGCAAGTGATAGCTTAGATTGGTGCAGCGCATCTTTTTAACAAAGAGACAAGCTAAACATGATCTAACTGCCATGTTTCTGTTACTGTTAGATGAATTAGACTACATTACCTGCAGAGCACCCTCTACATTTCCTGAGCCTCCGCAGATGTCAATCAAAATAGACCAGCTTATATGGTTAGGAGAAAGACCTACTTCCTTCATCTCTTCCATCAAAGCTTTCGCTCGGTAGTAATCGCTCCCGCATGCCTTCATCAGAATATTATAGGTAGAAGTAGTAGGTCTAAATGGAACCCTCATAGAGAAGTGTCCATGAGGTGAAGCAGAAGTGCAGTTGGGTATACTAGTAGAAACCATAAGTGTGGAGGAGAGATCAATAGTATTGTCCGTCTTGCTACCAAAATCTTCACAATTGTCCTTCTGCAGCGCGTGTTCCTTCCACAACCTGAATAGCCGAAAGGCCCTATCATATTGGCAGGCTTCAACACACGCATGAAGAAGAATGTTGTAACATTGTGAATTAGGTTCACAACCAGCCTGAAGCATCTCTTCAAATAACTGAATGGCTTGGTCTACCAGGCCTGCATTGGCACAGGCACTGATCAATGAAGACCAAGTGACAATGTTGAGAGTGACACCAGCTGATAGCATATCTTTTTTTATTTCAATTGCCATCTGCCACATTTTTGCATCTGCAAATACCTATATAATCAAAACAGAGGACGTGAAATATGTTCTTTTTTTTGGATAAGTATCATTAATAAAAAACAAGTCGGTGTCAAAACAAAAAAATATGTGCATGTGGCAACGGCATTGCTTGAATCATACATTGTCTCTTCCACCAAGTTTGACCAACTATCCATACGACATGTTACTTTCTCCTCACACCAAAAATACAAATGGAATAAAAAAGATCTTAGTGTTTTCTACAACATTCTCACTATGTAATGATGTAGAAATGAGACGATGTGGATATGTAATTAACAAAGTATCACGCAACAGCTTTACATGGATGTGGAGAAACAATTCGGAGAAAGTGAAACCAGTAAATGTGTTATGTAATCTCTGGATCCATGTACCAAGAATCCTCTCTTTTTCTTCCTATTATTCAATAAGCCCTTTACATCTAGTACAATATAGTAAAGTGAGATATTCAGTCAGAGAAGCACTTCGACAGGTTTATACTGCAGAAAGAAAAAGTTGAGACTTCACAGCTCTCTGTTCGTGTGGTTGGCGACATCAAGTATAAATTCCATCCACAAGGTTTTAGAGGTTTAACATGGGTCTTGCTTAATCTGAAGTCCCAATTATACCTTTATTAAAGTGCTGTACGTGAAGACATCCAATTTCATTGCTCCTGCCAATTCTAAAAGCTTTAGTTCCCCATAAATTTCTTTGGCCAGATCAACTCTTGTAGCAAGACAGCATGACTTCAGAAGAATATTGTAGGATGTCAAATCAGCTGGAACACCTAGTTTCTGAATGACAAGAAACAACGTGAATAAAAACGCCCCTCATCGGTATTTTCATCTAACAAGAACACAATTGCAGATAAATGGTGAAAAGGAAACAAAATCCAATGCCCAACTACTAATCACAAAAGAGAGTGGAAATAGGAAAAAGAATATTGGATGACTACATTTTAGAATTCTTTAATACAAGTCCAACTTTGCTGAGGCATTTAGAAAACAAATTGAAGATTAAAACAAGATTCACGCTATGCCAGCAGAAAACTAACTTTAGATCGTACACGGGATTTCTTTGGGATGAAAAGGGAAAGGATTTGGACGAATAAATGGGCTATTCCCCTTATTAAGTCAGGAAGTAAAAAAGTTCTACACAGCCGTCCATCTCAGCTTTCCAAACCCTCTGGAATTTAATGGAAAGGAGAAGTAAGACAGACTTCCTTTCTGGTTGTACGAACAGCTAGAGAACAACTGGAGGTTAACAATGGAAACTTCACCTAATGGAAGAACAATGAAAACTTCACGTAGTGGAACTAAACTAGTAGTAAAGACTAAAGAGCATACATCCCTTCGTTATTGGACCACTGCACCTCCTGTTTTTTTTCTGTGTGCCAGTGACACTTGTCGATGTTGTGTACGTGTGCTTTGTGACGTGGAAGAAAGAGAGTAAGAAAAAGCTTACTTGCATTTGCTTGTATATGTCCAAGGTGTAACTCAAGTCACACGAATTTACGTTCATGAGGCTGTTGAAGACATAAATGTTTGGTGTAAACTTGCTAGCGATTAACCCCTGCACTGAAATTTAATGTTATAGACGCATGAATCGGCCAAGAATAAAGGCGAAATGCAACCAAAAAAAGGTTAAAGATCATTCTACTTGTTCCTTTATAAGTTTGTTGCATAATGACCTCCACCTATTCTGTAAAATATTTTCAAAGAGGAGAGATGCTTGTTTATCTAATTATGTGTTCGGTAATCAGTAATCTAGCTATGGGCATCACAGGTAGCAATGAGACTCAAACTTGAAAGTTGAGACCTCTATCCAAGTTGGACTCCGTTCTGAATAACATGCTCTAACTTCTATAGAAGTTTATCTTATTAAAGAAGGGAGAACTAGTTAGTTAGTTATTCAACATATTCAAAAAGCAAACACAAATAAGGATCAAGAACAAGTGTTTCATTCTGTAATTAAACCATAAATGAAGTCGAGGATATTGTAATTTCCTTTAATATGTGGGATCATTCCCATGCCACCAGACAACTATATTATTTTCCAAATCCCTTCTTACTCATAACAAGAAACTGATTCTGCGAAACGGACTTATCAACAAAAACTTAGGGAAATGACAAGGTTTTCTTTCTCATAGAATTGGATCACCTGTAGCCTTACTTTTTTCTTTGGTGATAAGTAAAGAGTAATTTAATGATTGCCAGCATTAAGTCTTGGGTCGCTGTAACAGGAAATCTGATTTATTTGTCAGATGCACAAGTTTATCTAAGATTCACAAGGTGTGCAATATACCTCATATATGGACCTGGACTTCAAGTAGTCACCACAAAGACCACAAACATCTATTATTGTGCGGTAGATATACAAATTCGGGGTGTCCTGGTTCTGCTTGGATGCTTCAAAGACAGTTAGAGCAGACACCAAATCGCCTTTCTTCCCAAATTCAAGAATTATGGTACAGAACATAATGTCCGCATGTGGAAAAATATGTGCATACCTGCAGAGAGTCATGATTGAATTTACACAGTAAGGAGATCGCAGGTAATCACGGTTCCTCTATGATAACAGTATGTTTAAAGCATTTCTCAATCCGTTATAAAACTAAGAGACTCGAATTTCCAAGCACAAAAGAAAAGAAACCATTAATTGGATAATAAATGAAGGAAATTGACAAGTAGATGGAGCAAACAAAGTTCAAGACCAGCGCGAGAAAGTGAACCAACCAACTAAACATAAGATATCCGGAGCTTCTAGTGAAGTGAACTAACAGCTGTGGTAAAAAATATCAATCTTATTGTGCAGGTATGTTGTAAATCTGCGGCAGCGGCTCAATTCAGTCACAAGCAACAAAGAGTAGATGAAAAGAGTTTCTTACCCATTCTTTGATCATTAAAATAAGAGTTTCTAACCATTCCAAGAAATACCAAGAAAGCAGGCCCACAACAGGACTAACAACTATCGTTGTGTCATTGACAAGTTACTTATGCTCAACTGAAGAGGATTTAACCACCTACCAAAACGAATGTACAGAACAGAAAAGTCACTAGCCTTTCCAGGAACTTGTCTCAAAGATGGTTTATGAGATGAATACCAATCACTTGTGCCTCACCAAATACCTAGGGCCGCTATATGAATCCTTGGTATCCATACTATTCTATTCAGGTCAATTTCATTTTTTGATAAGTCCATTCAGGTCAATGTCATTACAACACTAAAAAGTTGTCATTTAAGAAAAATTAGGAGTTCTCTTAAACTGGATATTCTATCAAACATAGTCATACAATTCTCTGATCAAAAGGACTCTTGAAAATAACGAGTAGACCTTAGTTCCAACAAGTTGTTGTTGCCAAAAGAGATGAACTCGAGAACCAACAAGCTCCATCTACATAATGTCAATATATGAAGAGAATGGTAGAAAAAGGTCCTCATCATCCTATTTCCTAATTTACATTTTGAAAAAGAAAAGAATCTTAAAACCATAGTCTGGAGCATATCTACTATAGATATCCAAGTACCATTATGCATTTTGGTTGATCCCACTCCTTCCATAAGTACTTGTATTTACTTCAAAGTTTTTTTTAACTAGTTGTGTTTGGGTCAACTAGTGTGCACCTCGACTAATCACAAAGTACATGTTACCTCCCACCAATATAGCTACCGGATAACTCTGTCCACCAAAACTAATATATTGGGGGGGGGGGGGGGATGACGCTGGATTTTTTCTTTCTGTGGGGATCTGAACCCTGCTTACTAGGACTCTTCCCACTTTAGTTACCACTACGCCACACTTTTGAGTGCAATACCTCTATGTTTTAATGTCCATGGACATATAAAGTATCTTTATTCATGCAAACTCAAACATATTCTAGATGATTGATGTCTCAATATGGCTACAAATGTATATATCCTCCTTAGAAGAAACAGTGGGAAAACTAACAAATCTGTACTTTCAATAATCATTCGTAAATGCCAAAAACGATATTGCACATAAACTTAATAAAGAAAACTCTCTTAATGGAGTCACCGTTTCAGGACATATTCGAAGAACTGCACTATTTGAGAGAACAAACAAAATTTAATTGAGAGTTTGAACCAAATCCCTAACTCTAAGAGGTCTATGTGAAGATTGAGAAACCGAAGCTAACTAAGCACATCATTGATAGAGCGTCTAAACACAATAACAAGTTAGTAATTCCAATTAGATAATAGGAAAATGCATATGTACATGCTTAGGCACATGGAGTTTGTCAAAACAACTTAAGAGGTGCTGCACTACAGAAAAAGACAAAGGAAAAAATCTTAATGATTCTACTTGTTTCATACTCTCATAAAAAACAACTTTTATTACTAATTTATGAAAAACAACTAAGCATTTATTTTTGTACAGTCATCTCAAATGGAGCATGGATTACATATCAAGAACATTTCAAATTCACGCCAAATTGGAAAAAGTAATACCTTACTGCTGCATTTGGCTTTCTTTGGCTGACACAAAGTCTTATAATCTCAGACGGCCTCACGAAATCCTTAATTGGCATACCACACCCTGAAGCAGTAGCACATGTAAAAATATCAAACACCAACCTATTTATCAAAATCCTCAAGAGCCCATTTGGAGAAAAAAATGGCCATGAGCAATTCAGAAAAACCATAAATTTTAAACATTTTGCACCTTTTTTGATATACCTAACAAAGGTTTGAATTCGATACACAAACTCAAATTACTAGTCATTTCAGCCGTTATATCTTGTATGTATGCAGACTTCGACACTATTCGCAACGTAATAGCATAAAAATTGACACAAAAATTTATACCTTTAAGTGTTTCCATGAAGCTCACAATTTCCTCTATTTCACCACATTCCATAGTCCGCCTACACTCTTGAGAAAGGGAATTTATAGCGCCTCGATCAAGCAGCTTCAATGGATCAATTCCAAGCTGCATCGCACCATTCAGAAGCTCAACAACGCTCCCTACCTTTCCTTCTTCGAGCAATCGAACAATCCCACTCGAAACAAGCTTCACATTCAACAAATCTGCGAATTCAACAGCATTCACTCCTGAAACCACAACGCTCTCCGCGATCATCAACGAATCATTAAACCTCCCATCTTGCGCGAGCTTCGACGCCATCTCGGCGTAGTATCTGAGACTGTTACAGTTACCTGCAGAGACAGAGTCATGATTTGAAGTTTATGAATTCGGGATTTAGTTAGGTTAAGTTACTGAGTTCTAAGTTAATAATTTGAGAATGAGATCGTTTGCTGGTTGCTTGAGAAACTTAGAGAGCGAAAGAAAGAAAAATGGGTAGGACCTAAGGCTAAAGATGTAGACGGGTATAAGTTATGGTTCTCCAGTAGGTCGAAGAATAGGAATGAGGTAGGCATTTTGGTAGACAGCGAACTAAGAGATCAGGTGGTAGAGGTGAGGAGGGTCAATGACAGGATGATGGCGATTAAGTTGGTAGTTGGAGGGTTCACTATGAACATTATTAGTGCTTATGCGCCACAAGCGGGGTTGGATGAGGAGGAGAAGAGACGACTTTTGGGAGGATTTAGACGAAGTGGTGGGAGGTATACCACCCACTGAGAAGTTATTTGTAGGAGGGGATTTCAATGGACATATCGGGTCACTTCCAGGGGGTTATGACGACGTGCATGGAGGATTTGGACTCGGGGTCAGGAATGGGGGAGGCGTCTCACTTTTGGAGTTCGCTAGAGCTTGTGGGATGGTGATAGCCAATTCTAGATTCCTGAAGAAGGAGGAACACTTGGTGACTTTCCGTAGTTCGGTGGCTAAGATTCAGATAGACTTTTTGCTCCTTAGGAAGGTTGACAAAGGTCTTTGTAAAGACTATAAGGTTATTCCGAGGGAGAATCTTACAACCCGACATAAGCTTTTGGTGATGGATTTGGAGATCAAGTTGGAGAAGAAGAAGAGGGTTATGGATGACAGGTTAAGAATCAAATGGGGGAGTTTGATCATGGCTAGTGCAAAGGAGATGGGGGACAGGTTGATGGCCAAGGGGGCTTGGGGGAGTAGTGGGGATGCGACCGGTATGTGGGACAGGACGGCCAGTTGCATTCGTGAGGTAGCCAGAGAAGTGCCAGGAGTCTCGCGGTGTTATCGTGGTGGACATCGAGCGGACTGGTGGTGGAATGGTGAAGTTCAAGAGAAGGTGGAAGCGAAGAAAGCGGTGTATGTGAAAATGGTAGAAAGCAGAGATGAGGTGGAGAAGTGGACGAATAGGGAACTGTATAAGATGGCAAGGAAGGAGGTAAAGCTAGCGGTTACGGCGGCGAAAACGGCGGCTTTCGAACGCCTGTATGAGGAATTAGAGGAGAAAGGCGGGGATAAGAAGTTGTACAGACTAGCCAAGACAAGGGAGAGGAGGACCCGTGACTTGGATCAAGTGAGGTGCATCAAGGACGAGGACGGCAAAGTATTGGTGGAGGAAGCGCATATTAGGCGGAGGTGGCAGTTTTGCTTCCACAAACTCTTAAACGAAAAAGGAGACGGAGACATTGTGCTGGGAGATCTGGAGCATTCTGGTAGGCACGGGGATTTTGGGTATTGTAGAAGCATTAAGGTTGAGGAGGTTACGGGTGTTATTTGCAGGATGCGCAGGGGACGAGCGACCAGGCCTGATGAGATCCCAGTTGAATTTTGGAAGAGCGCAGGCAGAGCTGGTTTGGAGTGGCTGACTGAGTTGTTTCATTTTTAAGACAGCAAGAATGCCCGAAGAATGGAGGTGGAGTACAATGATTCCCTTGTACAAAAACAAAGGTAATATCCAGAGTTGCAACAACTATAGGGGTATCAAGCTGCTAAACCACACTATGAAAGTTTGGGAAAGGGTCGTGGAGAAGAGGGCGAGAAGGGCGTGTCTATTTCCGAGAATCAGTTTGGATTCATGTCGGGGCGTTCGACTACCGAAGTCATTCATCTTATTAGGAGGTTGGTGGAGCAGTATAGAGAGAGGAAGAAAGACTTACATATGGTTTTCATCGACCTCGAGAATGCATACAACAAAGTCCCTAGTGAGGTTCTATGGAGATGTTTGGAGGCTAGAGGCGTACATGTGGCGTACACTAGGGCGATCAAGGATATGTATGATGGAGCCAAGACTAGAGTACGGACAGTAGGAGGAGACTCGGAGCACTTCCCAGTGATGATAGGGCTGCACCAGGGATCAGCTCTTAGCCCATTCCTCTTTGTCTCGGTGATGGACGGACTGACGCGACAAATCCAATGGGAGGTACCATGGTGTATGTTATTCACAGACGACATAGTCCTGATTGATGAGACTCGCAGCGAAGTGAACGCCAAGCTGGAGGTTTGGAGACAGACTCTGGAGTCTAAAGGCTTCAGATTAAGTAGGACCAAGACAGAATATTTGGAGTGCAAGTTCAGCAACGGGAGCGACCCTGAGACAGGCGTGGAGGTAAGGCTTGGTACTCAGGTCATTCCAAAGAAAGGAAGCTTCAAGTACTTAGGGTCTATTATCCAAGGGAATGGAGAGATTGATGACAATGCCACACATCGTATTGGGGCAGGGTGGATGAAATGAAGGCTCGCATCTTGAGTCTTGTGCGACAAAAATGTGTCACCAAAACTTAAAAGCAAGTTCTATACGGTGGTGGTTAGACCGACTTTGTTGTATGGGGCGGAGTGTGGGTTAGTCAAGACTTCGCACATACAAAAGATGAAAGTTGCAGAGATGAGGATGCTAAGATGGACGTGTGGGCATACAAGGAGAGATATGATTAGAAATGATGATATCCGGGAAAAAGTGGGAGTGGCCTCGGTGGATGATAAGATGCGGAAAGCGAGGTTGAGATGGTTCGGACATGTGCAAATAAGAGACACAGATGCCCCAATGTGGAGGTGTGAGAGGTTGGCTATGGACGGGTTCATGAGGGGTAGAGGTAGGCCGAAGAAGTATTGGGGAGAGGTGATTAGACGGGATATGGCGCAGGTGCAACTTACTGAGGACATGACCTTAGATAGAGGGTTGTGGAGGACACGAATTAGGGTAGAAGAGTAGTAGGTACTCAAGCGTAGTCCTACTTATGCTTACAAATGGATAGTTGTAGTGTTATTATTGTAGACCTGATTAGCCTATCACACTTATAGACACATTATTGCTTTATAATCCATTGTAGTTTGATTTCTGCTGCTATGTGTTCTTTAGTGTATTTTGTTTAGCTTATTTAATGTGTTAGCTACTGCTCCCTTTTGTTCTAATGCATTTTATACTGCTTTAATTCCTTATCTTTGTCTGACCATTTCTCTTGCTTTACACTTTACTTTTGCTTTACTATTGCTTTGTTTTGATTGTCTCGCTTGTGATTATGCTTTGTCTTGAGCCGAGGGTCTCCCGGAAACAGTCGCTCTACCTACCAAGGCGGAGGTAAGGTCTGTGTACACTCTATCCTCCTCAAACCCCACGTAGTGAGATTTCACTGGGTATGTTGTTGTTGTTGTTGATCAATTTTCTTAAAATAAATACTCCATTTGTCCCAATTTATATGACACAGTTAGAATGTCGAGATTAAAACTTCTAAATTTTAATCGTGAATTCGGACATAGAACCTTTAAGTTTTTTGAAATAAAATTTATATATTTGGAAACTATGTAAAAGAAATACTATAAATCACAATAATTAATTAACTTAAAATATTCAAAAGGCAAATGAAAAAATTCCGGACAAAGGAAAACTTGGTTGACTCTCGAAATACGAAAAGGTGCCACATAAATTATTACATTTACCTGTACAGGCAGAGTCAGGATTTGAAATTTATGGGTTTGGAATTTAGTTATGTTAAGTTAATGCGTTCTGAGTTAATAATTTGTACATAATCAATGTAATTTTTGTTAAAGCTAGTTAATGAATAAAACTAGCCAAGTTGGTGTGAATGAGAAATGGAAGGCAACCTTTCCGAACAGTCACCAACCTATTCCGAAGAGGCACCTTCAAGGCTATATAAACTAAGGCAATGCCTCATTTTAAAGATACCAAAACCAAAAATTTCTGCATCTGAAATTCTGCATTCTTTTTCACAAATAAAACTATCGAGTCTTACTGTGTTTCGTTGCCAACTTTGAGTTAAAGTCGAAGGCGTTTGACGCATACCGCTACTCTGCGACAGGTATATCCGCTTTATCACGGGAGGAAGTAATCCATAACCTCAGTGCAGTGAGGGATTAAATTCCTTAAGGACACAGTGGAATTACGTGGTCTCGGATATTTTCTTACTTCTGTATTATTTTTCCAGTTTCTGTTTTTCCTGGTTTTTGTCTTTCCGTTTGGTTTCTGTTTTTCCTGATTTTTGAACACAGGCACGACAACAAGCTTAAGGAATTTAGTCATTATTTCTGTGTTCATTTGTTCTTGTTTAACAATTACAGACCGTTGTCGGAAAAAGAAAAAAAGAAAAAAAAGGTGTATGTTGTTTGGAGACTAAAATCTTCGGATTTTCTACTCCGGTTGAGATTAAAGTTTTCATAACTTTCTACTCCTTTGGGTACTTGATTTGAAGATATAAAAACTTCATCAAGTATACAACATACAATTTACTGGAAAAAAAAAAGTGTATGTTTGTTGTTTCGATGTAACGAACTTGTATGTTGTTTGGAGACTAAAATCTTTGGATTTTCTACTCCGGTTGAGATTAAAGTTTCCATAACTTTCTACTCCGTTGGGTACTTGATTTGAAGATATAAAAACTTCATCAAGTATACAACATACAATTTACTGGGAAAAAAAAAAGGGAAAAAAAAAAAAGGTGTTTGTTGTTTCGGTGTAACGAACTAATATGTTGTTTGGAGACTAAAATCTTCGAATTTTTTACTCCGGTTGAGATTAAAGTTTTCATAATTTTCTACTCATTTGGGTACTTGATTTGAAGATATAAAAACTTCATCAAGTATACAACATACAATTCTTGCATTTCGTTTCAAGGATTTTAAATCTGTTTGTGTAACCTTGATTCGGTTTGAAGAAATAAAATCTTCACCATTGTGTATTACATCTCTTCTTTGTCAAACTGATTCGGTTTGAAGTCTTCACCGTTTATTAAACTTTTTCATTTGCTTCGTTTGCGGCGAAATGGGAGACATGACTCCAAATTTGAATGCTCACTCGCCACACTAGCCCCCATGGTTGGTTCTACGAGCAATGTCAAGGCCCTCCGCCAGATCGCATCAAAGACCGGCCCGGCAGAGAAGCCTGGAAAATTCACCTAATTGATTTCAAACGATGGCAACAAAGATGTTCTTCTATTTAACTACTTTAAACCTCCAAAGTTTATTAAGGAGGTCGTTCGATTTCTTAGGAATCAACACCGAGAATGAACGTTTTGTTGTAAGCGAGGCATGGAAGCACTCAGATTTTTGTGCAAGAATTATATTCTTAGCGGATGGAGGATGATCTTTACAACGTCTATAGTAATGTGGAAACATCAAAAGATCTATGGGATGCGTTGGAAAAGAAATATAAAGCAGAAGATCTTTGGATTAAAGAAATTTATCATTGCCAAGTTTCGGACTACAAAATGGTAGATGGCAAGTCATTTGTTACTCAAGTTCAAGAGTTGCGAGGTTATCATCCACGATCTACTCATTTGAAGGTTTGGTGATTAGTGGGCGTTTCAAGTTCTGGCGATAATAGAGAAGCTGCCTCCTTCATGGAAGGACTTCAAAAATTACTTGAAACACAAGCGAAAGGAGATGACACTGGAGGATCTCATCGTCCGTTTGAGAATCGAGGAAGATAACAAGGCAGCGGAGAAGAAGGCAAATGTGAGATCAACCATAGGGGGAACACATATTGTTGAAGTTGCCCCAACTAATCTGAAAAAGAGGAAAAATGCATCGGGACCAAGGAGCTATCCCAACAAGAAGAAATTCAAGGGAAACTGCCACAATTGTGAAAAAATCGGACACAAAGTTGCGGTATCGTGCTCAGAAAAAGGTAAAGAAGAAGAAGAGCTAATATGGTTGAAACAAGCGAGGAAGTTGATGACTTGTGCGCTATGTTGTCCGAGTGCAACTTAGTGGGAAATCAGAAAGAGTGGTGGATTGACTCTGGCGCCACTCGCCACATTTGTCTTTGTTAGAGAAGCCTTTGCTTCATATGCTCACGTAGATCGACGATACCATATATATGGGAAATGCAACGGCCAAAATTGAAGGTTATGGAAAGATCTGCTTGAAGATGACATCGGCAAGGTGGTGACTCTTAACAACGTCTGTCATGTTCTGAAATTAGGAAAAATCTAGTATCTACCTGGGACTTCTAGTAAAGAACGGTTTAAGTGTGTTTTTGTTTCGACAAGGTTGTAATAAGTAAGAACGAGATGTACATAGGAAAAGGTTACCTCGAGAGGGCCTTTTCAAATCGAATGTAATGGTCGTTGCCAATAATAATAAAGTTTCGCTTCGTCTTACTTACTTGAGTCAAATAATTTATGGCATTCACGTTTAGGACATGTCAATTCTGAGAACCTTGCGAAAAATGATTAGTTTGGAAGTATTGCCTAAGTTTGAATGCAATCAATCAAAATGTCAAATGTGTTGAGTCTAAGTATGTTAAACATCCTTATAAGTCGGTTGAAAGGAATTCAAGTCCTTTAGACTTAATCCATCTGAGATATTTGTGACATAAAGTCAATCCCATCTCGCGGTGGAAAGAAGTATTTCATAACTTTCTTCGACGATAGTACGCGGTATTGCTACGTTTATTTACTTAATAGTAAAGATGAAGCAATTGAAGCATTCAGCAATACAAAGCGAAGTTGAGACTCAACTTAACAAAAGATTAAAATGATAAGGAGTGATAGAGGCGGTGAATATGAATCTCCTTTTGAACAAATATGTTTGGAATATGGCATTATTCATCAAACAAGCGCTTCTTACTCGCCACAATCAAGCGGAATTGCGGAAAGGAAAAATAGAACCACTGAAAGAAATGATGAATGCCTGTTAATAAGTTACGGTTTACCCCGAACTTGTGGAAAGCCATTCTAACAGCTAGCCGAATACTCAATCGAGTGCCCCATAGCAAAACAAGATCTATTCCATACGAAAAGTGGAAAGGAAGGAAGCCCAATTTGGGATACTTCAAAGTGTGGGGGTGTTTGGCCAAGGTGCAAATTCCTAAACCCAAAAGGGTAAAAATAGGACCTAAAGCCATTGATTGTGTTTTCATAGGATATGCCACAAATAGTAAGGCATATCGATTTCAAATCAGAAAATCCCGACATTCAGGTAAATACGGTAATTGAATCAGATAATGCTGACTTCTTTGAAACCATATATCCGTATAAAAGGAATGTGAGTCGTCTAGCAAAGAATCTAAACGACCTCGGGAAGAAACAAAGGAAAATATTCTGATGAGGAAAATCAGACGCAAAGAAACGCGTCAAAGGACGTCTACTTCATTTGGACGAGAATTTCTAACATTTTTGTTGGAGAATGAGCCTCGAACCTTCAACGAAGCTATGTCTTCATCGGAGCTCAATTTTGGAAAGAGGCAATCAATAGTGAGATAGAATCCATCTTAAACAACCATACTTGGGAATTGGTTGACCTTCCTCCAGGAAATAAACCTTTAGGTTCCAAATGGATTTTCAAGCGGAAAATGAAAGGCGATGGTACTATTGATAAATATAAGGCAAGACTAGTTGTTAAAGGGTTTAGACAATGAGAAGGTCTTGATTACTTTGATACATACTCGCCAGAACGAGGATTACATCTATTCGGGTGTTAGTAGCGTTAGTAGCCGTGGTATGCAGTCTTGAAATCCATCAAATGGATGTGAAAACAAATTTTCTTAAATGGAGAGTTAGAGGAAGAAATTTACATGGAACAACCTTGAGGGGTTTGTAGTTCCAGGGAAAGAGAAGAAGGTGTGTCGACTTGTTAAGTCTCTTTACAGGACTAAAACAAGCACCCAAACAAGCAGTGGCATGCAAAATTTGACCATACAATCTTTGTCAAATGGATTCAAGATAAATGAGTGTGATAAATGTGTCTACATTAAGAACACTCCAAATCACGTAGTCATTGTTTGTTTATGCGTGGATGATATGTTGATAATGAGTAACGACATTGCTAACATAAATGCTACTAAGCGCATGCTTGCTAGTAAGTTTGATATGAAAGACTTAGGAGTTGCCGATTTAATTACGAGAATTAAAATCCATAAGACTCCTCAAGGTCTAGCATTGTCTCAATCTCATTATATTGAAGCGGTACTTGAAAAGTTCAAGTATTTGGACTTTAAAGTTGCAAAGACGCCAATTGATATGAACCTTGCTCTTGCAAAGAATAAAGGTGAAAGTCATTCTCAATTGGATTATGCCAGTGTTGGGAAGTTTGATGTATATCATGAACTATGCAGCGACACGATATTGCATGTGCTATAAGTAAACTAAGTCGCTACACTAGTAATCCCGACCAAAAACATTGGCTGGCAATGAAACGAGTTTTGGGGGATTTAAAACGTACTCAAAACTTTGCTTTGCATGATAACAGGGATCCTTGATTATTGAAGGATATGATGATGCAAGTGGATCACGGTTCAATCGAAACTAAATCCACAAGTGGATATGTTTTTACCATAGGTGGAGGAAGCGATGTCTTGGAAGTCATCCAAGCAGGACATGTATCGCCCGCTCTACAATGGAATCTGAGTTCATAGCTTTAGACAAAGCGGTGAAGAAGGTGAATGGCTCAGGAATTTCTTAGAAGATATTCCATTTTGGCCCAAACCGTTGGCTCCTATATGCATACATTGCGATAGCCAGCGGCAATAGGAAGAGCGGGAGCCTTATGTACAGCGGAAAGTCTCGTCACATACGACGAAGACATAATACCGTTAGACAACTACTCTCTAGTGGAATTATCACAATTGACTATGTTAAGTCAAGAGATAATGTGTCGGATCCACTAACTAAAGGCCTAACTAGAGAGGTAGTTGAAAGATCATCAAGGAATGGGACTATGGCCGAGGACAAGTCATCGTGACGGTAACTCTACCTAGAAGACTGGAGATCCCAAGATCTAGGTTCAAAGAGATCAAACAAAGTCATTAATGGCGGTTCAACATTGTCACAATAACTCTTTGGTCCATTCTCGTGATGAGACAATGTTGATGCAGAGGATAAAGCATTGCGGCTTTTAATGGTTCCTAAGTTTGGTACGGGGTATATCAAATAATGTATCTACGGGATGACACATTTAGGAATCACCTATGTAAGTGTGAAGTGTAAGCCGCTTCAAGGAGAATTATGTAAGGCCAATTCTCACGCACTTATGAACCAGGCGGTGTTCATGGTCAAACGAACAAAACAATGAGAACCAAAGGCGGTTAAAGGGTTAATTGTGTGACATGTGGTTGTCTAGGTATACACCAAAGCTCGACGGTTCAAGGATATCAAATCTACCGATTGACCTAGTATATCCGACATATGTTCACTACGGAAAGTTCAAAGAGAAATCTACTTATCCAGATGTGATTAATCCTTGCTTACGAATCACACAGTTTTTTGTCATGCATGTTTTTCATCAGATAGCCATTCCCCATTCATGTGGGGGATTGTTAAAGCTAGTTAATGAATAAAACTAGCCAAGTTGGTGTGAATGAGAAATGGAAGGCAACCTTCCGAACAGTCACCAACCTATTAGAAGAGGCACCTTCAAGGCTATATAAACTAAGGCAATACCTCATTTTAAAGATACCAAAACCAAAAATTTCTGCATCCGAAAGTGCATTCTTTTCACAAATAAAACTATCGAGTCTTCTTGTGTTTCGTTGCCAACTTTGAGTTCGTCAAGTCGAAGGCGTTTGACGCATCCGCTACTCTGCGGCAGTATATCCGTTTTATCCTGGGAGGAAGTAATCCATAACCTCGGGTACAGTGAGGGGATTAAATTCCTTAAGGACACACAGTGAATTCTGTGGTCTCGGATATTTTCTTACTTCTGTATTATTTTTCCAGTTTCTGTTTTTCCTGGTTTTTGTCTTTCCGTTTGGTTTCTGTTTTTCCTGATTTTTGAACACAGGCACGACAACAATTTTTAAGACATTACTCACTTCGTCCCCATTTTATACGAAGGTCTTAAACTTGGCACAAAATTTAAGAAAACAATCCATAAAAATTTGTGTGACTATAAATTATTTCATTATGGGTATAAAGATAAATTTAAAGTTGCATTATTACTAAATATAAAAATGTGTCATTCTTTATGGAGCTAACTAAAAAGCAAAGAGTGTCGTATAAATTGGGACGGACAGAGGGAGTATATGATTTAGACCAAAGCTACTAGTTTACCTGAAACGGAATCCCATCGTAGTGTGGATAGAAGTGGAGACTGGTGAGAAATGATGGATGAAGTGAAGTGAGTGGGCTTAGCGGTGGTGCGGTGGTGGTGGCGATGCGGTGGCGGAGTAGGGGAAGAGTTGGGCGGGAGAGTAATGGAAGAAGAGGGAAGTATCACCAGTGCTTCTCTCATTTCCTAGCCAACGATTTTTTTCTGTTAGAAGAATGTGAAGTCCGTTTGTAAGATGATTTTTTGTGTGTGTGTGTGTGTGTGTCTGTGGGTTGGGCTGTAATTTTTCGGGTATTATTGGGGATTGAATTTGAAAGGCGGAGGAAATTGCACATTGCTGACTAATGAGTAATGATACTCGTCCATTATTATACTTGTCATTTTATTTTCATGCCCTTAAAAAAATAATTCAACTAAATCATCCTTATTTATTTTTGAGAAAAAATTCAAATATGACATCAAATTATGAAAAATGACTCATTTATGTCACTCGTCAATAGATTGACTCATTTATATCATCGTCGTTACTAAATTGGCTCATCCAAGTCATTTTTCATTAACGCCGATTTTACAATATAATTTTTCATTAACGGATGTTAATGAAAATGACATGGATAAGTCATTTTGGTAACAACAATGACATTAATGAGTCAAACTATTAACGAGTGGCATAAATTAGCCATTTTTTATAATTCGATGGCATATTTGAGTTTTTTCCCTTTATTCTTTGATCTCAATTTAATATTACTCTCTTTTTCATCATATTAATCTCTCTACATTTATTGAGTAAACGTAAAGGTGGAAACTAATGACTAATTATATTTTAATTTTTAAAAATGATAACTATTTTGAATCATCTATATTCAAAAAGGACGATAAGTAAGATGGACCTGAGGGAGTAGTAATATCTTGGAAAAATTATATGGTGTAATTAAATTATAACACTATATTTACTATATATAACTACATTGTGAATAAACTAACATTCGTAACTACTTAAATTGTCAGGATATTCCATTTAGACACTCGAATTAAGTCCAATTTCAATTGAACATCTCAACTCCTAATAAAGTATTTTAATTAGACACTTTCTGTTCAAATTTTAATATATTTTTTTGCATGTGTTCTCATTCGTCTATTAGGTAGTTAAGTTAACCACATAAAATATGTCATCTCTTTTAATTATACACATTCGCCTCAATAAGCTGTAGACTCCAAGCATTTTCTACTTGAAGTTGATGTGTATAATAAAAGGAGATAATTTATTTTATGTGATTAACTTAACTACCTAATAGACTAATGAAAGTACGTGCAAAAGTTTTTTTCAAAATTCGAACCGAAAGTGTACAATTGAAACATTTTATTAGGACTTGAGTTGTTCAATTGAAATTGATCTTAGTTTAAATGTCTAAATGAAATATTCTAACAAGTTTAAGAGGCTGGCAATGTATTAAGCCTTTTTTCTCTCAACAATTTTAGTAAAGTTACATTAATAACATTTTAACCCCAACATGAAATGCCCATACATGTTTTCCCCTTAGAATGTTGATTTTGACACATCTCACTCTTCAATCTCCATATTAATGATACATTACTTCTGGATAACATTTCTTGTCACCACAAATTTAACATTTGGGTGAGGTGACTTCTGCGTTAAACTTCATATTGGACCTATATGGACAATTTTTAAGAAAATAAGAGCCAAAATCAAATAATGGATAGTAATAATAGTAAAGTGTCTCAATACCTTCTATATTTGTCCGAACTTAAAGGCAGCCTACATGAGCTTCACGGTATCAAAAAATTCGATTTTATGGTCTTTAAGAAAGAACAAAAGTTGTCCTCCGGGGCATAGTCCAGTGGCAAAGTCTGGCGTATTATAAAGTATTTCTGGCGTGGGGACGGCGTGGAGTTCGATTCCCCGCAAAGACGAAGAAATTGCATGTTGGGAATTTGACCTTGTCTCATTGATCAACAGACGCTCCCGTAAAAGCGCCACCCGAGCCCATCCCGCGTTTTACCTGGTGATAGTTGTTGAAGGACCGGTGCTATTACCTCCAGGACGTCTGGGTAATACTAGTGAAGTAGTCAGCGCAAGCACAGAAACTGGATTATCAAAAAAAAAAAAAAAAAAAAAAAAAAAGAAAGAACAAAAGTTAGAAACGAAGTGATGTAAGGAGGACATGATTTTTGCTATAAGAAGCCATGATAATTGGAAAAGCAAAAGCACGAGAAATTTGATGATGGATAGATAATTTATTTCCTATATAAAACTCAACTTAATCGAATAAATGAAATATGAGGAATAAGGCAAATAAATGATCCAAAAACTCCACAAAAAATAACACATAAGAGTGATGAAAATAACGAAGAATATGGATGACTACAAGATATGATATACTCTGCCAAAGATCTCGTCATGTAATCCGTATATAATGAGTTACATACTCATAAATTTTTGCATATAAGCACTAGTAGAAAGTCACTATTTTCCTACTGAATTTCTCACTGAAAAATGTTCAGTGACTATTCTCATCGAATGTCGGTGAAAAAAATATAAATAGTAATGTGAACACATGAAAAAATTAGAAAGTTTTCTAGTGTTTCATTAATAACCTATTTCCCCATGCGTTTTCTCAGTAATTTTCTTGTGAACTGGTTCTGTGGGAACAAGATGAAAAAATTATATTTTATAACATAAATTTCCTACTAAATATCGGTGAAAACCCCATTTATTTCTAATAGTGAATAATATTAATAATTATAAGTCTTGTGATTAAAAAACTAAGAAGCAACTGTGATGTCTCGGGTTACCACGAAGACAAGTAGAGTATGAGACACTTATTACGGATAGAAGGGGGTATGTGTTATTCGTGGTTAAAGCTAGCACACTTTTTTTCTGAGTAGGAGCGTTTTCACGTCATTTGAAATCATAATGATTTGAAGTTGAAATTTTATTTAAATATGTAATTTTGATTTTTTTAAGATTGTATTTTTTTTTTCTTATAGACATAAAATCCCAGAAGTTATGAAAACCATCAAAACTTTTCTAATTCTTATACAATCTTACTAAATGAGCAAGTCATAGTTCATAACAAAATTAATACGCTACTAGAAGAACTTATTAAAAAATACAAAATCAATTGATCAAATTTTAGTTCAATAAAATGGAAAATTGAACATGAGTTGTAGTGTAACTAATCTTTAATATAATCCTCACACATGGTTGGTAAGAGTAAATTTGTTATAAATATACTACCAACTTGTAATCTTTTAATAGTTGATATAAATGGTTGGTAAACATGATTGGTAAATATATCTACCAACTTATGGATCTATTTTTACAAAATATAAACTTATGAGTCAACTTTTACATTTAAAAAAAATTGAAATCATGATTTGAAATTCTAAATCATGCCTTTTTGGATGATTTGAGATTTTATCTCATGAGATGAAATCGCATATCCAAAGGCCTACTTAGACCAATCATGACGTGTCATCAATGATCTTTTAATCAAGTATTTATAGTTTAAAATATTTGACAATCGAGAATATGATATAATCTCAAGAAATCATATATCATGCAATGTTCTAAAATTTTAATAACATGAATAAATGTTCGATCAACTGGAATACGATGATGCTATATATTGAATGATCGAATAAGACAAACCGTAAAACCATAAGCATTTTAGTTGAGGGCTTAGCAACATGATGGCCATCCTCTCCCATCACAATTTATAGTGTAACTCCGATATCTAATGATACTTGAAGTCTTGAAACAAGACTCCGTTCATTCTTATACTCTTGTAATTGTGATTAAATACTAATTATAACTCATTATGAATGATGAGAAATAGTCTCTAGTTATGTATTGTGTTAATGTTGGGTTTGGTGTGGTTACATTTTATCCAACATATTCTCTGAAGTACTGTTGTTGAATGCATAAAATGTTGGGACAAATGTCATAACATTCAGACCAACATTTTTATATAACAGTTTTGTCTTACTTCACGTTAAGCAGTAATATTTTTACTGAGAGGTAAAAATGACTTAGGCGTGTGAATTAGGATCTGTGTAAAACGTGGGAGAAAGAGTCAAAGCTTGGGGAAGAAGTCGAATGAAGAACAAGTCAAAGTTGTTGAGATTTCGACTCCATTATTTTCTCCAACAAACACACCAGCTGCCCACATTTCCCTCAACCTCCACAACCAATCGATGAGTTTTTCAAGGAAGACTCTCTACTATAAATAGAGAGGCTACTACAGTGAATCGACATCCAGAATTAGATTGCAAAAATACCAAGAGAGCTCTCGGGATTTCAACTCAGAAATTTGGATCACAAGTGTTGCCTGAGTGTGTCGACAATATTCTGTTCAACATTACAACTGCTATTTAGATTCTAGATTAGATTTGTATGGAGCGATTGTAATGAAAAGTTGTCTATGTCTACGTAGTTAGATTTTTCAGGCAGAAGTCATCTGCGACTTTAACCTAGGTTGAAACGACCCCTTTAATAGATAAGCTCGTCTTACTCTATTTCTGTGATTAGCATCATAACTCTATATTGTTGGTCGCTTTCCACTTTCCAGAGTCTGCTGGGAGATTGTTGAAGTCAATTTCAACATTTGAAGGTCTCTTTTGAGCATTTGATTTAGAAAAATCAACTATTGCAGACTTTCTTTTAAGAAATTTCTCCATCAATACAATATTTAAATCCACAACAATAATGTTCTACAAAAATCCAAAACTATATGATCATTTATCAAACACTAATTAATTTAAATAATAATAAATTTGCACTAATTAGGGTTCACAAAAAATAACTATTATAATGAAATTGAATAGATGATGAAAAAATCTTACATGTACTAAATAAAGATGAGTAGCACAAAAACCAAAGTCTTGAAGAAGATCACAAGAAAAGAACCGGAAGAACTGAAGAAGAATCGCCAATTTCTAAGTTGGTCTCGAGCGTGAAACCCTGAAGAAGACAAAGTGTTTTTTTAATAGAGAAAGGCGACACTATTTTTTAATCAACACATACACTGACTTTGTTGTGTATTCATAGACTAGTACTTTTTTTTCTTTTGTTGGGCTTACGGATTTCCTTTTGCAAATTTATCGGGATTGAATAATTTAAGAGTAGCAAAATGTTGAGGACTAATATTTTTTGTGGATGAGGGCTTTTTGACAATTGTTAATATAGTAATAGTAATTTTTTTTGTTGGGGTCTATAGCCCCTAGTGGGGCATATGAGGCTTCGTCCCTGCCTGACAATGATGTAGCGCGAGGGTAAAACAGCTCCCATCATGTGACTGGTTATATGTGTGATAGGGTGAAACTAAATTCACTTTTAAGATCGTCAAAAGTGTAATAGATAGTTTTAACCGTTCAAGTGTGATATTGAGATTTCAGATATATTTTAAGGATCAATCTATGTCTTTTCCTATTTAAGTATTCAACCTTGCCACGGAGGTACATTGAAAATGTTCCATCAAACTGATCAAATAGTTCAGTCTTTATTCCATTTAACCAACCTAAAGGTCAATAACTTCTATATATTTTTGTGCGATAATTTCCAATAGACATACAGGAAAAAAATCAAATTATTTGATAAATCCGATAAAAAGTTAACTTAGATTTTAAAAATCAAAATAGTATTCCCTGCATCTATTTTCATTTGTCGCATTTTGATTTGATATGTCTATTAAGAAGCCAAAAATAGAATGATAGTTTTACTATATCACTTCTAATTATTGTTAAGTAACTTAATGATTGAAATAAATAAAATATACTTTAAAAATTATGCAATCACTAAAATTTTCTTGAACTTGTCAACCCAACAATAAATAATAAGAGTAAAATAAGTATGAAGTGATAAATTATCTCTTGATTTTTTAAAGTGAACAAGTAAAATTAGATAACTATCTTTAATATAGTGGATAAGTAAAATTAGACGAAGGAAATACTTAATAATAAGAGTATTTTCATTGCATTCAAGGAGTGATTTAGTAGGCAATGGAATATGTGCAAATCTCGAAGGTGAGGGTTTAAATTTCAGCGAAAATAAAAAATAATATGTAATCTTTTTCCATTTGCGTAAAGCATCGGTGAGAATTACTCATTACTTGTACAGATTGAAAGCAATAAGTACCCGATAGAATAATCGAGATACACACATGATGACCCTAAAACATGATGGCCTTTGAACTTACCACATGTCATTCGCTCAAAGATTTGAGAATGAAAAAAGGACTTTATCTGAGAAAATATATTCTCTTAGTGGACTTTAGTGCATCTCCCAAAACAATTTTGGACCCATATCGTCATTTACAAAAAAATGTTTGTTTTGCTATTTTAACCTTCTTTCCCTTGGATAGCAAATTCCGTAAACACCCAATCTCCGCCTCCGGCCACTCATTAGTCTCTAATTTATCGCCTAGGGTTTTGAATCGCCGGAAAAACTCTAATTTTCCGACGAATCTATCGAATTGATTTAGGGTTTGTTTGGATGAGAATAAAAGATGCCGCCAAAGCAATCTAAAACCGATGTAGCAAAGAAGCAGAAGGTAGTCGAAGACAAGACATTCGGTCTAAAAAATAAGAACAAATCGAAAAATGTTCAGAAATATGTTCAGTCCTTACAGCAAAATGTTCAGCCTAAACCTGATCCTAAGAAACTTGATGCCAAGGTATAATTTTTTTTAACTGAAATAGAGTATTGAGGATTCATGTAGTTGATTTCAATTTGATTTTTTGATTTGAGTGTAGTTCTGTTATGATTTTTGTGTGATTTTTAAATATATATATAGGATGCACATAGCTATGTGACTGCTATAGAAGGGGAGCCTTGGAGCTGCTAAAGTTGACTCCATGTGACCAGGAGGTCACAAGTTCAAGCCGTGGAAAAATCTCTCTTGCATTAAGACTGCGTACAATAGGACCACAACCCTTCCCTGGATCCGCACATAGCGGGAGCTTAGTGCACCGGGCTGCCCTTATAGGATGCATATAGCTGACCTCAACTAGCTTGAGTTTGAGATGTGATTACGTATTAAACAAGTTTCGTATATCTTTAAGCTAATTGTCGGATTAGCAATTTTTTGAACCCATATCACTAACGTCGTGGCCTACTATACGTAAATTGGATTAGTAATAAGCTAATTGTTGGAGTAGCAATGGGTTTTTTGAACCAAAATCACTAATGTCGTGGCCTATTATACGTATATTGGATTAGTAATTGGTCATTAGTAGACAATTTGATTAGGATCTTAACATATAAAAGTTGAAGTTGTGTTTGACGAGTTAAATCATGAATCATATTTATCACACAAAAATATATATGAAGAAATGCAGTTTAGAGCACACTAAAATTAGAAGTAGGAAGTTCCAAACATGGGGGATTAGAAGCAAAAGTCTGTCTTGGTATTAAGGAAAAAGGAGTTCACCTACCACGTTCGTGCTGTTGAAGATTAGAGTCAATAACTATTAGGCCACGACATTAGTGATTAATCACTTTTGTTCTTTTTGTCTTCCTTTGGTTTTATGTTTTTTTTTTGTGAATTTTTCGGACTCGTATAGTATCGAGGATTCACGTAGCTGACTCCAATTAAATATTTGATTTGAGTAAGATAGCTGTGCTATTATTTTTGTGTGATTTTTCCGATAGATATACAGAAGTCATATAGCTTACCTCAACTAGTTTGAGTTTGAGGAGTAATTGTTGTATCATTCTCGTGTGAGTTGTTGCTGTATGTATATAACTGACAGAGGACTGATGTAGCCGACCGACTAGTTTGGGATTGACACATAATTGTGTTGTATTATTTGTGTGTGATTTTTATGGTTACCTTCCTCATAAAAATATTGTGTATGATTTTACCAATAGATATACATGATGCATATAGCTGAGTTTCTACTCATGCTAATAGTTTAGCACATTCATTGTTGTTACTATGGGCCTCAACTAGCTTGAGTTTGAGGAGTAATTGTATTATTCTCTCGTGTGAATTGTTGCTGTATATAACGAACAGAGAGACTGATGTAGCCAGCCGACTAGTTTGTGATTGACACATAAATGTGTTGTATTATTTGTGTGTGAATTTTCCAATAGATGTACACGATGCATATAGCTGACCTCAATCAATTAGCTTGAGTTTGAGGAGTAATTGTCGTATTATTCTTGTGTGAGTTGTTGCTGTATGTATACAACTGACAGAGAGGACTGATGTAGCCGTTCAACTAGTTTGGATTGACACATAATTTTGTTATATTATTTCTGTGTGATTTTTCCAATAGATATACAGGATGCATATAGCTGATCTCAACTAGCTTGAGTTTGAGGCGTAATTGTTGTGTTATTCTTGTGTGAGTTGTTGCTGTATGTATATAACTGACAGATAAGACAGATGTAGCCAACTGACTAGTATGGATTGTCAAATAGTTGTGTTGTATTCTTTTAGTGTGATCTTTCTGGAACCGAAATAGGGCAGGTGGATTCATCATATATCCTACCCTAATTAGATTGAGTTTGAGACATAGTTGTTGTAGTAAAATATTATGTTTCTATGTTTTTAAGCCCAAACAGGCAGGATGAATACTGAGCAGTGACATGTGTGACTATTTTGCCCCCAAATGGATGGAATGTAAATAGAGGATCATACAGCTGATCCTGTTGTATTATTTTTCTGTGGTCTTTTGCTTACATATTGACATTTAAGCTTTAACTTTGTCACAGAAAAAGAAGGAAGAAGAGAAAGCCAGAGAGAGAGAGCTTAACGAATTGTTCAAAGTCGCTATTAGCCAGCCTAAAGTGCCTCTTGGTAATATTCTTCTGACTGATTTCTGCATTGTCTTATTTCTGTATGTGTCAATATTTTTTTGAGTGATCTATATTATTGTCTATATTGAAGAGTTACTGTGGATTTGTTGGATTGAAACAATTGAGAATATAGTGTAGGAAGACTTCTGCTACTGCATCGTAACCGTCGTTGTGCTGAGGGTCTATCGGAAACAACTCTCTCTACCCCACAAAGGTAGGGGTAGGGTCTGCGGACATCCTACCCACCCCGGATCCCACTTGGGGTTACACTGGGTATGCTGTTGTCGTGTAGGAAGACTTCGTGGCAATTATCTACTTTCTATATCAAACTGGAGTTTGCCAGTTTTGATAAAGATAAACTTCGTAATTTTATTATGGAAATTCCAAACATAGCTTAATATTAGCCTGTCAATTTATTTCAAGAGCCCTTTTTTATAGTTAATTATCATTCTCTTTTCGTTAGTTGTTTGTTTTGGAAAACTTACTACAAACTCTCTTGCTTTAAAGGTTTGATCTTATTTCAATTTTTCATATGAAATGCTGCTGCGAAAATATCATATATTTTAAGAATGTTGCGAATTTGTGTTCAGGTGTTGATCCAAAATCTATCTTATGTGAGTTCTTTAAGGCGGGGCAATGTGCTAAAGGTTTTAAGTGCAAGTTCTCTCACGATCTGAATGTTCAGCGAAAAGGAGAGAAGATCGATATTTTCAGCGATAAGCGTGATGAAGGTGGTTAAGCAACACATTAACATTTTGCATAAACTTTTCTTTTCCCATGTGATAAAACTGATAATTTGTTACAATGATTATAGTGTTTATTGACTGGCATTTCTTGTCTAAATGAAGATGGAAAGGAAACAATGGACGATTGGGATCAGGAGACATTGGAGAAGGTTGTGGCATCAAAAAGTCAGGAGTATAACAAGAACAAACCAACTGACATTGTAAGCGTTGTCCTTTTCCATAATATACCTTGTACTGCTCTGGTCCAACATTGAAAGTCATATAACAACAACATACCCAGTGTAGTCCCACAACGTGGGGTCTGGGGAGGGTGGAGTGGACACAGACCTTACCTCGACCACCTTGAAAGTCATATGCAGGGGATAATTTTGAACTTGTTGATTGGACTCTCTTTCAATCATTCAACATCCGTTTACCAATATAGTGGCACTTTTCAGGATAAAATTCATTGCATATCTAAATGGTTACGTAGTCTCATTTACTTTCCACTGATACTTGAAGCTTTAGTTATGGTTTATTTATACAAAATGAAATCCTTCTTGGTAAAATATTTATCTTCCAGGAGATACAAGAAGCTATAATTGCATAGTGTTATATCCTAGTATGCAATAACTTCGCACGAGTCGTAGAACTTACAGAATCTGCAGACTTTGCTCCTAATGTCCTTGCTTGTTGATTTTTATCTCAAATTAATTGCCAAACTCTGTAAAGTAAAAAGGTGAAAGATATGGATGACAAAAGTATCTAATAATGAGTAGTCGGTGTGCCCATAGGCAAACGGTAGTAACATACTGAAAAAGGTCTCTCTCATAGCTGTTTTTCAATTAAAGAAAGCCTCTTTTCACACTTCTGCTTTGCCAGGCATTTTGTTGTTGGATTTTGATGCTTTCTGCTACAGGTTTATGACTTTCCAGCGACTTCCTAGAAGTTGGTCAGCCACCACTCGCAGAAAGCAACAGGGTATTTGTTGTAATCAGCATACTATGCATGAGGACAAGAAAAAACTAAACCAATGAAATGGAGCAAACCCTCCAACTAGATATGACTATTGTGATATCCCAAGATCATGCACAGAACAACAAAGTATTCTCACTAAAACAATATGCACTATAATATTTTCATAATTTAGTAGTAATACGAAGGAGAACTGGTAAACCACAGAGCAGCTGCTCGTTTCAAAAGGAAAAATATTTTTTTCTGATCCAAAAAAGGAACTGGTACCCGTTCATGAACTGTACTATCCTTTGCTCAGAAGCTTCTGCTTGTTTAGGAAAGAGATGATAGAAGATTTCAATCAGATTCAGTGACAGCGAAACACAGGGCTCGTCATAATTATAAAAAATTGGAACCCTATAATTGTGTGAGCTAATCCATGAACTTCTGGTAATTGATGGTTGAGGCTTGGTTGATTGATTCCATGAGTTTCTTGTTAGCCGTTGGACATCAAGTCGTTCTTAGTGATAGTGTATCACAATCTCAAGAATATGGGTGACAAAGTGCATTAACGGAAATCAGGATGGATAAAAATACTGGAGAAAATGACTGGATGTCAGGTTAAACGCATCTATATTTGATAAGTTTTTGTGATAGATAAGATTTAAAACCTCGGGGTTAGTTATGCACTGGCCTACAGAATCATCTGCAGTAGATGTGTTCCCTGAGAAAATCAGATAGAAGATACCAACCACCTATACATCCATTGCAACTTCTCAGCCGGAGTTTGGAACCTTTTCTTCAACATTTTCGGGCTGTCCTGGTTATGCCAAAGTCTACCCTTGATTTTTCGCAATGCTGGCATAGGATGGGTCTGGAACTCATCCCAATAGCCATCTAGGTGGTCCATATGAAAGAAAGAAGTGCAAGACTTTTTGGGAGCGAAAAAGAATCTGTAAATTATAGTTAAATATAGATGTATCTTCTTACTTGTGGTGCAACATGGCTTCAATTAATAATGTAGAAGCCATGATTGATTTTTTAGCACATTACCCATGTAATGTTGCTAGACCGTACATACAACATACCAAGTGAAGACCCCAAACGTGGGGTCTGGGGAGTGTAGAGTGTACGCAGACCTTACCTCTACCTTGGTAAGTAGAGAGACTGTTTCCGAAAGACCCTCGGTTCAAGACAAAGCATAGTCACAAGCAAAGCAAGAGAAACGATCAGACCCAGACAAGAAATTTAAAGCAGTATGAAAATGATGGTAACAAAAGCAAATAAGCCATGATAAAACATTCTGAAAAACGAAGCATTAACTAACGCATGTAAATAAGATAAACAAAGTATACGAAAGAACATACTGCATCAGAAATCAAATGACAGGGGACTAAAACAATACTGCGTATACTAGTATGATAGGCTAAGCAGTGCTACAATAATAACACTACAACTACCAATATGTAAACGTAAGTAGGACTACGCTCAATTACCTACTACCTTTCTACCCTAATCCGTGTCCTCCACAACCCCCTATCTAAGGTCATGTCCTCAGTAAGTTGCACCTGCGCCATATCCCGTCTAATCACCTCTCCCTAATGCTTCTTCGATCTATCTCTACCCCTTCTGAACCCGTCCATAGCCAACATCTCACACCTCCACATTGGGGCATTTGTGCCTCTCCTTTGCACATGCCTGGACCATCTCAACCTCGCTTCCCGCATCTTATCCTCCACCGAGGCCACTAGGACTCTGTTTTGGATATCATCATTTCTAATTCTATTCTTCCTTGTATTCCCACACAACCATCTCAACATCCTCATCTCCGTAACTTTCATCTTTTGGATGTGCGATGTTTTGACTGACCAACACTCCGCCCATACAATATAGTCGGTCTAACCACCACTCTATAGAACTTGCCTTTAAGTTTTGGTGACACTTTTTTATCACACAAGACTCTAGATGCGAGCTTTCATTTCATCCACCCTGACCAATACGATGTGTGACATCGTCATCAATCTCTCAATTCCCTTGGATAATAGACCCGAGATACTTGAAGTTTTCTTTCTTTGGAATGACCTGAGTACCAAGTTTCACCTTCATGCCTGTCTCATGGTCGCTCCCGTTACTGAACTTGCACTCCAAGTATTCTAGGGGTGGCCAGTGGGCCGGGCTCGGGTCTGGCGGGCCGGGTTTGGCAGGGTCGGGGCGGGACGGGCGAAGGGGGCGGGGTCGGGTCTGGCGGGACTTGCTCCAGTCCCGTCCCGATCCCGATCCAGTCGGAATCGGGTCGGGGTTGGGTCGGGGTCGGGGCGGGTTCCGGTGGTTTTTTTTTTTTAATAACATATGTATAAAAAAACTCAATAAACAAAACAAGATTGTGTAATAAAAACATCCCAAAGCTGTTTTTGTGCCTCTTATATTATTTAATAGACATATGATTTTTTTGTAATACAAATACAATTGTCTAAATTGCAACTTTGTGGTGTTGTCCAAAAGTTGCAAATTACATAATAAAATTGCAATTAAAAAAATTACATTCTCAAAAAAACCTGTTCTAATTGCTTGATAATTTCCTGTGGTTCTTCGGTTGGAATTGGTATTTGTTGGTCAAATTGATCCACGTCGCTTCCACCACCTTCGGATAAGATTTCGTTGTAGTTTTCGTCTTCTTCTTCGTTGATCTCCGGTTGACCGCACCTTCTCCGTTTCGCTCGTATCCAATCTCTGAATAATACTGCAATTTTCAAGCTGTCTTCGGCTAATGAGTGTCTGTGGTCTCCTATTCGATATCTGCCGACAGAAAAAACGCTTTCAGACGCAGACGCAGTTGATAACGCTCGAATGTTCAAAACATCTCGGGCCATCAATGAGAGTGTCGGAAAGGTCTTCTCATTCCCCCTCCAGTATTTCAGCAAGTATTCATGTCCATCTTCATTGATAACTTCTTGGTACGGTACAGAACCCTGCAAAACAAAAATATCCAACTCGCTAATTTTTATAGTCATAACCAACAAGTAGTTGCTCGTATAAAGAATTCCACCTAGTGGATACTTCTTGTAGAATTTTTCTAAAAGGTAGTCCACAATCGTGGCAAGTTTTTTTATATTCTTTTCTTCGTTGTACTTTATTACCTTTAAAAATAAAGTTTATAGCAAATTGTGTTTTACTAAGAATGTCTTCAAAAAGTGATAGACCATCCTTTACAATTAAGTTATATATATGGCACGCGCATTTTATATGAAAATGATCTGAAAAAGATAGAGCTAAACTATTTTTTAAAATTGTAATAGCGTAATTGTTAGAAGGAGCGTTATCTAATGTAATAGTCATAATTTTATCGATTATTCCGTAATAATGGCACACTTGATAAATATTTTCTGCAATAAAAGTACCGGTGGGCCTATCATCTATATATCTATACGCTAAGATACATTTTTGCATAGACCATTTATAATCTATCCAATGACAAGTTACTGTTAAATAATCATGGCCGTTAGTACTACGACCTATATTAGACGTGATACATACTTTGCCATTAAAATGATATAATGAATAACGTAAATATTGTTGATATTCATGTGCGAATTTAAATACATCTCTCTTAACAGTTGATCTAGGAAAATCGTTAAAAGCAGGATTATATATATCTCTAATGTAATGAATAAAACCGGGAGATGAAGGAAATGAAAAAGGCAAACCCTTCACAGCAACTAGTTTTGATATTGTTTCCCTATCTTTATGTTTATTGTATTTAGGGCCTACAATTCCCCCGTCATATGGTTAATTTGACTCTGTACTTGGTCCGGGACAATATCAGTATGTGAACCTTGTCCCGATGGAGCGAGTGTTTGCGCACCCGATTTTGAAGCCTGATATTGGGCATACCTAACTTTATGAGCACTTATTACGTGTCTATATAAATTCCCCGTCCCACCGTGACCTTTTTCAGTTTTAAATATTAAAATATTTTTACAAATTTTACATCTAGCTACTTGATTTTCTACGTCCCTATCAAAAAATATCCATGCATCTGATTTTAATGGTCGTTTTGCTGGACCTCATCTCATACTAGGGGCAATAGGAAGCATTTCAGTTGAAGATGCACTAGTGGTTGTGTTGTCATCAACATTAGTGGGTGTATCATCTAGATCATCGTCTAAATTAAAGTCTTCTTAGTTTCAGAAAATAGCTCATCGTCTAAATCTAATGGTATTGTAGAAAAATGTTGAGTATCAACAAAATCATCCTATGTAGGAATAGGATAACTAAAAGAAGTATCCTTGCCATGGTTGCTCCTACTAGAAGAAGCACCCTTACTCTTACTCTTAAACATACCTCTTAATCCTTCCATTTTAATTATGATAATAAATAATTAAAGATAATAAAATTAAGTGCGCTAAATAAAATAATAAACAGACAATAATAATTTAATGAAGGAACGAATGTACCAAACGCCGCCGTAACGTCGACGTTTAATCGAGAGGTTGAAAATTGAAACTCTGGTCGATGGAAGATCCTCAAGATAGTTGCCAACTTCACTCTCAATTCCCAAATGAATAAATAAAATTGAATATTTGGTAAACAATGTAGACTTGTAGAGAGATATATTGAGAGATTGTAGGAAGATTTGTGAGAAAGATGAAGAGAAAATGAGTTATTTATAGTTGAAAAATTGGGTTAAAGTGTAAATATAATAACTTATGAGTTAAAAATAAATATTAAGGGGGTAGGGGGAAGGGGAGGCCAAAAATGGTTGTTGCCCAACGGCCAAAATCTAAAATGGCCGTTGGTGCAATGGTTATATTTGCAAAGAGGGGCTGTCGGGCGGGATCGGGGTGGGCTCGGGACAGGCTAGGGGCGGGGTCAGGTTTGGCGGGCTTGGGACGGGTCGGGACGAGACATTGTCCCGAGTTCGAGTGCCGCTACCGTTTTTTTTTTACTCGGGGTCGGGCCGTCCCGGCCCACTGGCCAGCCTTAAAGTATTCTGTCTTGTCCTACTCAGCATGAACCCTTTAAACTCCAGAGTCTGTCTCCAAACCTCCAGCTTAGCTTTCACTCTGCTGCGAGTCTCATCAATCAGGACCGTGTCATCTGCGAATAACATACACCATGACACCTCCTCTTGAATTTGTCATGCCAGTCCATCCATCACCAAGGCAAATACGAATGGACTAAGAGCTGATCCCTGATGCAGTCTCATCATCACTAGAAAGTGCTCCGAGACTTCTCCTATTGTCCGTACCCTGGTCTTGGCTCCATCATATATATCCTTGATCGCCCTAGTATACGCCACATGTACACCTCTAACTTTCAAACATCTCCATAGAACCTCCCTAGAGACTTTGTCGTATGCCTTCTCGAGGTCGATGAAAACCATATGTAAGTCTCTTTTCCTCTTCCTATACTGCTCCACCAACCTCCTAATAAGATGAATGACTTCTGTAGTCGAATGCCCCGGCATGAATCCAAACTGATTCTCGAAAATAGACACGCCTCTTCTCACCCTCGTCTTCACGACCCTTTCCCAAACTTTCATAGTGTGACTTAGCAGCTTGATACCCCTATAGTTGTTGCAACTCTGGATGTCACCTTTGTTCTTGTACAAAGGAATCATTGTACTCCACCTCCATTCTTCGGGCATTCTTGCCGTCTTAAAAATGACATTAAACAACTCCACAATATTTAATATTCCACAATTTTTTCTTATCGCTGGAGTTCAGTGAAAGTACCCTTTATTGATAAAAGATAGGCCCCAGGGCTTTTGTTCATTGGTAAGGATGCACCGTGGAATATGTGTATTGAGTACACATCATAGTTCCGGACCTTGCCAGACATGAAACCCAAGTGGGAGCAGGGGAGAGGACAGGTCCATGCTCCCCAGAATTTCGAACGCGTGAAAATAGGATTACCTAGAAAGCTTGGTTGTGCAGAATGCATATTGTTTACTTATCTGTAGACATTGAAAGTTGGGAAAGAAATTCTACTGAGCTAGCACTCCATTTAAGTGTCATGATTATTTTGATTTTCCCATTGCATGGAGCATGGGAAAATGATATTTAATTCATTGGTTGGACGTTGTGACTATGACCATATTTCCTCATTTTGAGGTGTATTAGTATGCTTTCATTTTAATCTTTATTTGTCACTTGAAAAGGTTGTATAGCAACCAATTGCTACTCTATCCCAGTTTGTTTGGCACTCTTTCCTTTTGAGTCCATCCTGAGAAAAAGATTGGCACCTTTTATATCCAGAAACTATTGAATCTTTACAATGCTCATTTTCTGCTTACTGTTGTCTCCACTGGATAGGAAACCAGGGTACTTTTGGTGTTTTATGCATATTTAGTGTATGTGTCTAAAGTCTTAATTTTTTCCTTAAAACTTCACCTCCAGTCAAATACTGCCAAACAAATTGGAATGGAGGGAGTGTTTGGTTCAGAAATCAAGCTTATGATTTGGCTTATCTGCAGGTATGTAAATACTTTTTGGACGCTGTGGAGAAGAAGCAGTACGGTTGGTTTTGGGCCTGTCCAAATGGTAAAGAATGCCATTATAGGCATGCACTTCCTCCCGGATATATTCTAAAGTCACAAATGAAAGCTTTGTTACAAGAGGAAGCTGATAAGATGCCTATTGAAGAAGAAATTGATGAACAGGTGACCGTATTCATATTGCCAACTACTGATAGCCACTAATAAATATGTTCATTAGTGGAACTACTTTACATTGTTTCTGCTCTGCCTGCAGCGTGCAAAATTGACTGCTTCAACTCCTTTGACCACTGAATTATTTATGGAGTGGAAAAAGAAGAAGATGGATGAAAGAGAGGCCAATTTGGCCAAGCAGAGGGCAGATAGAGCTAAGAATGACCGCATGAGGTATCATTCTTTGCACTCCTTTTTCCTCTTTAGTCAACAATATGTGCTCATCAGTTGGAATAGCTTTTTCAGTGGATGTATATACTTATTGGGAATTCCTATGCTCTCTTTCTCGCAGTGGTCGTGAGCTGTTCATGTCGGACGCTAGTTGGTTTGTGGATGATGTCGGGGCCTATGACAAGTATGAAAGGGAAGAAGAGTCTGCTGAACTCCCGAAGGTGAATATGTTATGATCAATTTTTTTCCTGCTTTTCCGTATCCTTTGTTGGACTGTTTTGAGCATTCAAGATTTTTCATTGTCCACTGGTGACTGTCAAAGATCTACAGAACTGCATAACCTAGGATAGGGTAAATTGTCGGGGACGGAGCATTTAACTTGTGTGTAAGAGAGCAAAGAGTAAGGGAGCACAAAAGACAACATTACATAATATTCTGTTGGCTTTTAACAATAATTTGCATTGTTAGATACTTAGCTTAAATAATGTCCATTTGATTAAAGTTTTAATTTGATTGAGATGCTTCTAGAAGTTTTCATCATGATGAATTTCTTTGTTGATTTCTCATCTAACTTGGGAGGAAGTCTTAGTTGGATTCACTTACTATTACTGTTTCTTCACGTGCTCTTTTAAAAGGCGCTTGTGATTTCCTTTCTCTTGGGATTTGACTTTATAAGGTTGACTACATGGCTTCACCCTTTTGCTGAACTTTCTAAAGTTATGCTTATGTAGAACCTGCACAAGATTTTCAGAATTAAATATTTTGAGCTAAGTGATAGGTTGCACTAGGCAAAGATTAGGGGTCTTGCATCAAAAGTTTTATTCTCTCTACTTTCACCTGCCGTGGTAGACAGTATGCAGATTCGATAGAACTAGCAGATGACGAATCTTCTAATATGCAGAAGGAAATACAAAATGAAAGACTAAAGTATTTACTTAACTGCATATCTTATTGATCATCAAAAAGAGGTAGTTTTTCGCTTGCTAGGACCAAAGCATGGTGTTTGTAATATACCAATGACTTAGGAAAGTAGACACAAAAGTGTGCATTCATGTGGTGGTGGTTGGTCTGCAGCAGTGTAAGCATTATTAGAAAGAGAATTGATAATTTAAGTGTGCGCGCTTATGGGTCGTTGCAGTGTTTTTCCGTTGGAGTAAAAAATAAAGAAGCTATGCCAAGTAACCAGTGATTTCTTGGTTTGGACATTTGATGAGCATGATACTGATGCCATGTGTTTTTGCTGCTTAAAAAATATAAAGTGACTGTTGCCTTGTGCAGTGCTGTTAGTTACACACAAAAGCGCCTGCATACCATTTTCTAAGTAGATTACATTTCCTTTACAGGAGAACAAGGATTCTGCTAAAACTGAGGGAAGCTCCTCGACGTCAGCCCAGAATATTAATGATGGTGGTGAGGCTCCTCATAATGACGAAGTGGATGACAATTTTGATGACGATGACGATGACGATGACTTTGATGTGGACGAGTTAAATGAACTGGAAGCTAGCCTTTCAAAAATGTCGTTACAAATCAATGAACCTGTTAGTCGCGCTTGATCCTAGGGCCCAAAGTATATGCACATGATATACCTCTCGGTGCATGCTCTTTCATGTCTACGTCATGCAGAATCATGTTGGCATGCAAATGGAATTGGATGAAATGTAAGCTGTCCGTGTCGTGATGCCCTTAATAATTTATCTTCTATGTTATTAGGCTTTACCCTCGGTTCGATGAGTTGTGACTTGTTGCGTCCGGAATTTTGTGATGAATTGAACTTCTCTGGTTGTTTTGCTGCCACAAAGAGAGCTATCAATTTGTATTTTACTTTTACTACGACTACTATTATTACGCTTTGAAGCATGAGTTGCCTTCTCCCTGCCCCTCAATAACGTTATTCAAGATTCTGGAAGGCCATTATAGGTGTCACTGCTGTCTGTCGTATGCAAACATGCTCCAGGAGGTTATTGAAGTACCATTTTTTTATTACAGTAGCTGATAAAAACTTTGATCCGCGCCTTCGCTTTTCCACCTTTTCCCCCTCTCCGGCTCTTTATACCAATGTGGTTTAATTCTAGGTGTATATTTCCGTTACGTCTTCTGTGAATTGGGTTTTTGGCCTATAGAGGTAGCATCAGTCTATCAGTAGCAACATCCGTTCCTCTTGCACCTGGTCTAGAATTGCTTTGGTCGTTTATCTAGTATGGTATTTTTCAATGACTCTGTTTGTCCTATAAGTAGTGTTTGAGTTTAACATAGAACACTTGATGGTTAGGCTTCTTCCTGGTTTACCAGTTACCATCCTATGGGTAAATCTTGTGCGAAACTCGCCTATTTCACTAGGTACATGTTCCCATACATCGGCATAATATTGAACTCTATTCACCAGAGTTTAAGTAGATGAGAAGCAACTAAGTAGTGTTCTTTTGTCTTTGTTAGGATTTTAATGCTGGTTTCCAAAGTTTGTACTTGCGATATTGAAGTTTCTTCTCCCAAAAAAGATAAGTAAAAATGAGGCTATTGTCGTTAAACTACAGATATTTGAATGTTTCTCAAATTGTAGGAAAGTTCCAATACATTTTGATAGCAAGTTTATGTTTTGTGCACTAACGGTTTAATAATCTTTTAACTTACAATAACAGGTAAAATCACTATCGAATTGGTAGTCTGAAAATTATAAGAACAACCTAGTAAAATCTTCATACTGTCAAATATATATAACTTAAAATCCTCATCGGAGGGAAGGTGTATTAAGCTACATACAGGGTAACAACTAACAAGTGGTTCTAAGAGAGCAAAACATTAAGACTGAAAAAAGAAAAATGACGTGAGACATGAGTAATGAGATAACACTATCAAAAAGTGCAACAGAGAAAATTAATGGGATGGAAGACGTTTTCGAGGCTGTTAAGAAACCAGGAAATCGGTGAACGTAACTCTTTATATAATTGAATAAAATAAAATGATCATATAAAAAAATTTGCGTATTACTTATGTGTAAAAATAAATAACTATAGTGAAGAAAATATAAAACTAATAATAAATTTATAAAAGACTACAAGCGACTTTGAACTTTTCTTGACCCAAAACTTAAGGTTGGATTATATCACTAATAGTTGTCTCACATTTTTGTTCCTTTCAAATTCTGTTTAAAACTAAAGGAAAATTGAAAACAGATAGACTATGTTGGAGGATCATGGGTCGGACCAAATGTTGCCAACATGTTTTTGATGAGTATTAAGTTTTGAAGAAATTGCTCGAATTGTCCTTCAAATGAGCTGGTCTTTAATTTGGGAAAAGAACACAAACCCATTTCAGGCAAATAATTACCCGAAAATGTCCTCTTACTTTCATGTCCCAAAATTATTTATCCGGATATCCCGAAAATTATGATATTAATATGGTATCGCCCTATCTCTTGTGATAGTGAATATATTCTATATATATTCATAATATATTCTGTAATTAATATTTAGTGTGATTAAGGTAAAATAGAGATCCTAATTCTATTAGGACTACAATTATAATTAAGGTAAACTAGAGATCCTAATTCTATTAGAACTACAATTGTATACTCTATATTTATGACATTAATAAGAGAACTCCATAAAGGAGATTTACACTATTCTACATGATATCAAGAGCCAAAAATCCCTCCCTACCCAACCAATAACATAATCTATGTTATGCTTGTTCGAGTTCTGCAATGTGTCATTGTTGTACTTCCTGTTTTCTTTAGCTTCAATCACTATCTTGATGCTGCCATGATTTTCAGGTCTGCTATCTTCCACTGGTGTGTTTCCCTTGGGAACAACCACTGAGGAATCATCAAAAGAAGATTTTCCGCTACAATTATTTTCATTGTAGACATCAGTTTGTGTTTGTATATCACTGCAGTTCTACACCCTCTTTCTCTCCTAAATTTCCGATACCCTCATGGCGTCACACGCGACCCACATAGCTTCCCACGCTTCCTCTTTCTCAACACTTGGCCTCACAAATTATCAGTCGCATGCCCAGTACCCGACTCAATGGGCCAACTCACATCCTTGGCAATAGTTCGGGCACTGGGCCTAGTCAACCAGTCCCGTTCTAGGCCAGGCCCAGCAGCAACAGTGGGCATTGCCGAGGCCCACTGCCTAGCGGTCCAGCACCACTGAGCCACTGTCCAACCACCAGGCCCACTACACAGCGGCCCAACAACAATAATGGCCACTGTCGAGGCCCACTGCCCAGCGGCCCAACACACTGCCGAGGTCCACTGGCCAGCGGCCCAACACACTGCCGAGGTCCACTGCCCAGCGGCTCAACACCACCGGGCCACTTTCCAGCCGCCATGCCCACTATACAACGGCCCAACAACAGTACGATGATACATGGTATATGGATACGGGCGCCACGTCTCACTTCACCAATAATTCTAGTAATATTCCTCAACTACGCAATTTAAATACTCCTCAATCTATTATGGTCGGAAATGGTCATTGCATTCCAATTCAAGGGTTTGGACACACACTAACCCCACCATCGCATCCTCACTTCTCCCTTAAAAACGTCATATATGGCCCTAACATTATTAAGAACCTAATCTTTGTTAGAAAATTTACCACCGATAATTCTGTATCAATTAATTTTGACCTGTTTGTTTTTTCTGTAACGGGCATACGTACCGGAAAACTTTTTACGAGATGCAATAGTGAGGGCGACCTCTATCCTTTCCTATCCACGTCCACTTCCAATGTCAATCCTCTCATATCTCTAGCTGTCATCTCCTCCTCAACGTGGCATAGTAGACTTGGACATCCCGGAACTCATATCTTTGATTTTCTTAGAAACCACAATTTAATTAAATGTAATAAAGGGAACCTTGCCTATAATTGCTCCTCTTGTCATCTAGGGAAACATGTTAGACTTCCGTTTACATATTCTTTAAGTGTTACTTTCTCTCCCTTTGATATTATTCATGCGAATTTATGGACATCTCCTATAACTAGCAACCTAGGTCATAAATATTATTTGATATTTTTGGATAACTTATCTCACTTCCTTTGGGTCTATCCGCTTAAACTCAAGTCTCAAGTGTTCTCCAAATTCCTTGAATTTCGTACATTAGTTAAAACGCAATTTGAAAAAGTCATCAAAATATTTCAATATGATAATGGTCGTGAGTTCAATAACTCCCCTTTTCATAATTTTTATGCGGCTAATGACATGGTTTTTCGTTTCTCCTGCCCCCATACTTCTCCTCAAAATGGTAAAGCCGAAAGAATTCTCCGCACTATTAACAATATGATTCGTACCCTTCTTTTTCATGCGTCTCTCCCCTACCTTTTGGGTGTATGCATTAAAAATGGTAGAACACAATCTTAACATCTTACTTACCCGTACGATTCAAAATAGGACACCCACCGAAATTTTCTTCCGTCGGATCCCTTCCTATGATCACCTTCGTATTTTCGATTGTCTTTGTTACCCAAATCTGGCATCCACAGTCCCTCAGAAATTAGCACATCGCTCCACTCCGTGCGTTTTCCTAGGTTTCCCGTCGAACCATAGGGTGTACTTGTGCTATGAGTTATCCACATACAAAATCGTAATCTCACGCCACATCACGTTTGTTGAGTACGTTTTCCCGTTTGACAACATCCAAAAATTTTGAGTCACTAATTATAGATTCCTTGATGACTCGGACATCTCACCTCTAGTCCAAAATGCACTACAAAATCTGCACCCTTCGGCTGTTCCACCACCCGTCCCGTCGACCCCACCTCATTACCCGGTCCCTTCCTAGTTACTGCCCGAAATTCCGCCTGCCACACTTCCCAACACACTTCCCTGACCCTACCTGCCACCCTACTCAGCCCCTGCCCATCCCACTGCCCAGTCTCGACCCCGCTACCCAGTCATGTCCGTCACCATCCAGCCCCCCTGCCCCACCCGTGACTGCCCCGACTCACCGCAGGGAAACCCGTGCATAACACGAGATTTTCAAACCAAAAGTTTACTTTAACCTATATACTCAAACCATCTCACCTATTCCTAAAAACCCAAAATTAGCCAAACTTGACCCGAATTGGAATGCGGCCATGCGAGAGGAGTTTAATACGCTTACCTCACAGCGCACTTGGGATGTTGTTCCGCGACCTGAGGGGGTGAATGTAATCCGATGTATGTGGCTATTTAGTCATAAGTTCAGAGATAATGGTGCCATTGAACGTCACAAGGCCAGATTTGTGGTAACATGCGGGTGTTGATTGTGGTGAGACTCTTAGTCCAGTGGTTAAGCCAACTGCCATCAGCACGATTTTGAGCATTGCTATGGGAAAGAATTGTCCTATTCACCAGCTTGATGTAAAGAATGCTTTCTTACATGGGGATTTGAAAGAAACCGTCTATATGCATCAACCACCAGGTTTTTTGCATACGGAGGCTCCTCATCATGTTTGTCGTCTTCGTAAGTCGCTATATGGGCTGAAGCAAGCCCTAAGGGCTTGGTATGAGCAGTTTGCCACTTACATCATACAGATCGGTTTCGTGTGCAGCAAGAGTGATCATTCATTGTTCATTTTTCATCGAGGTACTGACACAGTTTACCTTCTGTTATATATGGATGATATTGTACTGACAGCTTCTTCAGATGGCCTGAAGCACGAGATCATTTCTCTACTCAAGTCCGAATTTTCTATGACTGACTTGGGTAAGTTGAGTTATTTTTTTAGGATATCAGTGACCATATCCGCACATGCCATGTTCTTGTGTCAGCGTAAGTATGTAGATGAGATCGTCTACAGGGCTAAAATAGAAAATTGTAAGATCATGCCCACTCCTGTCGAATCCAAGTCCAAACTAAGTGCAGATGATGGGGATCCGGTCAGTGATCCCTCTCTTTATAGGAGTCTCGCATGTGCTCTTGAGTATCTCACCTTCACTTGGCCAGATATTGCATATGCGGCTCAGCAGGTGTGCTTGTTCATGCACGCTTCTAGGGAGTCTCACTTTACAGCCCTTAAGCGTATCATTCGGTACGTTAAGGGCACTCTAGACTATGGACTTTATTTATATCCCTGATCACTGACTAGATTTCTCTCCTACACAGACGCAGATTGGGCAGGCTGCCCGGACACCCGTCGCTCTACGTCAGAATATTATGTGTTTTGGGGGAAAACATCATATCGTGGTCTGCCAAGAGGCAAGCCACGCTTTCCCGTTCGAGTGCAGAAGCAGAATATCGAGGCGTTGCGAATGTCGTTGCCGGGCTATGTTGGCTCTGCAATCTCCTTCTTGAGATTCATTGTCCCATACGTAAGGCATCTTTGGTTTACTGTGATAACATATCTACCGTCTACTTGTCTCATAACCCGGTTCAGCATCAGCGAACCAAGCATATTGAGATGAATATTCACTTTGATCGTGAGAAGGTTGCAATGGGTCACGTTAGGGTGTTGCATGTTCCTTCTTCGTATCAATATGCAGATATCTTCACAAATGAGCTTCCTCGGCAATTGTTCCTTGACTTCAGATTCAGTCTCAGCGTCCGACCCCCTCCTGCTTCGACTGAGGGGGTGTGATAGTGAATATATTCCATATATATTCACAATATATTATATAATTAATATTTAGTGTAATTAAGGTAAAATACATATCCTAATTCTATTAGGACTACAATTGTAATTAAGGTAAAATATAGATCCTAATTCTATTAGGTCTACAATTGTATACTATATATATATATATGACATTAATAAGAGAACTCCATCAAAGAGATTTACACTATTCTACATCTTGTATAATATGATGATATCACATATGACTTCTATTATTTCTTCAAAATCACTCATCAACTCTCTATGAAACCCGAACGGTGTATATAATAAACTGACAGAGTATCATAGATGATTATGTTCATTTATTCAAAAGAATACAATTTCCTCATAATAGTTTTATTTAAATTAAGCCGTGTTACTTTGATAATGTGACTATGTTGACGTAATTAACATTAATACATAACTTTTTTGGCCAAAAGTCTATAAAGAACTAGGGAGACATGCATAGTAATTTTTGTCCCTTGAATGATTATCAAAATATATATATTTGGAAAAATAGAGAAGTTAGTGAGTAGTCTTGTTGGAAATTTACTAATGTAGAATTAAGTTTATCCCATTATTTATGACTCGAACAATTGGGGCCCCGCACGTCGGAAACGTCGTTTCCACACACGTGCACTCGTAGTGCCAAGTATCGTAAATTTCGTTAGTGAAAGAGATATTGGTACGTAAGTAAATGTTTGAGACATAGAATAATAGACGGTTATTGGCTAAATAACAAGTGTTCCACGTCGGTAAACGAAGGAAGGATTGTGCAAAGTGTAAGATGGTACGGGCCGAAAAGGGCCGCAACGCCACCCAGACGGAGCCGCGGCACTTCACTGGCAGTAAGTGCGAGATAAGTCCAAAAAGTGCATTAAAATGACAGTTTTCCTCCATAAATCAACCATTATTTGGCTGCATTAATTGGTGAATTAAAGGGCCATTACATGGCATTTAAATGGCCATTAAATGGGCAGTTGAAGAGGTCATTCTTACACTACTATAAATTGAGGCCTTTGGCTCAATTCTACACACATTTTTCAAGAACAACAATTCTGAAATTCATGTTGTAAATCCTCTCCTCTTAGCAATCTTTTGTTATTTGTTTTCTTCACTGGAATCACTTGTGTTTGCTTTGCACAAATGATAGTTTGTTGTTTTATCTTGGGAGACTATTGTCCGCTAACGTAAAAGCATATATACAGGGCAATCTTGTCTTAAAGACATAGTGTCATCACTCGACTCAGCACAGTTGTAACACTTCCAGATTTAATGTCTCTTGATTTCAGGTTATCAAGTTTCAAAGAGCTTTCTGCAATTGGTATAAAGATTCAAGACTGATTCAATAATCAACAAACTTGTTGTTGTCACAGTTCTTATTTACTACAAGCTTGTTGCTATTGTAATCTTTATTGTTTATCTTTTCAAAGCACTTGTAATATTTATTTACTAATCCCGTACTACTAGAAATTCCAACCGTCTTTGGTCTCCCATTTTTTGTTCAACAATTTGTCCATCACTTTCATCTCCTTCCATAGTATACTAACCATTATGGAATTACTAATCACGTGATAAAACTTTAAAATGAAAAATTTGCTATTCTTCAAAACTTCTCTTTCAAAATATTTAAGAAATAAAAGATTAAAACTAAAGATAAAAATATATTGTGATTTATCACCTTTAAATCAAACACATGTTTATAATGTACCCCGTATATTCCTTTTTTGTCTCAATTCTCTTCATTTATTTGTCTCTTAATCTTGTCTTCTAATTTTCTAAAAATAGATAAAAAGTTTCAAACATTTACCAATAAAAGTATATCCATTAAATAATCTCATCATTATTTAATTTTATATTATAATCTCGAGATAACGTGTTTTCCAACCAAACAATCCCTAAATGTTACTTGTTGTTCATATTATCTGTCTTTTATAATATTTGGCGCTCCTTAAAGAAGAATTTAACAGCTCTTATAATAAAGAGTATATGTTTGAATTTGAACTACTCTTTACCTCTTCTTAAACGTATCACTTAGCTAATACTCCATTAATTGAGATAGTAAGGGGAGATCTAGAGAAAAAAGAATATAAGAAACATCTATTTTTTTTTTTTGAAATGTCAATTATTTTGAAATAATTTTAATTTAATTTGTCAAAACGACTAATATTTGAGACATGAGAAAGTAATTGGCTATATTGATAACAAACATGATCTGATTTGATTAGAGAATTAGCACAACAAATTCAATTTGCCAAATCACTTTGATTTCCTTCTAAACAAGAAAAGATTATGAACTGTAGAATCAATCTTGCTACTTTTGCAAATATTTTTTATATTCATCTTAAATTCCGACACATTAGGACTCTCTGTTCATATTTATTTTATTCTACTGACTTTCATCATTCAAATAATCTTTGAGAAGAAAGAATTTTCAGATTAACGTTGAATATTTAGATTATTTTTTCATATTCAAAGTCGTAAAGTAGGAATCTTGAAGATATCCAAGATTTGTGAACCAAAATCTTTATATTGTACTCTTAAGTCTTAAGTGTAGATTAGGACACAATTAATTCTAGTAACACTTTGTCTCTCCTGTGATCTCGATAAATTTTTATTGTAGTTCTTGTGATATTTGAGTAAGAACATTTCACCTTAAATTATTTGAAATGTCATTTTTGATCCTTTTACTTAGGAATATGCACAAATTATCAGAGTTATTAATCACCAGTGAATGTAGCTGCGCTTCGCGCGATTAAAAATGATATTAATATTTCTACAAAATTATCAACAACCCAATAATAAGTACAGATATATATTTTGAGTTAATTCATACATTGGAGTTTTTTAAAGCAAATATTTCGGTATTATATATAATTAATTTTATATCCTCAATGAAACTTGTTTATGTAGTACCTAATTTAAAATGATTCAATGAGTATTAAGAAAATAGTTAGATAAAATTAAGATGAAATACATAAATTTCATCTTATAACAATTACTAATTAACATACAAGTAAAATATTTAAATCATTTTTAATGTAAAATGAGAAGATAAGATTTTCTATAGAGGAATTTAAACTTTTTGGTTAACAAAAGTCTTCTTAAGCAATAGAATAGAATTGTTATTTGAAAAAAAAACCATCATTAATGAGCTTTTTCAATTCCTCAACATTCCTCAAAGTCAAGAGCATATGCCTTGAAACAATCATACCCTCCTTGTTATCAAATTACACATTTAAAATACATTAAAAAAAGTTATAAAATAAGCTTATCCAAGTAAGTTATATGAACACAATTTTTATGTTTTCCATTGAGACTAAATCTCAAGCTCCTAAATTAGACACAATTGAGATTTTTTCCCTCAACCAATTAATTCTATTTAGCTCTAATATATTTCGCTGATTATTTTTAAAAACTAAAACTAAACTTCTAATAAGCAGAAATGATGACAATGGAGAATCAACTAATTCTACATATACGTTATACGATGAGACTATCCCTTCTCAACAGTATTTCTATTGTTTGAGAATTTAACAAATCACCCGCCAAAGCAAAAAAAAAATAAAAAAATTCCTTACATAAAATTACGAACGAAGAAGAAATCAGAGTCAGAGAAATAAAGGGAGCAAATAAACTATCAACTTGAAATAAAATTAAACCATCTAAATACCAAAATGACAAATTAGCAGGACACTCGCTGTCAAAATGCGCCATGACTTGCATTAGGGGAAAGAAAATCTAACATATAGAGATACTTCATATCTGTTAAATATACCTAGGATATACGATATATACGTGTATATCCTATGTATATTGGTTCTTGGATTCCCCCTTTGTACTGTGTATAGTAGGTAGTATTTTAGTATTCTAGTTTAGGTAATGTTGTAATGTAATTAGTAGTGTACACTTACCATAATATTTGTATTACCATAAGTGTATAGTTAGTATCTAAGTAGAATACGGTTTTAGGAGTAGAATATGAATAGAATTTTCCTATTATGGAAATATGTAAATGTATATATACTCTTTCAATCAATGAAGATAATCAAGGGATTATTTCTTTCATGGTATCAGAAGTCTAGGTCTTAAAATCCTCTCTCTAAAATTCCTCCAACTTCTGTCGACCTCCCTTGAATTTCCGAGGCCTTTGCTCTCGGTTTTTCGTGCCGACGAGATCCTCCCTCTTCCCAATTTTTTCTTCAAAATCCCTCAATCACATATTGTTCTATCAATATGTCTACATCCCGGAACACGTTTCATCCTGCACTTATAGTTTCTAACATTAAGAATAACATCCCTCTTGTTCTTGAAATAGAAAACGTCCAATATGCGACGTGGGCCGAACTGTTCAAAATTCACGCACAATCGCATCAAGTCATCCATCACATAATCCCCGCGGTTCCTGAGGATACAGAGGTGCCAAGACGCGAGGATGATCCTAAGTTGTGGATGACTCTTGATGTCACCGTCCTTCAGTGGATATATTCCACAATTTCTACCGATCTTTTGCAAACGATTATCGAACCTGATGCTACGGCGCAGGCAACTTGGGATAGACTACGTGATATATTCCAAGATAATCAAAATTCTAGAGCTGTTACACTTGAGCAAGATTTCTCTCACATCAATATGGAAGATTTCCCTAACGTTTCGGCTTATTGCAAAAGATTAAAGGAATTGGCCGACCAACTCCGCAACGTTGGCGCGCCAGTTTCGAATGATCATTTGGTCCTCCAAATGGTTTCAGGCCTCTCCGAGGCCTATAGTGGTGTTGACACACTCCTTCGTCAAAGCAATCCACTTTCGTAATTTTATCAAACTCGTTCTATGCTTACACTCGAATAAGCGGGCATGGCTAAAAAGGCGGCTACCAGTACTAGTCATGTGGGTATGATGACCGAATCCACAGTTCATCCTACCTGTCCCAATAACTCGGGGCAAAACCGCAACAACAGTGGCGGTAAAAAGGGAGGAAATAAAAAAAATAATGGCAAGAATCGCGGCGGCAACAATGGCGGCAGCCGGAACAGTGGCGGTGGTGCCCCTCGGAGCAGTCAGCAGCAGTAATTTTTTGCCCCACCTATGCAGTGGCAGTGAGACCCACAATATGGGCCAAACAGTGGCAGCCCAGCAGTTCCGCCTCACTGGCAGTGGGCTGCCCAGCAGCAGTCAAGGTCCAACATGCAATGGCCCACTTTTAATTATCCCTCTGGGCCGAGGCAGCAAGCAGGGGTACTTGGGCTTCGGCCCATCACGCAGCGGCACCCACGTCTACTAATATCGAAGCTGCAATGCACACGCTTGGTTTAAATCCTCCGAACCCAAATTGGTATATGGACACCGGTGCCACTACCCACATGACATCCGATTCAGGTACGCTCTCGTCTTATTCCAATTTGAGAAACCCTCGCGGCATAAATATTGGTACTGTGAATTCTATTCCAATTCGTGGTTATGGTCATAAAACTTTGTCTCCCCCTCATCCACCTCTTATCTTGAAAAACATCCTACATGCCCTCAAATTGATTAAAAACTTCGTGTTTGTTTGTAAATTCACTATTGACAATTCCGTTTCTATTGAATTTGATCCATTTGGTTTCTCTGTGAAGGATTTCAAGACGGGGAGTCCTCTAATGAGGTGTGATAGTAGGGGATATCTTTATCCTATCACACCAGTTCCGGTCCATCGAGTCAAGCCTTTCCATCCGCATTTGTAGCCCTTTCTCCTTCCTTGTGGCATGCTCGTCTTGGTCACTCGGGATCATCTATTTTGTCGTCATTAGATAAAAATAATTTTATTTCATGTAAGGGTACGCGTAGTACTCCAAATTGTCAGTCTTGTTCTTTAGGAAAAATTGTTAGGTTGCCATTTGTAGACTCAAATTCTCATACTGTAATGCCATTTGATATTATTCATAACGACTTATGGACGTCTCCTGTTCTTTGTTCTTTGGGTCATCAGTATTATGTTCTCTTTTTGGATGATTATTCTAAGTTTTTATGGACTTTTTCGATAGCGAAAAAATCTCAAGTTTTTTCCATCTTCTTAAAATTTAGAGCATTCATTAGAACCCAATTCGAACGGGAAATAAAAAATATTCAGTGTGATAATGGAAAAGAATATGACAATGGGGTTTCAGGAATTTTGTGCTAACAATGGGATCAATTTTCATTTTTCTTGTCCTCATACGTCTTCACAAAATGGGAAAGCCGAACGCAAAATTCGTATCATAAATAACATTGTCCGAACTTTATTGATTCATGCTTCCATACCCCCGTCTTTTTGGCATCATGCTCTACAAATTGCTACATATCTCCTTAACATAATTTCTTCCAAAGGTCTGACATATTCTTCCCCCCTTTAAATTTTATATAATAAGACTCCTTCGTATTAACATCTTCGGATTTTTGGGTGTTTGTGTTATCTGTTATTCTCGTCCACCACAATTAACAAACTTCAGGCCCGGTCTACTTCGTGTGTGTTTTTGGATTTTTCGTCTAATCATCGTGGTTACAAATGCTTTAATTTATCCTCTAATAAAATCATCATTAATCGCCATGTAATTTTTTATGAATCCCAATTTCCGTTTGCTAAAGTTAGTACTCCCGTGCCTAGTTCGTATAGTTTTTTGGATGATGGTATATCCCCGTATATTATTCACCATTTTTCGGACGTCTCCCGCACCCAAAATTCTCCAGCGGCCCCACTGCCCCATTACGAGCTACAGTGCCCAGTATAGTCACTAGGCCAGTTTCAAGGCCAGTCCATCCCAATTCTGAAACTAGTCCAGTCCATGTTTACCGTGTTGGGCCAGCAGGCCCACTGCCTGCTGGCCAGTCCGTCCCGAGTCCAAAAAATTCTCAAAATCTGCCCAATTCTTCCTCGAGTCATAGACCGATCACTCGTAGTCAATGGGGGTGTGTTTAAACCAAAGAGATATTTAATTTAAATTTTAATATTCGTAAACTACCCTTACCCCATAATCATGTGTCTGCGTTAAATGACCCGAATTGGAAAATTGCTATGACCGATGAATATAATGCTCTTATTGATAATAAGACGTGGGAGTTTGTGCCCCATTCATCTGGTATTAATATTATTAGGTCTATGTGATTTTTTGCTCATAATGACAATTCAGATGGTTCATTTGCCCGACATAAGGCGCGGCTTGTGGGTGATGGTAAAACTCAGCAAGTTGGTGTAGATTGTGGTGAGAAGTTTAGTCCGGTGTTTAAGCCGGCTACCATTCGCATTGTGCTTAGCTTGGCTCTTTCGAAAGCACGACCTATTCATCAGTTAGATGTAAAGAATGCTTTCCTACATGGTGATCTCAAGGAAACAGTCTATATGCATCAGCCTTTGGGATTTAGGGATCCCAAACATCCTCATCATGTCTGTTTGTTGAAGAAGTCCTTATATGGGCTTAAGCAGTATCCACGGGCCTGGTATACGCGGTTTGCCGACTATGTTTCGACTATTGGGTTCACTCACAACAAGTCGGATAATTCCTTGTTCATCTACCGTCGTGGTTCATCCTTGGCCTATATTCTGTTATATGTGGATGATATTAATTTGACTGCCTCTACCGATGTCTTACGCCAGTCTATCATGACAATGCTTAGCTCTGAGTTTGCTATGAAAGACTTGGGGCCCTTGAGTTATTTTTTAGGGATTGATGTAACTCGTCATGCAGATGGGTTGTTCATATCTCAAAGGAAGTATGCAGTTGAGATCATTGAGAGGGCTGAGATGTCATTATGTAAGTCCACTTCTACTCCAGTTGATACTAAGCCCAAGCTTAGTGTCGCGGTAGGCGTACCATACCAGGATCCGACCCGCTATTGCAGTCTTGCAGGGGCCCTTCAGTATCTTACATTCACCCGACCAGATATTACGTATGCTGTCCAGCAGGTGTGTTTGTTTATGCATGATCCCAGAGTTGAGCACATGAATGCACTCAAACGCATCATTCGGTATATTCAGGGTACACTTGACTATGGTTTGCATTTATATCCTTCCTCGACGTCCACACTTGTCTCATATACGGATGCTGATTGGGGTGGCTGTCCGGACACTAGACGATCTACGTCTGGCTATTGTATGTTTCTTGGCAATAACTTGGTCTCATGGTCTGCGAAACGTCAGTCGACATTATCCCGATCCAGTGTCGAGGCCGAATATCGAGGGGTAGCTAATGTGGTCTCGGAATCATGTTGGTTACGTAATTTGTTATTGGAGCTTCATTGTCCTATTCAGAAGGCAACTTTGGTTTATTGCGATAATGTTAGTGCCATCTACCTTTCTGGTAATCCGGTTCAGCACCATCGCACTAAACATATCGAGATGGACATTCACTTTGTCCGTGAAAAGGTTGCTCATGGTCAGGTACGCGTCTGCCATGTCCCGTCAAGGTATCAAATTGCCGACATCTTTACAAAAGGTCTTCCCTCGGTCCTTTTTGAAGATTTTAGGGACATTCTCAGCGTTCGAAGACCGCCCGCTATGACTGCGGGGGTGTGTTAAATATACATATGATATACACGATATACACGTGTATATCCTATGTGTATTGGTTCTCGGATTCCCCCCTTGTACCGTGTATAGTAGGTAGTATTTTAGTATCCTAGTTTAGGTAATGTTGTACTGTAATTAGTAGTGTACATTTACCATAATATTTGTATTACCATAAGTGTATAGTTAGTATCCAAGTAGAATAAGGTTTTAGGAGTAGAATATGAATAAAATTCTCCTATTATAGAAATATGTAAATGTATATATACTCTTTCAATCAATGAAAATAATCAATGGATTATTTCTTTCAATATCATCATTTGCAATTTGTTTTGCTGTTGTGGCGGAAGGAAGCATTTTAAACAAACTATACACATTTTTCTTCCATAAATACAAAATTAATGGTAAATGAGCATCAAATTTAGGTATTATAATCGTTCTATCACAGATTTTGTGTCTCTTAATCATCCTCTATTCACTATAATGGGTAAACCAAATAATTGAGAGGTTCTTTTTGTAACTGAAGTAATTCTAATGAGGTATAATAAACATGATACTAACTGATGAATTTCCAATTATTAATAGACAAACCTCCATCAGACATAACATTAACATTGAATTTACTAACTACTTGACTTTCCAATTTTTTACTTATTCGGAACAGAAAAAATGAAGTAGCATATATCCAATGTATGAGTGGTGTATTTAAGTTAATTAAAAGGTGTATTAAAGAGGTGTAATTAAGAGAATTAAGAATGATTTTCCAATTTTTTTTAACATATCTTTGTAATTTTAAAAGGAAAGAAAAAGTCAAAAAGGAGAAAAAAGATAAATGATGTTATTGAACAAAATTGTCATGGTAGCACAATTTAAGCATATGAATTGTGAATTGTTGAATTAAAAAGACGCCAGCATGTATATCCATCCTTGCACAGGCTGCACCTATAAGAAATAGAAGATTACCATTATTTCTAATGGAAGAATTAGAAATATCTATACGTTAAGTATTTAACTGCGAACAAAAAGGCATAAAATTCACTTCCTGCTCCCTTTGATAAGATTTCGTTGTAGTTGTAGTCGTCTTCTTCGTTGATCTCTGGTTGACCGCACCTTCTACGCTCCGCTCTAATCCAATCTCTGAATAAAACTGCAATTTCCAAGCTATCTCTCGCCAATTAGTGTATGTGCTCTTCTATTTGAAACCTTCCAACAGAAAAAGCGTTTTTAGAAGATATTGATGACTCTTGAATACTTAACACATCTCGGGTCATCTTTGATAGTGTCGGAAATGTCTTCTCATTCTCCCTCCAGTATTTCAGCAAGTCTTCACGTCCATCTTCATTGACAATTGATTCGTACGGTACAACACCCTACAAAACATAAACATCAAAGTCTTGCTTTTATGGATTCCCAATATTTCCAAGTAAAAAATGACGAAAACAGCCCCCAACTTTTCAGATTTACAAATCTCGCACTTTTTTCACTTCTTCCACTTTTCTCATTTTTGCTTCATTTTAGCTCCTTTTTGCTTCATTTTAGCTCCTTTTTGCTTCATTTTAACTTGGTTTCTTCCCGATCACTTCTAAATCACATAAAACCTATAAAATGAAAGTAAATGAATTAATGCACCATTTTCTCAATCAAATATAGCAAAAATCTAAAATTAAAGAAGTGATAAGTTGGTAAATCTTTGAGCTTTAAAGATGTTGTGGTTACATTTTTCTTTATTACTCCATTTAATTTAATTAGTATATATAACAGGAAAAACATCGGATAGTTTTTAGTGTGGATTACAACAACTGCAGAAAATGGGAAGTAAGTAACTGCTAACCATTACAATAAACTGAAATTACAAGAAACTGAAATTTCAACAAATTGAAATTACAACAAACTGAAATTACAATCACTTTGATATTTTGCTGGGTCGAGTGATGTCACTCTTTCTTTAAGACAAGATTGCCCCGTATATATCCTCTTACGTTATGGACAATAGTCTCTCAAGATAAAACAACAACTTAACAAATGAGCAAAGGAAACTCAAGTGTTACTTTGAAGAACTTAGAGTAACGAAATGATGTTGGATAGTAAGAAGAAGATTTCTGATTTTTTCTGTCTCTTGCTGGAACAATTGAGCCAAAGACTTCAATTTATAGTGTAAGGAGGGTGACTTCTCAACTAGCCAACTGATGGCTTTTAATAGCCATGTAATGACACTTAGTGAGAAGTTATATTCAGCCAAGTAAATGACTGAATTTATGTGCAAAGTAATGGAGATTCAACGTTCCAAAATCAACCCAAAAGGCAGAAACTTTCTGCCTTCCGTCGTTGTACTTCGTCCCAATTTTATCTTTCCCGAAACTCCAGGGACAAAACTGTAAATAGTAAACAATTTGGGTCCAAAAATATATAATATCAGAAGAGGTCCGAGGCCCGAGCCAGGACCGGACGGGCGGCGCGCGTGTGGGCTTAGCCTCGAACCCAAGCACACCTAGGTCCTCCCTCCTTCAAACACATGGGTTACCCCTTGGGGTCCCAAACCCTTATCCATTTTTAGACTTATAAAATGAACAAATCTTCCTTTCCCCACCGATGAGGGAGATTTGTTCCACACTATATTTTTATGTTTCAAACACCTCACTTCGTGGACCAATAACTCTTTCATTTCTTAACGAAATTTGACGATCCTTGGCCCTACTGTCATCCACTCACTTAGTATATTATGCACGTGTGAAGAACCAAAGTCTCCAATATGCGAAACCTTAATGTTTAAGTCATTAAAGATGGGTGGACGCAACTCCCATCAAAGGCAAATTTCCAACAACTAGTGAATGGTCGAAAGAGGACAATAATTTGGAAACAACATCAAGAAAAAGGTCAAGCTATATATCAATAAATGGTCAAAAATGTTTGCTCGTGAAGTAAAATATCCAACCTGGATTGTTGTTATTATTGTTTGAATCACCATTTTGTTGTCTAAAGCTGCTAAATTGCAACTAATTGTTAATGTTGGGTTTGATGTTGTGACATTTGACCCAACATATATTCTGAAGTATTGATTTAAATGCATAAAAGTGTTGGGACAAATGTCATAACATTCAGACTAACATCTTCGAAAAACAGTTTTGCCTTACTCCATGGTAAGCGGTAATATTTTACTGTGAGGTAAAAACGACTTAGGCGTAGTGAATTGGAGTTGTGTAAAACATGGAAGAAAGAGTCAAAGCTTGGGGAATAAGTCGAGTAAGGAACAAGTCAAAGTTGTTGAGATTTTCACTCCTTAATCATCTACCACAAGCTGCCCATCTTTTCCTCAACTCCCACAACCAATCGATGAGCCTTTCAAGGAAACTCTCTAGTCTCTACTATAAATAGAGAAGCCACAACAGTGCATCGAGCATCCAGAATCAGATTACAAAAATACCAAGAGAGCTCTCGGGATTTCATCTTAGAAATCTGGATCACAAGTGTTGCTTGAGTGTGTCGACAACATTCTGTCCAACATTACAATTGTTGTTTAGGTTCTAGATTAATTTTATATGGAGTGATTGTAATGAGAGGTTGTCTATGTCAACTTAGTTATATTTTTCAGGCAGAAGTCATCTGCGACTTCAACTTTTAATTCCTTTCCATTTTATCTTGTAAATCTATAAAGAAAAGAATTTATAATTTTGTATATAATATATATACAATACATTTGGTCATTGACCATCATAAGTTATATAATATATATAACTTATGAAAATTTTAAACCTTTGTGTTCTTTAAATTCTGCTGCATTTACTATTTAAAGTTACTGTTTTACTAAATGTTATTACTGGTGTCGGACGGCATAATTGACGACATTCTGAAACATAATTGACATTTGATTTATTCCATCTCTTATTTTTATTTCTTATATCATTTGACACCCTTCACTAAAGACTATAAATTTGCAGCAGTTTGCACTATAACAAGAAAAGGGTCGAACCAGTTACTAGTGAAAATGGTCAAAAACTATTGATATGCAACTAAAGGACATCAATTTCAACAACAATCAAGAAAATGGTCAGGCTATATCTCAATGAATAGTCAAAGTTTTTTATACTGAAGTGAAATATCCAACCTGCGTTACTGTTACTATTGTTGGATCACCATTTTGCTGTCTGAAGCTACTGAATATGCAACTAAAAGACTAGAACTTTGCAGCATTTTTCACCATAATAAGAAAAGGGTTGAACCACTAACTAGTGAAGATGGTTGAAAACTACTGATATGCAATTAAAGAACAATAATTTCAACAACATCAAGAAAAGGGTCAGTCCATATATCAATTAATTGGTCAAAAAAAGGTATAGAAGTAAGTAACCCACCTGGGTTGCTATTGTTATTGTTGGAATCAGCATTTTGTTGTCTAAGGTTCAATTAAAAGACTAGAACTTTACACCAGTTTTCACTATAACAAGAAAATGGTCGAACCAATTACTAATGAAAATGGTCAAAACTACTGATATGCAATTAAAATAAGGTACTGTTAGTGATTTAAAGGACGTGAATTGATTAGCTTATGAAGTAATATAAATGATAAGCTATAACTAAATAAGTTAAATGAATATGAAATGATAAAAGTAATAGGCTGTGCCTGAAAGTTGAGCTAGTTGGTATTGTTGGGTATTTTTGTTCTATGGTACTTTATAAAGCAGTACGGGAAGTATATAACTATTACAAGTATTCGAAAGGATAAACAAAGATTCAATAGTTCAACTAGTAATCTGAAAATTACAAGATAAGCACAAAACTGAAATTACAATTTTGTTGAAAACGAAAAAATGGAAACTGGTTTTGCTGAGTCGAGTGTGGCACTCTGTCCTTAAGACAATATTGCCCCGTATGTATCCTTTATACGTCCTGGACAATTTGTCTCCCAAGATAAAACAGCAATGGAGCACTTGAGCAAAGGAAACTCAAGAGCTACCGTGAAGAATATTGAGTAACGAAATGATGCCTTGGAAGTTGTAGGAAGAAGAAAACTTTCTGCTTGTGTAAGCTTCTGAATTTCGTGTATATTATATGTGTGTTCTTTGTGCTCAACAATGGTGTAAGTGAGTGTTTATATAGGTGATGGAGGGGGCTGAAAACTGCCTCCATAATAGCCAAATAATGGCCATTATGGAGGTAGTAAAGTCACCAACATAAATGGTGAAAGACCAACGGATTTGGCCATTATAGGAGGAGTAATTCAGCCAAAATAAATGGCTGAATTGAGAGCTTGGACGTTTCTGCTTTGACCGTCGAAATTCCAACTTTCTGAAAACTTCAGGGACCAAACTGTACATCTTGAAACTTCAGGAACCAAACTGTACATCTGAAAGAATGGTCGTGGGACCCGTGGACCCGTGGACCCGGAACCGGACCGGACGGGCGGGCGGCGGCGGCGTGCGTGTGGTCTTTCCTTGAACCGAAGCACATCTAGGTCCTCCCTCCTTTAAACACATGAGATACCCCTTGGGGTCCCAAACCCCAAACCAATTTCGAGTCTTATATGCACAACAATTCTTTCTTCCTCTACCGATGAGGGAGAATTGAACACCATACCACACTTTCCATGCTTCAAACACCTTACTTCGTGGACCAATATCTCTTTCATTTCTCAATGAAATTTGACGATTCTTGGCCCTACGGTTATCTACGTACTTAGTAGATCATGCATGTGTGAAGAACCGGATTCTCCAACATACGTAACACTAGTGTTTAAGCCGTTAAAGTTGGTCGGTCGCAACTCCCGCCAAAGGCAAATTTCCAACAGGTATTTCTTGACTGAATTACTCCGAGCTTTTTGGAACAACTCGAACAAATAATGCTAAAAATGCTTAGAAATTGAGTAATGAACTTGTTAAACTGTAATTTGATGGTGGTATAATAGAATGATACCCTCTTCTTATACTAGAGATATGAGGCGTGTGATCCACAAATCATGCTCCTAACATTAATGCTATAATAAAAGGCAATTAAATTTTTAATAAAGCCCAATAAAGGTTATTAAATACTAGATGAGTCTTGGGGTGTTCTGTAATGGTCGTATCTTGAATTGTTTCTTAGCCGGCTACAAATTTACATCCGGTGTCAAGATCGAAGTGTTATATTCGGTGCTATCATGATTGAGTCCATCTACTAGCCATCTTTGACACATGCCACTTTCATATTATCCTAACTCTTTAGACCAATTTTTATCGTATACACCTCTACCCTAATTTGTGTTCTCCATAATCTCTTATCTAAGGTCATGTCCTCGGTACTGGAACTGTGTCATGTCTTGTCTAATCACATCTCTCCAATACTTATTCGGTCTACCTCTACCTCTACTGAAATCGTTCATAGCCAACTTTTCATACCTCTACACTGGGGCATCCGTACATCTCATCTTCATATGCCCAAACCATCTCATGCTCGCTTCCGACATCTTGTACTCAACCAAGGCCACTCCTGCCTTGTTTTGAGTATCTTCATTCCTAATCTTATCTCTTCTAGTAAGCCCACACATCCATCGCATCATCCGCATTTCAACAACTTTCATCTTCTAAACATGAGAGTACTTGACTAACCAACACTCCGCCCCATACAACATAGTTGATCTAACTATCACATTGTAGAACTTGCCTTTAAGTTTTGGTGGCACCTTCTTATCACAGAGGACTCTGAATGCAAGTCTTTATTTCATCTACCCTGCACCAATACGTGTGTGACATAATCGTCAATCTTCCAATTTCCTTAGATAATATGAAAAAAATTGTAATATATAAATATGTTCTTCAACCTCTTAAAGTTTAGAATTTTTTTATTCATGATATTTCATTAACACATTTCAACTTAAAAACACGATAAAATAAAATAAAATATAGATTGAGATCTTTGTGAAATTGAACCAAATGAGAACTGGCCTGGTTATATTTCTCTACCAGCCAAAGAGCTCTCAGCAAATGGAACAAAGCGGCCTCCCTTATGATTTCCTGTTTACCTTTTCTTATTTCCTTTTTAATTTTTAATTCTTTTTTATTTTAACTTGCTGGAAGTATGAACACATGTACATATAATGAGCAGGGGTTTAACACATGAAAGTCATAGTTCAAGGGTAATGTAAATAGACATAATTTAAATACTCTCTACGTCCCAAAAAAAATTACACACTTCCTTTTTTCGTCCGTCCAAAAAAGAATGACATATTTTTTTATTTGACAATAATTTAACTTTAAACTTCACATTTTACGCAAAACGAAATGATCTATAACATGAAAGTATATTTATGTCCTAGAGACAATCTGTATTAGGACAAATGTACTTTATACACATTCATATTATTATTAATGGAGATTAATATTTTGGCATTTGCAAATTATTGAATTATTAATTGATTGTTTGTAATATTCTATAATATGCATCCCTGGAGGTTACACTGTTATTAATAGTGTGAGATATTAATATTATAACGCAACTCTTAAAATAGCCTCGACTAATGATCATCGAGAATGGGATATCGATGATATGTGATAAGTCGACATATGGTATGCATCACATTCTTAGAGGACGTAGTATGTCTCACCTGTTACGAGTAATGGCTACTCGTGATGGACACATGGATACTTTGGAAGTATTGGTATACCCTGCTGATATATTGTTTGTTATACTTGTCTAAAGTATGATCAGCGTGTGGGAGATAGAAGTCCTTAGACTTGAGGTCAATACGCGCCTTGTCTACGAAGTAATGTACTTTGATCCCGTCCTAAGCTCAAATGTCTTATAGGTTGAGTTACGGCTTGTATTGGGTACATTACGATGTGAATTAAAGGTGGTAGTTGAGCCAAGATTAGGATTCATTCCTCGAATGTATATTCGAGAGAACACTCGGATTCTCAGTGATGTTAGATTGACTAAGTCGTTGGCCAACATAATAGACATATTTAGAATATGGTCTAATTGTCAACTAACATAGATGAGATACAATGATTAAGACATTTGGATAGACACTTGACAAATTCTAAGCTTGATCGGGTGTGTCGTGAATGAAATGATTTTATCTTACCACATAAAGGTTAAATTTACTGGATTCGCGTAAACGGACTTCACATATTGAGTTCGTCTTGCGGCGCCGTCTAGGAGTTCCGCGTAGACCTTAATTTGATTAATGTCAATATGAGAAGGCATGTAGGGTCACACTATGTCGATTGTCCGTCCGATCTAAGGATGTATTGAGAGAGTAATTAAATGCACGATTTAGAATCGAGATATTTAAATGAATAATGATTATTTTAATTAAGTCAAAATTAGATTTTGGATTTAATTAAGAATGCGCAGAAAATAAATCGAGACAGTGTAGGAGCACATCGAGCGCCGCGGCGCCCATACCCTAGGGCCGCGACTCCTCTGCCTTGAGTTTTGGGCCATGCCCAAGGTAAAACCCTAATCCGATTTTGACCTATTTTTCAACTATAAATAGAGGCATTCTCTTCATATTCACACACCAATTTCAGATTATCATTCTAAGCCTTAAAGACTTAGAATTAAAACTCTCTCGAACCTCTGCCGGATTTTCTAGCTTTTCGAAAGAGAAGTACATTGAAGCTTGGAGCTTGCAATTGAAAGGACAACCGCGTGTCCACCTTATAGTAGATAAAGAATCTAGATATTCTAACATGTATGTTTATGCTTTATGTTACATGTTTGATTGTTGTATAACTATCCCAGAAATGTTGTTGGGGTAAGTAAGAATCAAAATTTTAAACTTCCGTTGTGCCTTACTTATGTGTTTTGAACCCAACAAAACCCTACATAACCACACAAATATCTTTGAGTTATTTTAGACCATAAGATTCAAAAGTCTTCGTTTATTTCTTAAAATGCGTGCCAAATAAAAGTACATCACATAAATTGAAACGGAAGAAGTATGAAATTAATAAAAATATGATAGAGTATAGGATTTAGCACCTGAAAATTATAATTTAGGTGGAGTAGTGTAAAGTAGACATAATTTTAAGTATGAAACTTTTGAAAGGGTCATTTGCACTTTTGACCTATTTTGGGATGGTCTTTAATTTTTGCATCTCAAATGAAACTTATGCCTATTGGGGCATAACTTCTTTAAAGTATCTGACATAACTTGTGTCGAATCTCGTAAAGAACTTATGCCCCAAAAGGCATAAGTTTTATTTGAGGGGCAAAAATTAAAGACCAGCCCATTTGAAAGGACCCCGTGCAATTTTTTGCTTTTGAAAACATGATAAAAAACATGAAATAATTACATCTCATAGCTAACTCTAGGATATATTTACTTTTAGTAACTATTGTTTAAAAAAATTATAAAACATAACTATAATGTGTATTTGAATTACCTATCATAGCTACATTATATATTTAAAGTAGAATACTCTATTTTATTCTTGATTTAGAATCTTAGGTCTACGATTCTTCTCCCTCCACCGCCGCGGGCCACCATGAAACAACTCTCCGGCACAACTTTAGCCGCCGTTTCCGCCACTACTCAGATCCGCTAATTCGGCCGGCCGCAATTTTAGCCGCCACCGCCGCTATCTACTACTCCGGTCGAACGCAATTTTAGCCGCCGCTACTCAGATTTGCTACTCGGTCTCCTCATTTGCTACTCCGGCGCTGCCGCCTTGATCTCCTTGTCTGTTTCAGATCTGGATGTATTATTTTTCTTGTATTTCTCATAGTCATCTCCTTCTCGTTAACGTCGTCATCATTCTCCATCTCAAATCTGAATGTATTTTTTTCCTTGTATTTTCTCAGATCTGGCCGAATTTTGAGTATATTCATCTTTTTCGTCTGTATGTTATTTCTTGTATTCATATTTGAGTGTATTCGTTAATTTTTTGATGCAAAATCCAGTGTTTGTGGGTGTATTTTATTTCTTGTATTCAATATTTGAGTATATTCGTTAATTTTTAGTGTAAAATTAAGTGTTTCTTTATGTATTTTTTGCTGGTATTTTGAAGGAGGTTTTTTGTATACAAATAAATAAAGTAATTTGAATACAACTGAATATTTTATATATTTTTTGCATTTATGTTTTTTTAATTCAACTGATTTTAAATATAATAAAATGCATACATTATAAAAGTAGTTAAAAATGAATACAGCTGAGTTGAACACATCTTACTTGAATACATCAAAAATTGGAATATAGCCATATTTTGAATACACTTTACTGCAACTACGAAGTGTAATTATCAAAAGTATAACTATACCTAAAAAAACTCCCCCAAAGTGTAGTCATTTGTGTAAGTTTCACAAAAAATATTTCCTAGACTTAGAAGGTTGTAGAGAATTCAAAAACGACTTATGGGCTTAAAGCCCAAAACCTCATAAGGTTTTAGTATACATTTCACTTCATTCAGGCTTGGCCCATTTTACTATATCTCTACTTCTTTCCAACACTATATATTCACATTTCATGACGAAACCCTGATTCACTCTACACACTTCTACAACAAAAAACCCTAGCAGCTTCTTCCAATGGCCACCACCGCAGCCACCATCCCAACCACCACCGTTCAAACCCTAGAAAATGACATGTCCACAGACACCACCTCCCTTCCCCTCCCCGCCGTCATGAAAGCACCAATCCGACCCGATGTAGTCACTTATGTGCACTCCAACATCTCCAAAAACGCCAGACAACCTTACGCCGTCTCCAAAAAAGCCGGTCACCAGACCTCAGCTGAGTCATGGGGTACCGGACGTGCTGTATCACGTATCCCTCGTGTTCCCGGTGGCGGTACTCACCGTGCCGGACAAGGAGCTTTTGGTAACATGTGTCGTGGTGGTCGGATGTTCGCTCCGACTAAGATCTGGCGCCGATGGCACAGGAAGATCCCGGTTAATCAGAAAAGGTACGCCGTTGCTTCTGCTATTGCTGCTTCTTCAGTACCTTCACTTGTTCTCGCTCGTGGACATCGTATCGAGTCCGTCCCCGAGCTTCCTCTCGTTGTTTCCGATTCGATCGAAGGAATTGAAAAAACTAACAATGCAATCAAAGCATTGAAGCAAATCGGTGCTTATCCAGACGCCGAAAAGGCGAAGGATAGCCACGCTATTCGTCCTGGTAAGGGAAAAATGCGTAACCGTAGGTACATTTCGAGGAAAGGACCGTTGATTGTGTATGGAACCGAAGGAGCTAAGCTTGTGAAGGCATTCAGGAACATTCCTGGTGTAGAAATTTGCCACGTGGATCGTTTGAATCTGCTTAAGTTAGCTCCAGGTGGTCACCTTGGTAGGTTTATTATCTGGACTAAATCGGCTTATGAGAAATTGGATGATATTTATGGTTCATTTGATAAGCCATCATTGAAGAAGAAGGGATATGTTTTGCCAAGGCCGAAAATGGTGAATGCTGATCTTGCTAGGATTATCAACTCTGATGAGGTGCAGTCTGTTGTTAGGCCTATTAAGAAGGATGTTAACAAGAGGGCAACTTTGAAGAAGAACCCCCTGAAGAACTTGAATGTGTTGTTGAAGCTCAATCCTTATGCTAAGACTGCTAGGAGGATGTCTCTTTTGGCCGAGGCACAACGAGTCAAGGCCAAAAAGGAGAAGCTTGACAAGAAGAGGCATACAATTACAAAGGTATAATATTTAGCATTTTACCTAATTTATAACTTATAGAGTTCATCAAATTTTTATTTTCCAGTTATGGTTAAGGAACTAACTGCAATTATTTGATAATAGAATCATGTCAAATTAAGCAAAAAATTGTATGATTAAGGGAAAAAGAATATCATGTGAAGTATTGAAGTAGATTATGGTATGATTACTCAAGTAAGCTTGGTTCTGCTGAAAATAATGGCTCTGCTTTTCTGCTGATTATAGCTTGTGAGTATATATGGTGAAGCTATTAGTACTGCACAAGAGTCCATTTTCTGCACACCCTTAGTTTTGCTGCCCAATTGTAGGGAATAGACTTGTTTTGTTGCACATGACATACTTGATTATTAATTTGATTATTTTATTGGTTTGTGATATTTCACTTGGTTCAATTGTGTTCCCGTCCCTGGAGTGTGGAATTTTTTAAGGTACTGAGGATGTGCTTACTACTATTGTAGTGATAAGTATAGGGAAAGTTGTTACTTTCTTGATCTTTTAGCTTAAGATCAAGTATTACGTGCAGTGGAAGTTTTAGGTGTGAATTGATATGCACTGGGTTTTTTGATAATAATTCTGGGAGTTTGGTTCAGTGTGGAAAGATTGTTAGATGCTTGTGATAGGAAATGGTGTTTTAGATAATAAGGACATTGCTTTTAGCACTGTATCTACTGTAATACTTTGTGGCCACATATGGAAGTGTTTAATTATACTTGAGAAGTTCCTATTATCCTGTTTAGTTTCTTGTAAGAATATGCTGAAATATATTAAGATTGCAGGTGTATAGCGTATGCACTAAATGGCTATTCCATCCTAGTTTTCTCCCATTTCTTTTGTCTATCAAAAGATCATTAATGAAGATGTAGATAAATTTGTGAGCTGAATCAAGCATACGACTTGCATTGTTTTCCTGATTCCATTTTTTTGTTGCAGGAGGAGGCTTCAGCTATCAGGGGTGCAAGCCATTCGTGGTACAAGACAATGATCTCAGATTCCGACTATGCAGAGTTTGACGTCTTCTCAAAGTGGCTCGGAGTTTCTCAGTAAAGGGACTTCTCTTTTATGAAATCATGTTAGAAAATGTTTTTTACTTGTTGGTTTAATCTGTTCTTTTGTTCTACTTTGGTGGTCCAAGACATGAAAGAGATTTAGTGGGAGGAAAGTTACGGGCTTGTTGCCTGGCTTTTCCCTTCCTACATTTTGAATTTTGTTTTTAGATTTAGTATTACTAAGAGGTATGGAAGCAAGGATAGTTATGGAGTATGCTTTGATGGTTTTTGTTTGCTAATTATTGCATGTGAGTTATATTCTTTCTGCTGCATATAATTGTTTGCCTTAACAATAATGTACCGGGCGCTTATATTCCTTCTACTGCTTAGATGCATATTAAATTGGTAGGATCATTTGATGGCTAATGTATCTGTGAGCTTAATAATGAGGATTTCATTAGAGTATTGCTGATCTTTAGTTGCTTCAACTTTGTGTTTTAACTCGTTAAATTTTGCTCTTCTACGCCTTGGTTCATTAAACCAAATAAAAGTGGTGCATCTGGGGGTTGATGCAATTGTGTCTTTAAGAAGAAAATAGGGTATTGAGCCTCATTGAAGAATTTGCTTTTTGGAATCTAAACCTCTAAAGTTGATTGCCTAGTTCAATGTGCATATGTGTAATCCTCGTCATTTATCTCTATTTATGTGTTTGTTTGAAGGAAAAAGACCTCATTTACCCATCTATTTGGTAAGAACAACTTTATCTTGGAGCTCTAGCTTGAACAAAAAACAGTTTAAACAATTATGTTTTGTTGAGTTGGCTGTTTAATTGGGACATATTTCTCTTCATCTTTCACTGTTATATCATTGTTTTCTTCCCCAACTTAGAATTCCCCCATGAATGCCCCCTTGGATTTGTTCACTCAAAATATCCCCAGTTCGTCTTCGTTTGAATGGTTGGAACTAAGTAATTGAATAGTTTAGGAGTACTTTTGATCCCTTTTCCTTGTTTAAATATATAAAAAAATAGTTAGGAAAAATTGAAACAAGATTAGGAGATGATAATCATTAGAAAGTAGGAAAGAATGTTAATTAAGAGACAAACATAGCAATAGTATGAGAAGTGGACAACTTTGGGTTTAAGGTTTAACCGTACTAGTTATGTCTAAATTCAAAAGACAACTTGTGTCTAAATTAACTTTGACAGGTCCATTAAGTTGGAGATCCATGAAATTTATAATTAGGATTTTTCACTGTATAGCTGACCCACCAAAATAATAGCGGATAAATGTATATTTTTTTTATATACATAAAATATACATATTTTATACATAATTAATAATACTATGTAATTTTTTATATATTTGGTTAGTAGCTGTAATTATTTTTGGCGAGTTGCTAGATATGTGGCTTTCCCCTTATAATTCAGTTAAGAGATTTTTACACGGTAAGCCAACTCAAATCTAATTTCTTGTAGTTGCGATTTAAGTGATGGAAAAAGTAATGCGTATTTATTTAGATGAAATAACGCGTACCGGGCTTTTTCGGCCTTGTTTGTAAAACCTGACCGTTGTCATGGAATTTCAAGTCTCATCGGTAAAACATCATGATAATATCGTGAAATTTTGCTTGCGGAATTTAAAATATCTATTTTTCAATTACAGAGGCTGAAAAATAAAGCCAGTTAGTTGTTAAAATATCTATTTTTCAATTACAGAGGTTGAAAAATAAAGCCAGTAGTTCTAACAACTAACGCGGCACAATGATTTAACGGCTCATTAGGATAAGTATAGTTGAACAACGTATGCCCCATTAGATTAAATTAGAGCTGTCCAATGGGCCGGGTCAGTCCTATCCCGTCCCATCCCGCTACCTCCCCGACCCCCTTAAAAAATGGGATGAAAAATGTCGGTATTGGGGTTCGAACTTGGGACGGAACTAGGGCTCGTCTCGACCCATCCCGCCCTTGACCCGACCCTGCCCCGTCCCCCTGGTTTTATTCATTACATTTTTCATTTTCTTCCTCTCGTGGTTTCATTCATTACATTCGAGAAACATATAATCATGTTTTTAACGGTTTTCCTAGATCAACTGTTAGAAGAGATGTTTTTAAATTTGCGCATGAATATCAACAATACTAACGTTATGCATTGTATCATTTTAATGGCAAAGTGACTATCACTTCTGACATAGGCCGTAATACTAATGATAATGATTATTTAACTGTTACATGTCATTGGATAGATCAGAATTTGTCTATGCAAAAACGTATATTAGTATATAGATATATTGATGATAGGTACACTGGAGCTTTTATTTCAAGAAATATTCATGAAATTAGTGAATATTATGGAATTACCGATAAAATTATGACTATTACATTATATAATGCTTCTTCTAATTATTCTCATGTAAATTTTTTTAAAACTCGATTGACTCCATCTTTTCCCGATATTTTTCATGTTAGATGTGCATATCATATTTGTAACTTAGTTGTAAAGGATGACATAAAACTTTTTAAAGACATCCTTGATAAAGTACAATTTGCTATCAACTTTATTTTTAAAGGTAATAAAATACAAAGACGCAAAGAGTATAAAAAAATATGTCATGATTGTAGATTACCTTATAGGAAAATTCCAGAAGAAGTTGTAACTAAGTGGAATTCTTTGTATGAACAATTAGTTGTTGCTCACGAGTATAGAAGACATATAACTTTATTAATCAAAATCCAAGGGATATGCTTGTAGATGATGATTGGGAAAATATTTTGGAAGTTAATGTATTATTTGAGAAATTTTTTCTAGTTACTAAGAAATTTTCTGGTATTTATTATCCTACTATTTCATCTATGTTATTTTATATAGCTCTAATATTTTTATTACTTAATGAATATATGTAAAAACCAACTTACGCTCCAACTATTAAAAAATATTTTTAAAATTTAAAAAATATTTTTCCCTATTCCCGCTATTTATTTTATTGGTGTTGTATTAAATCCTACTATTAAAGTAGACGGTTGTAAAACACTTGTTGAAACGATTATGAAAGCTTTTTAATACTTCCAACTCCAAGTCCAACAGACCCAACTAAAGAAGAAGTTGTATGTATATATATATTACCAAGTGTAAAGTGCAAATAATCAACCGTCTTTTGTACCATCTTCTTCTACTTCACTGCAACCTTATAAAAAACATGTGGTTTCTACTTCAAATATTCAAAGCCTTAGAAATAGAATGTATAGTGGTTCAAGTTCTTCACAAATTAGCGAGGTTGATCTTTATGTTTTGCAGGATGTTGTACTGTACGAAGACGTGAAGACTTGCTGAAATACTGGAGGGAGAATGAGAAGACATTTCCAACACTATCAAAGATGGCCCGAGATGTGTTGAATATTCAAGCGTCATCAACAGCTTCTGAAAGCATTTTTTCTGCTGGAAGGTTTCAAATAGGAGAGCACAGACACTCATTGGCGAGAGACAGTTTGGAGATTGCAGTTTTATTCAGAGATTGGATTAGAGCGGAGCGTAGAAGGTGCGGTCAACCAGAGATCAACGAAGAAGACGACTACAACTACAACGAAATCTTATATAAGGGAGCAGAAAGATACATAATGAAATAATAAAAATAGTATTTATACTAGATAGGCTAAGAAGACTAATGACTATTACAAAAACACCCTTAATAAAGCAAGGATCTTGTTTGATAGTCTTTTTAGGGATTATGGAAGGATGTTGCGAAAATGACCTCTTTACATAAATAACCTATTCCACCAAGCTATCTTCTATATCTTGAATGTGGTGGTTTTGGAGTCTTTAACCCAAGCTATCTTCCATATCTTGAAGGTCGTTGTATGTTGACCTCCCATGATCTTCAAAAATTCCATCTTTATGTTCTAGGAAATACTCCATGAAATATGATTCCATGCACCGGCTAAGCATCAAAAGTAGTGACTTAATGAAAAGTCTACGAACTCCATCGCTCAGCTTTGTGTGCATATTTTTGACGGAGCTCGGCTTGTATCATTCTCCCTTTCTTGAAAAGGATTCGTCCCCAAATCTAAACCTTGCAAAATCATAAGGGAGAAAAATAAAAACAAGGTCCTCAAAGCATGCAAGTTAGTGTAAGAATAAACCAATCTACCAACATGCCAAGGATGCACAAACTTGTGATATAACCAAGCATCAATCACTCTTAGAAAGAACAATCTTTCACAAGAAGCATTAAGAACAGAGCTACTCCAAATATCATCATCAAAGGAAAATAGATAGTAGAGAAAATAGGTAAGCAAAAAAACGCCGTCTATAGGATCCTCACAAGGAAGATCATCATTAGACTCAAAACCATATCAAAGTATACGCTTACAAATTGGAACACAAAAATGGAGTGTCAATTAGCAAGCAAGCGTCACCCTTTTTCCTAAAATAATCCTTCCGAACAAATATACTATTTTTCTCCAAGAGGAGGTTTCCATCACAAGAGGGAGGGTCAAAAAGACAAAGATATACCCCAATAATACCCATCCCAATTTATGTTTCACTCCCAACATAAGCATGAGTGTCATCATATGCAAATAGATAGTAAATAAAGGTGTCACACAAAACAACTTCTTCATCTATGATGTCCTTCAATGAAGCTTCACTATGAGGTTCACGAGTAAGATCAAACATGCTATTAATATTTTGGACACATAAGGGAGAGGTGACATTTTGTAAACAAGTTTCACCTTCCTTTTCAAGACACTCCTTCCCCGCAAGTAGATTATCATCCCCCAAGGGAGTATCTTCCTTATAGGGAAGGGCAATATCATCCCATAACGGGTTCCCATCGGCTTGGTAACCCCCAAATGTGGCTATATCTACCACACCACAAGACATGTACTCATGAACATCATCATCGACAATCATGTCATTATCAAACAAAACATTATTCTTATGGAAAGAATATTAACTAAAGGGTGTGGGTGAAGGCAGGTAATGTCACTCTCTAAATGATCAATGTCATGACTCTCTAAATGGCATACAACACTATCATAACCTTGAGTCTCATCAAATATTAATAAGGCAAGATCATAGGACTCATCTTCATATGTGTCAAATATGGGTGGTGTGTCATACTCATTCAAATGATCAATTTTATCAATATCATCACTAATCAAAGATTCATTAAACACATCACAAAATTATTTGAATAGTGGATTAACATTACAATCAAATCGATCAACCCAAACATCAACACTAGTTGGTAGCATTTCAAGCTCACAAAAATTAGCAACAAGACTACCACAATTAAAGTCAACTAGTATATGAGCAATTCTATTACATGACACTGTACTATCGTTAGAACCATAAGTGTACACACTAGGTGAACACACATTGATCTTACACGAAGAGTCAATTCATCATCTAAAGGATCAACTAGTGTATGAACACTCCTAATAAGAACTTCAGCATTACTCAATTAGACATTAGCCACAATTTGTTTCTCCAAGTTCAATAGAGTGTAAGAATTTTGTTGCATTTTAGCTCATGCACATAACCTTCGTTACCTTGATCAAGTGTCTTGCCTTGGAGTTTCTCTTTTGAAGAGGTTTGGGTTACTTCACTTCCCAAAGAGACTTGAGATTCTTTTGAGTGTTTATGTCCATGAGTACCTATAAAAGGATCAAGACAACTAGAAAAAATAAAAAGGTTAGAAGAAGGATGGGCTCCCAAAATGCCTTTCGAAGGGTTAGGATGACCCTTCACTTCAATTTTCCATTTTGCTCTTTAGACTTTAGCGACCAACTTCTCCTTTTTCATCTCATTTGTTTGAACCTCTTGTTTCCCAACCTTTGCCTTCCTTGCTAATTCTAGTATACGTGAGTAATCGCCTTCCACTTGCAATGGTGTCAAGGATCGAAGAACATGTTTTTGGCCTCTCAAGATGATGGTATACTTACCAGTCCTTCTATCATGTATAGCTTTTTATTTCAATTCCCCAATGACGCCCAAGCAACAAATGACAAGCTCTCATAGGTAGGACATCACAAAGTACTTCGTCGTAGTACTTGCCAATTCGGAACTTTATCCAAGCTTGATTTGAAATCTTCGATTCAACACAATTTTGCAACCTTCGAAGTTTATGGGATTGGTAATGGTCTTGAGTTGGCAACTTCAAATACTGTATCAAGGTAGAACTTACCACATTAATGACACTCTCTTCATCAATGACCATAGACCCAACACTACCTTCAACCTTGCACCTTCCAATGAATATGTGCTTTCTTTCTTGTGCAAGTTGAGCAATACACACTTCATCACATTCTTGACGCTCAGCAAAATGATCACTTGTAATCACGACATTCAATCCACCATCACAACAAGGTACTTCATTATTAACATAGACTTCACGACTAGGCACTCCTTATTTAATATTTTCGTTTCTCCAATCATCATATTGAGAGTAAGTCATATTTGCATGAGGGTAATAGGTACTATACGTCTTTATACTATAATTAGGCAATGTAAGCCTCATCTTCTCATATGACTACCTCTATTCCCTCCAACAAACGCATACATACCACCTTAATTAGGACACGATTTAGGATAAGACGATGAACATGAATAATTGCTATAGGATCTCTCATATTCAACACGTTCAATATCACTATCTTCATGGTCATACCCCTCACAAGACATATAATCACAAGAACTACCAAGCTCATCACGACTTTCACTCCCATAAAATTCAACATCAATTGATTCACAAGGAAATCACATAAAAGTGTTGTACCTCACGTTGTTCTCACATTCATGGTGTGTAACATAGGAACCTTCATCTTCCCTATAGTCGTCTTCATACGGTTCTCCTACTACTCCTTCTTCGTCATAATATCCATGGGAATCATTGGCCTCATAGTCATTCCCGGAGTAGTAGTACTCTTCACCATATTGTTCATATCCGTATTGACCATCATCGACTTCATAAAATCCATTATCACCATGATCATACCCTTCATCATTATCATACCTCCCATGTCATCATTATAAGGGTCCGAGACTAACGACGACATGATTCCTTATAACTCATCTTTTTGTACCTACAAAATGAGCAAACAAAGTTAGTAGAAAGAGTTCCTCACCAACGCTCGTATATGCACTCGTTTGTGCTTGACTTGCACCACTCTATTGTTCTCACCACTCTTGCCTTTTTCTCGCTCAATGTGTAAAGATATGACACATGGGCCTAACTCAACCCCAAAAGCTAGCTTGTAAGTTGATGATTGTTCAAGTCCATATAATGAGTCCATGTTCTCATTCCATATCCGATGTGGGACTCTTAACACTCCCCCGCACGCCAGACCTCGTTAACTGGAGCGTGGACAATATAATTTGGGGGGCCAACATCGGTGAATAAAGAATTAGAATGGGCCTAGCTCTGATACCATGTAAGAATGGATCTTGGGTCTAACTCAACCCCAAAAGCTAGCTTGTAGGGTGAGGATTGTCCAAGTCCATATAAGGAGTCCATGTTCTTATTCCATATCCGATGTGAGACTCTTAACACAATGGATTGTCCTTAAACTCGTCAAGAACCTACAATCTCAAACAATACTCAAGTATTCAAACATCGGTTCGGAGTGGAAGTTATGTGATACCAAGAACGGATAATCAAAGCAAATGGACAAGAGTCAATTCATGACGAAATCAAACGAGAGAAGCTCAAAAATAATTAGTACAAAATGAAAATAGGACTCAAAAACTAGTTAATAATTAAGTAAGAAGAATTACTAATAGTTAATTAGCTTAGAGGATTAAAGAAATGAGAAGAAAAGAAGAAAAATCGAATTTCAACACTTGGATTTTTTTGGAAATTCGAAATGAAAAGTGATGAAATTCAAGAATTAATTAGCAAATAAGTAGGTTTAAGTACTTATTTTTAATTAATTATAAGTATTAAATTATTAAGAATATGATAAGAAATTAAACCGCGAAGATTTTGGTGGAAAATTGGCTGAAAATCAGCCTGGGCGTTTTGGTGCTATAGCCTCACTAAGGCTTTGAAGTATAAAATTAAGAGAGCTGACAACTCTCTGAAGTTGTGACTCACGCGCCAACAGGGCGCTGGAGAGTTGGCTGCTGACTTGGCAGGATGCGACGCGTGCAGGTGCTGCTGCGTTGGCGCTTCCGTGGCGCTGACATGGCTGGCCCTGCTGACATGTATTGCTGATGTGGCCTGTTTTGGAATTTTTGAATTTAATCTTTTTTAATCCAAAAATTGGGAGTCCCAACAAACCTAGAACCTTTCTTTTTTGCCCTAAAAACACTTTTGACCGTTTGACTTGAACTCTTTTGGAACAAAAGTTTCTTTTGGGTGTCATCTTCATCATGAATTTACGAAGATAACTCAAGAACATGAAAAAGATTCAATTTTTCAATCCACATCAAATCAACTCCAAATTGCACTAAATTTTAGATATGAGCTCCTCTTGATTAGTAGAACAAAACCACTAACTCTTGAATCGAATAGAGCCCTCCTTCACCAAGACCCACTTTCACGTTTCAAATCTTGAAAGTCCTTTAATGGTAGAATTTTCAATACACCTCCAAATGCCATGAAATTTGAGACCTAGGGATTTTTGATATCAAAGAACTCAAATTTATCCTCAAATCCACCAAAAGAACAATAATTTTTTTTTTAGATAACTTCGAATTTGACAATTTTTTGGGGGATTTTTGGAGTTTTAATTATTTTTGTAGTAACAATAACCAAGACTAGATTTGTTGGAACAAATCTAGAATCTAAACTTTGATACCAAATGATAAGATTGGACTTGGAATAAATGCAAAATTAAAGAACACAAAGTAATATAGATTTGATAGAAGAATTAGAGGTGGGAATAGAAGAAAGAAATAGTTGAAATCAAGGGATAAGAGACTTGAACGCATGCTTGAATTACCAACTTGGATACATTTAAGAGAGATACAATTGAAAAGATTAAAGGACTAATCATTGCACTAACCCTAAACTACAATATAAAAACTAGAGAATCACTCTCAATCAATAATCATCAAATCTACATAATAAAATAATAAAAGTAGTATTTATACTAGATAAGCGAAGAAGACTAATGACTATTACAAAAATACCCTTAATGAAACAAGAGCCTTGTTTGATAGTCTTCTTAGGGATGATGATAGGATATTGTGAAAATGACCTCTTTGCATAAATAATCTCTTCCACCAAGCTATCTTCCATGTCTTGAATGTGGTGGTCTTGGAGTCTTCAACCCAAGCTATCTTCCTTTTTCTTGAAGGTCGTTGTATGTTGACCATCCATGATCTTCAAAAACTCCATCTTCATGTTCAAGGAAATACTCCATGAAATGTGATTTCATGCACCCTCTAAGCATCCAAAGTAGTGACTTGATGAAAAGTCCATGAACTCCCTATCTCGGCTTTGTGTGCATGTTCTTGATGGAGCTCGACTTGTATCACCATCTCCCATATCTTCTTTGATTGCCCCATGCTATTATCTTTTGGAATAACATCACCCATCACTGTTATAATGGGGAGTGCACTGGCATCATGCTTTTCAATATAGCTGTCTGGCCAAATACTTTGATGAAACTGAGGAAAAATATTCTACAATACCATCTCTATTGGGAGTACATCCTCCCCTTCTGCCTTTGGAAAATTTGGATTACTAAAAATAATAACCTCTTTAATGATAAAAAGGATAGTATTCAAGTTGAAAAAGCTATCAATCTGGCCATTGAATTCCACCTATGCGCCAGGAACTTGAAACACAAAGCCATCAAAACTAAAATTAGCCTAAAATGGGATCCTCTTCCTACAAACACCTTTAAGTTTAATACTGATGGCTCTTGTGACATTGATAAAGGAACTGGTGGGATTGGGGGTGTCATTAGGAACTTAAATGGCGACTGGGTAACAAGTTTCATGGGGAAAATCCATACAAGCATCAACTCCAAGGTTGAAATTCTTGCCCTAAAGCAGGGATTAGAAGCAGCTTGGACAAATGGATTCACCCCAATCCAAGTCGAAGTTGACTCAATGGATGTGATTAATATGATAAACAATGGAAACGACATTCTAAATCCTATAGTTTTTGAATGCAGGTTGTCGTTGATGAATTGGGAAAGCCCACAGTCCGATACAGATACAGAGAAAATAAAGTGGCGGACGCTTTAGCAAAAAATGAAGCTAAAGGGAATTTTTCGACTAACTCGATGCTTTTGGAAGTTCCTTCGGTGTTTGCCAATGAAGCTATTTGAGCAGACATTTTAGGAACTGCGTTTGATAGACTAATTTCGGGTTGTAATATTATTGAATGCTTTGTAAACTATGAACCAGTATGGTGCACTCATGGTGCAAACAATGATTTTGATGTAACTATATATATATATATATATATATATATGAATGTCGTGGATTTACCAAAAAAATATATATTTGCAGCATCCTAGCTAATTTAAAGGAGTTTTTATATATATATATATATATATATATATATATATATGAATGTCGTGGATTTACCAAAAAAATATATATTTGCAGCATCCTAGCTAATTTAAAGGAGTTTTGTTGGAAATTTGTCTTTGGTGGGGATGTGCGTCCACCCATATTTAATGACTTAAACATTAGGGTTCCGCATGTTGGAGGCTTTGTCTCTTCACACGTGCATAATCTACTAAGTGAGTAGATGACCGTAGGGCCAAAGATCGTCAAATTTCGTTGAGAAATGAAAGAGATATTGGTCCACGAAGTAATGTATTTGAGGCATGAAAATATGGTGTGGGACAAATCTACCACATCGGTGGGAAAATGAAGAATTGTTCTCTTTATAAGTCTCAAAATTGGCTAAGGGTTTGGGACCCCAAGGGGTAACCCATGTGTTTAAAGGAGGGAGGACCTAGATGTGCTTTGGTTCGAGGCTAAGCCCACACACGCGCCGCCGCCGCCCGCCCGTCTGGTCCGGGCTCAGGTCGTGGGTCTCTTCTGATTGACCCCCAAAGTGTTTAATATTTATAGTTTGGTCCTTGGAGTTTCTGGAAAGATGAAATTGAGAATGACGGTAGGCAGAAAGTACCGTTTATTTTAATTTTTGGAGTGTTATTGCACATTAACCAGCCATTACTTGGCTGATTAACTCCCTCCATAAACAACCATTACTTGGTTGATTACTCCATCTTTCAATGGCCATAAACAACCATTTCTTGGCAGTTGAGGAGTCTCCCCTTATGCTATATATTGATGCATTTTGGCTCAATTGTAAAAAACAACAGAAAAATGAGACAACACAATATACACACAGAGACAAACAGAAGAGAGAAACAACACAGATTCCGTCCAAAAACGTGAGCAGAAACAGTGTCTAAAACAGAAACTCTTCCTTCCTTTTTCATTCTTCAGCAAGTCGTTTCGTGTTTGTTTTCTTCGTCAGAATAAACCTATTTGCTTTGTAGTGTTGATTAGTTGATGTTTTATCTTGGGAGACTATTGCCCGTTAACGTAAAAGATACGGGGCAATCTTGTCTTAAAGACAAAGAGTCATCTCTCGACTCAGCCACAGTTGTAACAATCCAAATTTAGTATTTCTTGATTTCAGGTTATTAAGATTCAAGACTCAACAAACTTGCGGCAATTATAATATTGGCTTGTTTGTTTATCCTTTCGAACACTTGTAATATTTATTTACTTCCCGTATTGCTTTACATATCCAACAAGTTTATCATATATAAGATTTAACAGTAAATAACTAAAAATGTTAAGAGTTTGTTTGTACTCTTCAAAATAGCTAAAATATTATTATAATGAGGAAGACTATTAAGGACCGCCAATGCACTTCAAAATTAATATTTTAATTCACCTTTATATAGAGATTTCCTTACTTTTGGAAAGGTGACCGATTGTTTTAGTCTAATACACTTTGAAAGTTTCAATGTTCTAAATGAAATATCGTAACCACGAAGGAATTATCGAGGGATAGATGGAATCCTTCTACTACTAATAAGAGCTCTCAAACTTGAATTCTGAGCGTTTTTCACTTAAATCAACTCTATACGACATGAATTTGAATTAGTCAAATTAGTGTTATAAATATTAAAGTTACACAAAAAAGCTCCTTAAAATATTTACCTTTTTAAATATGTTGGAAATTAGCCTATGGCGGGAGTTGCGATCGACCAACTTTAACGGCTTAAACACTAGTGTTACGCATGTTGGAGAATCCGGTTCTTCACACGTGCATGATCTACTAAGTACGTAGATAACCGTAGGGCCAAGAATCGTCAAATTTCATTGAGAAATGAAAGAGATATTGGTTCACGAAGTGAGGTGTTTGAAGCATGGAAAAGTGTGGTTGGGTTCAATTCATCCTCATCGGTAGAGGAAGAAAGAATTGTTGTGTATATAAGACTCAAATTTGGTTTGGGGTTTGGGACCCAAGGGGTATCCCATGTGTTTAAAGGAGGGAGGACCTAGATGTGCTTCGGTTCAAGGAAAGCCCACACGCGCGCCGCCCGCCCGTCCCATCCGCTCAGGGCTCACGGGTATTCTGATATTATCTTTTTGGGCCAGAGAACTTTGTCAGATGTACAGTTTGATCCCAGAAGTTTCATATATACAGTTTGGTCCCTGAAGTTTCAAGATGTACAGTTTGGTCCCTGAAGTTTTCAGAAAGTCCGAATGGGCAGAAGAGAACAGAAACGCCACAACACTCAATTCAACCATTTATTTTGGTTGAATTACTCCTCATATAATGGCCAATCCGTTGGTCTTTCTCACCATTTATTTTAGTGGTTTTACTACCTCCATAATGGCCATTACTTGGCCAATAATGGCAGTTATGGAGGCAGTTAAACAACCCATCCCTCGTCTATATAAACAACCCCTTGCACCATTGTTGAGGACACTTATAATACACGAAAATACACAAGCAGAAAACAGTTCTTCCTACAACTTTCAAGCATCATTTCATTACTCAATATTCTTCACGGAAGCATTTGAGTTTCCTTTGCTCAAGTGTTCATTTGCTGTTTTATCTTGGGAGACAGTTGTCCAGGACGTATAAAGGATACATACGGGGCAATATTGTCTTAAAGACAGAGTAACATACTCGACTCAGCATACACCAAAAACAGAAAACAGTTTCAGTTTTTCTTGTTCAACATCTTTGTAATTTTCAGTTTTCTAGTTAAATTGTAATTTCAATTCTTACATTAGCAGTTACTTGTAATTTCCGTTTCCTGCATCCTTTGTAACCAACAAAATATTAGAAAAAAACCCTGTCTTATACTCTATAATATGATTGCATGGCTAGTTACCTAATTTGGAGAATGCATAGAATTTAGACGATGGAAACAAGCTTAACTAGGTTTTTAAGGAATAAACCTCCTCATAAGTATTCCATGAAATAGTCAATTTAAAAAAAAAAAACTAAGATTAGATGACAATCTCATTCCACTTTTGGATCTAGTAAAATTATATATCTAGCTTCATACGGCAATTAATTTTCTTATTACAACAAAGTTCATTCTTATTTGGTATTACTATTTAAATAAATAAACCTTAAGCAAACATAGGACTAATAGTAATACAAGAGCAGCCAAACCAAAAGAGGAAAATACTTCCTACTTCTTTACGGATTTCGTATCTCTAGTCTGATATTGAAATCCGATTAAATTTGAATCGTAAATATATTCGAAGCTATAAGTATTATTATATCAGTAAGAGGGAAAAAAGAAAGAATTTATTAGGCAATCTTGGGAATGGACTTGGCCATCATTGGCCACATAATTAATATCCTTGTAATTGGTTCAGTTCTTGTATAAAATTACATAAAACATGTTTTCTCCAAGTGGAGTGGCATTTCTAAGCCAAAAAATATTTACATAATATGTATTTCCTCCAGTCTTGTATCCTTTGTTTAAAGTTTCGCACACACACATGACAAATAATTTATTAACAATAACAGTACTTAACTAAATTTCCCTACTTTTTCTCTAAATTAAATGACTAATTAATGACCCCATGTCTTCTTAAAATGGTAAAGTTGGAAATAATTGACAAAAATAATAAAGCTTTCTTAATTTTCTAAAGTGAGATATATTTTGACCATATTGATTTAGTTAAAGTGACCAATAAAAATGATCGGAGATAATACTTTTATTTGTTTACCTTTTGAAACTTTGACGGCAAATTCGAACTTATCTTATTAGTATCCTATAAAGTTGTAAATTAGAAGAAAAAACCTAAGGTTAGGCGACAATCTCATTCTTCTTTTTGATCTAGTAAAATTCTATATTTAGCTTCAAACGGCAATTATTTGTATATTACAACAAAAAATCATTATTATTTGGCATTAAAATAAGTAATCAATAAACATTAAGCAAACATAGGACACATAATAAACATACATTTTTCTTGTAGTACTACTATATTAGGTAAAGTACTATACGAGAGCCGCCAAATCAAAGGACAAAATATTTTCATACCTCGTAAATATTCCAAGGCATAACCAACAAAAGATGTTTATATCATTGTTCACACTAATTAAGAATTATTTATGTTTACCCCAAAAAAGCTATAGTTGAATTTATAAATGGTTTTAAGGATACATGAATCGATTTGTAGATAAGTGTAATAAGCAATTAACAATAAATAAGCAAATGAAAATAATAAGCAAGTAAATTAGCCTGAAATGTTGTGATCTTGATTGAAACAACTCGACAAGTTTGGTCTGATCCTCAATTGATTTGCTTCGGGTCTGAGTCAACAATGAAAGCTAATAGATATAATTGTTGCAAGTAAATTGCACTAAGTATGAATAATGAGAATGAGATGTCCTTCCAACATGAAAGTTGAGCTCCTTTTATAGTGTTAAGAATACAAGGCATTTATGCCCGAGAATATTCTCCAATTACATGAGAATAATGGTAACTTAATGAGCAAACAGTAATGGCTGGCGCCATATTCGAAATGGGTACGCGCTGAGCTTCCCCGATCCTCTATCCGGTGTCACTTGGTTCGATCACTATCCAATCTTGATTTGATACCCGGACTCATCCCAATGCAACTTTCATCTGGTGCAGAATTATGTCGCCTCCTTCGATTCCCACATCTAAACCATGCCAGTGTCGTGATTGTTTTCACCGTATATAGATAGTCCTCACACTTTCCGGATCAAAGCTTACCAAAATGATGGAAAGTGAAAATGATTTCTTCAATGTCTTCTCTTGAAAGCTTCTTTTTAAATCACTCCAAAATAGGCGGGAAAACAAAACATTTTCCCTTCTCCATGATCTGCTCACGTCTCATCACACTGCAACTTCGGACACATGTCACCCTATGATTGAACCGTTGTTTCGGTTCACGAACCGAAATGTTTTGTAATGATGATTATGCCCCTATAAAAAAAACCTCTCTTTTTCTTTCACAATTTTTACTTTCTGCCAATTTTCTTCAATCCTTCGAACATTCAACCTTCAAATCTTCATACTTTCAAATCTCCATAACTTCAATCCTTCAAATCTTCATAACTTCAAACCTTCATAACTTCAAATCTTCATCACAATGGTCCAAACCACCTGTTCTTCTTCAAGAAATTTTTCTCTGGTTCCTTCACCTTTGTCGCCCACCGATGACGTCACCGACACCGGCGAATCTCCTGAGGCTCAAGTTGTTATTGAGACCAGAGTCTTCGATATGCTCCCGTCCTCTTTTCATTTTGACAATGAATTTGCCATTCAGACTGGCTCTAAGGAATCCAACCGAGGAGAATATGCTAAAAACTGGCCGTCCTCTATCAGTGCCTCTGACCTCGACACAGTCTGAAATGACTGCGGTTGGACTGATCTCTCCAGAATCATTGTGCCCGGTCTGGATGAAGATATTACCACCTTCAAGTCTGGGTACTCCAACGTATACACCTATCCTTTCACCTTCAAGCCCGTCCCTCCAATTGATAATGTGATCTTCGAGATGTGCAGGACTTACACTTTGTGTCTTGCATAAATTGGTCCATCTGTCTGGAGGGTCGTAACCTGCCTCCGATTCCTGGTTGGTTTGGTCAATGAAGTTTTTACTTTAGATCATTTTATCAGTTTATACGTGCCAATATTCTTCCGTGATGGGATTGTTCAGATTTTAAAATGAGGCAAATTCTCCATCCTCTCCAGCATTGACGAAAATCGAGATCGAGGTTGGATGGAATGTTTTGTTGCGGTTTCTACCGTCAAAATTATTCCAGCTATTCATGTCTTTCCCGGAGGAATGAAACATGCACTGTAAGTATCGAAACACTTTCTCTTTTGTTTAACTTATGATTTCAATGACCTGCCTTATGTCCTTTTTTACCTTTTCAGCCATCTGCTGGATTCCGGCTCATGTGGACAACCTCCACACATGGGTCGAGAAAATCATTAGCACTTATCCGCATAGAAAGCATACATGGAAAGTGCTCAACAAAAATTGATGGGTTGCCCAAAACCACGATTAGTATATATTGCACCTTTCCTTTTGTTTCGTTATTAATCTTGCACATATTTTCACTTCTTCTCTTTTCAAATATCCAGGTTTATCAAATGGCACATCGACCCCAAGGACCAACCTTCAACTGCTCCAACTTCCCCAATCCGGTACTCGATCCAACCATATTAGCATGCCATATCGCTGAGGTACTGAAGAAAAAGTAACCCACTAAATCCAAATCCTCAAAGCCTCCGAAGTCACCCTCGGCCGCTTTAAAGAGGAAAAGAACTCTGAAAGTGGGTGGTCCTTCTGAGGTTTAAAATACTGGCATCTACCCAGATGATGTTTGGGTGAGGAAGAATACCACCACTCCGGTAGAAGATATTCCTACCAGAGTTGAATAAAAAATTACTACTGAAGCGGTTGTGCCATCATCCGGTGCCGCATGAGCTTCTGCCACCACGCCACCGGCCACCGAGAAAGTTCTCGTCATTATCGAGGATGATGATGAAGCTACAGATGAGGAGTCATTGGCTAAAAAACTAAGAACTTCAATCCCTCCTCCATCAACACAACTGACCCAATATTTTGGGCAAGAAGATTTTGACCGCTCCTTCGATGAAGCTGGAACTTCTGCAAACCCGGCGCCATCAGCGAACACCTCAGAGTTTTCTCATTTAGTTATTCCCCAAAAACTAACAAAATCATCTCGAGCTCCAAAGGATCATGCCAACTTCCGATCCAAGTTTGTGAGTATCTTTCGGCCTTGAGTGAGAATCTGAGGAGAGTGAGAACTACAACCCTCTCTTTTCCCGAGGATACAAACTTTCTATCTCGGTCAATTGAGGTTTCCAGTTATTTGAGTTCCCTGATAACGAAGTCCGACAAGGAGAATATGAAGAATGTCTCATGGCAGTGCCTTTTTAATGAAGGCATGCATGCATCAAACTGGGTACGTATCACCCTTTCCTACTTCAAGTGATATACTTGTCTTCCTTTCATACTCTAACCTTAGTTCGGTTCTCACTTTTGCAGTCATCCATTTTGGTCAGCGTAGGGTTCATCCGATGTTTGGAGGAGAATGAAGACCTCAAGGTATAGCTGGACCCCCAAGATAAATAGATTCGGCATCTCAAAGGAATACTTCAGCAAAGAGATGCCTAACTGTAGCAAGCTGGTGACCTGCCCATCGTTCGAGCTGAATTGGACCGGGTTTGAGGTGACTACCTCTGGGCAATGAACAACCTCGAGCTTATCAATGAGGAAAACAAAACATTTGACAAAGAAAATGATGATCTTTACAATGATGTCTAGGTCCTCACCCAAAATCTCGAGGACCAAGAAAAGGTACAACACTATCTCGTGCAAAATGAAGACTTCCTCAACGCCGAGATCGATCAAGCCAACTAACAAGCCCAAACCATCAAAGGGATGAGAAATGAACTCTAGGCCTCTAAGCAAAGAAATATAGAGATTTCGGCTCAACTAAATCAAGCCTTGGCCGAAAGAAACTAAGCTCTAGCCTATGTGGAGGCTGAGATAGACAGGACAGTTCTTAGGGTCGAGCATGTAACTTAGAAAGTTCGGAGATATACTTGGATTAGGCTCAAGATGGGATCTCGGATATTAATGACAAGATTGATGAGGCTAAGGACATCGAGCTTAGAGCCTACCGTAAGCTGAATGGAGACAGTTCCGAAGATGACCCCGAGGTCTCAGAATCTGAGTCCGACTAAACTTCACGCTCATATGCCTTTGTATTTTTTTCTTTTTACATCAATTGTTATGCCCATTTTCCGGCCTTATCTATGAATGAATATCTTTTTTGTCTTAATCATAATTTTTCTATCTTTTAGAATCTGTTATTGCTTTCTTATTTTCAATAACTTAGCTAAATAAACCTTCAATCTAATTTGGGCTAGTTGCCTCCGATTTAGGAGTTTTACTTAAACAAACCATCACTTAGTTTGTGCCGGATGAAAGTTTTCCCGGTCTTAAAAATAAATTAAATAATTTTTGAATACAAACCTTTACTTTGGTTTGCTTCTTACCGGTTAATTCCTTCCGGTTCTGGGTCATTTAATGACTAAACATAACTACCTTATTTTTATGCTTATGAATAAGATGTCTCTTATTCATTTGGGGCATGAATGTTAGAACTTTGTTTATTCCTAACTTCTAGACAATTCAAGTGACTTTAAGAATATGCTAGATTCATTTGATCCAGTGCCTTAGAAGCATGATTTTGGAACGTTATTTATTTTTATTCTGAATGCTTTTATGGCAATAGTACCTAGTTAATAACTAAACAAATTTGTTAGCTGGTAAGACTAATGATTTTATCAACTGTTCGAAGATAAGCATATGTAGATAAATTTTTGAGAGGCACATTTAAGATAAAGTGCGATTTCACTCAAATTTTGCTTTGTCCAAACAATTGGGCAAGATTCATTCGATCTTTTTACCTTTACATGATTTATCGTCATATTAATACAACTTTGGCAAGATTCATTCGATCTTTTAACCCTTACAATAATCCTAAAAAACTTTAAAAACTTCAAATTTATTCATTCCAAACTTCTTTACCGATGGTATGGCAGTTCTCTAGTATTTGTATTCGAAGCATGAGAATTCAAACACTAATTGCTCTTCATTACCGGGCAGTCCCCAGTCCTAGTGTTTGTCCGGCCTTCAGCTACTTAGTAACACGCTTTACATTATTGCCTCATTAAAAACCTTGCCGGAAAAACCCTTTCCGGGATAAAAACCGTGCTAAGGGGAAAAAAGTGCAACATGTCTAGCATATTCAGACCTAATTCTGACTCTCTGATCTTTGCATGATTACTTTGTCTTTGTTCCTGGAAAAGTTAGCAATATCGACACAAATAAAGTTAAAAAAAAAATAATCGAACACATACCTTAGCAGTAATATCGCTTCAAGTGTGCAATGTTCCAGTTGTTTGGCAACTTTTGACCATCTTCAGCTTCTAACTCGTACGAGCCTTTACCGGTTATTCTCGACATTTTGTAGGGACCTTCCCATTTCGGGGCCAATTTCCATTCATTGAGATTTTTGGTGTTGATTGTTACTTTTCGTAGAACCAAGTCCCCTACTAGAAAGTGCCTAATGTTAGTCCTTCAGTTGTAGTATCTTCCCATCCTTTGATTTTAATCCACTAACCGTAGCAATGCTAACTCACAATGTTCATTCGTTAAATCAAGCTTGACGGCCATAACTTCATTGTTTGATTCTTCTGTTGCAAGGCTGAACCTTAAGCTCGGCTAGCCTACTTCCACCGGAATTAGTGTTTATGCATTGTAACCCAAAGAGAACGGTGTCTCCCCGGTGCTAGACTTTGGCGTCATTCTATATGCCATCAACACCTCTGGTAGAATTTCTCTCCACTTGCCTTTAGACTCTTTTAGTCACTTCCTCAAGTTCTAAATAATTGTTTTGTTTGTTGACTCCGATTGCCTATTTGCACTCGGGTGATACGGTATGCCAAACTGACAAATGATGTAATCCCAAATGAAATCGATGACTTCATTATCTCTAAGTACTCTTGCATCCTTTCTTCCTTCACTTTTAACACACCGTTCACTTGATTAACAACTAGAAGCGAGTTACATTTTGCTTCGATAACTTTTGATCTTAAACTCTGTGCCAATTTTAGACCTGCAATCATAGCCTCATACTCAGCTTCATTGTTAGTCAATTTCACAGTTATTATTGATGACCTAATAACATCTCCCATAAGTGTCTTAAGCACTACCTCGAGTCCGGACCCTTTCACGTTCGAAGCTCCATCCATGTACAAGGTGTAGACCCCCAAAGTTGTTCCTGAGGTTATTATAAGTTCTTTTTATACCTCGGGAATCATTCCGGGTGTAAAATCTGCTACGAAGTCTGCTAAAACATGAGACTTTATAGCTATTCTTGTCTTATATTCTATGTCATATCCATTAATTTCTACTACCCATTTGGCTAACCTGCCGGACAGTTCTGGTTTACGCATTACATTTTTAGCGGGTAAGTTGTAACTACACATATAGGATGACATTGAAAGTATGGTCTCAATTTTCTAGCATCAATTATTAATGCTAATGGTAATTTTTCTAAATGAGGATACCTAATCTCTCATTAGCTAATATTCTACTCACATAATAAATAGGAAACTTTGTACCTTTCTCTTCTCGAACCAAAAGTGTACTTACGGCTACTACGGATACTGCCAGATACAGGAACAACTGCTCGTCCGCCTTTCATTTGTGCAACAGTGGTGTACTATACAAGTATTTATTGAAATACCTCAAAGCTTGTTGGCACTCCGATGTCCAATCGAAGTCGTTCTTCTTTTTTAACAAAGAGAAAAACCTGTGACTTTTTTCCGAAGACCGAGAGATGAATCTACTCAGGGCGGCCAGCCTTCCGATGAGTCTTTGTACCGCATTCACATCTTCAAGTACCTATAGAGTTTCTTTGATAGCTTTTATCTTATCCAGATTGATCTCTATTCCTCGATTTGAAATCAAGAAACCCAAGAACTTACCCGAGCCAACTTCAAAAGCACACTTTTCTAGATTCAACTTCATATTATACTTTCGGAGGAAGTCAAATGTTTTTTTGTAAATGCTTTAAATGGTCCTCTGCTTCCAGGAACTTAACTAACATGTCATCAATATAAACCTCCATTATGTTACCTATTTGGTCCTCGAACATGCGACTAACTAGGCGTTGATATGTTGCTTTGGCATTTATTAAACCAAATGACATTACATTATAGCAATAGGTCTCGTACCTAGTTATAAAAGAGGTTTTCTCTTGATTCTCTGGATCATCCTAATCTGGTTGTACCCGAAGTAAGCATCAAGAAAACTCAGCATCTCATATCCCTTCATAGCATCAATCATCTGATTGATGTGAGGCAAAGAAAAAGAGTCTTTTGGGCATGCTTTATTAAAATCTTTAAAATCTATGCACACTCTCAATTTATTGCCTTTTTTAGGTACGACAACTATGTTTGCTAACCAGTCTGGATACTTTACTTCTTAGATAGAACCTAAATTTAATAAATTTGTTACAACCTTCTTGACAAATGTATACTTGTAACCGACCATTAATATCCATTTTTGCTTCACCAGAGGAAAACTTGGGTCCAAACTCAACTTGTGAGTCATAATCTCTGAAGAAATACCTGTCATGTCTAAGTGGGATTAGGCAAAACAATCGGCGTTAGCTTTAAGAAATTCAATCAGTTTAAGTATGAGCTCCAGGGATAACCTGGTGCCCAGGTATACCTTTCTATCCGAAAAATGCACGAACATGATGACTTGCTCTAGTTCTTCTATAGTCGACTTCGTAGTATATGAATCATCCGATATTACAAATGACTTCGAGATGCGATGGTAATCCTCCTCTGTCTCGTAATCTATCTGCTCTCCCTCTTCTTTCTTCTGACTCGACGGGCCCGAACCTTGTGATTGCTATTTGATCTTGTTGCCTTTACTCGCGTCCTTCTCTTTCTTTGGTGGTTGCACCGATTTCTCTACCGCAAACATATCTCTTGCCGTTGGTTGCTCTCCTCGATCTGTCTTAATTCCCTCATTTTTCCTTCAATGACATAAAACTTCGAAGGTACGACCTTCATGTCATGTATCCAGTGCTTGTCGAATAGTGCGTTGTACCTCATTTCACCCTCAATGACATAAAACTTCTTTTGCCGAATTGTTCAGGCTGCATTGATCGGAAGAGTGATTTATCCCTTCATAGTCTCGCTTACCCTATTGAATCCGTTGAGAACTCGGGCTACCGGTACAACTTGGTCCAATAGCCCTAACTGCTTTACTACTTTTCACCGGATAATATTGGCCGAGCTACCTGGATCAATTAAAATACGCTTAATCTAAAATTTATTTATAAAGACATATATTACCAATACATCATTGTGAGGTTGAATAATTCCCTCCGCATCTTCATCTTTGAAAAATATTGTTTCCTCCGGTATGTAATCTTTGGATTTCTTCTCCCGAGTTATTGAGACTTTCGTCTTCTTTGCGGTTATGACGGATCCCTTCGGAACATTCATCCCACCGATAATCATGTTGATGATATGTTGGGGCTCAACTGGATCCGCCTACTTGTTTGCTTCACTGTTTCTATAGTTCTCTTTTACTCGATTACTTAGAAATTTGCGTATATGGTTATTTTTCAATAATCGGGCCACTTCATCCCTTAATTAATGACAATCCTCCGTTCGATGACCATAAGTACCATGATAATCACAAATTAAATTTGGATCTCTCTGAGCCTGATCTATTCAGAGTGGCCTCGGCCATCTTGTCTCCTTTATATGCTCAATAGCTGAAACAAGTCCGGTCCGTCAATATTGAAGTTGTATTCGGATAGTCTCGGGTTCTCGACATTATTAGAAGAAGATCCACCGGTATCATTCTTAAATTTCAAATCTCTGTTGGTAGACCCTCGATCATTATGTCTATCTCCTCTATCTGACGAGAAGTTGCGATTGTTATGACCCCTATCCCATCTGAAGTTCGATCTTTTAGGTTGCCCATAGGATTGATACCTATCTTTTGAATACTTTAATTCCGACTCAGCTACTCTTTTGATTTATCAAAATTCTTGTTCCGTCATGCTGACCCCGGAGAAAGTTCGAGTTGATCATCCTCTATTCGGATTTTAGACTCATATCTATTGTGCACGTCTGGCCATATCACCGCTGGAAACTCCAACAAGTTCTCATTTAGTTTTAAAGAGGCATTGGAACTCCTAGGATTCAATCCCTTGGTGAAGGCTTCCGCTGCCCATTCATCTGGTACCTGGGAAAGAAGTATCCGTTCGTTTTGGAACCTTATCATGAACTCCCGTAGCAACTCCGTATCCTTCTGATTAATTTTAAATATATCCGCTTTCATTGATTGAACCTTCTTTGATCCTGCATGTGCCTTTATAAAAGCATCTGCAAGCATTTCAAACGAGTTAATAGAATGTTCAGGTAACATAGAATACCATGTCATTGCTTTCTCGGATAGTGTTTTGCTAAATTTCTTTAGCAACACCGATTTGATCTCATATGGGTGCATGTCATCGCCCTTCACCGCACAAGTATACGACGTTACGTGTTCCTATGGATATGTGGTTTCATCGAATGAGATCAGACATCTTAAACCTCTTCGATATCAACTTCGGTGTTGCACTCAGTGGGAATGACTAGAGGTGGGCGTATATCGGTTCGGTTCGGTTTTGTATCCAAAAAATATGAACCGAATAAAAATCATTTTAAAAAAAAAACCGAATACAACTTTGTTTTTAAAAAAACCAGATATGTTCGGTTTATATCGCCGAACGTATCGGATTATATCGGTTTTTTCTAGTGGGTCGGGTCGAGGATTTTTTTTAAAAATTGAATTTCCAAAACTGAAATTGACATTCACACCTACACTATCATGAAATTTCGACGTTGAAATCTATTGTGTATTGTGAGATGTTTACTAAAGAAAAAGGAAAATTAGAAACCGATTTGGGGGAAAACACAAATTGATTGAAAAATGGACATTTTCGTAAAAATTGGCTGCGCCAAACCGCCTTGTGGCAGTTATGCCTGCCCCGTCTCGAAAAAATACCGAAAATCAAAAAACAAAATCGGGAAACGGACATCCGAGCGCAGAGTTATGACCATTTAAAGTTTCACCAATTTACAACTACTATCTCTCCCTACATTTTATGTCAATGCTTCTGTGATATGTTAATCAAGTTCATGCCGCATTCGACTTCCATAAAAGTTTCACAGATTGATTTCAATGGCTATGATTCAAGAAATAGTAGTAGCCTAAAATAAAAAATAAGAATAATTATATATTTAATTTGGTTTTTTTGGTTCAGTTCGTATCCAAAATAAAAAAACCGAGCCGAATCACTAAATCCTGATTCAGATCGGTTTTAAAAAAAACCAAGAAAAAAATGAACCGAATTTCGATTCGGTTCGGTTTTTTCGGTTCTCCAGGTTTTTTGCCCACCTCTAGGAATGACAACTGAATGTATCTCATTGAGTCCGGTCCCTTCAGGATCGGAAGCGCTCCTGGAATCTAATCTACCTGTGAATTATAGGTTTCAACCTTCTTTTCATTAGTATCCATTCGCTTAGTCATGGCTTGGAGCATTTTCAAGACCTCTGAGGCTCATTAGTCCCCGATCCATTGCCATTTTCATCAACTCGATCCTCCTTTCGGCTCGGATCTTCGTTACGGATGGGACGAGCTTCATCTGACGTACTAGCTTTACTGCTCTTCTTTTGCAACTGAGTGATGGCCTCTTGTTTCTCCTTCAACATGTTGAAGATTCGAGCCAAATTTATTTCGCCATTCTCATCATCGTTTGGTATTTTCTCACGTGACCTTCTGGATTCTATGGGTGATATCACAGGGTTATTATGATGCTCTCCGATTATCGGGTCAACGGGCGGAACACCATTGTTGTTATTGACATTGTCACAATTGTTGTTGTCATCATGGTTGCTAACCACAACTTGGATATCACTAGCCATCTTTCAAGTGTTTGGTATTAACATGTTTTCATAAAAGCTCAAAAGAAACAAGTGAAATTTGAGTTTGAACAAATCACCACTATTATCCTTAGCCCCACGGTGGGCGCCAAACTGTCTACCCCAAAAAAGGTACAGTTGAATTCGTAAGTGATTTTAAGGATACGTGAATCAATTTGTAAATAAGTGTTATAAGCAATTAACAATAAGTAAGTAAATGAAAATAATAAGCAAGTAAACTAGCCTGAAATATTGTGATCTTGATTGAAACAACTCAACAAGTTTGATCTGATCCTCAGCTGATTTGCTTTGGGTCCGAGCCAACAATGAGAGCTAATAGCTATAATTGTTGTAAGTAAACTGCACTAAGTATGAATAATGAGAATGAGATACTCTTCCCACATGAAGGTTGAGCTCTTTTTATAGTGTTAAGAATACAAGACATTTATGCCTGAGAATCATTCTCCAATTAAATGAGAATAATGGTCACTTAATAAGCAAAGAGTAACGGTTGACGCCATATCCGGAACGAATACGCGTTGAGCTTCCCCGGTCCTTCATCCGGTGTCACTTGATTCAGTCGCTACCCGGTCTTGATTTGATATCCGGACTCATCCCGGTGCAACTTTCATCCGGTGCAGAATTTTGGCGCCTCATTCAATTTCCACATCTAAACCATGCCACATATCGGGCCTATTTTCACCGTATACATTTTATTTATTAAGCAATCTTAGTGTTTTACACTTGGCATCGTTGGCTTGATATTCTTGTAACATAGGATTGGTTCGATTCCTGTAGTATAAAATAAACTAATAAAGTAAAAAAAAAAAAAGTAAATCATGATGTGAAGTTACTTTATTGACTTTCCTAAACATGTTTTTTCCAAGTGGATTGAACATTCCTAAGCCCAATATTACTAGTCTACTACTATATTGTATCTACTTTGACTACAAATTTTAGCGTATCGCTAATTAGTATTTTTTTTTGTATTTTTTCCTCTTCTTGCTTTTGTTTTGAGGTTTTTGTTTAATCATTTTTTACCTCCTAATAGATGTATGAAAAAGAAAAGCAAAAAAAGTTGTTGAATTCTTAACATTAAGTGAAGATTAGAGTGAAAAATTATGTTATACGGACAATGTGAAGAAAATGTAATTAGATTGCGGGGCATCGCGATAAATTTTCTATCTTACTACATATGGTGCAACAACCTTTATCATGTCAGAGTGCTCGTCGGCCACCTTTAAAAATATATATATAGACTTAGTGATCAGGTAGACGACATCAATTCAAACGTAAGATTCGAGCCGGAGTCACATTTATAAAGAAATAGAAATAAATAAAATTTATATTTTCGTTTTCAACACAAGAGTATAATTCATGTAAATGAAGGGTTAGTTTTGATCAATACACATGTGGGTAATATCTTACAAACTTTTAAAATATTTGAGAAAATTAATTAAAATTGAAAAAGGTAGAAAATGTTTCTTTTATGAAGAGCTTTACAAGATAATATTGTAGATAGAGAGAGACTAGGAAATGAGAACATTTGTTAAAAGAAATACATCTCAATAAACCTAAGCTTGAATTCTCTGTCTTATAATCTGACTACGCAAAGCATTATCTACTTATCTCTTAGCCATTTCCTTTTCTAACTTGTCATTAGTCACTTGTATCACAATGCAGTAACTTGTGGTGTCAAATGATTGAATTTAGACGGATCAAAATGTGGGTTAAATAGTGGTAGGAAACGAGAAGTAAGTAAATATTACAAATTATTAGAAAGGATAAACTAAATATTACAACAAACTGGATCTAGAACGATACAAACTTCTTGTGATTTGTTGAGTCGAGTGATGACACTCTGTCTTTAAGACAAGATTGCCCCGTATATGTCATTTTGCGGTGTCAGGAAATAGTCTCCCAAGATACAACAACAACTTAACAAATGAGCAAAGGAAACTCAAGAGTTACTCTTGAAGAACTTTGAATATAGTAAACTTGGTAGAGAGGAAGAAGAAGATTTCAGAAAATTTCTTAAGTGTTTCTTAGTGTTGAACAATTGAGCCAAATGACTTAATTTATACTGTAATGAGATGACCCCTCAACTAGTCAACTAATGGCCTTCAATAGCCATGTAATGACACTTATTGAAGGTTACATTCAGTCAAATAATGCCTAAATTTATGTGCCAAATAATGGAGATTCAATGCTCCAAAACCAACCCAAAAGTCAGAACTTTCCATCTTTCCATCGCACCATTCTGCCTCCGAAGTGCCGCGGATCCAGTGGCTGAACATCCAATTAGCGTCGCGGCGCTGCCTGGGAGGCGCCGCGACGCTCCGGTACCTCGGCTCCGACGGGGCTGCGTCGCGGCCCTTCGGGGTTCTGCGACGATTTCCGACTCGTTTCATCTTACGCTTCGTACACTTCTTCCTTCGTTTACCAACGTGGAATACTTGTCATTTGGCCAATAACCGTCCATCAATCTATGTCTCAAACGTATTACTTACGTACCAATATCTCTTTCACTAATGAAATTTGCGATACTTGGCACTACGTGTGCACGTGTGTGGAAATGACATTTTCGACGTGCGGGGCTCCAATTGTTCGAGTCATAATTAATGGGATAAACTTAATTCCACATTAGTAAATTTCCAACAATCCCCTCTTGAAAGAGATTTTGGCGCACTTACATGGTGCCTTTTCATGCAATCTTTCAGCGGACCGATATTGCATCTAGATAGGTTGCTTCCGCTTTGAACCTTCCATAGTTGAATACCATCGGACTTACTTACTGCGCGGTAAACGTGATGTCTTGAACCGTCAGTGTTTAGTGTAAGCCAAGTCAACGGTACCAACACAACAACTTCCCTTACTCTGTTCTTCGTAATGTTTTATCCGTTGTGGCCGTGGACAGTTCTTGGATTCTTAAGTGCGTTCATTTGAGGTGGCATGTCCTCGCACTTAAATAGGTTGTCTCCTACAAGGTATCCTGCTATACCCCCACTTTACAAGTGTTAGGAACCATTAAAAGTTTCCCCAAACCTAACCTCAATCGTTGAGGATAATTAAAGGTTTTGGAAACTTAACCTTTACCCACACTGCAGATAACACTTAATGTCTATCGCGGGAACGGCTTTGGATTGGTGTTTCTTTACAGAAATCAGTATCTGAAGTGCTCATGCTTCCACCGAAGCGCTCAATTGAACCTTTACAGCTTAGTTTTTCCATTGAACCTTTACAGCTTAGTTTTTCCATTGAACCTAATTCCTGGGATATCCAGTCAGTAAGGTTGGGTTATCACCGTATTGGTCCTTATAGCTTGGGTTTTAAGCCCATTCCCCTAGACAAGCAGAATATCTGATCTTTGGGTAAGCCCTTTGTCAGCGGGTCCACTATGTTATCATTTTATTTTATGTAATCAATGGATATTATATCTGTGGTGATCATCTGCCTAACGGTCTTATGTCTCCATCGAATATGACGAGACTTGTCATTGTACATTGAACTCCGTGCCCTTCCTAGAGCCGACTGACTGTCGCAGTGGATCATTACAGAAGGCATGAGTTTTTCCCAACAAGGGACATCCTCTAAGAAGTCGTGAAGCCACTCAACTTCTTCTCCTGCTTTTTCTAAAGCGATAAACTCTGATCCCATCGTGGATCGGGCGATGCAAGTTTTCTTAGAGGATTTCCAAGACACAGCCCCACCACCAATTGTAAATATATACCCACTAGTGGACTTGGTGTGCTCTATATCAGATATGCAGTTTGCATCACTGTACCCCTCTAGTATAACTGGATATCTCGAATAATGCAACCTGTAAGTTAGCGTGTATTTCAGGTATTCTAGTACCCGATTCAACGTCTTCCAATGATTATTTTTGGATTACGGGTAAACTTAGCCAACTTGTTGACTGCATAAGCAATATCAGGTCGGGTGCAGTTGGTTATGTACATCAGACTCCCAATCACATGTGCATATTGCTTCTGGCATACGGGTGCACCACGATTTTTATCAAGCTTTTGATTTCTATCCAGTGGTGACTTCATAAGCGAACTGTCAAACATCTCAAACTTTCTCAACACATCCTCGATGTAGTGAGACTGAGATAAGACCAGTATGTCAGACGTCTTAGAGATCTTTATCCCTAAGATGACATATGTGATACCCATATCCTTCATGTCGAAGCATTGTTTCAACATGTTCTTAGTCTCTAGGATCAAGCTAGGACTGCTCCCTGTGATCAACATGTCATCTACATACAGACATATCATGACGAACGAGTCAGAGTTACCTTTCGTGTAGACACATTTGTCACACTCATTAATCGAGAAACCCTTCGATAGTAAAGTACTATCAATTTTTTCGTGCCATTGCTTTGGGGCTTGTTTCAGCCCGTACAGAGATTTGACAAGTCGACTGACTTTCTTCTCTTGCCCTGGAACCACATACCCATCGGGTTGTTCCATATATATTTATTCTTCTAAATCACCATTTAGGAAGGCTGTCTTGACATCCATTTGATGTATCTCAAGGTCACGCAATGCTGCGATCGCAATAAATACTCGTATGGACGTCATCCTAGACACCGGGGAGTACGTGTCAAAATAGTCAAGGCCTTCCTTTTTGCGATAGCCCTTGACTACCAACTTGGTCTTGTACTTATCTATAAACCCATTTGCTTTATGCCTCCGTTTGAGTATCCATTTACAACCCAACGGTTTGTTTCCCGAATGAAGATCAACCAACTCCCAAGTATGGTTATGCAGGATGGAGTCTATTTCACTCTCAATAGCTTCTTTCCAGAGCGATGCCTCTGGATTTGACAATGCTTCAGCAATTGTCCTTGGTTCGTCATCAACCATATAAGCTACAAAGTCATGATCGAATGATTTATCCTTCCTGACCTTTTTACTTCGCCTCGGTTCCATCTCTAGAGTTCCCAAGTTCTGAGAATCTGGAACACTAGTTTCCGAATATTCAGCCACTTCGAAGTCCACTAGATCTGAGCCATCTATATCCGGGCAGTTAATGACTCCTGGTTCCTTAGAGCTTTGTTCATAACTTCATTTGCGAGAGGTTATGTATTTTTCTTTGATTCCATAATTGTACCCCCGTGGATATCTGGAATATCTGACTTATGCACTAAGAAACGATAAGCATTATCGTTATTTGCATATCTGATGAAAATGCAATATACAGTCTTAGGCCCAATCTTGACCTATTTTGGCTTGAACACTTCAACATTTGCCAAACAACCCCACACCTTTAAATATTTATAGGTGGGTTTATTCCCCTTCCATGATTCATATGGAGTTTTGTCATTTCCCTTATGTGGGACTCTATTAACATAAGGTGTGGAAACGACGTTTATTCCCCTTATAGGTGGGTTTATTCCCCTTCCATGATTCATGTGTGGAAACGACGATTCCGACGTGCGGGCCCCAATTATTCGAGTCATAAATAATGGGATAAACTTAATTCCACATTAGTAAATTTTTAACACAAAATTGACTAAGTTAATAAATAGATAGATTATAACCCACCCAAAGATTACTTAGCTTGAAATGAATTGGGCCAAAATAGGCTTGAAAATGGGTCATCAGCAAACCCGTGCAATTCTTACTTATTTTCTTATAATTTATTTTAAGTTCCTAATAATTTTTACTTTATTGTGATTATATATGATAAATTAAAAAAATATATCCCTTAAAAATACTTTAACAAGGTTTCTTATTGATCAATTCAAACTACATATTAATCAAACTTTTAGATGGACTGGATTGTACAAATCGAAATAGATTGAAGTAATGAATAAACGAGTCATTAACCCACCCAAACTTATGCCAGTGAAATTATACTTTCATGGGCTCGTTTTATCACCCCTAGCAACAACGTTGTTTTCTCTAGGGCTGGTCAGTGGGCCGGGACAGCCCGACCCCGTCCCGAGCCCGCCCCGGTCCCGCCCCGACCCCGCCAAAAAAATAAATAAATAAATAACGGGGGCGGGACTCGAACTCGGGACGGGACGATGTCTCGTCCCGCGAGACCCGAGCCCGCCCCAGGCCCGCCCACCCCAACCCCGACCCCGCCCTTTTCCCCCCTTTGCAAAAATGGTCGTTGCACCAACGACCATTTTAGATTATGGCCGTTGGCCAACGGCCATTTTAAGCCCCCCCCTCCCCCTCCCCCTTAATATTTATTTTTAACTCATAAGTTATTATATTTACACTTTAATCCAATTTTCCAACTATAAATAACTCATTTTCTCTTCATCTTTCTCACAAATCTTCCTACAATCTCTCTAATTTCTCAATATATCTCTCTACAAGTCTACATTGTTTGCTAAATATTCAATTTTATTTATTCATTTGGAAATTGGTAGTGAAGTTGGCAACTAGCTTGAGGATCTTCCATCGAGCAAAGTTTCAATTTTCAACCTCTCGATTACACGCCGACGTTACGCTTGCTTGGTACATCTGCTCATTCATTAAATTATTATTGTCTGTTTATTTTATTTAGATCACTTAATTTTATTGTCTTTAATTATTTATTTATTTATTATCATAATTAAAATGGAAGGATTAAAAGGTATGTTTAAGGGTAAGGGTAAGGGTGCTTCTTCTAGTAGGGGCAACCAGGGCAAGGGTACTTCTTCTAGTCATCTTATTCCTACACAGGATGATTTTGTTGATACTCAACATTTTCCTACAATACCATTAGATTTAGACCAGGAGCTATTTTCTGGAACTCAAGAAGACTTTAATTTAGACGATGATCTAGATGATATACCCACTAATGTTGATGACAACACACCCACTAGTGCACCTTCAACTGAAATACCTCATATTCCCCCTAGTATGAGACGAGGTCCAGCAAAACGACCATTAAAATCAGATGCATGGACATTTTTTGATAAGGACGTAGAGAATCAAGTAGCCATATGTAAAATTTGTAAAAATATTTTAAAATTTAAAACTAGAAAAGGTCACGGTAGGACGGGGGGTTTAATTAGACACGTAGTAAGTGTTCATCCAGCTAGGTATGCCCAATATCAGGCTTCAAAACCGGGTGCGCAAACGCCCGCTCCATCGGGACAAGGTTCACATACTGATACTGTCCCGGACCAAGTACAGGGTCAAATTAACCCTATGACGGGGGGAATTGTAGGCTCTAAATACAATAAATATAGAGATAGAGAAGCAATATCAAAATTAGTTATTGTGGAGGGTTTGCCTTTTTCATTTCCTTCATCTCCCGGTTTTATTCATTACATTAGAGATATATATAATCCTGCTTTTAACGGTTTTCCTAGATCAACAGTTAAGAGAGATGTATTTAAATTCGCGCATGAATATCAACAATATTTACGTTTTTCATTATATCATTTTAATGGCAAAGTATCTATCACGTCTGATATAGGTCGTAGTACTAACGGCCATGATTATTTAACTGTAACTTGTCATTGGATAGATTATAAATGGTCTATGCAAAAACGTATTTTAGCGTATAGATATATAGATGATGGGCACACTGGTACTTTTATTGCAGAAAATATTTATCAAGTGTGCGATTATTACGAAATTACCGATAAAATTATGACTATTACATTAGATAACGCTTCTAATAACAATTACACAATTACAATTTTAAAAAATAGTTTAACTCCATCTTTTCCAGACCATTTTCATATAAAATGTGCGTGCCATATATATAACTTAATTGTAAAGGATGGTCTATCACTTTTTGAAGACATTCTTAGTAAAATACAATTTGCTATAAACTTTATTTTTAAAAGTAATAAAGTACAACGTAGAAAAGAATATAAAAAAAATTATCATGATTGTGGACTACCTTTTAGAAAAATTCCACAAGAAGTATCCACTAGGTGAAATTCTTTATACGAGCAACTACTTGTTGCTTATGACTATAAATTACCTATAACTTTATTTTTTAACTCTCATAATAAAAAGCCAGCTGATATGATTTTAGATAGTGATTGGGAAAAAATTTCCGAACTTATTGTATTTTTAGAGAAATTTTTTCAAGCAACAAAATCATTTCCCGGTATATATTATCCTACTATTTCAACTATGTTATTTTATATAACTCTAATATTTTTATTACTTAGTGAATATATGGAAAACCCAGCTTATAAGGCAGCTATTAAAAAAATGTTTCTCAAAATAAAAAAATATTTTATTCCTATTCCCTCTATTTATATTATTGGTTCTGTATTAAATTCTACTATTAAAATAGACGGTACTAAATCACTAATTGAAACTATTTACGATTGTATAGAAGTACTACCACCTCCAAGTCCCAAAAATCTAAATCACCCACCACCTATTGAACAAACTAAAGAAGAAGTATTGTCTAGCGTAGAACGCCAATGCAAAAATATATATAGATTTTATCAACAAGAAAATGCTAGTAACTTACCAGCTTCCATACCATCTTCTTCATCTTCAACACAACCTCACAAAAGACATGCTGTTTCTGCGGCTAGTATTGAAAGCCTCAGAAATAGAATGTGCGGTCGTACCTCTACTACTAACCAAATTAGCGAGTTGGATATTTTTGTTTTGCGGGTTACTGCATCGTATCAAGAAGTTATCAATGAAGATGGACATGAAGACTTGCTGAAATACTGGAGGGGGAATGAGAAGACCTTTCCGACACTTTCATTGATGGCTCGAGATGTTTTGAACATTCAAGCGTCGTCAACTGCGTCTGAAAGCGCTTTTTCTGCAGGCAGATATCAAATAAGAGACTACAGACACTCATTAGCCGGAGACAACTTAGAAATTGCAGTATTATTCAGAGATTGGATACGAGCGGAGCGGAGAAGGTGTGATCAACCGGAGATCAACGAAGAAGATGATGAAAACTACAACGAAATCTTAACCGAAGGTAGTGGAAGCGACGTGGATCAATTTGACCAACAAATACCAATTCCAACCGAAGAACCACATGAAATCATCAAGCAATTAGAACAAAATTTTTTTGAGAATGTAATTTTTTTAATTGTAATTTTATTATGTAATTTGCAACTTTTGGACAACACCACAAAGTTGCAATTTAGATTTTAGACAATTGTATTTGTATTACAAAAAAATCATATGTCTATTAAATAATATAAGAGGCACAAAAACAGCCTTGGGATGTTTTTATTACACTATCTTGTTTTGTTTATTGAGTTTTTTTATACATATGTTATTTAAAAAAATAAAAACCAGCCGTATCCCGACCCGAGCCCGAGCCCGCCCCGACCCCGACCCGAGCCCGCCCCGCCCCGATACCGACGGGATCGGGATCGGGATCGGGACGGGACTTGCTCCAGTCCCGCCAGACCCGACCCCGCCAGAGCCCGCGGACCCGATCCGCCCTCTTCTCCCGCCGCCCGACCCGACCCGCTGCACTGAGCCCGGCCCACTGGCCACTCCTAGTTTTCTCTTGCTATTACGTAATAGTTTACATGCTTTCTTAATATAATATGAATCTATCAACCTTTTTAGTCTAAAATGATCGATAGTACACTTTAGATTTGTATCCCCCAACTAATTTTCCCTATACAAAATGAACAACATTTTTTATTACTCTAAACTTACGATAAACCAATTACTAGCACTAATTTTCCTAAAAAGAGGAAAAAAGCAATTAAAAGAAGTGTTGAATATGAAATTATGAATACAATTAAACAAAAATATAACCACCGGTTTGTTATATTTGTGGAAACAATAAAATAACCACCAGTTTGTTAAATTTGTTACACAAGGCACCGCGTTACATCTCTATGAACCTCTCAGTGAATCACTGGTCATTATGCTGTGACTGACGCGCCAGAACTAGGAGCGTGTGTCCACGTTCTTGAATTAGACAAGAGCAATTAACCCTTTAGGTTCGTTTGTGGTAGAAGGTATTAGAGAAAAAATAATATTATATCAATTTTGATATTATTTAATCTCATATTTGATAGTGATTTCAATCTATTTATAACTGAATACATGTTTTCACCTTATTAGATATTATTTTTATATATAGTAAATCATGATATTACGTACATAATAATATTATTATTATTTTCATTTTAATACATCATATTCAGTACTGTTAGAAATTATGCAATATATATTACTTAATACAACAAATCAAATCTAGTTGATAAAAATATACGTAAACATAATTAATTTATATATAACTAATTTAACTTTATTAATACATTTTATTGTGTATTATTCTTAATACTCCCTGCCAAACGACCCTTTACTGTCCAAAGGGCATAATAGTGGTGTTGTTTCTTTTTCTAATTCTGTTGCATAGTCATTTATATCCCTTTTCTATTTTTTCCTATTTCTGTATAACATCACTACTGTCTTGTCACTTCACCTATGTCGTACAGCCACAGGACAACTAGTAAATTAAATATGCACCAACAGGTACCTAGGTGTGAGAGTTTGTTTGATTTGTCATATATTAGATAAAAGCCTAAAGTTACAATAGGACTGACCTTATGTTAAAATAAGGAAAAAAATAGAATTATTTACTCCATCCTAATTTATGGAGTAATGTTTGATTGAGCGTGAAATTTAAGAAATATGTGAAGATTGTTCAAATTTGTGATCTTAAAATAAGCATCGAATATTTGTGTAGTTATAAATCATCTCATTAAACGTAAAGTGAGAATTTTAAGATTAAATAGTTTTTAAATATAGAAAAATATCATTTCTTTTTGGAATAGACTAATAAAAAAAATGTGTTACATAAATTGAGACAATTAATAACATTTTCATTTGAGACCAAATTTAATGTTACATATTACAATTAAATTGAGATATATAGCAAGTAGTATTTATGACATACTAAAGTTAAATATAATACTCGCGTATATCCCCAATTTATGTGGCACATTTTTTTTAATTTGCTTTTAAAAAATATCACATTTTTATATTTAAAAATAATTAAATTTTAAATTAAATTTTTTTCTTTAGCCACACAAATGTCTAAACCATGTTTTATACTATAAGTTTTAATTTTTTTCTTAAATTCCATAAATCACACAATGTCACATAGGCAACTTCCTTTCCGGCTTTTAGGGCGGACCCAATCGGGGCTTCTCGGACCCGATGGATATCTACAGAAAAATAGGTTTTCCAGCAGTGATGGCAAGAATTCACGAAATAATTCATGCTTTAGCCTGTGAAGTATTGCTCTTGTTCTTCTTTTTAGTTTCAGTGAAGTGCTTATAGGGCTTAACTTCCGATTTAGCTATTTCTGAGAGTAACTGTTTTGAAAAAAAAAATCTATGAGGCGTTTTGTCTTCTATTTGAATGCTCGTTGTTGAATAAATCCACAATTACTATATACCAATACTAGTAGAGTTCAATTTTCATTTACTCAACTCTAGTCCACACATGCCACAAGTTGATAAAATGTCAATCAAAGTTAATAATTGGAGAAAGAATTAGAATTTGTTCAACAAAGTTCATAATAAAAAATTAATTGATATTAGTTTTATAGATTTAAGTCAGTTTACAATGCTTAATACTTATTAAACAGAGTATAAATAAAAAATATCTATAAAGTACTGCTATTAGGGAGGTAACTTTTTTTTTTTCCGGTTAGCTGAAAATATTAAGATGCCATTGTTAAATACCATCACAAATTAAAGACATTCATAAAGCGAAATTCGATTATTTAGAGAAAAAAAAACGGAAAAAAGGGAGGAATGGACAATAGAATTTAAGGGGGTGGGGGTGGGGGGTGGGGGGAATTACACGGTGTTTTCAGCTAAATTAAATCTGCGAGTAAAGAGCACGCGCCACCAGTAAGTAGCGTTGAAACAAAACAAATTGGAAAAGAGAATCAGTAACCACCTCTCTTCTTTCTAAAATATCACAACTCATACATAACTTCCTCCGATACCCCCCAACAAATTTTACATCCCCCCCACCGCCCACAACAACCCCCCCACCCCCGACTACCCCTGAAAGAAATAGAAAAGAGAAAAGTCCTTTGTTGTTTTTTCTGCCAACTAGTAGTATATGATTTTCATCAAATTGAGAGTGTATAGGTTAATCTTTAAAATATTTTTAAATACTTGAAATTTTATTTTTAACTTTCTATCTCATATTTAATGTAACATTGTTACTGTTTTAAAAAACAAAAAGAAATTCCTCAACTACAATTACATCACATAGTTTAATTTTTTTTTATTAACTATAGAGAACTTGAAAATGTAAAAATCTTATATTACGAAATTAAAATATACATGTCCAAATCTACCCTAAAAATTACAACATAATAATATTGATTCTACTACTCCAAAGTGTAAACCTTTTTTTATACCAATGGTGTTCGAATGCGCATATCTATATTAATTTTATAAGGTACATGTTACCTTCATGAGTACAAGTATAAGTATGTCTATCAAGACTTGAATAAATAAAAAGAAATTACTTGATATTATTCTCAATCTTTTTATTGATGATTGTGTCACACCTTCAATTTCAAAGTTCAAACTCTTTTTTACTTTTTCATTTCGGAAGAGGAAGTCCTCATAGGAGTGTTTCCTTTCTCATGAGTCATATAAGTCGTGAATTTAGATTAGTCACATTTAAAGGTGTCAAATGGGCGGATTAGATTAAATTTAGGTGAATCAAAATGAGCCAAGTTAATAAATGGACAAGTTTAAAGTTATTTGGGCTGAAACATATTGGGCCGAAATGGGTAAAATGCGAGTCATAATCTAATCCATCCAAACTTGAACGAGTTGGATGCATGATATTTTTATGGGCTAATTTTACCAACGCTAATCACATGATATGCATAGGATAAGAAGTAAATCTCATTTAATTTGATCTATAGGTATTAGTATCAAGCAATTACTAGTAAAAAATAACTAATGTGACACTTAATACACCTAGTATTCCTTTAATTTCATTCTATTATATATATGGTGACAGATGGGCCGTTTGTGTTGAAGTTGGGCGAGTCAAGATGAGCTAAATCAATACATGGGTAAATGCCCAATCCGCCCAAAGCTTACATGGGCTAAGATGTGCGGGTCAAGATGGGCTAAATTATGGGTCATAACCCAACTTGCCCAACTTAAACCATTACTTTTACAAATTTCAAACTTACTTTCTATTATGTTATTTTTTTGTATGATATTTGATTTTTTCATATCTTTATTTTTAAAATAAGAATAATATTTTTAAGATTTTTTTCATTTTTTATAAAAGTAAAATAAATATATAAAATAATCGTTATGAGGGCAGGGGTAGTGGGTGAGAGGGGATGGGGTAAGTAATTTTTTCTCATTTTTTATAAAAAGTTTATAAAAGTAAAATAAATATATAAAATAAAAAATTGGGGGGGGGGGGGGGGGGGGTTGGGTGATGGGGGTAGGGGGAGGAGGTAAGAAAAAAATTCATATTTTTAATAATTTTTTTATAAAAGTAAAAATATATGAAATAGAAAATTGAGGATGGGAGTAGGGCATGGGGTGGAGGGGGTATGGGAGGAGGTAAGAAAAAATTTCATATGTTTTATAAATTTTTTTATAAAAATAAAAAAAATATGAAAAAGAAATTTGAGGATGGGGTAGGGCATGGGGTGGGGGTGGAGGGGGTAGGTGGGGGTTAGGACGGTAGGGGGAGTTAAGAAAATAATTCATATTTTTTATAAAAGTAAAAAAATATTAAATTAAAATTTGAGGATGGGGTAGGGCAATGAGTGGGGTGGAGGGGTAGGACTGGGGAGGTAAGAAATTTTTATATTTTTTATAATATGGGTAGAGAGGTAGGGGTGAGGTGGAGTAGGCAAGGTAGAGGGCAGAGATGTGAGGGGTGGATTAGTGCTTGGGTGAGGATTGGGGTAGGCGATGGGGTAGGATGGATGGATAGTGTGGTGGGTGGTTGGAGTGCATTGATGTATTTTTATTATTCCGAAATAATAAAGAAATTTGTTAAATAATATTTATAAATAAAAATTTTAATCTAGAGTGGAGCTCTAATCTTGTTTAGACATCCTCGTGGTTTATTTGGGCTGTTAATTTATGATGAGTCAACTTACGCTAATCCAAATCAACTGATCATTAAAAAAAATTACTCTTGGCCAAACACATGAGCATCATTTGGATTTGGACTAATTTTTACATCCTAATTATATAGTATTAGAGTATATATATTTGGAGGGAGGAGGGAGTATAATACGTTTCTCCATTGCCACTCTCTGCTCAAACTTCTCTCTATAAGTATAAACCATAGCCGGCCATTGCACCCATTTGATTCCATTTTCCTTCTTCTTTCTTCTTCTAATTACTTGGCCGAACGCCTCACCAAAAACCAATGCCCGTATTGTCACTTTCACCTCTATAAATGCCAATGTCTGCATCCCCTTAATGTTAAAAGCCCCTTTTCTCGATTAATTCTTCGTGTTTGGGTTGATTGGTATTCTTGTTATTGTGCTTTTTTTTTTGTTGCTGTTATTACGGTGGTACTTTCGAGATGTTTGACCTCAATCTCGGTTTCGAGGAAGATACAATGGTGGACACTGTTACGACGTCGGAGAAGCTAACAGAACTTTCATTTTCCGGTACATCCAATTCATCCATTGTGAACGTCGAAACAACATCAAGTACTGCCGGTAATGAGGATGAGTTCATTTCGAACTCCGATCATCATCGAACTGATGGATACGCATTTGATATTCTGAGAACTGATTACGAGTTTGTGACTAAGGAGTTGTTCCCTTTGACCGGCGGAGAAGCAGCGCCGGTGACGGTGCAGCAGCAGTGGTTGGATCTCTCGGCTAATTACGGCGGTGTTCCGATCGTCGTTGCTCCGCCGCAACAGGTGAAGAAGAGTAGAAGGGGACCTAGGTCTCGTAGTTCTCAATATCGTGGTGTTACATTCTATCGAAGAACTGGACGATGGGAATCTCACATCTGGTTAGTAATTCCTCCAAATATTTTTTCTTTTTGTGATTTTTAGTGAGCTGTATTTAATTTCTAATCCCTCCATCCCAATTTATGTGACATTTTTAATTTTGAGAGTCAACCAGTTTTTTCTAATTGTGATTTATAATACTTTTACTTTCGTACACTTAAATTTTATATCAAAAAACTTCTAAGGTTAAATATATGAAGTTATATTTAGACAGGTTAAATATATGAAGTTATAGCTAGAAATTACTAACTGTAGTTGTATATTGTAAATTATGCAGGGATTGCGGAAAACAAGTTTACTTGGGTAAGCAAATGTGTCAATTATAGTACTGATATTTGTTGATTTAAAAGTTCTTTTCTACCTTGTTCATGAATTGTTTCTAACTGTAAACGCTTAATTTGGACATTTTTGAACTTACATTTTGTATATTTTTACAGGGGGATTTGATACTGCACATGCTGCTGCTAGGTATTGTTAGAATGAGTTTTATTAGTGAAGTGATTTTTATGATTGTACCATTTAAATTGCAGAAATGGAATTTTTATGGTATTGAATTTCCCTATTAATTTCAGGGCATATGATCGTGCTGCGATTAAATTTAGAGGACTTGATGCAGATATCAACTTCACTGTCAGTGATTATCATGATGATCTAAAGCAGGTCTGGTGGATACCTAAGTTTGAGAACTTATTTTTTTCCACTTGGGAAACTGATTTTGGTTGATTTACTATTGTTTTGTGATTGGTATATAGATGGGAAACTTTTCAAAGGAAGAGTTTGTGCACATAATTCGGCGACAAAGCACTGGTTTCTCTAGAGGAAGTTCGAAATACAGGGGAGTCACGCTTCACAAATGTGGACGATGGGAAGCTCGGATGGGGCAGTTTCTCGGAAAAAAGTGAGTAACCACTGTTTAAAAGCTTTCTGTCATTTTACTGATTTTATAAACTAGAGGGAATACTGTCTCATTGGATATATGAATATGCCTGCAGGTATATCTATCTTGGACTGTTTGACAGTGAGATGGAAGCTGCAAGGTCCAATGATCAAAACTTGACTTTCCCTCCCTTTTACGTTATGTCGTTTACGCTTTTAACATTGACTGGATTTGGTATTTTGTTCTTCCTCAGGGCGTATGATAAGGCTGCTATAAAGTGTAATGGAAGGGAGGCTGTCACCAATTTCGAGCTAAGCACATATGAAGGTGAACTAAGTACCGTAGCTGATAATGGAGGTAATGTATTTAGGCTTTCGGACTCCATTATGATTGTTGCATCTCTTTAGTCTTGTACTTAATGTGTTGAACGGCATATATTTTAATCTGTATGCAGGTGCAAACCATAATCTTGATCTGAACTTGGGAATAGCCCCCTCTGTATTAGCTGATGATCAGCATGGCAACACATTCCAGTGTGCTTCATATGGTTTGCCTGAATATAGAGGAGCCATGGTAAAATTTCGAGTCGATGATTTTCATTCTGATTTTTTTTGAGTCATTTACTTATGATATGTCTGACAGAAGAAGATTACTTATGATTGGTAGTTTGTATTTTCATAAATACGCAAGCATTCTTAGTTGCACATCTTTTTGCAGAAGTCTCCTTCTACCACAATGGGAAGTAAACCGCCTCATGGCCCTCCGCTCTGGAATGGAGTGAATACCAGTATATTTCCCACATTTCAGGTATATTCTTTGTCAAAATTGGTTGAAACGTTTTGAACTATTCTTGAGTTGTAACTGTAGCATTCATCGCCAAGTAGAAGTCCTAGTTACATTGTGCTTATTTTAGTTTAATTGGTAATCGGAAATAACACTGTTCCTTAGCTAACTAGATAGGAAGCTAGTTATATCTCTATCTAACCGTGTTTCTTTATTGACTTAAACTACATCATCTTCAGTTCTCTTTAATGACATCATTAAGAGCATACCGTAGGCATATAATTAAGGATACTAAAAAATCCGTCTGATGTGTTTTGTTATTCGATGGCTTTAAGAAAACAAATGTGTTGCTGTCACATGTAACTACTGTTTCTAACTAGCTGACAACTTAAGAAGTGTGAGAATTTGATCTTTAGACGATGATGCTTGTGCAGGGAACAGCAATAGGGAAGGGTATGGAAGTTGATTCTTCACCAAACTGGACGCGGCAAGACCAACATCCTTATGGTGGGGGTCCTTCAGTGCCACTCTTCTCTACTGCAGCATCATCAGGATTCGTTAATTCAACAACAGCTGCTACTCATCTACCCCGCTTTTCTTCGGGACAATTATCTTACCATCATTCACCATCACTTGCCAATATGAACTTCACACATTATTACTGCAGGAGCTGAAGTTGGTTGCTTTCTTTTCTTCAACAAATATGATATGTAGAACTCATTGAATTCTAGTTTCCTTAGGAATGAGCCAGTGTGAAACTAGATAAATTTGCTGTACAAAAGTTTCAGAACAGCATTTTTACATTGCTTTACAATTCAGACTATTATTGAGAATATTCATTTGGAGCTTCATGCTCAATCGTGTTCTTTCATATTCTGCTAGCAAATCGTTTAATGGAGGAAGCATAGCATCGATTCAGTTCATGGTATTTGCAAAGATTGAGTGCATTGAAGAATTTGAATCTCCATTATTTTACTTGTTACAAATTGAGTCAATCCTTGGTCGTTTTAAATGTTCGTTCAATATCTCGGCTAGTTGCCTCCTATGATCCCGAGTGGGTTCTAGGGGGAGGGCATAGCCTCTCCTTGTAGTAGGTATTTTTTGTTAGGACGGGTTCAAATTGGACTGATGGGAGGATTAAAAATTGTTGGTACTCTATTGTACTTTATAAAGAAGTACGGTAAGTAAATAACTATTATAAGTGTTTTGAGTAGAGTGATTGCACTCTGTCCTCGAGACAAAATTGCCCCGTATATATGCTTTTTACGTTAGCGGGCAATAGTCTCCCAAGATAAAACAACACTTTAATCTCAACACTACAAAACTAATAGGTTGAGTCTGCCGAATAAAACAAATATGACTCGACTTGCTGAAGATATGAAAAAGGAAGGAAGAGTTTTATCTACTCTTCTCGTTTTGTCTCTGTGTATATAGTGTGTCTCTGTTGTGTATATCTTGTGTATATGTGAGGGTTTGGTCACTCCACTGTTTTGCTGAATTTCAGTCACAATTTTGCACTGAATTTCATCCACTGTTTCTTGAATTTTCGACCCTTTGTTTTCTGAATTTTCGACCCTTTGTTTTTACTGCTTTTCGATGCTATATTCTTTGTCTGTTTTTCGTCTATTTTCAGTCTCTTTTTTTTTTCAACGAATTGAGCCAAAAGAGGCTCAATATATAGCATGGAGGAGGGGCTAAACAACTGCCCAAAATATGGATGTTAATGGCTATTAGGAGGGCATTAAAACAGCCAAGTAATGGTTGTAAATGACCATCAAGAGGGGCTGAATTATGGACATGAAGGAGGGTGATAATGGAGGAGTTAATCAGCCAAGTAATGGCTGATTAATGCCTAAAAAAACAGTCTCCATAGCCCACGACCCACAACCAATTAGAGATCAGGGATCAAACTGTACATCTGGCAAAGTTCTCTGGTCCAAAAAGATAATATCAGAAAGTCCCCACAGCCCACGACCCGAGCCCTGACTAGCGGGCGGCGGCGGCGCGCGTGGGCTTAGCCTTGAACCCATGCACATCTAGGTCCTCTCTCCTTTAAACACATGAGATACCCCTTGGGGTCCCAAACCCTTTACCAATTAGAGACTTATATAGAGATCAATTCTTTCTATTCCCATCGATGTGGTAGATTTGTCCCACACCATATTTTCATGCCTCAAACACCTTACTTCGTGGACTAATATCTCTTTCATTTCTCAACGAAATTTGACTATTCTTGGCCCTATGGTCATCTACTCACTTCGTAGATCATGCATGTGTAAAGAGACAAAGCCTCCAACATGCGAAACACTAGTGTTTAATTCATCAAAGATGGGTGGACGCATCTCCCCGCCAAAAGCAAATTTCCAACAAAAATCTCCCTCTTCCTAGGGATTCATCATTGGTTATGACTTCGAATCAAAACATGGATATCTACTATTAAGAGGGAGTAATAGATCGTCGATTGAAGAGTCATAATCCACAAATTGGTTTGTGCTCATTTGGTACTAAGTAAACTTGTGCCTTTAGGACTTTACCATATTTTCGACTTTATGATAATACTGTACATGATGAGAGTGTAACATGTGATATGTAGTTTAGATGTTTTTTAAATCTTATAGCGGGCAAAAGGTTGATATTTTTTTGTGTGGACCTGCAAGGCCAAATGAGTGGGCATCAAAATTGGATAGAATACCACGTGGAATAGTGAAAGTTTTGGTCCTGTTGCTTAGGTTCTAAAGAACAAGTACTACTAAAATAGCGCAATCCTAGTCTTTGCTTTTAAGAATCAAAGAGTAATAGTACTAAGAACTATGTACTAAAACAGCAAAGCATAATACTACTCGTGAAAATAAGTTTGTCCTGATTTGTATACGTAAACAAAAATGCCAACCCCTACTTGTTTTGTGCTACTTGCCATCCTGCTGGACTAATTATTTGCCTTATGAAAAGTGACTCTATGTCAACCTCAGGAGCCAAGATTTTTGTATTGGTTAAAGAAATTTTTGTATTTTCTAACGTTAAAAAGAACGATATTTAATGTTTCGATAAGAATTTAGTTTTTAGTCATTGAATTGAATCTTTTCTAATAAAAAACATGGACAAAACTTGATAGTATGCCCTACTTTTGGGACAAAATCAAATAAGATACAAGTACTTAAACTTATCATATACAACTTTAATTTATGTGGCCCGCACGAAAATGTGTTTTTGCTGTGCTTAAAGCATTTGAGAAGTACTATATAGCTCTTGGGTGCAACTTGCAAGTGGTCCACTATCTTCTAGTTCTACCTTTTACATGCTTTTACGATTAAGGTGCTAAAACCTAAATTAAGCATAATTAATTAGAAAACTTAAAAAAAAAAACAGTTTGAATCATTCTTTGGACCGTGCTTGCACCTTTTGATACACAATGTAATCAGAAGTGGATTTAGAATTTAAACATTATGAGTTTGAGTTTAGAGTTTTACTAGGTTTGAAATATATTATTTATACTTATTTAGTGAATGTAGGACCCTTTTTTTTATGTCCTCATGTCCCCTGTGTGGCGATAAAAGGGTGAAAAAAAGAAAGAGAAGGATGGGAGTTTTCTCGCTTTTGGCATAGCGGACCCCAGTGAGAGACTCGCACGACGGGCTAGAAGAGCGCACCGCCCCTGATAATTGTATTGTTATGCCTGAGTTGTAAGGGCTCTCAGCCAAATGGATAGTTTAATGTGTTCATCAGTGCTTGACCCTGAGATGTGAATCATAAAGGCGCGTGATTCGAGTGAGATCTCCTCTAGATCCAACTATCGATTCACTCATCCGATTCGAGTGGTATATATATACATAATTTGAATAAAAATTAATGAGTTTCAATGAAAAGTGTAACTAATACATATTACATCCACCTATAATCCCATCTTGCATTTAATTTTAGGTTTAAAGAACTTCTTTCTTATGTAGTTCCACATGGTTTGAGTTGATTAGGGAAACAAAAGAGTACTATACTCAACAATCATCTCTTGGTTGGGAAGAATCCTTAGAAATAATCCATTATTTTGATCACTATCACCATATCAACTCAAATACTACTCAAGTTTGAACCCTTCCCTTATGGATCCTTCATTCACACTTTGTACGACTCGAGTGATTTTGGATTCATTTTATCGCATTTGAAACAGCACACTGTGTCGGCAGGGTTATGACTCTCGCTCGATTCGATTTTGACTTGGCCAAAGACTTTGAACCTTACACGGCAAATAGAGTGCATCATCCCTAGCAATTTTTTAGTTATTTGGACCACATTGGCTAGTCGTAGTAGAGGTGGACTTAAAACATGAACATTATACTTTCGAGTTTAAATTTTACTGCCAACTCGGCCGAGCCAAGTAGGAGCAACGGTTCATCCTTTTGACGAAAAATTATATTGTGTACATAAGGTTAAAATACATTTGATTTCCCCTGGCTTTGTTTGTACGTTTACTTCTTTATATTTTGAACCATTTTAGTTAAAATTCTGACTCTGTCACTGCTCATTCATGGGTTTAATTTGTATTTATTTAGTAAATTTTTAATACATATATAAGCTCTGATTCAAAACTATTGCATTCGGTTATACCCATAACTAGTGAACTAATGATATAAGTGGATCTAGAAACTTGGTTACGGGTTCACGGGAACCCTTAACTTTTGTCTAGATTCTCTCTATATATTCAAAATTCTACTTAATATTTATAAATATTTGATTATAAATTTAATTATCATTATATTATTAACTTAAGATGGATATAGAAATCATATCTTCAAATCTTGAACCCGCTTTACAAGGATGTTTAATTTTGTTTTACATGGAGTATATTTCAAGCCAACTCAATACAATAGAAAGAAAAGTTTATGAGTTGTTTAGGATTCAAACTCCAAGTACATCTTCTGTGGTATCAACTATCACGTCTAATTACTCCAAAGCCCAAGGAGAATGCTGTTTGCAAGTCTAAATAGAGGCATCCTTATACAGTATTGTAATTGCCACAAGGAAGTTATTTTGTTTACAGTATTATCTAATTCCCACTGACTCGTGCTACTGCTATTACTGTGTAGTGTGTAGTGTGTAGTGTGTACTCACTACTGCGCAGTAATTGTTTCTACTGTTGTCTGCCTACATTCATGTTACTGCTCAATTCTCATTTTCTCTCCTTTTCTTGGGCAATTTCTCCTTGGTATATAATTAAAAATATATTTTGTTTGTTTAATCCTTCAATATTCACTTACCAACCTGAGTTGGTGATCGAATGATAACTACTTCTTTATTCTTAATCAGAGAATTTGAGTTCAAGCCCTCTGGATACGGAGGCATATGCCAATAATATTTTTTATTGTCGTATATTGGATGTTGTTGTCAAAAATATTTTTCATAATAATAAAAATTATTGCATGTCGTTGCAATAACCTCAGATGCGAAAAGTTTTTACAACAACAAGTTTTTGTCAATTACATTTTTTAGCAACAATATATTAAATTTTTGTTGTCATTTACGTTTTTAGCAATAATATATTTATTGTTGTTAAAGTTTTGTTGTCAATGCTATATTTTTTTGTAGTGTTGTCTTTGTTAGGGAGTGCTTTACCCCAATATTGAGACTTTTTTGTGCGGATCCGAATTTAATCGCGCTTTAATACGAATACCAATAGAAAAAAAGACTAATACTGTAATTTGGATTCGTGTTGTAGCTATAATGTTTGCACAGTCCAGAAAACCGACTGATGGCACATCACCACTATACCAAACCTACACTAGGCACTCAAGAGCAAAATACGCTAACAGACTTTTTATAGCTAGGGAAAGAGGAGGGGCCTGGTTTAGAACGTTGTCATTACCATGACAAATAACACTTTCTTGGTGAAATAGTCCAGACCAGAAGCATAAATTTATCCGAGTGCCATCATTATTTTAAAAAAACGACCACACTAATTTTGTGACAGATTTTGCTACCAAATGCCAACTAAGAGCAACACTTTTTTCACTTAGAAGGGAAAAAATGAATACTGCACATTTTAAATTGATAGAATAATTAGTAATTCATAATTATAATTAGTAATTAGTATAGAATCATATGTAAATGGTAGGAAGTAAATTAACATTAAAGAAGATAGATTAGCATTATCTTAGGAGATTAGATGGCATGATCTTCTCTTCATCATATCCTTTTATTAGTTTAATTGTAGATTGTAATGGTAGTATATTTACTACATTGTGAAAAAATGAATATTGAGGAAAATATTATAATTATTCTTACATGATATCAGAAAATTAAGGAAAATATCCTACTCTAAACAACTCTTACTCCAAAAAATCGGCCAACTCCCCCATTCCTCCATCACAACCGGCCGACCACCACCCTTCCTCTTAATTTTTACTCTTTTCCATTATCGTTTTCCTTTTTCCAGTCAACAATGTCGGACTCCAAATTCACATTTCATCCCGCTCTTGCCGTCTCTAACATCAAAACACATATTTCCGTTACTCTTGAGATGAAAAATGTTAATTATGCAACTTGGTCAAAGCTCTTTAAAATTTGTTGTCGTTCCCACCATTAATCACATAATCCCATCGGAAAAAAGGCAAAGAAAATGTATTAACCACCGATGATGAAAAAGAACTTTTGATAACTCTTGATGCCACTGGCCAGTCTACCGGCAGTGTAGAAAATTATTTTGGGCCTACCAGTTATGGGCCGAGAGGTAGTAGAAACTAGAAACACAGGCAGTATTGGGCCACTGTCGACCCAGTGGCAGGAGGCCCATTCAGTAGTGGCCCACCCAATCGATATTGAGTCAGACATGCACACTCTTGAACTTAATCCGCCCGACGCAAACTCGTATATAGACTCCGGAGCGACGTCTCATATGACGTCCTCTCAAGATAATCTCTCGTCCTATTTTAATTTGAGCAAAAATAATGGTATAATTGTCGGAAATGGTCATTCTATTCCAATTCGAGGTTATGGTTCTACTAATTTGTCTCCACCAAATCCACCACTAACCTTAAAGAATGTTCTTCATGCTCCACAATTAATTAAAAACTTGGTATCTGTTAGGAAGTTTACTACTGATAATTGGGTGTCTGTTGCTTTTGACCCTTGATTTTCATACGGAGACGCTTCTAATGAGATGTGATAGCCAAGGGGAGCTCTATCCAATTACCTCACTCATTCAACAGTCCAAGTTACCATCCATTTTTGCAGCTTTCGCACATTCATTATGACATGAACGTTTGAGTCATCCAGGAGCACCTATTTTAGCCTCCCTCAAACAAAATAATTTTATTTCTTGTACTCAAACACGAACTTTGGATAAGTGTCGTTCATGTCTACTTGGTAAACATGTTCAATTCCCGTTTGTTTTCTCTAATTCATGCACACTTATGTCTTTTGATATTATCCATTGTGATATTTGAACTTCACCCGTTTTGAGGTCTTCGGGCCATATATATTATTTGTACTCTAATTTTTTGTGGACGTTTCCCTTGTCTAAAAAATCACAAATTTTTTCCACATTTTTCAAATTTAGAGCATTCATCTGAAATCATTTTGAACGGGAGATCAAAAATATTCAATGTGATAATGGTAGAGAGTTTGATAATATACATTTTTGAGATTTTTGCAACTCTAATGGTTTAAACTTTCGTCTTTCATGTCCCCACACATCCTCACAAAATGGGAAGGTGGAACAAAAAATACAAACCATAAATAACATTGTTCGAACATCCCTTGTCCGTGCAACATCACCCTCCTCATTTTGGCATCATGCACTACAAATGACCATATATTTATTGAACATACTTCCCCACAGAAATATGTTCTATCAAGCTCCACTAAAAATCATCTACCTACGGGACCCCTCTTATTCTCATTTACGGGTATTCAGGTGCTTATGCTATCCTCTTTTCCCATCCACCACAATTACCAAACTTCAACCCCGGTCTACTCCTTGTGTTTTCTTGGGATATCCTTCTAGTCATCGTGGTTACAAATGTTACGACCTCTCTTCCAATGAAATAATTATAAGTCATCACGTAATTTTTTATGAAATAAATCTCCCATTTGCCAAAATGCACGAGTCCAGACCCCCTACCTATGATTTTCTTGATGATGGCCGGCCTCCGTATTTAACCTAGTTTTTTTAGTCCCCAACCAACCTCTTTGTTTCGTCCTGCCCAAATAATTTGGGACAACTGGGCCCCGAAATAGTGGCCCAGCCGTGGGACAACACTGCCCAGCAGACTGGGCCTCCAGTCCAAACCCATCTCCCAGTCCCCTCACTGTCACTATTCCGTCGACACTGCCTGGCAGTGGCTTGGACCGTGGCCCAGTTCCCTGCCACATGCTAGGCGGTACAGCCCCACTTGTCCAATATTTGGCCCAATGACCAGTCATCCGTAGTCAACACGACATTGTCAAACCCAACACCAAATATAGCCTACACACCCAAGTCTCAAAATCACCATTACCTCATAATCCTGTGTCTGCTCTTCATAACCCGAATTAAAAAATGGTTATGGATGATGAATTGAATGCTCTTATTAAAAATAGGACGTGGGAATTGGTACCTCATCCCCCTAATGCAAATATAATTCGGTCTATGTGGATTTTCACTCACAAAGAAAAATCTGATGGTACTTTTGAGCGGCATAACGCCCGTCTTGTAGGTGATGGCAAGACACAACATGTTGGCGTAGATTGCGGTGAGACGTTCAGTCCGGTGGTTAAACCAGCAACTATCAGAACAATTCTTAGTTTGGCTCTCTTAAAGGCATGGCTACTTCATCAATTAGATGTCAAAAATGCCTTCCTACATGGCCAACTAAATGAAACAATGTACATGTACCAATCTTTGGGATACAAGGACTCTAAATACCCTAATCATGTATGCCTGTTCAAGAAATCATTATATGGGCTAAAGCAAGCCCCCGGTCATGGTACAAGCGGTTTGCAGATTTTGTTTCACATATTGGTTTTTCCAACAGCCGTTTCGATCACTCTCTGTTTATCTACCGTCACGGTAACAATATTGCTTATCTTCTTTTATATGTGGATGATATTATATTAATTGTCTCATCATATGCTCTTCGCAAGTCCATCATATCCCAGCTTGGTTCTGAATTTGCTATGAAGGATCTAGGGCCACTACACTACTTTTCTAGGAATAGTTGTTACACATCATACATGTAGTTTATTTCTATCCCAAAAGAAGTACGCAATTGAGATTGTTGAATGAGTTGACATGTCCTCTTGTAAACCTTCGGCAACTCAGGTGGACACTAAATCCAAATTGAGTGCATCCTCCGGCAAGCCATTTGCCGATCCGACACTCTACCGCAGCCTGGCAGAGGCCCTGCAGTATATGACATTCACCGGGCCAGATATTTCTTATGATGTGCAACAGGTGTGCCTTTTCATGCATAATTCGATGGATGATCATATGCATGCTCTCAAATGCATTGTGAGTTATATTAAGGCTACTCTAGAGTATGGCCTGCATCTATACCCATCGTCGACATCCACACTTGTCTCCTATACGGATGCCGACTGGGGAGGATGTCCGGACACCAAATGCTCCACTTTCGGTTATGGTATATTTCTTGGTGATAACTTAGTTTCTTGGTCCTCAAAAAGGCAGGCAATGTTATCCCGATCCAGTGCCGAAGCAGAATACCGATGTGTTGCCAATGTTGTGTTTGACTCGTGTTGCCTTCAGAATCTTTTTCTCGGACTCCACTGCCCGATTTTGAAGGCCACATTGGTATACTGTGATAATGTTAGTGTCATTTACCTATCTGGGAATCCGGTCAATCACCAACACACTAAACATATTGAGTTGGATATCCACTTTGTTCGTGAAAAAGTCTTCCGTCGCGCTATCAAATTGCATATATTTTTACTAAAGGTCTTCCGCTGATATTATTTGAATATTTTTGGGACAGTCGTAGCATACGTCTGTCTCCCGTTTCGACTGCGGGTGAGTGATAGAATAATTAGTAATTAGTAATTATTATAGAATCATATGTAAATGGTAGGAAGTAAATTAGCATTAAAGAAGATAGATTAACATTATCTTAGGAGATTAGATGGCATGATCTTCTCTTCATCATATTCTTTCATTAGCTTAATTGTAGATTGTAATGGTAATATATTTACTAGGGATGGCAATTGGGCGGGGCGGGTGCGGGTATCCCCTCCCCCGCACTCGTACCCATCAGAAAATTTTATACCCGTGGCGGGTATAATTTTCAACATCCATTCCCGCCTAGGCGGGTATATTCCTAAATCCACACCCGCTCCACCACCCAAGTGGATATCTGTCACCCACCAATACCCGTCAATACCCGCATGTACCCGCCTGCCATATTTTGTAATCAATTAATTTGTGATCAATTAGTGATCAACATGATCTCAAAAATTCAAATTTCAAAAATTATCCCAAAAATTTGAGTCAATAATCAATACTGTCACAGTCTCATTTTCTTTGGGAGAGAGGGAGGAGAATTCCGGATTTTTTCACCATGAGAATTCCCCATTTTTTTTCACTTCTTCCCCCTTGCACAACAAAGAATCAAGAAAACAAAATTTCCAAGAAAACCCAAAAATTATCCACCCAAATAGCTATATATTACAAATGTAGACAAAATCCAGATATTATTTGAGCTATATAAGCTAAAGTTTTTCAACTTTTTCAATTGAACTCCACAAACCCAATAGGTAAAACTTAACAAATGCGCAAAAATTGACTTGACGAAGACAACCCAAAGCACAAAGCAAAGACAACAATATTTTCCGATCAGCATCTCCTTTAAAGAAAAAGGCAGAGACGTCGAGGTGGTACGTGAAAAAAGTTTGTGATTTTTCCTTTAAAGAAAAAGGCAGAGACGTCAAGAATGAGAGGGGGGAGACGGCGTGAAGGGGAACGAGAGAGAGGGAGGCATGAAGGCGTGAAGGACTGAAGAGGCGTAGGGTTTTGAGTTTTGTTGGAGAATGAGAGACTTGTCGTGACTTATGGGCTGAAGGCACGACTTATGGGCTGCTAATATTTTGGGCTTGGGGCGGGTATAAGGCGGGCGGGTAGCCGGGTATGACTGCAAATCCACCACCTACCCGCCTACCCGTGACGGGTACATTTTGAATACTCATACCCGCCTACTGCCCGTCAAAGTTATACTCATACCCGCCCAACTGGAGCGAATGCTGTGCGAAATCCGCAAAATTATAACCACCTGTCATTCCTAATATTTATCACATTATGGAAAGATGAATATTGAAAAAAATATTTTAATTATTCTTACATAAATAGATATTCTAAAAACGAAAGAAAGTGTTATATTGAAAGCTCATAGTCAATGGACAAGTGATTGACAATTCGTGAATAGGTGATCAGCCAAGGAAGTGATAGGTGTTGGTCAATATTAGGAGAAAGGACATTTCAATTTTTTTTTTTTTTTTTTTTTTGCATGTTATCTTTGATTTCATTGTATAGTAGAGTAAGAAAGTTTATTTCGTCGTACTCCTTTTCTCCCAAAACGAATGATTCACTTTTCTTTTTAATTTATTTAAAAAAAAGTGATATATTTTTTTATTTAATAATAAATTAATTTTAATCTTTATCTTTCATACAAAATAAGATGATCTATAACCACACAAATATATTTATCTTATTTTAGATCATAAGATTCAAGAATCTTCCTTTATTTTTTAAAGTGCATGCCAAAATGAAAGTACATCACATAAATTGGGACGAATGGAGTAATATTTTTTTTGAAAAAATTTAAAATTTGTGGCCTTTAAAATGTTAAACAAAATTTGTGTGGCTATATATAGAAACTTAAATTAATATTTTGAGTTAAATTATCTTTAAATTTACATAGTTTTTACGTGGCTCTGTCGTGATTTTGACATGGTGCTGACATGTCAATGACGTGGTGCGCATGTACTGCACCTCACATTGTGAGACTGATATTATAATCTCAGGGTGCATTATTCAATTTCAAATAAGTATATGATGGTAAATAAACGCTCATAAAATTTAATTGATAAAATGAATTTTGGAGACAAGTTTAGGAGTGATTTTATGTATTTTTTTATAAATGAATAAGTAAATAATTTTATTATTTGTTGAACGAAGAAAGTAGCATGCCTTGATTTATAATGTCTTACTTGCTGTCTCAATTTGATGTTTATTTTGCAGTTACTTTTCAAGTGGTATTTATCGATTATACATATACTTGATGTTTTTTCATAACTTAGTCATTGAAAACAAACTTTTCCCATGAAATGGTATTTGAATGTCACCACTTAGAGGTGTCTCTACAATTGGATTCTAGTTACTGCCCTTAGGAGGAGTATTTAGTAGACTTTTTTTACTTATAAATTACGATCATGAATTTATATATCGGAAAAAGAAAATGCTAGGTAATTTTTTCATCTCTCTTCGTTTTTGTGGGTAGAGTCAGTGGCGAATCAAGATTTTTATTCAGGGGTTCGAAAAAATAACAAAAGCTAAACATAAAAAATAATAATGTCCCTAGGAATATAACCATGAACGTTGCAAATAATTTTGAATATACTAGACCGCTTGAGCTAACCTTTTGCATTTATTTAAAGTATTCAAAACTTATATATGTACGTAAACACCGAAAATCTACCCTATTAAAGTTTAATTTTTTATCGAGGTGTTCGGGTGAACACCCTCCCGCCCTCCTATATCCGTTCCTGGGTAGAGTTATCCGATATAGATATTAATAAAAGAAAAGCAGGTACTTCGTAGAATAATCGAGGTGCACATAAGCTAACTTGGATACCACCGCACGCATTTCAGTCAAAACAAGCGCGTGGGCTAGTAAAGTTTAAAAAGCAAAAAGACAATTCTTTCATGGGAACTGGAGGGACAGTAAGGTTTTGTAGTAGGCCTTGTAGTACTCATAAATGGAAAGCCCATGATTACACATTATACCTTTATGGGCTGGGCCTTGAATAAACATGAATTTTAAGGTACTGTCATATTAGTCCTTTTTTCCGAAATTTCAGACTTTTTATTTTTACATAAATTCTCAATAGTACACGTGAGTTTCCTTTATTGTTTTCTTTGCCCACAACCATAAGAGACTCATTTAAAAACTGTTAGTTTTTCCAATGATGCTATTGGTAAATGGGCCATGAGTTGACATAATCACTTTGGGCTGACAAGGATCAGAAGGGAATGGTCCATGGGCTTTTCTCTTTTCTCCATTGGTCCAAAAGGGAAATCAATAAAGAAACATTCTCTCAACTGTACATTAAGAGATGTTAGTATTTTGTATAATTGAAGTATCTTTTGAAGTGTCATTTCTTGTTGTGATTTCTGTTTGGTGCAGTTGTATTCATTCCTGACTTGATAGTTGTTGTCTTTTCACAACTTTTTTATGGCTTTAATATTATATATGTATGGGGAATTGATGTTTTTTAAGAGATCCTTATATTCTGTTAAAATTCTCTACATTTTCCAAAATCTGATGGATATATGGAGAGAAAATATGTGTAATATTATCACTAACTTAGGCTCTTATCCGAATAATATGAGACAATGTCGGAGTCAGGAATTTGAGAAAAGGTGTGCAAATTTTCTTCTCATTTGTGTGAAGGGTTTGCATAATTAAATATATACGCATAATAGATAACATTTAACCTATGTATACCGCGTAATTTTCCGACGAAGAGTGTGCACCTGACCACCCTTCACTGAAGATGGCTCCGCCATGATATGGGTACATGGAATTCATGTGAATAAACAAGGACTACGATTTTGGTTCTTGTTGATTAAAAATACGTAGACAAGCGAATCAAAATCGGTTATGGCATGCAAGTCATGCTAGACCGGTGTGTCTTCATGTTATGCTTAATCAAATTATTCAGTTGAGTTACACAAATTATACGAATTGTCATGATCTGAAAGCTTTAAACAAAGAAGAGGAAAATATTTTTATGAAATGCATGTGGCATGCAAATCATGATAGCTCAATATGACTTAAATGTTTTATTTAGCTCAATTATCATGTCGGATTACTCTCAAATTATGCCACATAATCGTGATTTCGAAGCTACAAACAAAAAAAAGGAAAAAGTCATGATTTTGAAGCTACAAACAAAGTAAAGGAGCACATACATGTTAGAGATATGACATGTATGTCATGATAAATCAATATGGCTTCATGTTATATATATTCAATCAAAATGTCTTGTTGAATTACTCACAAATCATATCAGATTAACGTGAGTTACTTCTAAATAATGGCAAACTTTGTAATTGAGTTAACGTAACGTTCTACCGGATTGACATGATTTCTTGTACACATTTACAACCTGTTTTATTTAGTTGCCTTAGAAATTATGTCGGATTTAGTATGAATTATGTTGGAAATTTGCCTTTGATGGGGGTTGTGTCCACCCATCTTTAATGACTTAAACACTCGGGTTTTGCATGTTGGAGTCTTTGGTTCTTCACACGTGCATAATCTACTAAGTGAGTAGATGACCGTAGGGTCAAGGATCGTCAAATTTCGTTAAGAAATGAAAGATATATTGGTCCACTAAGTAAGGTGTTTGAGGCATGAAAATATGGTGTGGGACAAATCTACCACATCGGTGGGAAAATGAAGAATTGTTCTTTTTATAAGCCTAAAAAATGGATAAGGGTTTGGGACCCCAAGGGGTAACCCATATGTTTGAAGGATGGAGGACCTAGGTGTACTTGGGTTCGAGGCCAGCCCCACACACGCGTCGCCGCCGCCCGCCCATCCCGTCCGGGCTTGGGTCGCAGGCTGCTTCTAATATTATCTTTTGGACCCCAAACTGTTTAGTATTTACAGTTTGGTCACTGGAGTTTCAGAAATGCTGCCAGCAGCCAGAAAGCCGATAGTTTAATGGCATTAACCATCTGAAACGTTTTGCACTTACTACAAAATGTTTTTGGTCATGATTACACCTCTTAACACCTCTCCTCCTCCTAAACACTATATATTGAGACCTGAAACATATTTGAGGGAAGCAAGAGAAAAAGAACACAAAACAAGAGGAAAAAGAGAGAGACAAGTCTTGAACAAGAACTGTCCAAAAAAGTTCTTTTTTTTCCTCTAAATTTTCACTCTTCAGCAATCGTTTCATGTTTGTTTTCTTCCTCAGAATCAACCTATTTGCTTTGTAGTGTTGATTAGTTGTTGTTTTATCTTGGGAGACTACTGCCCGTTAACGTAAAAGCATATATACAGGACAATCTTGTCTTAAAGACAGAGAGCCATCTCTCGACTCAGCCGACGGTGTTGTGATTATCTAATTGGTTGCTAAGTGTTTCAGGTGTGAACTTGAAGCCACAAGTGTAGTAGTTCATGTTCTTGTATTTCTGAATACAAGATCCAGATTTGAAGTTCTAGTACAAGATTAAAAAAATTGACAACTTCTTATTGTAATCTTTGTTGTTTATCCTTTCGAAATACTTATAATATTTATTTACTTCCCATATTGATTTATATCCAACAAATTACTTGTAAACACTTAGAAATTGTGTTGAAGAGCACCGTTTATATTGCAAGGGTAAAAGTATGCTATTTGCCTTGTCTATAAATCCAAGTACACTTATATTTACAACATATACAAAAACGTGGATAAAAATTGAATAGCAATCCCCCAAGGGTACTCCTAAGAAATTTCCTGTAAATAAAATTTTCACGCGGTAGTCTGTTTTAACAATGCCATTCAACTTTTATCCGCCTTATTTTAATCTTTAACGCATATATCCACTTTGGATAACTTTAGACATGTAGTATCGAAATTATGCTTGACAAAAATCAAACTTCAACTACATTGTCTAAAGTTACATATGAGATAAGTTCATGTATTTGTTAGGTAGATTTTAGTACTGTTTTAGAGTGTGTTTTAGGGAGTCTTTTGTTTGTCTTTTAGTTGTTTTGTGCAGTATTATGCGGGTTATTTTGTGTTTTTAGGCTTTAAGCGATTCAGAAAGGAATAAGTCGAATCCAAAGAAAATAGGCGGTTATTAAAGACAAAAATGCATAGCTGGTCACAAGAAATGAGTCAAAGAAGCCATGAGAAGCTTGGAAAACAGTCTAAACAAATTTCGGATGATTAATGCTGAAGAGCCGCAGCGCAACACAGCATGGAGCCGCGGCGCTGAAGGGCCGCGACGCCCAATATTAGCGTCGCAGCGCCCCATTGGCAGAAAGTGAGCGACTTTCAGAAGCGAATTAGCGTTGCGGCGTTCTAATAGTTGAGTCGCGGCCTCGACGATGTCAGGACAGCGAAAACCCTAAATTTAACAAGGGCAAAAAGGTCAATTATGATTTTTTTTCGTGATATAAGCTGGGGGAGGCGAATTTGAGAGGAGAGATAACACTTTTGGAGTCAAGAAACAAGAGAAGAATGAGCCATTAGAGACATCTATTGTTCAAGTTCTTTTTCTTTTCTTTACTTGAATTCAGTTCATGTTGGATATTGAGTTAATTAGTTCTTAGCATGACTATGAGCTAATTATTTTTATTAGGGATTTCCGTTGAGTCACTTGAAACTCTATTATGATTTGATGCATTGCTAATGTTCTTCTTCATCTATTAAGATCTCTAAAAACTTGTGTTTATTGAATGAAAATTAATTGGTCATTAGTTTTCATTACCTATATGAATTCAAATCGAGATCTGAAAAGGGAGATTTGAATATGCTATAGTTGATTAGACGTAGTTTTAATCTTGAACTCACGATTGCCTGTGTAGCTTTTTAGGTTATTGATCTTAATCTTCCTATGTGATCGAATTTATCATAGAAATATAGAAAATTCTCATTTAGGTTGAGTTTTTATATGTCCTAACCGGAACATAGAACATTTCAGTTAACCTGCTATCTTAACAAGAAGAAGAATCGCTAGTCTTGCATTAATGAATGATATAGTGGATTGTTGATGAGATTGAAAACCCTAATTTCTTTCATTGCTGAATTAAATTCGTGTGTTTTCATTACTACTTCATTTATGCAAATTTACTTTAGTTGTTAATTCGTTAGTTTAGAAATCACCATTTATATTCGTTGGCCAAATAGAAACTAAAAATTAATTAATTGGTACTTGATAAATCAATCTCTGTGGACGATACTCGGTCTTACCAAAATTTATTACAAATTGCGATACGTACACTTGCGTAGCATCTAGAAATACCGCAACAGCATTTCTTCCTGAAGATTCAGGCAAAAATAACTGAAGTTCAATCACTTTTGCCTCAACTTCAGCCACATGTGCATGAACTGCAGATAAAATGTATGAAGTCATGCAAAAATGACTGACGTTCAGCCACATATGGTTGAAATTCGAGCGAACACTGGCTGAATTTTTGTAAAGAAATAATCTTGTGTCTAACTCAATTCAAAAGCTAGCTTGTAGGGTGAGGATTATCCAAGTCCATATAAAGAGTTCATGTTCTCATTCCATATCCGATGTAGGATTCTTAACAATTTCAATCATATGAACTTCAAACATTGTGTCTGAAGTCAGATTTTGTCTAACACTAACTTTAGACACTGTATATATGAAATTGAAAGTAATAGATAGACATAAAGATAAAAATAAACTCAAGTTAAATGACGCATCAAAATCGGGTGTTCGTGCGCTTTCCTCGTCTTGTACGCATTCAAAGCCCATAAGAAGCAGGAAACTGAACTAAACTAGTTGTGTTCCTTATCGTACGCACAACTCGAGGCCTTCATGACTTATTGGGCTAGGGCCTCGTTACTATGACTTGTCAATTCGGCCCAATCGAGACTTTCTTCGGTCAATTGACATGAAAATTTCTAGAAGTCTAGAAGAATGGACTAGCAGCGCGCCACGTCAGTATACATTTTCAGTTAACTCACAAGCCCACAAATCTTTCAACACGTGTTGAGATATAATGGGCCAGTCAATCACTGACTCCATAATCGGCCCAAATTCCTCCCCCTAACCCAAACGCCACGAACAAACACAATCATATCCTTCACTTGTAAACACGACATAAAAAAGAAGGAATTAATATACTTCAAGACAGCTCAACAAAGTCTACAATTAAAAATAATTTTAATCTTTATATTTTATAAAATTTGCTAGTAGAATTATTGTCACAAAATGGTTCTCATATTTTACTTTTCGAAAATTAATTTAACTAATTTTCAGATAAATTTAATATTTTAAAACTAAATTAAATATTAAAAATTATAAAAAAATATATTATAAGTTACTCTTTTTCACATATTAATATGATAAATATATATCTTAAAATATTAATTAAAATTTATATAATTTGACTCTTGAAATACGAAACGTTATAAATATTTTGGGATGAATAAAGTATATAATTAATGTGTATGTTAATTACTGTATAACATGCTTACATCATAATTTTTATATATTAGTATACACTTTTTATGCATTGAATATATACAACAACAAAAAAAAGGATGAATTTATGCAGTGACGAATCCAGAGTACTAGGTAGGAGTTCACGGAAAGTCATTAGCTTTTGTTCAAATCGTTAAATTCACAAATAATTTATAAATATTTAATTATGAACACAGTTATTATTGCTGTCTTTTCAAAAGCCAAAAATCAAACAGGCCAGCAAGGCGCCCATAACAGTTGCTAAATGCTATAAGAGCATATATTAATATGCTTCACTTTCTTCATTGTTCTTGAGCACTCTACTGGTCCATTTTGTAATTCTTTGTGTAGCTGAAAATTTATCTCATAAAATTAAATTGTTTCTAAATATGAAAATATGTTAAATTTTTTTCGACAAACTAATAAGGAAAGTAAGAGATGTTTTTGGGACAGAGGGAGTATGATACAGTTGAATATGTTTTGAATTTGAGCTGATGTAAAATTTCTGTTTTTTTTTCTTAGGTAATTGTAGTTTGGAAATCAACGGTGATCGGAGATGGGGAAGTGCTATCCAACGGTGAACGAAGAGTATCAGAAAGCAGTAGAGAAATGTAAGAGAAAGCTAAGAGGACTCATCGCCGAGAAGAATTGTGCTCCTATTATCCTTCGTCTGGCGTAAGCTCCTATTGTGTTTATAATTGCTTTCTCTGTTTCATGCTAATCAACTTAACTTTAACTTGATCATGGCAGTCAAAATTACCAAAACTTGACGGTCAATTTGTCTTGGTATACCTATGTCTTTTGCAATCCAAGTTCAACTTTTTGATAGTAACAATTTTTAACTTAGTTTAATACTTTTTATTTATTTATTTATAGTAAGCAATTTTGTCACTTAATTTAACTTGGGAGTGGAAGTTTAGTACCGGGAGCGACCTTGAGACAGGCGTGGACGTGATGCTGGTTATTCAGGTCATTTCAAAGAAAAGAAGTTTTAAGTATCTCGGGTCTATTATCCAATGGAATTGAGAGATTGATGACGATGTCACACATCGTATTGGTGTAGGATAGATGAAATTTAAGCTCGCATTTGGAGTCTTATGCGATAAAAAGGTATCATCAAGACTTAAAAGGTAAGTTTTATAGAGTGGTGGTTAGACCGACTATGTTGTATGAGGCGGAGTGTTGGTCAGTCAAGATTTTGCACATCCAAAAGATGAAAGTTGCGGAGATGGATGTGTGGGCATACAAGGAGGGGTATGATTAGAAATGGTGATATCCGGGACAGAGTGAGAGTGGCCTCGGTGGAAGATAAGATGCGCCAAGCGAGGTTGAGATGGTTCGGACATATACAGAGGAGAGGCACAAATGTCTCAGTGCGGAGGTGTGAGAGGTTGGCTATGAACGTGTTCATGAGGGGAGAGGTAGGCCGAAAAAGTATTGGGAAGAGGCGATTAGATGGGATATGGCGCAGGTGCAACTTACTGAGGACATGACCTTAAATAGGGGGTTGTGGAGGACACGGATTACGGTAGAAGGGTAGTAAATAGTTGAACGTAGTTCTGCTTACACTTATATATTGGTAGTTATAGTGTTATTATTGTAGCCCTGCTTAGCCTATCATACTAGTAAGCGCAATATTGTTTTATAATTACATGTTCTTTGATTTCTGCTGTTGTATGTTCTTTCATGTACTTTGTTTATTTTATTTACTTGCATTAGTTACTGCTTCTTTTTTTAAAAATGTTTTATCATTGCGTATTCGCTTTTGTTACTCTCATTTTCATACTATTTTAAATTTCTTGTCTGGGTTTGACCGTTTCTCTTTCTTTTGCTTGTGCTTATGCTTTTTCTTGAGCTGAGGGTGTTTCGAAAACAGTCTCTCTACTTATCAAGGTAGAGGTATGGTCTGCGTACACTCTACCCTTTCCAGACCCACGTTGTGGGATTTCACTGCATATATGTTGTTGTTGTTTAACACTTTTTGTTAATTTTTTGTGACATATGGTCGATCATAATGGACTGAAGTCACTTGACAATTTTGGACAGTGTAAGCATTTGATCAATAACGAATTTTGTTGAGTGGACTCAATAAACTTTACTTCAATACAGGACATGTTTGAACTTCTTTTGTTTGTTACAGATGGCAGTGTTGAGTTATAACAGATTAAATATTAGAAATTTAATTGCTGATATGTTTTCATAGACGTTAGACAAGTGATTGTCACCATTAAGAAAATTTATATTGCAGTGGACTAGTTTTTAGGAGGATAAGATTTATTGCACTGTAGAATGTGATGCTGCCTTACTTTGCATAGTTCACTCCATTATGAGGAGGTTTTCGAAGCAGAGGTTATACATACCTTCTCGTTTCTGATCATCTTTCACTCTTCTGTGCGATATAATGGATTAGAGCGATGAATCGCGAGTGACCTTAGATAACTTCTTTATGCATCTTATGTGAGTCTAGCAAACACTAAGGACAAACAAACTGAAGTCTGTTGGAGATATATACATTGAGTTGGTTCATTCATATGTTGAGTGCTCTTATTACATAAACTCTTAAGTAGTTCTGATGCGCTTTTTTGTTCAGCAACTAACTAAGAATTGTTAGAAGTTCAAGGTTGATGAGAATAAAAGAAAATATAGGAAAACATATCAACTTAGGTTTGTGCACCTTGTCCTTAGTGGCGAGCTCAGTTTTCGGAAGTTAATACTCAATTACTTGTCTTTCAGGTGGCATTCAGCAGGGACATATGATGTCAAAACCAAAACTGGCGGTCCATTCGGGACAATCAGGCACCCTGATGAACTTAAACATGGAGCAAATAATGGTCTTGATATTGCTGTCCGACTTTTGGAGCCAATCAAGGAGCAATTTCCCATCCTATCCTATGCTGACTTTTATCAGGTATAATAGTTCTAAGGCAATGCAAACCTCTGGAGAAAGTCATTACTTTTTGTGTGAATGCATCTAAGTGTCGTGTTTTCTTGGTTCCGTATTGAAGTTGGCTGGAGTAATTGCTGTTGAAGTTACTGGAGGGCCTGATATTCCTTTTCATCCTGGGAGACAGGTTAGTACTAACATGGATTTTCATTTCTCACCTTGCCAGAAAGTTTGGCTATATATTAAATAGTGTTAGTAAATTTGTCTCTTTGGCTTGATAGCCAATTTGAAGATGCAATACATGATTTCATCGTTTTCTGTGTGTTTGTAGTTTCTATTAGCTAAAAAAAGTCACTTTCAAGATTTTCAATATTACCAATATAAAAGCAGAATGTAATCAGAGATTTGTTAGTATGTGGACCTTGCATATGTGCCATTTTTCGTGAAGTAATCTTAGCTTATTTCCATGGCCTATCTGAGAAAAGGGTGAACGAAACTTCAGGATCGCTTCATCTGGGCTACTACTTTGAAATTCACAGACTCACCTTGTTTAGACTAAAGGTAATTCTCCCTCTCAGTGCTACTGTGCTTATATTACCAATGATTACTTTGAGGACTTAGCAACTGTTTACTTGGCATTGGTTTATGAAAGAAATAATCCCCTTGATTATTTTCATTATTTGAATAGGTATATATACAAGATACAAAATATTCCTATTCTATTCCTAAATCTTATTCTACCATAATTCTAACTCTACAATTATGGTAGTGTATATTCCTAATTTAGGTAACAAATACATTACAATATACTACACATATATTTTCCAAATATACAATATTCTTACATTGTCTACTTACCATAAACTACCCAATCCGAGAGCCTCAATCTTGGCAGTAAACCGAGAGCCTTAATAAGGCAATATACACATGTATATTGTGTGTATATTGCCTTATTTAACACACCCCCGCAGTCATATCGGGCGGTCTTCGAACGCTGAGACTGTCCCTAAAATCTTCAAAGAGTACCGAGGGAAGACCCTTTGTAAAGATGTCTGCAACTTGATATCTTGACGGGACATGACATACACGTACCTACCCCGAGTAATCTTTTCACGGACAAAGTGAATGTCCATTTCGATATGCTTAGTGCGTTGGTGCTGAACCGGATTGCCTGAGAGGTAGATGGCACTAACATTATCACAATATACTAAGGTTGCCTTCTGAATGGGGTAATGAAGCTCCAAAAGCAAATTACGTAACCAACATGATTCTGAGACCACATTAGCTACCCCTCGATATTCTGCCTCTGCACTTCAGCGGGATAGAGTCGCCTGACGCTTTGCCGACCAGGAGACCAAGTTGTTGCCAAGGAACATACAATATCCTGACGTAGACCGTCTGCTGTCCGGACAACCACCCCAATCTGCATCTGTGTACGAGACAAGTGTGGATGTAGATGAAGGATACAAGTGCAACCCATAGTCCAGTGTCCCTTGAATATACCGAATGATGCGTTTGATTGCATTCATGTGCTCAACTCTGGGATCATGCATGAATAAACATACTTGCTGAACAGCATACGTAATATCCGGTCTGGTAAAGGTAAGATACTGGAGGGCCCCTGCAAGACTGCGATAGCGGGTCGGGTCCTCGTATGGTGCACCTGCCGCGGCACTAAGCTTGGGTTTTGCATCAACTGGAGTAGAAGTGGACTTACAGGATGACATCCCAGCCCTCTCTATGATCTCAGCAGCATACTTTCGTTGAGACAAAAACAAACCACCTGAATGACGTTTGACAGCAATCCCCAAAAAGTAACTCAAGGGCCCTAAGTCCTTCATAGCAAACTCAGAACTGAGCATGGCCATGATAGACTGGCGCAAGACATCGGAAAAGGCAGTCAAGATGATATCATCCACATACAACAGAATGTAGGCCAATGACGAACCACGGCGGTAGATGAACAAGAAATTATCTGACCTGCTGTGAGTGAACCCAATAGTCGAAACAAAGTCAGCAAACCTCGTATACTAGGCCCGTGGAGACTGCTTAAGCCCATATAAGGACTTCTTCAACAAACAGCCATGATGAGGACGGTTGGGATCCCTGAAACCCAACGGCTGATGCATATAGATTGTTTCCTTGAGATCACAATGTAGAAAAGTATTCTTGACATCCAACTGATGGATAGGCCATGCCTTTGATAGAGCCAAGCTGAGCACAGTGCGAATGGTAGCCGGCTTGACCACCGGACTAAACGTCTCACCACAATCTATCCCAACCTGCTGAGTCTTACCATCACCCACAAGCCGTGCCTTATGTCGAGCAAATGAACCATCTGAATTCTCTTTATGAGCAAAAATTCACATAGACCTGATAACATTAATACCATATGGACGGGGCACCAACTCCCACGTCTTATTATCAATAAGAGCATTGTATTCATCAGTCATAACAATTTTTCAATTAGGGTCATTTAAGGCGGACACAGGATTACGGGGCAAGGGGGATTTAGAAACATTGGAATGTAAATTAAAATGTCTTTTAGGTGTAAAAATACCCCGTTGACTACGAGTGACCGGTCTATGACTCGAGGAAGAATTTAGTGAATTTGCCGGGTTCGGAGACGGGTAGCGTGACGATGGGCTCTTGGCCCAAATTGAGAAATCGGGCAGATTTCGAACAGCCCAGACTTCAGATCGGCCCAATCGCTGAATCGCTTTGGATGGATCGGAAACAAGAATAGAAGAAGGGGTCCAGCCGGCGATGGGTTCACTTGGAGGATTTTGGGTGCAGGATATGTCCGAAAAATGATGAATAATATACGGAGATATACCATCATCCAAAAAATTATACGAACTAGGCTCGGGAGTATGGACTTTAGTAAATGGAAATTGAGTTTCATCAAAAATTACATAGCGATTAATGATGATGTTCTTGGAGGATAAATCAAAACATTTATAACCACGATGATTAGACGGATAACCCAAAAACACACATGGAGTAGACCGGGCCTGAAGTTTGTTAATTGTGGTGGATGGGAATAACGGATAACACAAGCACCCAAAAATTTGAAGATGAGAATAAGACGGATTCTTATTATACAGTATTTGGAGGGGGGAAGATTATGTCAGACCTTTAGAAGGAATTATGTTAAGAAGATATGTGGCAATTTGTAGAGCATGATGCCCAAAATATGGAGGTATGGAGGCATGAATTAAGAGAGTTCGGACAATGTTATTTATGGAACGAATTTTGCGTTCGGCCTTCCCATTTTGTGAAGATGTATGAGGACACGAAAATCGAAAATTGATCCCATTATTAGCACAGAATTCCCGAAACTCCCTATTGTCATACTCTTTCCCATTATCACATTGAATATTTTTTATTTCTCTTTCGAATTGGGTACGAATGAACGCTTATTCGCAATTGGAAACATCCACAAAAATTTAGAATAATCTAAAAAGAGAACATAATATCGATGACCCAATGAACTAAGAATATGAGACGTCCATAGGTCGCTATGAATAATATCAAATGGCATTGAAGTATGAGAATTGGAATCTACAAAAGGCAACTTAACAATTTTTCCTAATGAACAAGATTGACAAAGTGGAGTACGACTCGTACCCTTACAAGAAATAAAGCTATTTTATCTAAAACTGATAAAATAGAAGAGCCCGGATGACCAAGGCGAGCATGCCACAAGGAATGAGAAATGGCTGCAAAGGCTGACGGCAAGGCTTGACTCGATGGACTGAAACCGGGCATGATAGGATAAAGATCCCCCCTACTATCACACCTTATGAGATGACTCCCCGTCTTGAAATCCTTCACAGAGAAACCAAAAGGATCAAATTCAACAGACACAGAATTGTCAGTGGTGAACTTTCGGACATACACTAAATTTTTAATCAATTTGGGGGCATGTAAAGTATTTTTCAAGATAAGGGGTGGATTGGGGGAGACAACGTTTTCTGACCATACCCTAGAATTGGAATAGAATTGGCATTACCAACAATTATCCACTGAGGGGTGCACAAATTGGAATAAGATGAGAGAGTATCTGATTCGGAAGTCATGTGAGTAGTGGCACCGGTGTTCATATACCAATTTGGGTCCGGTTGAGTTAACCCCAATATGTGCATCGCGGCCTCTATATCGGTCTGAGTGGGGCCTGCTGCATGATGGGCTTGCGGAGGTCGGGGCCCAAGTATTTCCGGACGTGACTGAAATGGGCCGTAGCCAGAGCTATTTCTGGGCCCAGCGGCGATGGGCCGCCATCTTGGTTCTTTGGGCCTGGTGTTGGCGACCAGCTGTTCTTGGAATTTGGCGATGGGCTGGCGGCCTGACCTTGCCCATCCCCATCGCCATGGGCCCACCGCTTTGGGACCAGGCGGTGGGCCATCGTTCGCTGGGCGGGGCCCACTCACGCTGGCGACCACCGTAACCGCCGCGTTTGCCCCCGCGATTTTTGTTATTATTCTTGCGATTATTTTTGCCGCCACCTTGGGTACAGTTTTGGCCTGAATTCTCAACAAAACCGAAGAACTTGGGGAGGACGCCATCATGACGACGGTGCTTGCTCTGGTAGCCGCCTTTTTAGCCAAACCGGCTTTTTCCAAAGTAAGCATGGAGCGGACTTGATAAAAGTCGGGAAGAGGGTTGCTTTGACGAAGGAGAGTTCCAACGCCATTATAGGCCTCCGAAAGGCCGGCAACCAATTGTAGAACCAGTCGATTATTTGTAATAGGTGCGCCAACATTACGGAGTTGATCCGCCAACTCCTTGAGTTTCTTGCAATATGCAGAAACGTTTGGAAATTCGTCCATTCGAACTAGAGAGAATTCTTGCTCGAGTGTGACGACACGAGAATGTTGGTTATCTTGGAATATGTCACGCAATCTATTCCAGGCAGCCATAGCCGTGGTATCCGGCTCAATAATCGTCTGGTCAACCGAAATAGTGGAGTATATCCACTGGAGAACGGTAGCATCAAGAGTAATCCATAACTGAGGATCCTCCGCGGGAAGAGGTGTAGCGGGAGGAATGATATGATGGATAACTTGATGGGAGATAGCGTGTATTTTAAGCGATTACGCCGCGTCGCATATTGAACGTTTTCCATTTCAAGTACAATAGGGATACTGTTCTTGACATTAGAAACCATAAGAGCAGGATGATAAGTGTTCTTAGACATATTGAAAGAACAAAGAAGGAGGAAAAATTTAAGAGAGGTTTTTGAGAGCGGAAGACGAGTTTTGGAAGAGAAACCCGAGGGGGGGGTGTCTCGGCCGAAAAAGAGAGGACAAAAGTTGGGAGAGAAAAACTTTTGTTTAGACCTAGTCTCTTGATACCATGAAAGAAATAATCCCTTTGATTATTTTCATTACTTGAATAGGTATATATACAAGATACAAAATATTCCTATTCTATTCCTAAATCTTATTCTACCATAATTCTAACTCTACAATTATGGTAGTGTATATTCCTAATTTAGGTAACAAATACATTACAATATACTACACATATATTTTCTAAATATACAATATTCTTACATTGTCTACTTACCATAAACTACCCAATCCGAGAGCCTCAATCTTGGCAGTAAACCGAGAGCCTTAATAAGGCAATATACACACAATATACATGTGTATATTGCCTTATTTAACAGTATACTGTGAGGACTAGAAATTATATCACAAAGCTCTAGAAATAGGACACAATTTGAAGGGGAAACTTATAAAATAGCATTGTACAGATTAAGGAAATTGCTCGACTTTTTAAGGATAAAAATCTTATAGTAATCTAACTTGTATAAATAAAAAGCTTCTCTCTGCCTCTATTTTTCATGTGTTCACGTCAGGAGAACCAGTAGTGTGCATAAGTGCGTATGGATCCAGGCTTTCTTAAAGCTTATTTCAGTAGCTGTTGTGTTAGAAATATTATATTGGAATGCAATATTGATTGTGAAATAGGCAACTTAGAACTTCTGTATGGATTAATTTTCATCGGCCAATAAGAATGACAATCATTGTTTACTTTCCAGGACAAGACAGAACCACCACCAGAAGGCCGCTTGCCTGACGCCAAAAAAGGTCACTGCTTTCTTCTTTTACTCTTAAGTAGATGAATTGCTCAAACTACACGGTCATCGTGCTTTTTCTTTTGGTTTTCTTCAGGCTCAGACCATCTGAGGGAGGTTTTTGGACACATGGGACTGAGTGATAAAGACATTGTTGCTTTATCTGGTGGTCACACTCTGGTAAGCAGGGAAAACTTGATATAATGTTGCAACCAGTCCTTGAATTTGGCCCTTTTAGAATGTACATTTTTGTATTTACTCCTTCGTATTGTGGTTTCTTGATTCTTTAATCAGGGAAGATGCCACAAAGAACGCTCAGGTTTTGAGGGAGCATGGACCAACAACCCCCTCATATTTGATAACTCCTATTTTAAGTAAGTCTTTGCCTCCCTAGAAATGTCTACTTAACTTTGGCTCCTGAAATCCACATATTCTTTTTTCATGCTAAATCTGTGAATTAACTATTTCTTGGAAACACAAAAGAGAAATAGCCAGTGTTGAAAGACATAATTAATAAATAAAAGTGTGTTCTTTCTAATAGCTTAAGCTTTTAGATGAAATGGTCACACATTTTAACAGTCAGGAGCAGTTGTATACTTGTATAACTCGTACACTGTGCTGTAACTTCTTTGAATGCCAGGGAACTCCTGAATGGAGAGAAAGAAGGTCTCCTCCAGTTACCATCAGACAAAGCACTCCTGGAAGATCCAGTTTTCCGCCCTCTCGTGGAGAAATACGCTGCAGTAAGTAGACTACACCCTATTAGTACTTTTGGGAACATATTTAGCATTTTCAGGCGTTCTTTATTTTATTCGTATAAGCATCGTAGAGTTATTTCCTTTGCAGAAGTTAGTTTTATGAATTTGTTACAATAAATTGTATGAACGTCCATGATATTAGCTCTGATTTCTTCGTATGAAGTTCGAAGCATAACATTTATATGATAATCCTCTTTGCCTAATTTGATGAAAATGTCTTTGTTCTAGGATGAAGATGCCTTCTTCGCTGACTATGCTGAAGCTCATTTGAAGCTCTCAGAGCTTGGGTAAGTTATCTTAATTCCTCCTCCCTCGCTAGCTAGCTACATAATACTAAAAAAGGGTAGGACTAACTACAAAATTCGTCGCTAATCCATTATTAAATAGCCCGTAGCTAAAAGGATTTTTTGATAATTCATCGCTAAACAATCGTTAGTAGAATTAGCGACGAATTTTTGTTGTTTAGTGATAGAAGTTCGTCACTAGTTCCTTGGAGATTGTATTCTTCATGATGGAAGTGTATAGTATATAGACTTATGATTAATGTTTTACACTATCGAGAAATTTTAACATATAACATGAAGGTAATTATACTTTTATCAGGTTATCAAATACTTGTCATAAGAATTTATGTACAATTACTTTATAAGTGACGTGTTTTATAGCGATTGTGTATAGAACTTAAACTCGTTTGTTTTATGTGCACTCAAATTCAGATTTGCAGATGCAGAGTAAGTGTGTGGTGAGAAAGTTGTTTCAATGGTCTCTGGAGATACATCTGGTTCAATCCAAATTTTCATATGTATTCTATGTATCAACTTTATTTTATAGGTTTAAGCTCAACTTTTCCTTATTATATGGATTGAAGGATATTTTTTGGCCGAGTCTAGTATTATAGTATGATCTGACTTGTCTAATTCTGCATTTTTTATTTCTTGTCTCTAGTAGTAATATTTTAAATTTCGCCTTTAAAAGTAATTGGATGAATTATTCTTTTGGTAGCACAGCTTTGTAAATCATTTCCCCGTTAGGCTAATAGATTAAATTTTGCCTTTAAAATGGTTGTATGAATTTTCTTTTGTTGCGTGTAAATTAACCCATTTAACTAGAAAGATGAAATTTAAATAGTAGCATAAAAATAGTTATTTGTGCAAATGTGCTGTTTTAGATGACGAGTCTCCAAGCGAGTTCTCTAAAGCCTGAACTTCTCAACCATGGGTCATAAATTAAACCTTCAACACAATGTCCTAGAGTTTAAAATTTTGAAATCGGGGACATTATATTGAAATTTCACTTGTATAAGTTTGAATTTTCCAATTATCAACCATAAATTTGAATTTCATGATAATGTGTTGGAGTTTAACTTGTATACAATTAAATTCTAGGACCGTACTTGTATGAATTTGAATTGTCAAATACTATTCTAGAGTTTTCACTTTGATATGGATACTATCATAAAACTACATATTATTTTTAAAGGAATATGTCCCTTGATTTTATTGATGAATGATTCACAATATAGGTTACAAGAATATTTACTTTGATACAAACTAGGTAACTAATTAACCTAATTACAAAAGGATTATAATTCTACATAAAATAGGAGATATACAATTAATACAATTAAAGAATGAAATATTGGAAAATATTCTATTACACCCTCGCAGTCGAAGCGGGAGGTTCTCGAACACTGAGACTGACTCGAAAATCATCAAATAGTATGCGCGGAAGTCCTTTGGTGAAGATGTCGGCAATCTGATATCTGGAAGGAATATGAAGGATACGAACTTGACCACGAGCCACTTTTTCGCGAACGAAATGAATGTCCATCTCAATGTGTTTAATGTGCTGATGTTGGACTGGATTGCCGGAAAGATACATCGCACTAATATTATCGCAGTAGATCAGTGTTGCCTTTTGAATCGGGTAGTGAATCTCAAGTAGAAGGTTACAGATCCAACAAGACTCAGAGACGACGTTGGCAACACATCTATATTCTGCTTCTGCACTGGATCGGGATAGTGTAGGTTGCCTTTTGGAAGACCAAGATAATATGTTATTTCCGAGGAAAATGCAATAACCAGACGTAGGCAGTGAGACCAGTGAGCGAAAACCTATATAGATGTAATCCGAAGTGAAGTGTATCGTGGACGTATCGTAGATACGTTTGAGGGAATGCATGTGTGCTTCCGTCAGACTGTGCATGTGCAAGCAGATTTATTACATGGCATAGGTATGTATGGTCTCGTGAATGTGAGGTACTGCAGGGCCCCAGCCAGGCTACGATAGTGAGTCGGGTCTGAATATGAAGGGTCGGAATCATCACTAAGCTTGGAATTAGTGTCTATAGGCGTGCGGGATGGTTTGCAAAATGTCATACCTGCACGGTCAATGATCTCTACGGCGTACTTCTTCTGACATAGAAATAGGCCGCCAAAATGTCGAGTGACAGAGATGCCCAAGAAATAACTTAGAGAGCCAAGATCTTTCATAGCAAACTTAGAGGAAATAAGAGACATAATGGACCGGCAGAGAGCATCAGATGATGTGGTGAGGATGATGTCATCAACATATAATAATAGGTAAGCCATGTATGTACCATTTTTGTAGATGAACATGGAATGATCGGATCTGCTGTGTGAAAATTGATAGAGGAAACATAATCGGTGAACTGCTGGTACCATGCTCGAGGAGTCTATTTTCGTCCATAGAGCGATTTTCGCAACAGACACACATAATCCGGATGAATAGGATCCCTGAAACCCATAGGCTAATGCATATATACCGTTTTATGAAGATCCTCATGTAAGAAGGCATTTTTGACATCAAACTGATGAATCAGCCAAGACTTAGATATGGCAATGCTAAGGACGGTCCGGATGGTTGCGGGCTTTACGATTAGGCTAACTATTTTATCAAAGTCCACTCTCACCTGTTGAGACCTGCCATCACCTACAAGACGAGTTTTGTACCTCTCAAAAGAACCATCAGATTTCTTTTTATGTCTAAAAATCCACATAGAACGAATAATGTTAGCATTAAGTGGACGGTGTACTAGGTCTTAGGTCTTATTATCAATAAGAGTATTATATTCGTCAATCATTGCGGCTTTCCAATTAGGGTCGGACAAGGCATCCTTCGGGTTACGAGAGACAGGGGAAGGGACAACTGAAATGGAAAGGTTAAACAACCATTTAGGTTTATGAATTTCGTGTATGGCACATGTTTTCATGGTCTGAGAGTGTGTCTCGGGATGCGGGATGGGATGGGGGTTTACTGCGGGACTGCCGGGAATAGGAAGAAGGTCAGGGGTGACGGTACTAGTTGGCCAAACCTTGGTTTGCCAAGAGGTGGCTGCGGAATCACCCTGAGGCAAGCTGTTTCAGGCCACCGTCGGTAGAATCGAGTGGGCAGCTAGTCCCGGACTGGCCGAGGTGGTGGCGGGTGCCGGGGTTTGGGACGTCGGACTATGTAAATGGTGAATTAGAAGAGGGTTTAGGCCATCATCTAGGAAGTCGTAGGAATGTCAAGGTAGCGAGTGTAGAAAGGCAAAGGGAAATTGAGACTCATCAAATAGGACATGAAGTGAAATAATAATTTTACGGCTCGACAAGTCATAGCACGAGTAACCACGATGATTGGCATGGTTACCTAAAAACACTCATGGAAAATACTGGGGTTAGAGTTTGTGAGTGGTCGGCTGGAGAGGGTAACAAAGACATCCAAAAATACGCAAGTGTTGGTAGGAGGGGTTCGTACGAAATAGAACTTAAGTGGGCGACCGTTGAGCTAGAGACTTGTTTGGGATTATGTTAAGGACATAGGTGACCATGAAGAGTGCGTAATGCCAGAATTTATGGGGAATTGAGGCGTGAGCAAGTAGGGCACGAATTAGGTTGTTTATGGTTTAAATTTTCCGTTCGGCTTTACGATTTTGGGAGGATGTGTGAGGGCAGGAAAAATGAAAGGTAAGACCATTTTGGAGCAAAACTGTTTGAATTGGTTATTATCGAATTTTCTACCATTGTCACATTGAAAACATTTAATGCTCTTTTCAAATTGTGTTTTTATGAAATCACTAAATGAAAAAAAAAATGGGGTAGACCTGTGATTTATTTCCAATTGAAAAAGCCCATAGAAAGTCGGAATAATCGTCCAAAAATAACACATAATATCGATGGTCAGTTGTACTCAAAATAGGGGATGTCCACAAATCACTATGTATGATATCAAAAGGCATTAAAGTACAATTTATGGATGCGGAAAATGGTAATTTGACATGTTTTCCAAAAATGCAAGATTCACATATATCAGTCCTAGAAATACGGTTGCAATTAATAAAATTATTTTTCCTAAGGGAGTGTAAAACAGAGTCTCCCGGATGTCCTAATCTAGAATTTCATAAGGAAGACGAAAGAGTAGCAAAGGTTGAGGGAACTGAGGCTGGATTGCTGACGGCGTTTGAAATAGGTTAGAGATCTCCGGTGCTGTCACATCTCATTATTCGTATCCCTGTCATAAAATCCTTTACATTAAAACTAAAAGGAACAAAGTCAAGGGAAACCTAATTGTCAGTTGTGAAACATCGCACGAAGATTATATTCTTAATCAGTTTAGGGGCATGTATGACATTTTTTAAGATTAATGGTGGATGTGGTGGGGATAGGGATGAATGACCATAACCACAGATGGGAATGCCTTGTCCACTACCAACAATAATATTTCGATTTAAATTACTCAAATTGGAATAAGACGAGAGAGTACCTTGTGATGCCGTCATGTGAGATGTGTCGCCTGTGTCCATATACCAAATTTTGTCTGGAGTGTTGAGTGACATTGTGCTTATAGCTGACTCAATGTCAGTCGATAGCGGAGAGGCTTGTGCTGTGTAGGCCTGTTGTGGATGCGGGCTAAGTATGCCAGGTTGGGCTTGTCGATTCTGAGGTGGAGTCCACGAGGATGTCGTATATGGGCAAGGAGGGGAGAACCATGACGGTGGGACCAAGCAGCCCAAGGCGGGTAAGCAGCCCATGTTAGAGGCTGCTGCCACTATCGCGGTCACCGCTGGTTGTTTCCTATCGGCGAGGACTGCCCCTTCACGCCGCCGTTGTTGTCGGAATATCTTTCGCTCTTGCCGGACTGCCTACTCCGGCGGTTGTTACGAGAGGAAGTGAACTATTGCGGGTCCTCTGGCCGACGGTTCTTGTTGCCGGACCGCGAGACCCTATCGTCGGCGGAGGGCCCTACGGTGGTGGTGAGGGAGACGTCGGTAATGCTGGGTCGAGTGGTGTTGCGCTTAATTTTTTGGGTTTCCTCAAGGATGAGCTTCGACCCTCATAAAATGGAGGTAACGTCGTACATTGCTGAAGGATGGTGGCAACGCCGTCATATGATTCGTTCAAACCTGCAATGAGTTGCATGACCAATCGCTGATTAGTGACTGGCGCCGACGTTAGAGAGTTGGTCGGCAAGCATCTTGAGTTCTTGACAATAGGCAGACACGTTTGGAAAATCATCCTGATGAACACCCTTGAACTGATTTTCAAGGTATAACGCTTGTTGAGTTTTGTTGTCGTGGAAAATACTATCCAAACGTTCTCACGTTTGGCGGGCAGTGGCATCAGTCTCAATGATGGTATGCAACAGATCATTAGATTTCGTGTCGTATATCCGCTGGAGGACGGCTGCGTCCAAACGAGACCAGAGTGCATCATCATAAATCAAAGTCGATGGTACGTCTGTGGACTTCGGCGTGGGAGGGATGATGTGGTCGATAACTTCGTAAACATGACAATGGATCTTAAAAAGCTCTGCCCACGAGGAGTATTGATCATTTTCCATCTCAAGAGTCACATGAATGAAGTTTTTGATGTTGTTTACGGCAAGTGCCGGATGGAATTTGATTTTGTCAGCCATGGAAGAGGAAATTTAGGAAGAAGATGGAGGGAGAATGGCCGGAAAAACTAGGGTTCCGTCGTGGGGGAAATATGGGGGGCAGCCGAGAGAGGTCGGCGGCTAGGGTTCCGACATGGGCTAGGTGCCGACATGGAAAAAAAGGTGGCGGCCGAAAAGGTGTATTGGCGGCTAGGGTAGGGTTTGTAGTTTTAGGCTACTGATACCATAAAGAAATATATTCCTTGGTTTTATTGATGAATGATTTACAATATATATAAGGTTACAAGAATATTTAATTTGATACAAACTAGGTAACTAATTAACCTAATTACAAAAGGATTATAATTCTACATAAAATAAGAGATTTACAATTAATACAATTAATAAAAAAATATTAAGAAATATTCTATTAGTTTTGTCAAGTAACACCCACTAAATTACTCCATTATATCTTCTTTATACATTTTGAACTAAACTTATCCCATTAAAACCTATGAAATTATCACATTATTTTCTTAGGTATCATTCAAGAAAGTACTCAACTGAGATTTTCTTAGTATATTTAAAACTGTAATTTTGCAAGTACGGCCATGAATTGAAACACACCGATGAACTATCAAATAAAGGCGAACTAATATTAAAATATAGCAAAGAATGTCCAATATCACTATGTCTTCAGGACAGTGAAGTTGTAAATATTGGACTCATATATCCTAAAATTTAACTTGTAAAAGTTGACATTTCGGAATAGTATATTTGAAGTAAAACTTCTACAAGTGAAACTCCCTAATAATCCTGGAGTTCCAAAAGAATAAGAAAAAGAAGATCATGCATTCCTTCATGGGTACCATAGCTTTTTGACACCGCTATTTAACCTTTATCCAATTTTAATAAATTATTTTGTACGTCTAACTTTGTAATAACTTCGTATATGTGGTGTTTGAAGTCAGACAAAATATCTGAAGATCATGCATTCCTTCAAGCAGAAATATTTGAACTTCAGATAATTCGTGTCTGAACCTTAGGTAAATTGATTGAATCTAGTCATATATGATTGAAGTTCATGCAAAATTGATTGAAATTCAACCATATAATCGCAAATCTAACAAAAGTAATTGTACTTCAATTGTACGCGCTTGAACTTTAGTCTTGTGGAACTTCAAACATCTTATCTATAGTTTTCCGCATGTCTAAAATTATTCAGAAGAAAATAATTAAATTGACAAGTTTTTACTCACTACCAATATGACTTGATTCTGTTCACTTCGACTACATGTTTGAACCGACTTCAATGGGTGTCTTGACTCTCTGTAGTCAAAGTGCTCCAACACCCGACAAAGTTTGGTTGAAGTCCAATTAAAAAATATCCTACAATAAAATTAATGCCACTACATACAAATAGTAAACGGCCCCCTCTAGGATTTTTCCTTCTTTCTTCTTGGGACAAGAACTTCAACTAAAAAAAATTTAGTTTGGATTTGACAAAATACTAACTTAAGTATAAATATGACATTTTGATGCACTAAACTTGTAAAGAAAGTGATTTTTCTGATCAATTACAGTTTAAATTTATCAGTGAATTTTTCATTTTATTAGGAGCTTTTCAAAGAAATAGTTTTGTAGCCACATTAATAGCGCATATGATGATTTTAGGCGTGGATTATTCCCTTTGACTATATAATCTCGAAGTTTTTGAAAATTTAGAGCCTAACTTCCTCTATAAATCCTTTGATAAAGAATAATCCTACAAAATGATCTAATGTGTTGTATTTATAACCGATGTTTCGTTGTATACGAGCCCAAAAAGGGGTTTCCTTTTACGGAGGAAAAATATAAACGTCTTTTTGGTATGATTTTAAAAGTTCCTATTATTTGGATGTTAAAATAATATTTGTCCTTACACATATACTTAGACACTAAGGAATACATACGTAGAAAATTGTGAATATTCAAACACTATGCCAATTTGAAAGTTGATAAGCTGGTAAAGCAAAAAAAGCAGATGAAAGAAAAACAAGAGAGAAAAGGAGAAGATTAGTTTTTCTTTCTTTCTTTCTGTAAAGCGATAAACAAAAAGGTTTCAATTACACACTTTGATAACTAAAAAGTCAAGGTCAAAGTGTATCAGAAAGATTAATCAGGAAGGAAACACTGAGTCGAGAGACGACTCTCTTTATTTAAGATAAAATTGTCCCGTATAGATGTTTTAACGGTATTGGACAATAGTCTCCCAAGATAAATAGGAACAACCAACAATGCAAAGCTAGTAATGTTGATTCCGGCGAAGAAAAAGAATATTGAACAGATTGCAAAGAGAGGAGAGGATTTTCTATTTTTTTTTCTTCCCTTTGAACTGAACAGTAATGTTCAATTTATAGATGAAGAAGATGGCGGATTCTGACGGTTGAAGTGAGATTCGTTGGCTGGCGCCGTTTGGAGAAGATAGAGTCGTTGCAACGTTTTCGAAATCTTCAGGGACCAAAGTGTAAATAAAAAATATTTCGGTGACCAAAAGACAATTCCGGAAGAAAGCCCATGGCCCAAGACCCGTGACCCCACCCGGACAGGCAGGCGGCGGCGACGCGCGTAGGGCTTAGCCCCGAACCCAAGCTCACCTAGGTCCTCCCCCTTCTAAAAACTCGGGTCACCCATTGGGGTCCCAAACCCTTACTCAAAACTATAGTTCATATAGTCCTCAATCCTTCCATATTCAACCGATGTGGGAGTTCTATTATTTGGTCAAACCAATCCATCTATTTGTGTCTCAAACACCTTACTTTGTGCATCAATATCTCTTTCATTCCTCAACGAAATTTGACGATACTTTGCACTAATATCATCTACACATTTAGTATATTAGGCATGTGCGAAGAAATAATGTTTCCGACATGCGGGGCTCATGTGTTTAAGTCATTAAAGATGAAAAAAACTCAACCCCATATAGTTAAATTTCAAACAATCCTCTCTTGAAATAGAATTGGTGCACCCGAGGTGACAAAATTCCGCAATCTTTCAGCGGAAAGATATTGTATCAGGAAAGGTAGCTTTCGGCTTTGAACCTTCCTTAGTCGATTACCATCGGATTTTACTTACTGCGCGGTGAGCGTGATGTCTTGAACCGTCAGTGTTTAGTGTAAACCAAGACAATGATATCAACACAATAAGTCCATTTATTCATTTATTCTTATAGTTTTATCCGTTGTGGCCATGGACAACTCTTGGATTCTTAAGTGCGTACATTTGAAGCGGCATGTCTTCACACTTAAATAGGTGATCTCTATTAGGTATCCTGCTATACCCACTCGCAAGTGTTAGGAATCATTAAAAGTTTTAGAAACTTATCATTTACCATTTATGTAGGTAGTACTTAATGTCTATCGCGGGAACAACCTTGGAATTATAAGAATAATAATCTGAAGTGCTCTTACTTCCAGTGAAGCGCTAAAACTGAACCTCTACAGTTTAGTTTTCCCATTGAACCAAAATTCTTGGGATCTCCAATCAGTAAAGTTGGGTTACCACCATAAAGATTCTTATTATTTGGGTTTTAAGCACATTCCCCTAGACATACAGAATATTTAATCTTTGGGTAAGCCTTTAGGTAATGAATCTGCTATGTTATCATTTGATTTGACGTAATCAATGGAAATGACACTCATAGTGATCAACTGCCTAACGGTCTTATGTCTCCGACGAATATGTCTAGACTTGTCGTTATACATACTATTTTGTGCCCTTCCTAAAGCTGATTGGTTGTCACAATGAATCGTCACTGAAGGTACCGGTTTATCCCAGCAAGGGATATCCTCTAAGAAGTCGTGAATTCATTCTACTTCTTGTCCTGCTATGTCCAAAGAAATAAACTCCGATTCCATGGTGGATCGGGCGATGCATGTTTTCTTAGAGGACTTCCAAGACACAGCCCCACCACCAATTGTAAAAATATGCCCACTGGTGGATTTGGTGTTCTTTATGTCCGATATCCAGTTTGTCTCACCGTATCCTTCCAATACGACTGGATATCCATAATAATGTAATCCATAAGTCAGCGAATATTTTAGATATCGTAGTATCCGATTTAACGCCTTCCAGTGATCAATTCTAGGATTACGAGTAAACCTAGCCAACTTATTGACTAGATAAGCGATATCGGGTCGGGTGCAGTTTGTAATGTACATTAAACTACCAATGACCTGCGCATATCACTCTTGGGATACGAGTGCACCACGATTCTTATCAATTATATGATTCATATCCATTGGTGACTTCATAGGGGGACTGTCAAATACATCAAAATTTCTCAAAACATCTTCAATGTAATGAGATTGAGATAAGACCAGTCCGTTAGATGTCTTAGAAATATTAACTCCTAAGATTACATCTGCAATACCCATATCTTTCACGTCGAAACATTGTCTCAACATATTCTTGGTTTCCAGGATCAAGTGTAGACTACTTCCGGTGATGAGCATGTCATCTACGTAAAGGCATATCATGACAAATGAGTCAGAGTTCCCTTTAATATAGATATATTTAGGACATTCATTTATAGAGAAACCTTTTGATAATAAAGTATTATCAAACTTTTCATGCCATTGTTTCGGGGCTTGTTTGAGTTCGTACAGAGACTTAACCAGTCGACATACTTTCTTTTGTTGTCCTAAAACCACATACCCCTCGGGTTGTTCCATGTATATTTCCTCTTCCAACTCTCCATTTAGGAAGATTGTCTTAACATCCATTTGATGTATCTCAAGGTCACTCAAAGTTGCAATGGCTATGAATATTCTTATAGACGTTAATCTAGACATAAGGGAGTATGTGTCGAAGTAATCGAGGCCTTCCTTTTGTCTATAGCCTTTGACTACTAATTTGGCCTTATACTAGTCAATAGTTCCATATGCATTGTACTTTCTTTTGAGTATCCACTTACAACCCAAATGTTTGCTTCCTGGAGGAAAATCAATAATTTCTTAAGTATGGTTTTTCATAATGGAATCTATTTCGCTTTCTATAACTTCTTTCCAAAGTGGTGCTTCTGGAGTTGACAATGCTTCCTTAATTGTCCTTGGTTCACTTTCAACCATATAGGTTAGAAAATCTGGACCAAATGTTTTGTCTTTTTTGGCCCTTTTATTCCGTATGGGTTCAACCTCTGGAACTCCTAAGTTCTGTAGATCTGGAACATTAAGTTTCGGATAGTCAGTAACTTCTGAGTCTTGTAGATCTGGAATGTCTAGTTCTGGATAATCAGAAACTCCCGAGTCTTGTTGATTTTGAACATTTTGTTGATAACTTCGTTTGCGCGAAATTATTTCTTTTTCCTTTCGAGGAAAGATCTGTTCAAAGAATTCAGCATTCCTTGATTCCATGATCGTACCCTCGGGGATATCAGGTATCTCCGACTTATACACTAAGAAGTAGAAATGGCAGTGGATCATGAACCCGGTCCGGATCCGGTGGATCCAGATCCATTTTATAGGATATGAATCTTCAAAATTTGGACCCGACGGATCCGGATCGGACCCGGATCCGTTTCTGACGGATCTGGATCTGGATCTTGTATTTGAGATCCGTATCCAGTCCAGATCTAAACAGTTGATCCATTTTGTATTAAATATATATATAACCTAGAATGTAATTTTATAAATATTTTTTTTAAAATTTATCATAATTTCTGTATTTTAAAATTTTGATTTGGACTTTATTTTTTAAATGATCCATACGTTTAGGATAGGAAACGATGATGCTTGCGAGCCTTTTATGTTCAGGGTTTGTCCTGATTCTTAGCGCATTCTAGTTTTTTCTTGAATTAATGGTTCAGCGAAAAAAATGAAATTTTATGGGGAACGAAGCTGAAAATAGAAACAGTCATTTTCTTATTTTTCTTTTCTGAATTATTTGGTATTGTCTTGACCATTTCATAGTTTTGTGTCTAATAGACACAATTTGAATAGAGTTTGAGAATCTAATAGGTCTCGGGTTTAGTTTAAGTGTCCTAACGAAAAATTGAGATAAGTTTAAGACACTGTATATATATTCCGTCTAAATTTTTTATGGAATCCGGCACATATTATTTATGTTAAATCCCGTAAAGAACTTATGCTTTCATTTGAGGGAATAAAAATTAAAGACCATTACAAATTAAGGATGATGAATAAGGATTAAAGGTTCCTGTTTCTTCTTAATTATCAAATTTGATGTCTTTTCGGTAATTTCATCTTATTTATAGTAAATTCTGTTTTGTACAGTCTAATTTGGTGTTGTGTTGATGATCTATGTTAACTGACGCAAGATCAACTAAAAGTTTGATGAATATGATTTTAAACTATTAGGATTGAATTGTACCTTTGCCTCGTAATTGCATTATTCTCTATGTGATGCATGATTAGGAAATATTCTTATGTTGCTTTTGTTGGGTTACAAGGATTTGCAAGAAACGAAAATTACAACTAACTTCTTATGTAAGAATTGAAATTACAATTCAACTAGAAAACTGAAAATTACAATATAACAACAAAACTGAAATTACAATATTTGTTAAACAAGAAGACCGGAAACTGCTTTGATTTTTGCTGAGTCGAGTGTGGCACTCTGTCCTTAAGACAATAATGCCCCGTATGTATCCTTTATACGTCCCGGACAATTCGTCTCCCAAGATAAAACAGCAATGGAACAATTGAGCAAAGGAAACTCAAGAGCTACCGTGAAGAATATTGAATAATGAAATGATGCTAGGAAGTTATAGGAAGAACTGATTTTCTGGTTGTATATTTTCGTGTATATCAAGTGTATTTTTCTGTACCTCAACAATGGTGTAAGGGGTGTTAATATAGGTGAGGGAGGGCTGTTTAATCGCCCCATAATGACCATTATTGGCCAAATAATGGCCATTATGGAGGTAGTAAAGCCACCAAAATAAATAGTGAAAGACCAACGGATTTGGCCATTATAGGAGGAGTAATTAGCCAAAATAAATGGCTGAATTGAGTCTTTGGACGTTTACATTCTGTCTGCCAAATCGAATTTCGAAAACTTCAGGACCAAAGCGTACATCTTGAAACTTCAGGACCAAAGCTGTACATCTTGAAACTTCAGGGACCGAATCGTACATCTAAAAGAATTACGGTCCAAACTGTACATCTCAAGCTTACGGGATCAAGCTGTATTTACGAAAAAGTTCTTTGGCCCAAAAGATAATATCGAAGGCCCACACCACACCAGCGATTCGTGAACACGAGAACCGAACCGGGCCGGACGGGCGGGCGGCGACGGCGGCAGGCGTGTGGTCTTTCCTCGAACCGAACCACATCTAGGTCCTCCCTCCTTTAAACACATGGGATACCCCTTGGGGTCCCAAACCCCAAACCAATTTCGAGTCTTATATACACAACAATTCTTTCTTCCTCTACCGATGAGGGAGAATTGAACACAACACCACACTTTCCATGCTTCAAACACCTTACTTCGTGGACCAATATCTCTTTCATTTCTCAATGAAATTTGACGATTCTTGGCCCTACGGTTATCTACGTACTTAGTAGATCATGAATGTGTGAAGAACCGAATTCTCCAACATACGTAACACTAGTGTTTAAGACGTTAAAGTTGGTCGGTCGCAACTCCCGCCAAAGGCAAATTTCCAACAATCCCCTCTTGAAAGAGATTTTGGCGCACTCACATAGTGCCTTTTTCATTTCCAGCAATATTTCAGCGGACCAATGTTGCATAAGGAGAGGTAGCATCAACTTTGAACCTTCCATAGTTGAATACCATCGGACTTACTTACAGCGCGGTGAACGTGATGTCTTGAACCGTCATTGTTTAGTGTAAGCCAAGTCAATGGTACTAACACAACAAATTCCCTTACTCTCTTCTTCGTAATGTTTTATCCGTTTTGGCCATGGAACACGTCTTGGATTCTTAAGTGCGTTCATTTTGAGGCGGCCCGTCCTCGCACTTAAATAGGTGGTCTCCTACAAGGTATCCTGCTATACCCCACTTCACAAGTGTTAGGAACCATTAAAAGTTTCCCAAGAACCTAACCTCAACTGTTGAGGATCATTACAGGTTTTGAAAACTTAACCTTTACCCATACTGCAGATAGCACTTAACGTCTATCGCGGGAACGGCTTTGGATTTGGTGTTTCTTTTCAGAAATCACTATCCGAAGTGCTCATACTTCCACCGGCGGTCAATCGAACCTTTACAACCGTTTTCCCATTGAACCAAATTACCGGGATCTCGGTTCGTAAGGTTGGGTTACCTTTGTATTGGTCCTTATATTTTGGGTTTTAAGCCCATTCCACAAACAGGCAAGCCATCGATCCTTGAGTAGGCCCTTTGTCAATGGGTCTGCTATATTATCCTTTGACTTGATGTAATCAATGGATATTATACCCGTGGTGATCAGTTGCCTAACGGTCTTATGCCTCCGTCGAATATGACGAGACTTGCCGTTGTACATAGTATTCCGTGCCCTTCCTAGAGCCGATTGACTGTCGCAGTGGATCATTACCGAAGGTACTGGTTTGTTCCAACACGGAACATCCTCTAAGAAGTCATGAAGCCACTCAGCTTCTTCTCCTGCTTTGTCTAAAGCGATAAACTCCAATTCCATTGTGGATCGGGCGATGCAAGTTTGCTTAGAGGATTTCCAAGACCACGGCCCACCAATTGTAAATACATACCCATTTGGTGGACTTGGTGTTCTCTATATCGAGATATCCGGTTTGCATCACTTGCCCTTCTAGTACAATTTGGATATCTCGAATAGTGCAGCCCGTAATTTAACGTGTATTTCAGGTATTGTAATACCCGATTCAACGCCTTCCAGTGATTATCACTCGGATTACGGGTGAACCTAGCCAACTTATTGATTGCGTAAGCAATATCAGGTCGGGTGCAGTTTGTTATATACATCAAACTACCGATCACCTGTGCATATCGCTCCTGGTATACAGGTGCACCAAGATTTTTATCAAGCTTTTGATTTGTATCCATTGGTGACTTTATCGGTGAACTGTCTAACATCTCGAACTTTCTCAAAACATCCTCGATGTAGTGAGACTGAGATAAGACCAGTCCGTCAGACGTCATAGAGATTTTAATCCCTAAGATGACATCTGCGATACCCATATCCTTCATGTCGAAGAATTGTTTCAATATGTTCTTAGTCTCTAGGATTACCCTAGGACTGCTTCCTGTGATTAACATGTCGTCTACATACAGACATATCATAACAAATGAGTCAGAGTTACCTTTCGTGTAAACATATTTATCACACTCATTAATGGCGAACCCTTTCGATAGTGGAGTACTATCAAATTTTTCGTGCCATTGTTTCGGGGCTTGTTTCAGCCCGTACAGAGATTTGACAAGTCTACAGACTTTCTTCTCTTGCCCTTGAACCACATACCCCTCGGGTTGGTCCATATAAATTTCTTCTTCCAAATCACCGTTTAGGAAGGCTGTCTTGACGTCCATTTGGTGTATCTCAAGGTCACGCAAAGCTGCGATCGCAATGAATACCCGTATGGATGTCATCCGGGATACCGGGGAGTAGGTATCAAAGTAGTCAAAGCCTTCTGTTTGCCGATAGACCTTGACTACCAACCTGGCTTTGTACTTGTCTATAGACCCATCTGCTTTGTATTTCCGTTTGAGTATCCATTTACACCCCAACGGTTTATTTCTCGGAGGAAGATCAACCAACTCTCACGTATGGTTATGCAAAATGTAGCCTATTTCACTCTCAATAGATTCTTTCCAGAGCGGTGCTTCTGGAGTTGACAACGCCTGAGCAATTGTCCTAGGTTCATCATTAACCATATAAGCTACAAAGTCAGGACCAAAGGATTTATCCTTCCTGGCCCTTTTACTTCGCCTTAGATCCATCTCTGGAGTCCCCAAGTTCTGAGAATCTGGAACACTAGATTCCGGATGTTCAGCCACCTCGAGATTCGCTAGATCTGAACCATTCATATCCGGGCAGTCAAGGACTCCCGGTTCTTGAGAGCTTTGTGCATAACTTCGTTTGCGAGAGGTTATGTCTTTCTCCTTTCTAGGAAAGGTACTTTCAAATAATAGAGCATTCCTTGATTCCATTATTGTACCCTGGTGGATATCTGGAATATCTGACTTATGCACTAAGAAGCGATAAGCACTACTGTTATTTGCATATCCGATGAATATGCAATCTACAGTCTTAGGCCAAATCTTGACCTACTTTGGCTTGGGTACTTCAACATTTGTCAAACAACCCCACACCTTAAAATATTTGTAGGTGGGTTTCTTTCCCTTCCATGATTCATATGGAGTTTTGTCCTTACCCTTATGTGGGACTCTGTTAAGAATCGTATTAGCGGTAAGGACGGCTTCTCCCCACATGTTTTGGGGAAGACCGGAATTGATAAGCAAGGCATTCATCATTTCCTTTAATGTGCGGTTCTTACGTTCCGCCACACCGTTTGATTGAGGTGAGTATGGAGTCGTCGTTTGATGAATAATGCCTTCTTGGGCACAGTATTCCTCAAAAGGCGCTACATATTCTCCCCCTCTATCGCTACGAATGGATTTAATCCGTAGGCTCAGTTGGTTCTCAACTTCTGCTTTGTAACTTCGGAACGCTTCAAAGGCTTCATCCTTACTTTTCAACAAGTAAAGGTAACAATACCTTGTGCTATCATCTATAAATGTCACAAAGTACCCGTTTCCCCCTCTAGTTTGTGCAAACTTCAAATCACATATATCTGTGTGAATAAGTTCTAGAGGAGCGGTATTCCTTTCGACGGATCGAAAAGGAAGCTTAGTAAGTTTTGCCTCTACGCACACCTCACACTTATGTTGAGAGTTTACGTCGATAGACGGCAACAACTCCATCTTTACTAGCCTTTGAATAGACTTGTAGTTAACGTGTCCTAATCTATGATGCCATAAATTAGAAGACTCAAGCAAATAAGAAGAAGGTTCAACTTTATTTCCTTGACGCAATACAGACATGGCATTCACTTTGAAGAGGCCTTCACAGACGAAGCCCCTCCCCACAAATGTGCCATTTTTAGTGAGTACAAACTTATTTGATTCAAACACTAGCCTAAAACCAAAGATTAACCAATAAAGGTCCGTAAACTAGATTTCTTCTAATCTCTGGGACGTGCATCACTTCATTCAGTGAGTTCCTTGCCGGAAGTCATCTTCAGGACCACATTTCCAACCCCTAGCACGTCCGAGAGCGTTGTTGCCCATGAACAACTTCTTGCTCGGAGACCGGAGTGTACGTGGAGAAGGCATCTTTGTTGGAACAGATGTGTCTTGTTGCACTGTGGTCCACCCACCATGCATCGGATTCTCAACCAAGTTGGCTTCTAGCACCACGGAGAGATCCTCAATCATGTCATCCAGGAGCGTGTCCTTGACGACGTTAGCTTGAGCCTTGCCTTCGACTTAGCTTTACTGTTGTTGCTCAGTCTTGAGCTTGCGGCATTCCTTGATCCTATGACCAGGTTTCCTTGATGATGGCGATTACCTCACGAGCGTCTCCGCTGCGGGGGCTTTGCCGTCTTTGTGAAACTTCCGCTTGTTGCTTGTTTTCCCTTTGGCCTCAGCCAGATTTGCCTTTGCCTCAGCATGTTGTCTACCCTTTGGCAAGGTCTTCTTATTATCTTCCTGGATTTGCAGTTTGATAACAAGCTCTTCAAAGGTCATCTCATTTGTCTTGAGTTTCAAGTAACTCATAAACTCATTCCATGAAGGAGGTAACTTTTCAATCAGTGATGCAACCAAAAACTGCTCGTTTGGCTTCAGTCCTTCCAAATCCAGATGATGTAAAATCATTTGGAATTCCTGGACTTGGGACATCACTGTCTTGCTGTCCACCATTTGGAATTTTAGAAATTTCCCAACGATGAACTTCTTAGTACCCGCATCTTGTGCGTTGTACTTCTTTTGCAGTTTTTCCCAGAGCTCTTTGGTGGTGCCAACGGTAGAATATATCGTGTAGAGAGGGCCTGCCAAGCAGTTCAGTATATAGTTCTTGCACATGAAATCGCTATGATTGCACGCATCACGAACCATCTTCATGCCGTTAACGACATGGATACCGAGGCCCCCTTCACCCGTTTCAGCAGGCGAAGAGTCCATTTCATCTCCAGCTTGTGGAGGATCTTCCGTAAGGAACCGGGCCATGCCCATTACTGTTAAGTAGAACAGCATCTTTTGCTGCCATCTTTTAAATTCTGATCCCATGAACTTTTCAGGGCGATCATGGTGGTGTGAAGAAGAGGGAGCTCCAAAGTCGGAAGGCGGCGGTGTTATCGCCTTGAACAAAGATAGCGGCAGCGGCATATGAAAGCGGCGGGTTATCGCCTTGGCCAAGATGGCAGTGGGGAAGGCAGCAACGTTGCCTCGAGAGGCAGCAGCAGTAGCAGCAACATCGGTCATATTTCCATCAATGTTATTGTAGTTACCGTAAGCAAAATATTGTCTTAAGTTGTTGGTTTACAAGGATTTGCAAGAAACGGAAATTACAAGTAACTGCTTATGTAAGAATTGAAATTACAATTCAACTAGAAAACTGAAAATTACAATATAACAACAAAACTGAAATTACAATATTTGTTAAACAAGAAGACCGAAAACTGCTTTGATTTTTGCTGAGTCGAGTGTGGCACTCTGTCCTTAAGACAATATTGCCCCGTATGTATCCTTTATACGTCCCGGACAATTCGTCTCCCAAGATAAAACAACAATGGAACAATTGAGCAAAGGAAACTCAAGAGCTACCGTGAAGAATATTGAATAATGAAATGATGCTAGGAAGTTATAGGAAGAACTGATTTTCTGGTTGTATATTTTCGTGTATATCAAGTGTATTTTTCTGTACCTCAACAACGGTGTAAGGGGTGTTTATATAGGTGAGAGAAGGCTGTTTAATTGCCCCCATAACAGCCATTATTGGCCAAATAATGGCCATTATGGAGGTAGTAAAGCCACCAAAATAAATGGTGAAAGACCAACGGATTTGGCCATTATAGGAGGAGTAATTCAGCCAAAATAAATGGCTGAATTGAGTGCTGGACGTTTCTGTTCCTGTCTGCCGAAATTCTGAATTTCTAAAAACTTCAGGGACCAAACTGTATATCTTGAAACTTCAGGGACCAAACTATACATCTGTACATCTTGAACACGTGAACACGTGAACACGTGAACCCGTTAACCCGTTAACCCGAGAACCCGGAACCCGGAACCCGGAACCCGAAACCGAAACCGGACAGGACGGGCGGGCGGCGGCGGCGCGCGTGTGGTCTTTCCTCGAACCGAAGCACATCTAGGTCCTCCCTCCTTTAAACACATGGGATACCCCTTGGGGTCCCAAACCCCAAACCAATTTCGAGTCTTATATACACAACAATTCTTTCTTCCTCTACCGATGAGGGAGAATTGAACACAACACCACACTTTCCATGCTTCAAACACCTCACTTCGTGGACCAATATCTCTTTCATTTCTCAATGAAATTTGACGATTCTTGGCCCTACGGTTATCTACGTACTTAGTAGATCATGCATATGTGAAGAACTGAATTCTCCAACATACGTAACACTAGTGTTTAAGCCGTTAAAGTTGGTCGGTCGCAACTCCCGCCAAAGGCAAATTTCCAACAGCTTTTTGTTAATTAGGTTTAGCTAATAACATAGAATTAGTTAATAATCTTTCAGGTACTGGTTCAGTGTTAGGTCAATGAAATACGGTATGTATTTAGCAAATGTTTATCAATGAAGTGAAAAAAGTGAAAAAAGTTTCAATCATTTTTTTCAATTAGATTGATTTCATTTTGTCAAAAAAGTTTCAACAGGTGGGAATATTATTCAAGGCAAAAAAAATTTACATGTGGATTCAGATCCGATCCGTGGACTCGGTGGATCCGATGGATTCGGATTTGGATCTGATTTTTATGGACCCGATGGATTTGGATCCAGGTATAAAAATGGATCTGGATCTAGTAGGATCCGGTCCAGATCCGATCCGTTGCCATCCCTACTAAGAAGCGATAAGCACTATTGTTATTTGCATATTCGATGAATAAGCAATCTACAGTCTTAGGTCCAATTTTGACCTGTTTTGATTTAGGTACTTCGACATTTGCCAAACATCCCCATACTTTCAAATATTTATAAGTGGGTTTCTTTACTTTCCGAGATTCATATGGAGTTTTATCCTTACGCTTATGCGGAACTCTATTGAGAATTGTATTAGCGGTAAGAATCACTTCGCCCCACATGTTTTGAGCTAAATCGGAATTGATAAGTAAACCATTCATCATTTCCTTTAACGTATGATTTTTGCGCTCGGCAATACCGTTAGACTGAGGTGAGTAAGGAGCGGTCGTTTGATGAACTATGCCGAATTGAGCACAATATTCTTTAAATGGTGCTACGTATTCTCCCCATCTATCACTACGAATCGCCTTGATCCGTAGGTTTAGTTGATTTTCAACTTCTGCTTTATAACGTTTAAATGCTTAAAACGCTTCATCTTTACTTTTCAACAAGTAAACATAAAAATACATTGTACTATCATCAATGAAAGTCACAAAGTACTTGTTGCCCCCTCTAGTTTGCACAAACTTTAAATCACATATGTTGGTGTGAATAAGTTCTACATGAGCGGTGTTTCTTTCGACTGAATGGAAAGATGATTTGGTTAATTTTGTCTCTACGCACACCTCACATTTATGTTGAGGGTTTATGTCGAAGAAAGGCAACAATTCCAACATTACTAACTTTTGAATGAATTTGTAGTTAACGGGTCCTAATCTATGATGCCATAAATTAGAGGATTCAAGCAAGTATGTAGAAGGCTTTATTTCATTAGATGAACGGATTACAAACATAGTATTTATTTTGAAGAGGTTGTCACACACGAAACCCCTTCCTACAAATATACCATTCTTAGTTATTACAAATTTGCTGGACTCAAAAACTAGTCTAAAGCCAACCTTGACCAAAGTGGCCCTGAAACCAAGTTCTTGCGGATGTCAGGGACGTGCATCACTTCCTTCAGAGTAAGCTATTTGCCTGAAGTCATTTTGAGGACAACCTTTCCAACCCCTTGCACTTCAAAGGTAGCGTCGTTGCCCATGAACAACTTTTTGCCCGTGATTGGGGCGTAAGAAGAGAATGCACTCTTGTCAGAGCAGATGTGACGGCTTGCACCCGTGTCTATCCACCATTGCCTTGGATTCTCCACCAAATTTTTCTCCAGCACTACAACCGAGAAATCCTTAATTATGTCGTCAAGGTTCGAAGGACCACCCTCGTCTTGTGCAACGTTAGCCTTGGCCTTGCCTTTGTTCTTGGCCTTTTCCTTCTGCTCTCGCTTCAGTTTGCGACACTCTTTTATCACATGGCTAGGCTTTCCACAGTGATGGCGGTTTCCTTTGAACCTCTCAAATGGGAGTTTGAAAGTATATTTATGTCCTAGAGACAATCTGTATTAGCACAAATGTATTTTATACACATTCGTATTATTATTAATGGAGATTAATATTTTGGCATTTGCAATTATTGAATTATTAATTGATTGTTTGTAATATTCTATAATATGCATCCATAGAGGTTACGTTGTTATTAATAGTGTGAGATATTAATATTATAACGTAACTCTTAACATAGCCTCGACTAATGATCATCGAGAATGGGATATCGATGATATATGATAAGTCGACATGTGGTCTGCATCACATCCTTGGAGGATGTAGTATGTCTCACCTGCTACGAGTAGTGGCTACTCGTGATTGACACATGGATACTTTGAAAGTATTGGTATACCCCGATGATATACTGTTTGTTATACTTATCTAAAGTATGATCAGCGTGTGTGAGATAGAAGTCCTTAGACTTGAGGTCAATACGCGCCTTGTCTACAAAGTAATGTACTTTGATCCCGTCCTAAGCTCAAATGCCTTATAGGTTGAGATACGACTTGTATTTGGTACATTACGATGTGGATTAAAGGTGGTAGTTGAGCCAAGATTAGGATTCATTCCTCGAATGTATATTCGAGAGAACACTCGGATTTTCAGTGATGTTAGGTTGACTAAGTCGTTGGCCAACACAATAGATATATTTATAATATGGTCTAGTTGTCAACTAATATAGATGAGATACAATGATTAAGCCATTTTGATAGACACTTGACAAATCTTAAGCTTGATCGGGTGTGTCGTGAATGAAAGAATTCTATCTTATCACATAAAGTTTAAGTTTACTGAATTCACGTAAACGTACTTCACATATTGAGTTCGTCTTCCGGCGCCGTTTAGGAGTTCCGCGTAGACCTTAATTTGATTAATGTCGATATAAGAAGGCTTGTAGGGTCACATTATATCAATTGTCCTTTCGATCTAAGGATGTATTGAGAGAGCAATTAAATGTTCGATTTATAATCGAGATATTTAAATGAATAATGATTATTTTAATTAAGTCAAAATTAGATTTTGAATTTAATTAAGAATGCTCAGAAAATAAATCGAGACAGTGCAGGAGCACGTCGAGCGCTGCGGCGCCCATACCCTAGGGCCGCGGCGACTCTGCCTCGAATTTTGGGCCAGGTCCAAGGTCAAATCCTAATCCGATTTTGACCTATTTTTCAACTATAAATAGAGGCATTCTTTTCATTATTCAAACACCAATTTTCAGATTATCATTCTAAGCCTTAGAGACTTATAATTAAAACTCTCTCGAACCTCTGCCGGATTTCCTAGCTTTCCGAAAGAGAAATACATTAAAGCTTGGAGCTTGCAATCGGAAGGGTAACCGCGTGTCCACCTTATAGTAGATAAAGACTCCAGATATTCTAACATTTAAGTTTATGCTTTATGTTATAGGTTTGATTGTTGTATAACCATACCAGAAATGTTGTTGGGGTAAGTAAGAAACAAAATTTTAAACTTCCGTTGTGCCTTACTTATATGCTTTGAACCCAACAAAATTCCTACAGTGGTATCAAAGCCCATGCTGGTTCAATAGTTATATAACAATTGAATAGAATAATAATATGGGTTAAACATAAAATTGGATTAAAACGAAGTTTCATGAAATCCTACATGTCTTGAATGAATGTTGACCTTTTGATATCACCCTAAATTATCTCCTTCGCTAACTCGAGTAAGTTATTCCGCTCTAACTCGGACTAAGCCAAAAGTGTGTTGTCCGACTCATTACACGGTGCACGGCTAAGAACGAGTAGGAACGGATGATGGTCGATATGAGCGTTATTGATAATGGTGGATGATGATAAAGGACCTGTGAATTAATCCCTAAATTGGATTTAGGGGTTGAACGATTTTGAAAATCAACACAGAAACGTTTGTCAGGACATAGGCGTCGCGGCACTATGGTAGGGCGCTGCAGCGCTTGCTAGGGTTTCAGGGAGGCGTCGCGGCCCTATGGTAGGGCGCCGCAGCGCTTGCTAGGGTTTCAGGGAGGGGTCGCGGCCCTATGGTAGGGCGCCGCAGCGCTTGCTAGGGTTTCAGGGAGGCGTCGCGACGCTAATGCTTCATTTCAAAACTTGGACTCACTGGACTATATGCGACGCGGCTCCATGGTGGAGTGTCGCGGTGCTAATGCATTTTCAGAAGCAGAAATATTTCTGCCTCTGCAGCGCCGCAGCTCCATGGTGGAGCACCGCGGCGCTAATGCATTTTGCAGAAGCCGAAAGGCTTCTGCCTCAATGGCGCCGCGGCCCTAATGATTAGCGTCACGGCCCCACCTGTCCAGAAATAAAAAAAAATCAGAGTTCAGAATGTTTAACCCAAGATTATTATTATACAGTATAATTGATAAAGTATACTGTTTATGTGCTAAATGTCAAAATATTTGTCATTTACATTACTAGAATAGTGTCCGCTATAAATGTCTAGGCAGGCGACGCCCAGTATTTTATTAAACCATTTTATATCATGCATATTGGGTTGACGGTTCCCAACTATATGTGTCATTAGTTTGCATGATGTTAATATGTCATATTGGATATGGCGTAAAAGAGTTGATCTTGATTAAAACCCTAAATTAAAATATTCCCTAAAACTTTAAATACAAGTCTAAATTAAAACGTGTCGTCCATTATAATTGTTTGAGTGCAAAATCCTTTTCGGACTCATTTATGCCAAAGCATTTGCTCCAAGTCTACGAGGACCCAGACTCTTTCATAGATGTGTTTTAATGTAAAGGAAAACGATAAACTTTTGTGGGTATTTACACCAAAGTGTTTGCTCACAAAGGCCAAATTTTCTTAGATACATAAACACAGTCGTGTAATGGGGTTGACTTGGTTAGACAAATATTAGCGCCAAAGTGTCGGACTAATATAAGGACGCAAGATTAAATGTAATATTTGATCAACCAAGAGTTGCAAATAAGTTTTGCAATTGGTTTAGAACCTACCAAGATGTGTTATTGAAGTTATCAACCAAAGCAAACGCGGAGATAGCATAGGCTTGGATCTTGACCCATTATGACCTCAATTAAAGTAGGTCTGTATTCTACCATGGGGTCGTAGAAGTATGTTAAAATAGTGGGAGCTAATTAAACAAAAGGCCTTGTTGATTAGCCTAATGAATGTGTATAATAGGAAATTAATTTTTGAGTTTGATTTTCGGTCTATCTAATTCTTCAGATTATAAAAGATGTCGAGCTTATCATTGAAAATGTTGATTGAGATGAACAAATTTACTGGACCGAACTACCTTGACTGGCTAAGAAATTTGTGAATAGTACTGATACAAGAGAAAATAGAATACGTGTTGGACACGGTGTTCCCAACAGTCCCTGCGATAGACTCTGATGAATATGCCTCTTTTGATAAGGATGCTTACCAGAAATATCTAGATGATGCTACTTCAGCGCAATGCGTAATGTTGTCTTCCATGTCTATGGAACTTCAGAGACAGCATGAGAACATGGGGCCCAATGAGATGCTCGAACACTTGAAGAGTCTCTATGACTATCAATCCCAGACTATGAAATATGAGTTGCTAATAGAACTCTTTAAGTGTAAGCTCAATGAAGGGGGCCAGGTCTCACAGCATGTGTTGAATATGATAGGGTTGATAGAGAGGTTTGCTTCAATTGGAATGAAGCTTGAAAAGAATGTCACTACCACCCTCATCCTGAACTCTTTCCCTCGTTCCTTTGAGAACTTCATAGTGAATTTTAACATGAATGGAACGAAGGCGACTCTGCCGGAGCTACACAACATGCTCAAGACCTTTGAGTCCTCCACTTCCAAAGGCAAAGCTATTCTCATGGTGAGCTCTTCTAGCCGACCCAAGCCGAAATGCAAGGAATGTCAGAAGAAGAAGGGCAAAGCAATTGTTGTGCCCTCAGCTATGAAGCCCAAGGGAGGTGTGAAGAAGAAGGTGAATCCGACTAAGAATGAATGCCTCAACTGCCACAGGAAGGGGCATTGGAAAAAAGACTGCACAGCACCAGGAGGAAGAAAAGCACCAGGTGCTCCTGCCTTTGGTGGACAAGGTATGTACGTCATTGAAATAAATATGTCTATAAATAACTCTCATTCCTGGGTATTGGATACCGCTTGTGGCTCACACATTTGTACAAATATGAAGGGGCTAACTGATACCAGGAAGGTTGGACCAAGGGAGGTAGACCTACGCGTTGGAAACGGAGCATGAGTAGATGTTGAGCGCGTAGGGACTTATAGATTAAATTTACCTTCCAGCTATTGTTTAATGTTGAATGATTGCTTTTATGTACCCTCGTTAACGAGGAATATCATTTCTGTCCCAGTTTTAGACATGGAGGGTTTTTCCTCGTATATTTATAATGGCAGTCAAGTACTGTCTTTTGATAATATTATATATGGAACTGCTCCTCTTGTGGATGGATTATATACACTAAACTGTAGTCCAGAGATATTCAATGTACAAAATAAATGAGCCAAGATAAGTAATAGAAACCCTACCTACCTATGACACTGCAGACTTGGTCATATCAACGAATCAAGGATAGGAATATTGAGGAAGTTAGACTACCTCGAACCATTTGACTTGGAGTCTTATAGTAACTGTGAATCTTGCTTGAGAGGAAAGATGACCAATAAACCACTTTCTAGGAAAGGTGTGCGAGCCAAGAAGGTGCTTGAGTTGGTCCATACTGATGAATGTGGGTCATTCTCAACTCAAGCTAAATGAGGGTTCCCATACTTCATCACTTTTACTGACGACTTCACAAGGTATGGATATGTGTATCTTATGAGGCACAAATCCGAGGCTTTTGAGAAGTTCAAAGAGTACAAGTCGGAAGTAGAGAAGCAACTTGCAACAAGCATCAATACCCTTCGATCGGATCGATGAGGTGAGTACTTGAGCAAGGATTTTCTAGATTACTTAAAGCTATATGGAGTCCAATCAGAATGGACACCTCCTGGAACACCACAGATGAATGGTGTTGTTGAAAGGAGAAACTGAACCTTATTGGATATGGTTCGATCCATGATGAGCTCCTCAACTCTACCAACATACCTTTGGGGACATGCTATACAAACCTCTATATATGTCATGAACAAGATTCCTTCCAAGTTAGTAGAAAAGACACCCTATGAGATATGGTGTGGCAAGAAACCAGCTCTTAAACATATGAGACCCTGGGGGTGCCCTGCATATGTTAAGAAGATGCTCACTGACAAGTTGGAATCCAAAAGTGATAAATGTTACATCGTGGGGTATCCAAAGGAACTAAGGGATACTACTTCTATCTTCCTGGAGAACATAAGGTCATTGTTTCCAGGAATGCAACTTTCCTTGAAGAAGAATATGTCTACAAGGAACATAATTGCACAGAGATAGAACTTGAAGAAATTCAAGAACCACAAGATAACACAGAAGTTGAACCCTTGTTGAATGACCTAAACAAGGATTCAGTGGGAGTATCTAGTGAAGATTGGGTACTTAGAGTACGCCCTTCAGCCAGTGAGAGTGTTGTGAGAGATAGTGCAGAAATGCAAGACTCTCATACACAACCAATGGAAGATGATACAATGGTTGTACATCATTCCATTCAGGAAATACATGAAAATGACATTCCTGAAAGCTCTCAAGGTGATGGATTGACCAACACACAAAGACCTTCTCACAATCAGAATGCAACAAACACCGAAACACAGAATAATTAACTCCGTAGGACCACTAGGACTCATCGTCAGCCTGAAAGACTTAATCTCCTTGTTGAAACACACAATGAGATAGATATTCCTGATGACGATGAACCTACAACCTACAGTGAAGCTATGTTGGACATTAATTCGCAGAGATGGCAAGAAGCCATGAAATCTGAGATGGACTCAATGTACATAAATCAAGTTTGAAACTTGGTTGATTTGCCAATAGGGGTTAGACCCATGGGATGCAAATGGGTCTTCAAGAAGAAGATTGATGCATATGGCAAGGTACAGACTTATAAAACAAGATTGGTGGCTAAAGGTTATAATCAACGGCCTGGGGTCGATTATGATGAAACGTTCTCACCTGTTGCTAAGATTAAGTCCATTCAGATTTTGTTTGCAATAACTGCATATTATGACTATGACATTTGGCAGATGGACGTCAAAACTGCTTTCATCAATAGTAATCTAGTTGAGGAGGTGTTTATGAAACAACCTGAGGGTTTTTCAATTGAGTCCAAACCAAATGTTGTATGCAAGCTATAAAATTCCATCTATGGGCTTAAGCAAGCCTCGAGGAGTTGGAACATTTGCTTCGACAAGGCTATCAAGTCATTTGATTTCGTCAGAAACAAAGAGGATCAATGTGTTTATAGTAAACGCAAGGATGAGAGTATTGCCTTCATTATCATATATGTAGATGACATATTAATAATAGGAGACAATAAGACTCCCATGCAGTCAGTCAAGGAGTGGTTGTCCAGTACATTCATGATGAAGGATTTAGGTGAAGCCTGCTACATTATGGGGATTAGGATCTATAGAGATAGACCTAACAGATTGTTGGGGCTGTCACAGTCAGTCTATATAGACAAAGTGCTTAGACATTTTTCTATGGAAAATTCCAAGAAAGACGGTCTACCTATGGGGACAAGGCATCAAGTTATCTAAGAAGGACAATCCTTCTAATTCTATAGAACTTGAACGCATGAAAATGATCCTATATGCTTCGGCTATAGGATCGATCATGTATGTCATGACCTGTACTAGACCAGATGTGGCCTTTTCACTTAATATGACTTGCAAGTTCCAGCAGAATCTTGGGAAAGAACACTGGAAGACAGTCAAGAGTATTCTTAAGTATCTTAGACGAACTAAAGATTACTTCTTAGTCTATGGTGTGGAAGAAAAGCAAGCTGCTACTGGGTACACTGATGCTAGCTTCCAGACGGATGTTGATGACTACAAATCTCAATCTGGGTACACGTTCATTTTCAATGGTGGAGCAGTAAGCTGGAAAAGTTCCAAATAAGCTACAACTGTTGATTCGACAACAGAAGTTGAGTACATTGCTAGATCGGAAGCTGGTAAAGAAGTTGTCGCGATAGCTGAGTTCCTGAAGAAACTAGGGGTTGTTCCAAGTGACACTTGTCCAATAACGGTTTGTTGTGACAACACTGGTGCGATTGCGCAAACTAAGGAACCAAGATCAACCAACAGAAACAAGCATGTACCAAGGAAGTACCACATACTCAGGGAGATGGTGAAGAATGAAGAGATTAGATTAGACTATGTTCCTACAGACGATAATCTAGCTGACCCACTCACTAAACCATTAAGCTTAGTCAAGCATAATGGTCATTTTGAGAATATGAGGATTAGATATGTTGGAGATTGGCGCTAGGCCAAGTGGGAGATTGAAAGTATATTTATGTCCTAGAGACAATCTGTATTAGGACAAATGTACTTTATACACATTCGTATTATTATTAATGGAGATTAATATTTTGGCATTTGCAATTATTGAATTATTAATTGATTGTTTGTAATATTCTATAATATGCATCCATAGAGGTTACGTTGTTATTAATAGTGTGAGATATTAATATTATAACGTAACTCTTAACATAGTCTCGACTAATGATCATCGAGAATGGGATATCGATGATATATGATAAGTTGACATGTGGTCTGCATCACATCCTTGGAGGATGTAGTATGTCTCACCTGCTACGAGTAGTGGCTACTCGTGATTGACACATGGATACTTTGAAAGTATTGGTATACCCCGATGATATATTGTTTGTTATACTTGTCTAAAGTATGATCAGCGTGTGTGAGATAGAAGTCCTTAGACTTGAGGTCAATACGCACCTTGTCTACAAAGTAATGTACTTTGATCCAGTCCTAAGCTCAAATGCCTTATAGGTTGAGATACGACTTGTATTTGGTACATTACGATGTGGATTAAAAGTGGTAGTTGAGCCAAGATTAGGATTCATTCCTCGAATGTATATTCGAGAGAACACTCGAATTTTCAGTGATGTTAGGTTGACTAAGTCGTTGGCCAACGCAAAAGATATATTTAGAATATGGTCTAGTTGTCAACTAATATAGATGAGATACAATGATTAAGCCATTTGGATAGACACTTGACAAATCCTAAACTTGATCGGGTGTGTCGTGAATGAAAGAATTCTATATTACCACATAAAGTTTAAGTTTACTGGATTCACGTAAACGTACTTCACATATTGAGTTCGTCTTCCGGCTCCGTTTAGGAGTTCCGCGTAGACCTTAATTTGATTAATGTCGATATGAGAAGGCTTGTAGGGTCACACTATATCGATTGTCCTTTCGATCTAAGGATGTATTGAGAGAGTAATTAAATGTTCGATTTATAATCGAGATATTTAAATGAATAATGATTATTTTAATTAAGTCAAAATTGGATTTTGGATTTAATTAAGAATGCGCAAAAAATAAATCGAGACAGTGCAGGAGCACGTCGAGCGCCGCGACACCCATACCCTAGAGCCGCAGCGCCTCTGCCTCGAATTTTGGGCTAGGCCCAAGGTCAAACTCTAATCCGATTTTGACCTATTTTTCAACTATAAATAAATGCATTCTTTTCATTATTCAAACACCAATTTCCAGATTATCATTCTAAGCCTTAGAGACTTATAATTAAAACTCTCTCGAACCTCTGCCGGATTTTCTAGCTTTCCGAAAGAGAAATACATTGAAGCTTGCAATCGGAAGGGCAACCGTGTGTCCACCTTATAGTAGATAAAGACTCCAGATATTCTAACCTGTAAGTTTATGCTTTATGTTATAGGTTTGATTGTTGTATAACCATACCAGAAATGTTGTTGGGGTAAGTAAGAAACAAAATTTTAAACTTCCGTTATGCCTTACTTATATGCTTTGAACCCAACAAAGTCCCTACAATGTTCTTGCTCAGAAGTTTCATTCAATGGGATGAATATTATTATTTTCTTCCTTCTGCTACTTTTGCATATGTGAAAAAAGGTGACAAAACATAAACAATGAACAAAATTACACAATTCAACTACGATTAAGTCAAGCATGTTGGCCCAAAAGTGGATCATAAACTTTTAATTTGTGAATTCTTAATTCTAAAAAAAAGACTTGATAAATTTATATATACTCAATAGATTTCTTAATATAAATAGAATTTTTGAGGAAAGTTACATTATGCGGAATGTGTAACTAAACTCTAGCTAGATCTGCCTTCAACTTGGACCTTCTAAGTCGTCTTTAATTTGACTTATAGATTTTATTAAAATTTGTCCAAAAATGAAAGTAATTAATTATATTTTGAAGGGAAATAATATCCTCCAACAAGTCATTTGGTGCACAGACAAAATTATGCAATGGATTATAATATTAATATTAATAATCCCTGAATTGTTTAGAACTAGTGCTTTGTTCCATTTATTGAATTAAAATTAGGATATATATTGTGTTATTTAAAGTATGTGATTGGTTTGAAATTGGATAGATGAAATTTTTATTTTTAATATTCCATCGAAGACTATGAAAAGGGCTTTTGAGGTTGTAATATTATCATCTTGATAACTTTATCAAGATACAGCTAATCCATATATTATCATTCCACATCCAAAAATGTGAGATAAATAATATAAGATTTTGGTACATAATTTATAAAATACAAGTTTTTCCATAGTAAGTTCACGATTATATTAATGATGACCTTTCTGTTTGACCGAGAAATCTCTAAAGTACTTAAAAACATGGCTAACATTTTTTCAAATTTAATTACATTAGATTTGAAAGCGACTTGTAATAGAATAATGAGTAATGAGGATTAAGGACGAAGAATCCTTAACCAGTCGTAATTAACTTTTCTTTATTTTCAACGTTCCTCAACTTGCATTATTTTAACCCCAAATTGCAAAGCAATGGCATTAATTAAAATGAGTTCAGTCAATTTAATTCAGTTAAATATTCATAGATTAACTTGCCCTTATAAATCTATACAATGATAATCAATTAACTTGTCCGGTTCAACCTAACATTAGCATGTATATGAGTTTACAACAATAACATACTCCGTGTAATCCCACAAAATGAGGTATGGGGATATGGGATGTACGTTCAACAAATATTTTTAAGAAAATAAGTCTTTTTTATTATTTGGTTGCCGTAAAATAGTTTTCAAGAAAATTATTTTCACTAAAAAGAAAATAATGACTTTTCTCACTCTCAGGCAAGTTTTTTTTCCCTCTTTCAATTCATTGTTCTTTGATTTAAAAAATATTATATCGACTCTTAATTATATTATCACTTCTCTAACCAATACCTATACATAATTATCAATTTTTTTCATACTGATATTTTTTGTATATCAAAATACCATTTTTATTTGCTTACATTGTAATTGATCATCAGAAAGACATTTTATAGCATTTTTATGATTGAATTACGTTCATAGTCTCATGCTAAGTGCTAACCGTCATGAATTAAATTAATTGAGGGGATGAATTTCGAGTATTAAATAATTGTACATTAGTAAAAGAGTAAAACCAAAAGGTGGCATGATACCACTGCATTTGTACATATGACACCAAACTTTGAATTATAATGTTACTCTCTTTAATTGATTAAGGCATTATTATTTTTATTAAGATTAAGACGTTTAAATTTGAATACATAGAAAATATGTGTGGATGGGACTCACATCCGAATAAGAAATCGAACTAGTCCTGGTTAATTCTTAGAGGTCAGTAATTTTGATATAATAAGTGATGGAGCATATCCTAATATATTAAAATAAATTTATGTGTATTATATTTTTGTGCAAATAACCTGCAATCACACTACTTTATAAACAACATGAAAAAAGAAACAAAACAGATAGAAAAGAAAATTGAGAGGAAACAAATGGCCATGTTTGCAGCTATAGGACCCTACCGCCTAAGGTAGCGACATAGTCAGATTCTTATTAAGAAGATTCTAAATATATAAAATAAGTCCACACAAACAAAGCTAAACAAATTTAATATCTACTTTAATAAGATAATTTTAAGTTTTATAATAATATAATTTTTAACGAAAGATTCAGATAAATTTCTTGCGTCCTTACCTTTATCTCCGACCAAGGGGTATGATTTGGTCGATAGGGTCAACTCACTCCTAATTAAAAATTTCGAGTTCGAATATTCATACAAAATATTTTCAATTTTAATATTCTTACGTGATGTGAATCTAAATTATTTGAATCGATAAGTATCAATACAAGATGGTTATATCAAAAAAGCAAAATGAAATAAATTAGAACCCTATATTGAGGAGGGGGTGCGATGTGGGATGGAATGGAGAAGGAATCTCTCTTTTTTAACAGTCAAAATATAGTCCAACTTAAACCTGCCATGCTGTAGGTCCCATCTGACCTTTTTCTTTCCCTTTCAGTAGCATATCAGATGCAATCACTCCTATAACTTTGTGATCGAAGGCGAAACCCCATCTGTATCAGATATTTTTTAGTCAGGTAAAATATAAAATGAGAGATATGCGTGAGTGACAGTCCTGTAAGGGAGAGAATTAACGGGACACGAACCCAGCAACATCCCTTGTAATATTTAAGCAAAGATTGTCACCACACGGATTCGAACTCGCGACGTCGGAGTGGTTATACCCAATCACCTTGTCATTTACCAACTCGCCTGTGCCGGGGCTAATTATTCCTATAACTTGTCTTCACATTTTTCTGTCAAACAAATTAAACAAATTAAAAAAAAAGAACTAATGGGAAGTAAAAATTGATGGGGACTTTCTCTCTTCTTCTTTTTTTCCCCTTATTGTTTTCAAAGGTAAAAATGATACTTTTAATTTATATGTTATCGTTTGAATTGTGAAAGTCAAATGAATTTTTTATTAATTTTTTAAAAATATTCTCAAATTATCATGTCGTATGAAATAGCACTTTTTAAACAATTTTTAAATATATAGATTTTATTTTAAAAAGCTTATAAATTTCATATCCATATTAATAATCAAAATTTTACTTTCGAAATCAGAATAATGCCACATAAATTAAAATAAGAAGAGTAATATTAAAATTTAAAATTCACTAAAACATAACATTTTCTTTAAAAATAGATAAAAAAGATAACACATAATCCAAGTGAAATGAATAATTTTCTATATGCGAATTTGTCATAAATCATAACATATACAACTTCTGATATTGTTTGAGATTAAGAAAATTCAAGTCACAACTCAATATGTCAGGTTAGAACTAAACTTTATGAAAAATCAAAACAAATAAATACAAATAAAAAGTGGTACTACGTGAGAAGTGATAATGTTTCCAACTTAACTTAGCATTAATAGAGTCCTTCTACAGACAAATAAAAACTCCATTTTTAACATTTATCTTTCTCTTTCAAGATTCGACCTTTCTCTCTGTACATTTACTCATTTTGTTAATTTAAGAAGAAAAAAAAAATTCCCTTTCTCTCTCACTTTCACTCCAGAAACATATGGCAATTATATAGTAACATTATGTAGTTCATTATTAATCTTAAATTTTTTGTTCTTTTTTTCCATTTTTCATTTCTTGATAATATGCTCAACTTTTTAGCTCAAGCTTTTTTGATGTTCCAATCTCCATAGTTTTTTTGCTCACTTTTTTCATCAAAGAACAAAGATTTAGAGTAATGGGTACTATCTTTTTCTTCTTCTTTCTTTTTCTTCTTCTTATAAATGGAAGCAAAGCACAGCCAGGTAATAACCCTTTTGCTTAAATTTGTCTTGCATATTTTTTTTATGTTAATGTGTTTTGTGGGGTTCTAGATTTACTTGTTCTTGCATTTTCATAGCTCTTGTTCATGGGTTGTATTTTTTTTTTTAAGAAAAAAATTGTTCTGATTTTATTTGCTTCAAATGTCTTGTCTTGATGTTCAAATTGTACTTCTGTGTAGTATATTTGCTGCAAGATGTGATTTTTAAAGCATTTTAATACTATTGCTTTATGGTTTTGATGATGCAAAATGCATATACATCATGTCCAGTGAAGGGTGTGGCAGAATGGTAAAGTTTCTTTCACCCTTAGTCATAACTGGAGTCCTCTTTGGTAGAGAGGGCTAAAACCCCGATAGTGGCCTTTCTACATATGCGTGTGTGGTGGTGGTGGTTGGGTGTGTGTGTATCTACTGCTCTTTTTTTTCCATATTGGAGCCCCGACTAATTTGTATTCGCGCTGTGTAAGACCCATTTGAGGGTGAAACGCTCCTTAGTAGGATTTCTCCCATACACAGGGCTCAAGCCCGAACCATTGGTTAGGGGTGGAGAGATCCTATCTATCCCACCACAACCCTTGTTGGTAAAATTTTTACTATTTGATTAATGTAGTTAGTTACACTTGAAAAAGAAAAATGTTTGAAAAGAAATTGAAGAGTAGTAGAAGTGAAGATCTTCATTTTTCTCATCTCTCGGTGTCATATTTTAAGGATGTAACTATATTTGAATGCATATTCATGGAATGTTATGTCTTTTGGTGCTTATGGGTTCATTCTTGAAAAATCTGATCTGATCATGTTACTATTTTAAATCTGCTGACTTTTTGTCATACCTCCAGAAAAGGAACGCTAATTGAAGAAAGACTATGAGCAGGAAAAGTTTCAACTTTTTGGAAGGATAGATTTTAAGACTATGTTGAATAGCATTATCCAATTGCATGACTAGTAGATGGTTCGAATGATGTTGATTCCACATTTGCATTTAAATATGCAACTTATTGGTGTAAGCAAAACAAGAGCGTCTAACAGAAAAGGTGTTTTACTATAGCTTAAGTTTTAGCTAAGCTAGAGAGATTAATAGGACATAAAATGAATTTCGGGGTGTTTTTTCTGAAGCAGTTCTCATTCTGTATTAAAGCTTTATTCATGGGTGTGAAAGTTGGTGGAAATATTCATGCTTTGCTAATATACAGTCAAACCTCTCTACAACAGCATTGTTTGTTTGATAATTTTTGGCTGCTAAAGTGAAATGTTGTTATAGAGAACATATATTATGACATAACATGGAAGATTGGTTCCACACAAAATATGGTTGTTGTAGTGAAATGTTGTTATAGAGGATAATTGTTTTAGAGAAGTCTGACTGTATTTCGAATTGTGAAACAGGTTTTGTAAGTTTAGATTGTGGAGGCAAAGACAACTTCACAGATGAACTTGGTCTCGAATGGACTCCCGATACTCAAATGATTAGCGGAGATATAGCTAATATCTCTGTAGCAAATGAGACGAGGACACAATATATGACCTTGAGATACTTTCCAGCCGATAACAGAAAGTATTGCTATACACTTAATGTGATTCCCAGAAACAGGTACCTTGTAAGAGCAACTTTTCTATATGGAAACTTTGATAACAACAATGTTTACCCAAAGTTTGACATCTCACTTGGGGCAACTCGTTGGGCTACAATAGTAATTTCTGATGCTAATACAATGGAGTACCAAGAGTTAATATTTCTAGCCAAGGAACCTTCCGTAAGTGTCTGTTTATCCAATGCCACTACTGGCCAGCCCTTCATTTCGACACTTGAGCTCCGACATTTTAATGGTTCAATATATTTGACTGATTATGAGAACGAGTTTTTCATGAGCGTTTCTGCAAGGATAAATTTTGGTGCTCAGAGTGATGATCCTGTCAGGTATATTTCAGTTCTTATATATTTTTAGAATATGATAGTTATTGACATCTTTTTTTTGGTAATTAAGAGATTTTATTACCAAGTGAAAGAATTACAGCATATCAAAAAAATAGCAGCATAACTGGACACAGTCCCAGTAGCAGCTAAGGCATCTTTTCTATGTATCTACAATACTAGCTAGGATAAAAATTAAGGGATTCTAGGACTTTTGCTGGTTTGGGCTTCAATCTTGCTCTAAAGTAGACTTCCCGCACAACTATCCTCACAATTGCATCGACACTTCTTTTTCCTTGAAAGACCACTTGATTCCTTTCATGCCAAATCTGGTAAATACTCCCTGCCAGTGCCATTCTGTATATGACAGAACTTGGTTTATTAGCCCCGTGCTGAGTTTCCATCCATACGCATTCCACTGGCCAATCCCAGCATTGTCTCATTATACCTTGCCACTTTAACAGCTTTCCCCATACTTCCGCAGCAAGAGGACATATGAAAAATAGATGGTTGATAGTCTCATCAGCCCCTTTGCACAACTGACATATTGGATTCACATCCATACCCCACTTGATCAGTCTATCGTTGCTATAAACTCTACCATTTGCCACTAAATACCCTATGAATAGACACTTTAAGGAACAAGGATTGCTACATATTAGTTTTCTCCAACTTACTCTTGGCAAAGGACCCATAGCCTAATGGAGAAATTCTTCACTTTCAGCTCATCTGCACTATTCAGTCCAGCAACCTCCATATAAGATACTGCTTTAAACACTTTCTTTATAATCCAGGAGGCCTGAGAAATAACTGCTTCTTCAATAGTGCCATCTTTGATGTAATATTAGTGTACCCACCTCACCCACAGCTTATCTTTCTTATTACTCAGATTCCACAGCAGTTTACACAGTGCAACTTTGTTCCAAATACCAATGTTCAACAAATTCAACCCACCAGCACTTTTGGGCAAGCATAGCCTTTCCCAAGCTATCAAGGCCTTCTTAGACAGCTCAACATTTCCAGTCCAGAGAAAAGTTCTACAAATTCTGATTATTTGCTCAACAACTTTCTTTGGCAACAAGAAAATTTGTGACCAATAAGTCTGGATTGAGAACAACACACTTTGTAGTAGTTGCACTCTACCTGCATACGAAAGAAGTTTAGCAGTCCAAGAAGTGGCTCTTCCAAGCATCTTGTCTAGAAGAGGTTGGCATTGCACCAAGGACAGCCTTTTGGTGCTTAGGGGCACACCTAAGTACCTGAAAGGCAGAGTACCTTTAGTCATTCCTAGGGCCCCTAATATTTGCTGCTGAATATCATCCTCCACTCCTCCAAAATAAATGGAGGATTTCTGCAGGTTTGCTTGAAGTCCAGAAGCATATGAAAACTTGTGAAAGTAAGCATACAACTTTTGTACTGAAACCAAGTCCCCTTTGCTGAACAAAAGCAGATCATCTGCAAATCCAAGTTGGATAACTTGGAGCTTCTCACACTTGGGATGAAGCTTAAAAGCTTTATCATGTTTCAGCTGTTTTAACAGCCTACAAAGGTATTCCATAGCTAGGACAAATAGGTAAGGTGACATTGGATCACCTTGCCCAAGTCCTTTCTTTGCTTGGAAAGGCACAGATGGTTTCCCACTTATTACAATTGAATACGCTACAGATTTGAGGCAGTGCATGATCCAATTGCTGAACAGTTCAGGAAAATCCAAGCATACTAGACTCTGCTCTAAGTAAGTCCATTCTATGGAGTCATAAGCTTCCATCATATCCACCTTCAACATGCATCTTGAAGAGATGTTCTTTCTCCCATACCCCTTCACAAGCTCATGGCTAAGCATTATGTTATCAGATATGAGTCTCCCTGATACAAATGCTGCTTGTGTAGGATCAATCAATTCAGTCATTATAGGCTGCAAGCTAGCTGTTAGTATCTTAGAAATTATCTTGTAAACCACTGTGCAGCAAGAAATAGGTCTGAACTCCTTTATTGTGGAAGGATGCTTGACCTTGGGTAGAGTAACTGTGGTATAGTCTATTGGTGGGTGCAAGGTGGCATGGTTAAAGAAATCCAGTACTGCTTCTATAATATCCTCTCCAACAATTGGCCAAGTATGTTTGAAGAACTTGGCATTAAAACCATCAATCCCCGGGGCCTTGTGGGTATCTATAGTCTGTAGGGCATTTAGAATCTCCTCCGTAGTGATAGGGGCAATGAGTTGTAGATGTTGCTGTCTATTCAAAGTTGTGTTTGATCTCATGACACCCTCATCAATACATGGTAATGGTTCTGCTGAGGTTCCAATCAGTTTTTTATAGAATGCTAGTATCTCCCTTTCCACCTCAGCTTCAGTCTCCACAATACCTGCTTCAGTTTTCAAGCTCCTTATCATGTTTTGGGCTGTTCTATTCTTCATACAAGCAAAGAAATGTGCTGTATTTGCATCCCCTTCCTTAAGCCAATGAGCTGTCTTTTTTCTTTAGAATACTCTCTTCCATAGAATGCCATTTCTCTAGCTCTTTCTTCAATCTTTTCTCCCCATCAAATAAAGATGAGGAGCTACCAGGTTGCCTCATTTGACTTTGCAGACTATTCAAGGCCTCTCTAGCCTGCTGAATTTTCAGTTCATAGTTACAATATTCTTTCCTGTTTAGATCCTTTAATGTATTTTGCACCTTCTTGATTTTCCTCCATAATCTCTGCATTGAGTCCCCTGAGACATTAACAGACCATGCTTCTTTTACCAGCTCCAAGAATTTAGGGTGATCCATCTTACAATCAAAGAACTTGAATTGTTTCCCTCCTTTGGCCAGTCCTTCAATATACACACTCAGAGGTGAATGGTCAGATATACCTGGATCCAGCACATGTGTTTCCAAATGAGGCCACCTTTGAATCCAAGCTGCATTCACTAATGATCTATCAATTTTACTATAAGCATGATGATTAGTCCATGTAAATTCTCTCCCAATACTTTTCATTTCTTCCATACCAGAATCAAGCATGAAATTACAGAAATCTTTGATCTCAGGGTCCTGCACAGGGGTACCATGAGTTCTGTCATTGACATGCATAATGGCATTGAAGTCACTATCACTAACCAAGGTGTAGACATCTGACCAATTATATCCAGTAGATCCTTCCATAATGGTTTCCTATCTTGAATACTATGCAGTCCATATATGGCAGTAAGGTGAAAGGCCATATTGAGTGCATGAAAAAAACCCATGAATTAACTGTGGAGAAGACGGAATAACTGCAATGTCACGTTGCCTTGCATCCCATACCACCCATATCCTTCCCTTACCACCAGTCTGATAGTTATGCAACCACTGCCATCTAGGAACCACCCTTTTCACTATCCTAGCAGCATTTTTTTTGTTGTACTCTATGTTCCACAATAGCTAAAAACCCCACTTTATTCTTCTGGACAAAAACCTGCAGTTCATTCTGCTTGTAGGCCTGGTTGAGGCCCCTAACATTCCAAGTAACCACCCTCATTGCTGAGGAATGATTTTATTCAGGCAACCAGCACCTATTGTATTACTATTTACCACCCCACTTTGTTGTACTTGAGAAACCCCTTGGCTGGAACCCTCAACCAGTGGATTAAAGCCATTAGTGATGGCTAAGTCAGGATTAGGAGGTTTTACCTTAGTAGGGGTACCTCCCTCTGCTGTTTTCCATTCACTAGTTGATTTCTCAGCATGCCCTGTGTCATGTGCAGTTCCAGTAGTGGCCTGAGCAGGTAGATCTTTTTGTGTTCCAGCAGTATTAGCTTCCACCACTGTCCCTTTGCCTTCCTTCTCCTTATTCTGTACTCCAATGTCACTCTCAGGCTTCTTCCATGCTTGTTTTCCTGGCCTCTTCATGACCCTTTTTTGTGGAACAGGTTCCTCAGGGCAGACATGCCCAATTCGCAAGCACTTGTACAAAATTGGGGTTGCCAATCAAACTCCACTGCTTGCTCAAATATAGTGCCACCATGATCCCCCACTTTAACCTGCTTGGGTAATGTATGGGAAACATCCACTTCCACAAGTAATCGTGCATATGAAATACGATTAGCAGCAGCGGTGCATTCATCAGCAAAAATTGGCCTGCCTATTGTACTGCCTATTCGACTCAATGAGTCCTTTCCCCAACAGCTTAGAGGCAAATTAGGGAAACGAACCCATAGAGGAATGGTGCGCAGCACTTCATCATTGAAATTAAACCCAGGACTCCAACCCTTCACAATTACGGGTCTATTATTCAGCATATACGGCCCTGAATACAAGACCATATCACGATCCTCACTGGTGCAGAACCGCACTAGGAAGTTTCCATTGTTATGGTAATAAATCCCCGCTTTTCTCACTTCATTCCACTGCATCGCAATGAATCGCTGGATCATACCAATAGTTGGAGAATCTCCAACAACGTACAGCACTACAGAGTTAGTCCATTTTACAGTTTCAATTCCACCTCTTCCTTGACAAGCTGAGCTACCTTACCCCCATTTTTCATCACTGGCGGCACATAGCACAAATTCATGCCATCCACTGCAAGTTTATTCGAACTTAGCAGACCAGCCCAGCTCTGCCCTGTAGATTTTGCACCTTGCGTTTCCTCTCCTTCACCGGCGATGAAATCCCTGCCGGAACAATTACCTGCTGTTCAGTAGGAACCACCACAGAGACTCGACAGTCTTAAGCTCTGTCCCTAGCATGCTCTTCTTCTTCTGGCTTATTGTTTTGGGTTTTTTCATTTTTGGCCTGTCAGCCAAAATTAATTACGGGCGCTAGCCAAAATATACAAAACATATACACTGATTATGTATAGGATATCTATATTACATGTATATTTTTGAATAGTATATGTATATTTTTACTTAATATACAAAACATATCAATTTGCCGGCTATTATTTTTTAGAGCGGTCCAAAAATGTAATTATCCCTATTGTGTTTTTGTTCGATGATTCCGAAATCTTAATTTGCCCTTAATGTCCTTATTCTACTAGGTACCCTGATGACCCATTCGATAGAATATGGGCGTCTGACACCATAAAAAAAGCCAACTACCTTGTTGATGTTGCTGCTGGTACCGTAAGAGTTTCAACCAAAATGCCAATTGATGTGAACACTGTAAATGGTGAAATGCCTCCTCAAAAAGCAATGCAAACTGCTGTAGTAGGAAGAAATGGATCGTTAACTTATCGTCTGAATCTTGATGGTTTCCCTGGTTTTGGTTGGGCATTTACTTATTTTGCTGAAATTGAGGATTTGGATCCTAGTGATATTAGGAAATTCCGGTTGGTCCTCCCTGGAGCTCCTGATATCAGCAAACCTGTAGTTAATATCCAAGAGAATGCCCATGGGAAATATCGTTTGTATGAGCCAGGCTATTTCAACTTATCCTTACCCTTTGTATTATCTTTTCGTTTCGGGAAGACATCTGACTCCACCGTGGGGCCTCTCTTGAATGCTATGGAAATAATCAGATATGTGAAAAGAACTGATGGCTCTTTAGATGGTAAAAACATGTCTTTCTTTGAACACAGCTTTGTTTGTTAGTTACAAGATCTAATTAGGCATGTCTATTACTCTTTCCATGAGTTGCAGGACCAGTTCTTTCCAGTTTAATCTCACATTACTCTTCTGCCAATTGGACAAACGAAGGTGGTGACCCATGCTTACCGGTCCCATGGTCCTGGATCCGTTGTGACTCAGATATCAGACCAAGAATAACATCAATGTAGAGCTCATTACATTATCTCTTTATGCTATAATCACCTGATTTTGAAAAGTGCTTTTTAAAGTACTTTTGGGGGAAAGCTTTTTTTTTTGCTTCTCAAAAACTTCTTCACCTACTCAAAAACATTTTTTCTTCTCCTAGACCAAACACCTCAACTTTGAAAAAAACACACATTTTTTGAGAAAAAAAGAAAAGCACTTTTGGCCATGGAGAAGCTTCCAAACAGGCTATAAGTATCATGTTTTCCACTTTCTGCATTTCACTTATGGAAAAATTCTTGTATGTAACTTTCTAGTTTTCTCTTTACGTCTTTCTCGCAATCTGAAACGATGAGCTAATGGTTCATAACTGTCACCTTTGGCAGTAAATTGTCTGGGCAAAATTTGACTGGAAATATTCCGTTGGAATTGACAAAATTGAGCGGCTTAGTTGAGCTGTAAGTCATAATATCATTCTCTTAAATGTTCCTTTCTTCCTTTTCTGCTGCTGTATAATCAATATGCACACGTGTTCCTAATGCAGCTGGATGGATGGGAATTCACTGACTGGTCCAATACCCGATTTTAGTGGATGTCCTAACTTACAGATAATGTGAATCAAGCTTCCTTTTTCGATTCATCTTTTTTAGCTATTCTTTTAAACACATGGAGTGGTGAATCTAATCATTATGCTTCTTGCAGACATCTTGATAACAATCAGTTGAGTGGACAGCTTCCTTCCACCTTAGAAGACCTAGCAAATTTGAAAGAACTGTAAGCAGCAGAATTATCTTTGTAACAATTTCTTTGGCTCCACTTTCATGTATTTCTCTTATTTTAGTTTACAGTCGCATGTATAGCCTCTAGTAAAGTTTTCTTCTCTTTCTTGATGAAAATGATGATTGCAGGTACGTGCAGAACAACATGCTAACCGGAAGTGTGCCATCTGGTCTTCTTGATAACGGTGTGATTTTGAAGTGGGTATCATTTCTGTGCCAAGTCTTAAGTTCTGATAATCATGATGCCTTTCTAAATTGTTTTTCTGTTTCTTTACTAAATCTGCTGAAAATTTTGCATTCCTCAGCTATACTGGAAACATTAATCTTCGCAAAGGAGAAAGCAGTCGGAGCCGTAAGAAAATCATCATAGGATCATCAGTAGGTGCTTCTGCTCTTCTTCTTGCTACCATTGCCTCTTGCATACTACTTCAAAAAGGCAAAAAACGCTCTCCTAAGCAAGGTGTGGTGCAATACTTAATTATGTTGTAATCATTATTCATAAAAAGGAAATTGGTGGGACTCACATTATCGTTCTGCTCCTATTTTAGGCCACCTAGAAATGAAACTACCTCCTCAAAGGTTTGTCTCTTCCTTGGGAGATGCTGCAACAGAAGCAGCACACTGCTTTATATTAGCTGAACTTGAAGAAGCGACTAGGAACTTTGAAAGAAAAGTTGGATCGGGGGGATTTGGAGTTGTATACTATGGGAAATTGAAGGACGGGAAGGAAATTGCTGTCAAAGTTCTTACAAATAATTCCTTTCAGGGGAAGCGAGAGTTCTCAAATGAGGTAAATTGGTGGATGTTCCTGTTATACTGTAGAAGCTTGTCATGATATTACATAATAAGGCACTTCAAGGAAATGAAAAAAAGAAAAGAGATGGAACTGCAGTTTTAGTCCTCAATTTAAAGTTCTAGCTATTTTAACTGGTGAGGGAAATTACTTGATGGAGTCATTTGAGCTTGAATTAGTAAGTCTTACTGTAAAACAAACATTGATTTGCAAATAATATTTCATTGACCAGAACTTGATTAAGCTGTTCCACAGTGCTACGGTTTCTTTTCCTTTACATGGTGCAATTTGGATTTGATGCAAATTAGAACAACATTTTCCAGTTTATATGTGGCAAATTTACAATTCCATTCCTAGTGAGGGTTTTACTGCTGTGGAAGAATGAGTACTGTTTCACTGAATTAAATTATTATGGTTTGCCTGGACACTTAATATGTGAATTCATGATATTTGACACAGGTCGCTTTGCTTTCAAGAATACATCACAGAAACCTCGTACAGTTTCTGGGATTTTGTCAGGAAGATGGGAAGAGTATCCTTGTGTACGAATTCATGCATATGGGAACTCTTAAAGAACGCCTGTATGGTGAGTTCATCTCTTACTTTGATTACAGTAAAATCTAACCTGAATCATTCTCAATGTGTATAATCATTGGCAGGTCGGCAAATACCTGATCGAAGTATTAATTGGATCAGGCGCCTTGAGATTGCTGAAGATGCTGCAAAAGGTTTGTAAGAAGGCGCTAGCTAACATATACAAAATCTATACACTAACTATGTATATTTTGTGTATACAGTATGTATATTTATACTTAATATACATAACCTATACATTTGCTAACTATTATTCTTTTGAGAGGTCCAAAAATGTAATTATCCCTTGTAAGAAAGGAAGAATTGTTTTGGATTAGACGAGAAGGATCTTTATACATTCACTGTATTGCTCTTTATGCTTGTTTCAGGGATCGAATATCTTCACACGGGATGTGTCCCATCCATCATCCACAGAGATGTGAAAACTAGCAATATTCTGCTCGACAAGAATATGAGAGCAAAGGTTTCAGATTTTGGTCTCTCCAAACTTGAAGTAGATGGAGCTTCTCATGTGTCAAGCATAGTCCGTGGAACTGTAGGATATCTGGATCCCGAGTATGCATTCTTCTCTAGAAGTTTGAAGTTTTTATTTACGGTACAATGCCAAGCTTTAACCACATTTTTATTCCACAAATATTTTGTTGCTATGTGTACTCAATTTGTTGGAATGATCATATGTTTTCTTTGTCTCTCACGATCTTCTATTACCAAGAAGGACAAAGTTCTATCTATGAATCTTAATGATGTGAAAAAAGCTAAATGCTACCTGTAACATTATTCCTGACTTGAATTATATAACTGAGTTTCCAAGCCATGGGAAACTATGTTGAACACTCACAAATTATACTTGAAGTTCGGTGGCTAATGCTCCCAAATTGTCTTTTCCTAATAGGTTATATGTTCTTCAGGACTTGTATATTGACTCGTTTAATTCAATGTCTGCACAGATATTACATTTCCCAGCAGTTGACGGACAAAAGTGACGTTTACAGTTTTGGCGTCATTCTCTTGGAGCTAATATCTGGTCAAGAAGCAATATCTAATGAAAAATTTGGTGTCAATTGCCGTAATATAGTCCAATGGGTAAGATCAATTATTGATCATATGTACCATCTTTTATAACAATATGCTAGCGAATTGTCACCTTACCCTTTGAGAGAAGTTGATATCTTCTTGCTTCTGAAATAGTCCTATATTATGTTTATTATTCTTATTGGATGTGTCAATCTTATGCATGCTTAATTTGTTTAGTTTCTTCTAACAATTTAGTTGGAACATCTGAATAATTTATATTGACAAATGACACCTGCATAATCAGGGCATTGCGGGGACGGATTTAATCTATTGAACTTTGCTATAAAGTTGGATGCCTTAGGCATTTACTGGACTGATTTTGAAATTTTGTGCTTCTAATCATCTAGGCGAAACTACACATTGAAAGTGGGGACATTCAGGGTATTATCGACCCCGCTTTACACAATGACTATGACATCCAATCAATTTGGAAGATAGCTGAGAAAGCTTTGATGTGTGTCCAACCCCATGGGAGCATGAGACCGTCGATCTCAGAAGTTATCAAGGAAATTCAGGATGCAATTGCAATCGTAAGAGGGGCAGAAGCAGTAGGGGAAGGTAGTTCAGATGATATATCCAGGCATTCGATGCATTCCTCCCTACACGCGGGTTCAATGGACTTAGGTGCAAGTGACCATTACTTGTCCATTGATGAGTCTATCACGAGACCAACAGCTCGATAAGTTTTTGTTCATATGACTGTAGGATTTTGTTCATATAATAGACCATTAATTTGTGTTATTTCCAATTCATTTTACCCTGTTCACAATTATGTTATTGACACTTGGTTAGAAACAACATATTTTACGCTATGTAAAGGCAAGTTTTTGTGCCCATTTTTATTTTCTCACATTTTTTGCTAGAACCAAGAGAAAAGTGTAAGCAATCTATACTTCTATTGCCCTTTTGATAGAAATTCTTATTGTTAAAACCATTTGAGTGGCTGCAGACTTTGCTGAGGGCCTGCACCTCTGGTTACCATCAAGTTACTGGTACATCCATTTCAGTTAGAATTAAGATCTTTGAAAATACCTTCGAGGGGATAGCTAGTTCAAGATAAAGGAATGGAATATGTTTATTGATGAATTATTTACAATACATATAGTATTACAAAAGTATTTACCTTGCTATAAACTAGGTAACTAATCAACCTAATTACAAAATGATTATAATTCTACTTAAAATAGGAGATATACAATTAATACTTAATGGAAGAATATTTGGGAAATATTTTATTATACCTCTGCAGTCGAAGTGGAGGTTCACGAACAATGAGACTGGCTCGAAAATCATCAAATAGTATGCGCGAAAGTCATTTGGTGAAGATGTCGGCAATTTGATATATGGAAGGAACATGAAGGACACGAACTTGACCACGAGACACTTTTCGCGAACGAAATGAATGTCCATCTCAATGTGTTTAGTGCGCAGATGCTGGACGGGATTGACGGAAAAATATATCGCACTAATATTGTCGCAGTAGACCAGTGTTGCCTTTTGAATCGAGTAGTGAAGCTCAAGTAGAAGGTTACGGATTCAACAAGACTCAGAAACGACGTTGGCGACACCTATGTACTCTGCTTCGACATTGGATTGTGATAGTGTAGGTTGCCTTTTGGAAGATCAAGACAATAGGTTATCTCTGAGGAAAACGCAGTAACCAGACGTGGAGCGTCTAGTGTCAGGACATCCACTCCAGTCAGCATCATCAGAATAAACAGTGAGACCAGTGAGCGAGGACATGTATAGATGTAATCTGAAGTGAAGTGTGCCTTGGACGTATCGTAAAATACGTTTGAGGGCATGCATGTGTGCTTCCGTCGGATTGTGCATGTGCAAGCAGATTTGTTGTACGACATAAGATATGTCTGGTCTCGTGCATGTGAGGTACTGCAGGGCCTTAGCCAAGCTACGATAGTGAGTCGGGTCTGAATACGGAAGGCCGGAATCAGCGTTGAGCTTGGAGTTGGTGTCTACTGGAGTGTGGGATGATTTGCAAGATGTCATGCCTGCACGGTCAAGGATCTCTTTGGCGTATTTCTTCTGACACAGAAATATGGCGCCAAAATGTTGAGTGACAGAGAGGTCCACAAAATAACTCAGGGTGCCTGGATCCTTCATAGCAAACTCAGAGGAAATGAGGGACATAATGGATGCGGAGAGCATTAGATGATGTGGTGATGATGATGTCATCAACATATAATAAGAGGTAAGCCATGCCTGGACCTTTATTGTAGATGAACAGGGAATGATAGGATCTATTGTGTGAAAAACCAATAGAGGAGACATAATCGGCGAACCACTGATACCATGCTCGAGGAGTCTGTTTCAGTCTATAGAGCGATTTCTGCAACAGACACACATAATTCGGATGAATAGGATCACTGAAACCCATAGGCTGATGCATATATACCGTTTCATGAAGATCCCCATGTAAGAAGACATTCTTGACATCAAGCTGATGAATGGACCAAGACTTTGATAGGGCAATGCTGATGACGGTCTGGATTGCTGCGGGCTTTACGATTGAGCTGAACGTTTCATCACAGCCTACTCCCACCTGTTGAGACCTGCTATCACCTACAAGACAAGCCTTGTACCTCTCAAAAGAACCATCAGATTTCTTTTTATGTCTAAAAATTCACATAGAACGAATAATGTTAGCATCATGCAGACGGGGTACTAGGTCCCACGTCTTATTATCAATAAGAATATTATATTCGTAAATCATTGCGGCTTTCCAATTAGGGTCGGACAAGGCATCCTTCGGATTTCGAGGGACAGGGGAAGGGACAACTGAAATGGATAAGTTAAACAACAGTTTAGGTTTAGAAATTCCATGCATGGCACGGGTTTCTATTGTCTGAGAGCGTCTCGGGACGCGGGATGGGAGGAGGGTGGGGTGCCACAAGACTGTCGAGAATAGGAGGAAGGGCAAGGGTGGCGGGATCGACTGGCCGAGGCTCGGTTTGTCGAGAGATGGCTGCGAAATCACCCTGAGACGGGCTATTTCAAGTCGCAGTCGACGGAACCGGGTGGGCAACGTGTCCCGGACTGACCGCGGTGGGTGCGGGTGCCAAGGTCTGGGACGTCGGACTGTGTAAATGATGAATTAGAAGGGGCTTCAAGCCATTATCTAGGAAGTCGTAGGAATGCCGAGGTGACGAATTTAGGGAGGCAAAGGGGAATTGAGACTCATCAAATAGGACATGACGTTAAATAATAATTTTACGGCTTGACAAGTCATATCACGAGTAACCACGATGATTGGCGGGGTAACCCAGAAACACACACGGGGAAGATCGGGGTTAGAGTTTGTGAGTGGTCGGATAGAGAGGATAACAGAGACATTCAAAAATACGCAAGTGTTGGTAGGATGGGTTCCTACGAAACAGAACTTGAGTGGGCGACTGTTGAGCTAGAGACTTGTTTGAGGTTATGTTTAGGAGATAGGTGGCCATGGAGAGTGTCAGAATTGATGGGGAATTGAGGCGTGAGCAAGTAGGGCACGAATTAGGTTGTTTATGGTTCAGATTTTCCGTTCGGCTTTACCATTTTGGGAAGAGGTGTGAGGGCATGAAAAACGAAAGGTAAGACCGTTTTTGGAGCAAAACTGTTTGAATTGGTTATTATCAAATTCTCTGCCATTGTCACATTGGAAAATATTTAATGCTCTTTTCAAATTATGTTTTTACGAAAGCACTAAATGAGGAAAAAATGAGGTAGACCTGGGATGTATTGCCAATTGAATAAGTCCATAGAAAGTTGGAATAATCGTTCAAAAATAACACATAATATTAATGGTCAGTCGTACTTAAAATAGGGGAAGTCCACAAATCGATATGTATGATATCGAAAGACATTAAAGTACAATTTGTGGATGCATCAAATGTTACTTTAACATGTTTCCCAAAAATATATAGGAGTCTTAGAAATACGGTTGCAATTGATAAAATTATTGTTCCTAAGAGAGCTTAAAACAGAATCTCTCGAATGTCCTAATCTAGAATGCCATAGGGAAGACGAAAGAGCAACAAAGGTTGATGGAACTGAGGCTCGATTCTTGACGGCGTTTGAAATAGGGTAGAGATCTCAGGTGCTGTCATATCTCATTATTCATATCCCTGTCATAAAATTCTTCACAAAAAAACCAAAATGATCAAAGTCAAGGGAAACATTATTATCAGTTGTGAAACGTCGCACATAGATTAGATTCTTAATGAGTTTAGGGGCATGAAAGACATTTTTTAAGATTGGTGGTGGATGTGGTGGGGATAAGGATGAACGACCAAAACAGCGAATATGAATGCATTGTCCACTACCAACAATAATATTCTAATTTAAATTACTCAAATTGGAATAAGATGAGAGAGTACCTTGTGATGTCGTCATGTGAGATGTGGCGTCTGTGTCCATATATAAATTTTCGTCTAGAGCGTTGAGTGACATTGTGTTCATAGCTGCTTCAATATCAGTCGGTGCATAAGTTGAGGGTGGGGGGACCTGTGCTGTGTAGGCCTGTTGTGGACGTGCGCCGAGTATGTTAGGTTGGGCCTGTCGGGTCAGAGGTGGAGTCTACGAGGATGTCGGATATGAGAAAAGAGATGAGGCCCATGACAATGGGGCCCATGGCGGGGTAGGAAGCCCACGGCGGAGGCTGTTGCCACTGTTGCGGTCGCTGCTGACTGTTTTCTGCCGGTGGGGACTGCCCCTTCCCACCGCCGTTATTGCCGAAATTGCATCAGTTGTTGTTGTGGGTCGATCCGAACTGCTGCGGGTCCTCGAGTTGGTGGTGCTGGCTGCCGGAGTTGGAGGCTCGGCCGTCAGTGGAGGACCCGACGGTGGTGGTGAGGACGGTGTCTGCAATGCTGGCCTGAGTGGTGTTGCGCTTGATTTTTTGGGTTTCATTGATTTGAACTGGCCTTATAAAACGATGGTAACGACGTACTTTGCTGAAGCATGGTGGCAACGCCGTCATAGGATTCGTTCAAACCTGCAATAAGTTGCATAACCAGTCGCTGATCAGTGACGGGTGCACCAACGTTGGAGAGTTGGTCAGCCAACATCTTGAGTTCTTATCAATATGCAGACACGTTTGGGAAATCATCCTGATGAACGTTCTTGAACTGATTTTCAAGGTATAACGCTCGTTGAGTTTTGTTGTCGTGGAAAATACTTTCAAACATTCCCATGTTTAGCGGACAGTGGCATCGGTCTCAATGATGGTGTGAAACAGATCATTAGAGATCGTGTCGTATATCCACTGGAGGACGGTTGTGTCCAAACGAGACCAGAGTGCATCATCAGAAGTCGAAGCCGATGGGAGGTCTGTGGACTTCGGTGTAGGAGGGATGATGTGGTCGATAACTTCGTAAACACGACAATGGATCTTAAAAAGCTCCGCCCATGAGGAGTATTGACCATTTTCCATCTCAAGGGTGACACGGATAAAGTTTTTTTATATTATTGATTGCAAGTGCATGATGAAATTTGGTTTTGTCAGCCATGGAAGATGAAATTTAGGAGGAAGAGAGAGGGAGAATGGTCGCAAAAACTAGGATTCCGTCGTGGGAAAGAGGCGGCCGAGAGAAGAAGTCAGTGGCTAGGGTATGAGATTTAGGGTTAGGCTACTGATACCATAAAAGTTTTAGTTCCTTGATTTTATTGATGAATGATTTACAATATATATAGTCTTACAAAAGTATTTACCTTGCTATAAACTAGGTAACTAATCAACCTAATTACAGAAGAATTATAATCTACCTAAAATAGGAGATATACAATTAATACAATTAATGGAAGAATATTCGGAAAATATTCTATTACAAGATCCAAATGAATTTGTGTATACATATAATATATACATGTAACTTTTTACGAACACGTGATGTCGGAATAGTTCAATGTAAGGAAAATGGACTTCCTCTACGAACAAGGAAGCTATAAGTAATTATAACTATTTATCATCTGGAAGAGAGAACAACAATCTGATGGAGTTTTTTTATTTTGTTATGTGTGTAAGTGTACTTCCTTCTTTTTGTTTATTGAGCTTAACAGTTTTATATAAATGTACAAACATTAAATGGTAAATGCTGGTTTGGAAATTTTAGCTGATTGAGTAGGCTATGTGAAGTTATAGTTGAAAGGGGTTAAAAAGAGACGGTGATGTGAACAGAGTTACTTGGTACTTGTGTCGGTGAGAGGTAACACATGCTTGATGAAGTAGCTAAGGTGCACAACTTGGTACTTGTATTCGTGGAAAGTAACACGTGCTTGATGAAGTAGCTGAGGTGCACAACTTGGTACTTTGTGTTCGTGGGAAGTAACACGTACTCGATGAAGTAGCTAAGGATAACATGTACTCAATGAAGCAACTTAGTAACTATGTTGGTCGGAAGTAGCACATGCACGATGAAGTAGTTGAGGTGCGTAGTTTGATACGTGTGTTGATAGAAGGTAGCATATACTGAATGAAGTAGCGGAGGGTAGCATGTACTCGATGAAGCAATTTGGTAATTGTGTTGGTAGGAGGTAGCACGTGCACGATGAAATAGCTGAGGTACACATCTTGGTACTCATGTTGGTGGAAGGTAGCACGTACTCGATGAAATAGCTGAGGGTAGCATGTACTCGATGAAGCAACTTGGTAATTGTGTTGGTGAGAGGTAACAAGTACTTGATAAAGTAGTTGAAGTGCGCATCTTTGTAGTATGTGCTTGATGAAGTAGCTGAGCTGTAAAATACTTGTGTGGTGGGAGGTCACACATGCTCGATGAAGTAATTGAACTGCCTAGAAACTGATTCTAACACTGCTATTAAAGGAGGGGCAGTCTTGTGAGGGAATATGCTTGTGGAATAGAACAATCCAAACTAAGGCTGGCCAGTGGGTCGGGTCAGTCCGGTCCCGGTCCCGCCCCGACACCGCACCGCTCCCGCCCCGAACCCGATTTTGTTTTTTAAAAAAGATTTGCGATATCAGGACTAGAACCGGGAAGGGACATGGTCTCATCCCGACACATCCCGGCCTGCCCCAATCCTGCCAGACCCGACCCGGTCCCGCCCCGATCCCGCCCGAAGCCCCCCCTTTGCAAAAATAATCTTGCACCAACGACCATTTTACATTTTGGCCGTTGTGCAACGACCATTTTTGGCCATTGTGCAACGGCCATTTTTGGCCTCCCCCTACCCCTTAATATTTATTTTTAACCCATAAGTTATTATATTTATATTTTAACCCAATTTTCCAACTATAAATACCTCATTTTCTCTTCATCTTTCTCACAAATCTTCCTACAATCTCTTTAATCTTTCAATCTATCTCTCTACAAGTCTACATTGTCTACTAAATATTCAATTTTATTTATTCAATTGGGAGTGAAGTTGGCAAATAGCTTGATGATCTTCCATCGAGTAAAGTTTCAATTTTCAACCTCTCGATTACACGTCGACGTTACGTCGGCGTTTGGTACATTCGTTCCTTCATTAAATTATTATTGTATGTTTATTTTATTTAGCACACTTAGTTTTGTTTACTTTAATTATTTATTAATATAAGTATAAATTTATAATGGAAGGATTTAAACGTATGCTTACGGATAGGGGTCATGCTTCTTCTAGTAAGGGCAAGAGTCCTATTTCTAGATAGAATCCTATTCCTACACAGGATGATTTTATTGATACTAAATATTTTCCTACAATACCATTAGATTTAGGCTAGGAGCTATTTTTTAGAACTCAAGAAGACTTTAATTTAGACGATGATCTAGATGATACACCCACTAATATAGATGACAACACACCCACTAGTGCACCTTCAACTGAAATGCCTCCTATTCGCCCTAATATGAGATGAGGTCCAGCAAAACGACCATTAAAATCAGTTGCATGGACATTTTTTGATAGGGACGTAGAGAATCAAGTAGCTAGATGTAAATTTGTAGATATGTTTTAAAATTTAAAATTGGAAAAGGTCACGGTGGGACGGGGGGTTTAATGAGACACGTAGCAATGGTTCATCCAGCTAGATATGCCCAATACGAGGCTTCAAAACTGGGTGCGCAAACGTTCGCTCCATCGGGACAAGGTTCACATACTGTCCCGGACCAAGTACAGGGTCAAACTAACCCTGGGAAATTGTAGGTCCTAAATACGATAAACATAGAGATATGGAAGCAATAACAAAATTAGTTGTTGTGGAGGGTTTGCCTTTTTCATTTCCTTCATCTCCCGGTTTTATTCATTACATTAGAGATATATATAATCCTGCTTTTAACGGGTTTCCTAGATCAACTGTTAAGAGAGATGTATTTAAATTCGCGCATGAATATCAACAATATTTACGTTTTTCATTATATCATTTTAATGGCAAAGTATCTATCACGTCTGATATAGGTCGTAGTACTAACGACCATGATTATTTAACTGTAACTTGTCATTGGATAAATTATAAGTGGTCTATGCAAAAACGTATTTTAGCGTATAGATATATAGATGATAGGCACACTGGTACTTTTATTGCATATAATATTTATCAAGTGTGTCATTATTACGGAATAACCGAAAAAATTATGACTATTACATTAGATAACGCTTCTTCTAACAATTACGCAATTACAATTTTAAAAAATAGTTTAACTCCATCTTTTTCACATCATTTTCATATATAAAATGCGCGTGCCATATATATAACTTAATTGTAAATGATGGTCTATCACTTTTTGAAGACATTCTTAGTAAAATACAATTTACTATAAACTTTATTTTTAAAAATAATAGAATACAACGAAGAAAAGAATATAAAAAAACTTGTCACGATTGCCAACTACCTTATAGAAAAATTCCAGAAGAAGTACCCACTAGGTGGAATTCTTTATACGAGCAACTACTAGTTGCTTATGACTATAGAAACCCTATAACTTTATTTTTTAACTATCATAATCAAAACCCAACTGATATGGTTGTAGATAGCGATTGGGTAAAAATTTACGAACTTATTGTATTTTTAGAGAAATTTTTTCAAGCAACAAAAGAATTTTTCGATATATATTATCCTACTATTTCAACTATGTTGTTTTATATAGCTCTAATATTTTTATTACTTAGTGAATATATGGAAAAACCAACTTATATGACAGATATTAAAAAAATATTTTATTCCTAATCCCACTATTTATATTATTGGTGTTGTATTAAATTCGACTATTAAAATAGACGGTACTAAATCGCTTATTGAAACTATTTACGATTGTATAGCAGTATACCACCTCCAAGTCCCAAAAATCCAAATCACCCACCACCTATTGAACAAACTAAAGAAGAAGTGTTGTTTAACGTAGAAGACGAATGCAAAAAAGTATATAGGTTTTACCAACAAGAAAGTGCTAGTAACCTACCGACTTTCATACCATTTTCTTCTTCTTCAACACAACCTCACAAAAGGCATGATGTTTCTGCGGCTAGTATTGAAAGCCTCAGACATAGAATGTGCGGCCGTACCGCTACTAACCAAATTAGCGAGTTTGATATTTTTGTTTTGCAGAGTTATGTACAGTACCAAGCAATTCTCAATGAAGAATGAATTGAAGACTTGCTGAAATACTGTAGGGGTAATGAGAAGACTTTTTCGACACTTTCAATGATGGCCCGAGATGTTTTGAACATTCAAGCGTCATCAACTGCGTCTGAAAGAGCTTTTTCTGCCGGCAGATATCAAATAGGAGAGCACAGACACTCATTATCCGGAGACAACTTGGAGATTGTAGTATTATTCAGAGATTGGATACGAGCAGAGCGGAGAAGGTGTGGTCAACCGGGGATCAACGAAGAAGAAGACGAAAACTACAACGAAATCTTATCCGAAGGTGGTGGAAGCGACGTGGATCAATTTGACCAACAAATACCAATTCCAACCGAAGAACCACATGAAATTATCAAGAAACTAGAACAATTTTTTTCAGAATGTAATTTTTTTAATTGCAATTTTACTGTGTAATTTGCAACTTTTGAACAACACCACAAAGTTGCAATTTTGACAATTGTATTTGTATTACAAAAAAAATCATATGTCTATTAAGTAATATAAGAGGCACAAAAACAGCCTTGGAATGTTTTTATTACACTATCTTGTTTAATTATTGAATTTTTTTTATATATTTTATTTTTTAAATTAAGTGCAAAAAAAAAAAGCCCGGGATCGCGACCCGACCCAATCCCGACCCGATTCTGACGGGATCGGGATTAGGGCGGGACTTCGGTAAATCCCGCCTATCCTGATCCCACCTGACCCGACCCGCCCCGATCTCGCCAAACCAGGCCCGCCGGTCCCGAGCCCGGGCCACTGGCCACCCATAATTTGAACATGATACTACACTGGCCGATGAAAAAATATCCGTCGATTTTTTAGGCCTCTACAGTCGGAAAGACGGAAATAAAACTTCTGGGCTAGGATGAAACTTAAATCTTTTTTCACCCGAGAGACCAACACGTTTAGTAGGCAAGGCAACTAAAATGACCAACGAGTCATATGTTCGTAGCCACGACGTGATTGGAATGATCTTTTCAAAATTTAAGTTTGAGTCCTCCGTAATCAAAACATTTACTGTTTTGGATACGGGTCCGAAGTTAATTATTTTCAACTGCTTCTAACTGTTTGTTCTTGACAACTTGCAAGGCATGTGTATGAAAGTCAAAGAAGGCAAATACCCCTGGTAGATTATTTATTTTGTTGTTGTTTTTACTTTTCTTTAATTCAGCTTTATTTTATTCTGTATTGTAATATCATTGTACTCGTGAAGTTATTGAAATGTTTATAATAGGTAGACTTAGAATTAAATAATAGGGTGTTCTAAAACTGAAGATCCGTCGCTAGTTTATTTATTTTAGGCTCGGTTAGTTTTAAAATCGGAAATCGCTAGTTTATCTATTTTAGGGCTGTCACCCCTACTTTCAAAATGTTAGTTTATTTATTTTAGGTTCGTCGCCTATACCTTCAAAACGCTAGCTTATTTTTGAACTGTTCAGAATTTTCAAAATTATTGATCACCTTTTATTCACACTATTAATCATACGAAATAAAGTTATTTTTATTTGATTCGTTATTTAAAATGACTTTCAAAATATTACTTTCCTTGGATTACCAATAAGTTGTTTTCTTCTTACTAAATCATCTTGTATATATATTTATAAATAATGTCATACAAATGCATGTTTTATCCAAAAAAATCACTTTGCATATATTATGTAAATAATGCAATCAAAGTGTGTTTTTATCTAACAAATTAATTCGCATGTATTTTTGTAAATAATACAATACAAATATACGTTTCACTAAAAAATTACATTGCATATATTCTTATCAATTTCCATACAAATGCATACTTTTTCGATTTTACATTTTTTTATGCCATACAAATGCATACTTATACAAAATGCATGCTTTTGTTAACTACTTGCAATTTTTTTTATACTTGTAGAAAATGCATTTCCCCTAGCATGATAATTAACCTGAGTTTGACCGGATAACCGCAAGTTAGCGTATCTTAAAGGATGTCTAACTCCTTCCCTTTAGGATAATAAAGAACCCTTACCTAGAATCTTATTAGTTTCGCAGACCAAAATTGGAGTTATTTTGCAGCTTTTAGTTAGCATTTAGGTGCCCTAATTAACATTAGAATAATTAGGTGGTGACTCCTCAAAGTAATCATTTTTATCCAATTCGGAGGGAATCGACCCATCGCGTCGCGAAACCGCGGTAAAAAATGGGCGCGACAGAGGCTACAAATGGTAATCTAACATGTTTTCCTAATGGACATGAATGACAAATTGGAGTACTACGCGTACCCTTACAAGAAATAAAATTATTTTTATGTAAGAAAGACATAATTGACGATCCCGGATGTCCTATACGTGCATGCCACAAGGAAGGAGTAAGAGCATCAAAGGTGGATGGCAAGGCGTGGCTTGAGGAAGTGGCGGTGATTGGATAAAGCTCCCCCACAGTATTGCATCTCATTAGAGGTATCACCGTCTTGAAATCCTTCATAGAAAACCCAAAATGATCAAAATTAACAGACACCCCATTATCAATGATAAATTTACGGACTGATACTAAATTTTTAATTAAGTGTAGGGCATGAAAGACATTTTTCAAGGCAAGAGGTGGATGTGGGGACGATAGATTGGAATGACCATAACCACGAATTGTAATTGACTTACTATCACCAACAATAATACCACGATTTTTGCTCAAATTGAAATAAGACGAGAGAGTACCTGGGTCGTATGTCATATGAGTAGTGGCTCCGGTGTCTATATACCAATTGACGTCTTGGGGATTCAATTCAAGTGTGTGCATTGCGACTTCAATGTCTGTTGGAGTGGGACCCGCAACATGGTGGGCCTGTGGAGGCCGAGGCCTAAGCACACCCGTTTGCTGTCCCGACCCAGAACTGTGTCTCTGGTACCCCTGCTGGACCAAAAAAACGGCATGTTGGTGTTGGGAAATTCGGCCCATTTCCCCGGGTAGGCAGTTAGCGGGTAGTAAGGGTTGTTGGGCCCAGGGCCACTGGCCCAGTTCCACGTCCATAGACCCTAGGTCTATGGCCAGTAGGCTTGCGGCCCATTGCCTCGAGGCCCATTGCCAACGGTCCGGTTGACCCCTTCGTTATTGCCACCTCGATTTCCACCACGATTTTTACCTTTATTTTTGCGATTCTGACCCTTCTTGTCGCCACCGTTGTTGCGGTTTTGGCAGGAATTATTGGAGAAGGAGTGAGAATAGTAGGACGCTCGAAGAAGCCAGCTTGGCTAAGAAGGCAGCCATTGGGGCTCTTTCTGTAGCAATGATGACTGCGTCCGACTACTCTCCCTCATTCTCCGATAATTTTGGCCAAAATTGCAATAACGGTGACGACAAGAAGGGTTAGAATCGCAAAAATAATGGTAAAAACAGTAGTGAAAACCGATGTGGCAATAACGGAGGGAAGGGGGGTCAACTGGATCGGTGGCAATGGGCCTTTGGGCAATGGGCCGCAACCCGACTGGCCACAGCTGTGGGCTCCATGGCAGTGGAACTGGGCCAGTGGCCCTGGGCCCAACAACCCTTACTACTCGCCAACTGCCTACCCGAGGAAATGGGCCCAATTTCCCAACACCAAAAGGCCCGATTTTTCGGTCCAGCGGGGGTACTTGAGACACAGTTCTGGGTCGGGGTAGCAACCATGTGTGCTTGAGCCTCGGCCTCCACAGGCCCACCATGTTGTGGGCCCCACTCCAACAGACATTGAAGCCGCAATGCACACACTTGGATTGAATCCCCAGACGCCAATTGGTACATGGACACCGGAGCCACTACTCACATGACATCCGACCAGGCACTTTCTCGTCTTATTTCAATTTGAGCAAAAATCGTGGTATTATTATTGGTGATGGTAAGTCAATTCCAATTCGTGGTTATGGTCACTCCAATCTATCTTTCCCACATCCACCTCTTGCCTTGAAAAATGTCATTCATGACCCACACTTAATTAAAAATTTAGTATCAATCTGTAAATTTACCACATTTTATGTGAAGGATTTCAAGACGGGGATACCTCTAATGAGATGCAATAGTGTGGGGGAGCTTAATCCAATCACCGCCACTTCCTCGAGCCACATCTTGCCATCCACTTTTGCTGCTCTTGCTCATTCCTTGTGGCATGCATGTCTTGGTCATTCGGGGTCGTCAATTATGTCTTCCTTACATAAAAAGTAATTTTATTTCTTGTAAGGATATGCGTAGTAATCTAATTTGTCATTTCTGTCCATTAGAAAAACATGTTAGATTACCGTTTGTAGCCTCTACTTCTCGTACTTTGATGTCTTTTGACATTATTCACATCGATTTATGGACATCTCACGTTCTCAGTTCTTTGGGCCATCATTATTATGTTCTATTTTTGGATGATTATTCTAAATTTTTATGGACTTTTCCGTTAGCGAAAAAATCTCAAGTGTTTTTCACATTTTAAAATTTAGAGCATTCATCTGTATACAATTCGAACGGGACATCAAAAATATTCAATGTGATAATGACAAAGAATATAATAATGGGTTGTTTCAGGAATTTTGTGATGCTAATGACATAGTTTTTCGTTTCTCTTGTCCTCATACGTCCTCCCAAAATGGGAAGCCGAACGAAAAATTCGTACCATTAATAATTTTGTGATGCTAATCCCACATTGAAAGGCAAAATGCTCTTTGACAAAGGCGACTCCATATCTATGGAGACTCAAACCCGAAACCTCTGGATAACGACGAAGGAATATTTGCATTCAAATATTGAGAAAATAAATACTCCATCTGGTTCAAAATATAATTGTCACTTAGTTTTTATCACACCCTTTAGAAAATACTAACTCCTAAAAGAAAATATATTTTTAACTGAACCACCTCTAATTAAATACTACCAGTTAATATAATTTCTGGATTATGTAAAAATTCACTTATCCAACTAGATATAAAATTTGGAATAAAACAATTAATTCCTTCTTGATCATGCAAATGAACACTTATTTTAAATCAAAATAAAAAGATTATGTAAACACTTATTTTTATTACCCAAATCTCCCTAAAAATTACTACTAAATAAGTAAAATATTTTACAATATTTTAGATGTGTATGAATGGGACCGACTCACCTACCAAACAACACACTAGAAAAATTTGAATAATATTAAAAAAAGAACAGTCCGGTATACTCAGCTTATTCGACTCGTTTGACAGGGCAAACCCCAAAAGTGTGATGAAGTATTAATTGTGAAACGAACGGTGTTGATAGGGCAAAATCCAAAAGTCTGCCCTCATCTGTCCACTCTTCTCCAACGTCCGATCCTCTCCTCCTTCAATCCCTCCATTCCCTTCTCCTCGCGCCCAAATTTCACATATCCCCAGGTACGTAACCTACTTCCATTTCAAATAATTCACTTTTCTCTCTACAAATTAGGGTTTCATTTTTTCCCCTTACTTCTTACTCATGTGTATTATTACTTAGATTTTGTTTGTGTATTATTATGTGTTAGCTTCATTTTGTTCTGATGTTTTACTGTCTTATTTTCCTTAAATTTATGTCTATGTTTATCTGATAGTCTGCGCACATCTAACCTTCTCAGACTACACTTATGAGAATACATTAGACTCTACTTGTGGGAATATACTGAGTATGTGGTTGTTGTTCTAACTCATGTGTTTTGTTGTTGTTGTTGTAAGGTATGGCGGATGGACAAGGATCGTCTAGGTCACCAGCGAGTCCTAACGGAGGTGGTAGTCATGAAAGCGGCGGTGACCAAAGCCCTAGGTCATCTAATGTACGTGAACAAGATAGGTTTTTACCTATTGCGAATATTAGTCGAATAATGAAGAAGGCGCTACCTGCTAATGGTAAAATTGCTAAGGATGCTAAGGAGATTGTTCAGGAATGTGTTTCTGAATTCATTAGCTTCATCACCAGCGAGTATGTTTAAAAATTCCTTTTGTATTTCCTCGCTTTGTTGTTGTGGTTTGTGAATTATGAATTGTGACATTTTTACAGGTTTTTAGTGTTAACTCCGGTTTATGAATCGTGAATCAAAGTAATTCATCCTAGTACGAGAGGAATTGTTGATTTTGTTTATGAATTATGAATCAAAGTAATTCAACCTGTAACTGTTGATTCACACAATTGGTTATCGCGCTTGGTTGAAAAGCTAGTGGCGCGAAGCTTACCGTGTGCTTGATTATGGCTGAACGCCTCTAAGTCATAATCTCCTTTTTACAGTTTTTTTGGTTTATGAATTGTGATTCATGCCTTTTTACAGTTTTTAGTGTCAACTCTGGTTTATGAATTATGAATCATGTCTTTTTACAGTTTCTTTTGGTTTATGAATTATGAATCATGCATTCTTACTCTTTTTTTTTGGTTTATGAATCATGTCTTTTTACATTTTTTTGGGCTTATGAATAATGAATCATGCATTTTTACGGTTTTTGGTTTATGAATGATGAATCATGCATTTTTACGGTTTTTGGTTTATGAATGATGAATCATGTTTTTTTACAGTTTATGATCCGAATCATGCCTTTTACAGTTTTTTTTGGTTTATGATTATGAATCATGCCTTTTTACGTTTATTTTGGTTTATGAATTATGAATCATGCCTTTTTACTAGTGTCAACTCAACCGTGAAAAGTAGTTCAATAAGTTAAGATTACCCAAGATTGTATAAAGAGTTCAAATTCCCTTCCCATTGTCGATGTGTGGGATTCAACACCCCTGCATTCCTAGGATTGGATATCTATAGCGTGGACAATATAAGATGGGGGTGCCCGACATCGGTAAATCATGAATTGGGATGGGCTTGACTCTATACCAAGTTAAAAAGATGGATTTTGGGCCTAACTCAACCCCCAAAGATAACTCAAGAGTAGGATTGCCCAACACATATAAAGAGTCTAAATTCCCTTCCCATTGCGAATGTGAGACTCAAAACCTCCAAAGCTGTCTGAAAAGGCAAATTATTGATTATTATTGGAATGGATTTAATGATTCATTTAGTCTACACCAAATTAGTTTGGTATTAAGTTGTATTTGGTTAAATTTTGATTCATAAATGCTGCCGGATGTGTTAAAAATCTTTTCTTTTCTTTTGCCTATTACGTATTTGATTGATTTATTACGATCCCTTTTTCCTACCTGGCAACTATTGGATTGACGCTATCTTTAGGACTGCATCTTTTTATTGTTATTGAACATGATTGCTTTTATTGAACTATTGTAAGTTTATTCATTAATGCTGTCAGTTGTATTATAAAATTTAATATCTTTTTCTTGTGCCTATTATGTATTTTGATTGATTTATTAAGATCCATTTTCCGTTCCTGGTAATTATTGGATTGCAAGGATCAAATGAATTCGAAAGAATTGAATAGGTTAATCGCTGAAGACAAGAATGAGTGAATCTAGTTTTGAGAGCTTGCCTTACTGACATTATCTTAAAGAGTGCATCTTTTGATTGTTAATGAACATGATTGCTTTAGTGAACTATTTTGATTAGTATTGTCCCATTACAAAAGGACTTCATCTTGGTTTAGTGTATGTTTATTTTGGTGGCTGGATATGCTATAGACTGTAGATGTTCACTCCTGTTTGTTTTACTGTTTTTTCGTTTTTCTTTGGGAGAAATTTATATTTTCAGTGCGGCACAGTTGATTTCCTTGACAATATTGCTTGTTTCCTGATGGAATTGTAGGGCTAGTGACAAGTGCCAGAGAGAGAAAAGAAAGACTATCAATGGTGACGATTTGCTATGGGCAATGACAACTCTTGGGTTTGAAGATTATATTGAACCACTCAAGGTGTATCTCACTCGGTACAGAGAGGTAATGGTCACTATGTTTCTGATTTAGCTTTTCCCTGTGACCCTTCTCTCGGTGGAGTATAAATTGATGGATTTCTTTTTGTGGTTGGTTGGATATCTGTTGAATGAATGGATTGTTGCAGATGGAGGTAAGTGAATATCTAATATAATGTATTTATTGTCATTTCCATTTCTTTTTTTTTTTTGCTGTGGGAGCAACTGATTCATTTGTTAGGGTGACACAAAGGGATCGACAAAGGCTGCTGATGGCTCTACTAAGAGAGAAGGGATGCAACCCGGTCCTAATTCACAGGTACTCTTTCATGTTCACTTTTGTCTTGTTTGGCATCTCAAATTGGTTAAGGAAATTTATAGTACAACGTCCATCAATTTGCTACTCCATCATATTGTTACAGCTTGCACATCAAGGTTCATTCTCCCAAGGAATGAATTACGGGAACTCTCAGGTAACTTTTTCCTGTGTATTCATGAAGTTTAATTGCTGCATGTCATCTTTCAGATTGCTTCTCTATGCATTGAAGTCTCCATCTTCACTTTGTTTATCGGCAAGTATTGTTTGTCTTAACCACAAAAGTGGTGGATTGACCATGATTCAAAATCCCCGCAGAGACTAGAAATGCTAGGGGATTTCTTTTCATCGGTCTAAGTCTTGTTAGGCAAAGTTAACCGGTGTGTGTGCTGGTTGGAGGTAGAAGTATTCGGTAGATTAGTCAGTCCGGACACCACTGATAGGGGGGAAAAGCATGTAAAAGTTGAAAATGAGAAGAGTGTTTTAAAGATTTTTCAATTTATCTACTTCTTTCCAATCATAAGAAAATTGACCATTTAGTAACTGTTGCAGCGAAATATTAGTGACAAATGCTATTACTGATTCCTACTTATGAAAAAGATGGTAAGGCGATGAGTGTTATTTTTTAATTTAAATCCAAGAAGTCCGTGCTTTGAATATTATAATCATCCAAAGACTGATAAAATTATACAAGGGATAGTAGGCGTGGTCTGTGTAATGTTTCTTATAAGACCTGGGTTTTCATGTGATTTCACAACTTCAAATGATGCCAAGAGTTTTTCCAAACTGCAAAAGATATAATCATAATTTATTCATTAAGGCGTAGGAAAAAAATTAACTTCTTGAAGAGTAAAAACAGAAAAGAAAAAGTAAAATGAGTCAAATCCTTAGATGATATAAAAGAAGGGTAATATGTATGGCCTTTTTGCACATATGTTCTGACTTCTTCGTATTAACACCAGTGCAAGAAACTAGTTTGGAGCAGAGCTCATTATTTCTTTCAGCTTTATGGTGATCATACATATTGCTCAAAGGGCTTCTTTCTTATGTGATGTCAGAATTTGCTCGATAGGTATAGGAGGGATGGAATGTGCGACTGTCGTTTTAAATGTCAAGTCAGTTGTGGACTAAGTGGGAGACAGTACAGTTTTTCTCTGAAAGCTTGCCAGCCTAGAAGCTTGTCAGTCTTTCTCTTTGACCCACCCTCACCAACCTGCCCTCGATTGTGACATCACAACATAAAATGTAACGAAGGAAGTAGTCCTCCCTTATTTGCATGTCTGTGCGGAATTGTCATGTTTTCAGTTTTGCCACTTGAAATGGATTGCCCTTACTTCTGCCCTTGTTTTCCTTATTATTATTTGTTAGTCTCGAGGGATGACTTGATGCCTACTATGACTTGCTCAGTTATAGGAGAGAAGTAAAAATGACTCATTAACATGCTTCTTCTGTTGTACAATTGCCTGTTAACATTGGTGGCTGGATGAACTAGTACAAATAAGGAAAGTTTAGCCAAAATTTTAGGGATAGGCAAGATTGATATACTCTCCCCGGCTCCTGCCACTTTTTTTTTTAATACTAAGGTTGTTGCTTAATGAGTAATTCTACTTAATTGCTTGTGTACACATCATGTTAGGATGACAATAGAAGCCTGTGTGCACAAGAGAGAGAGGGACAGAGCGCTGCCTTTTGAGAATTCAATATACGTGAAAAGGAGGGGAGGGGATGGGTGTATAACGGCTATTTGGTAGCAATGGTAGTTGATATATTGATTGTTCAAATCCCACCAACCTGATATTTATTTCTCTCTTGAAATTGCCTTTTGCTGCAGGGTCAGCATATGATGGTTCCGATGCAAGGCACAGATTAAAATACGATCTTCTTAGCTCTGTTTGAGATGGTAGGACTTAAAAACATATTCTATAAATAGATCCTCTGCTGTAAGCTCTGTATCATGGCTGATTTATTTTAGTGCTCTCTAGTCGGAGCCATGTCATATTTAAGTTTGTAAATTTAGATGTTCAAGAATATAGACTTGATTGTTTGTAGTAATAATGAGAACCATTACCTAGTATTTTATTTTTACCTCATAGCACTTTTGCAGGATGTTGATCCTCTTTGGATGAAGTTAGATGTTGCCTTTTTCTTTGTCTTTTTAGACTTGGTATTTAAGGCCGTATTCCCATAAATTGGTATTGTGGTAGCCCTCCGCTAATTTGCTTTTTGGGTAAATGTTGAGACTGATGTTTCCTCTTTTGTCCTTCTCAAAAAGAATAGTACTCCCTCTGTCCTAATTTACGTGTCATCATTTCCTTTTTAGTCTTTTTAAAAAAGAATGTTATATTTCTATATTAGAGACATTATCTTTAAAATCTCTTTTTACCTTAATGAAATTATTTATAGCCACACAATTTTATAAGGTTTGATTTAGATCACACACTTCAAAAGTAACATTTCTTTTTTAAACTGTATCAAGTTAAATAATATCACATAAATTGAGATGGAGGGAGTAATAGCTTTTAAATTTGGAATTTAATTTAAACTTCTCATTTTATTTTTAATAGCCATGTTAATTTTGTGAGATGATAAAGATCACTAATTTTGAAAATTTATGGCCACATAAATATCTCTTTTTCCAAACTGCAAAGGAGAATCATAATTTATTCATTATGGCATAGGATAAAAGATTAACTTTTTGATAGTAAAAACTAAAAAGAAAAAGTAAAATGAGTTGAATCCTTAGATGATGTAAAGAAGGGTTATATGATAGCCTTTTTGCACATAGGTTCTCACTTCTTCCTATTAAAACCACGTGATAGTAGCTAGTCGGAGCTGAGCCCATTATTTCTTCCAGCTTTATGGTGATCATACATATTGCTCAAAGGGCTTCTTTTTTTTATGTGATGTCAGAGTTTGCAATCCCTCCTATGCGACTGTCGTTTTAAGTGTCAAGTCCGTTGTGGACTTAAGTGAGACGGTACAGTTTTATTGAATTAGGGGTGGCCAGTGGACCGGGTTCGGGGAGGGGCGGGTCCCGGCATGATGGGACCTGACGGGACTGAAGGAGAAGGGCGGGATTGGCGGGCCGGGACTGGCAGGATCCGCCGATGTCCCGTCCCATTCCCGGTCAGTCGGAAAATGGCACCGGTCTTATCGAGGCGGGGCGGGATCGGGTTTTTCGATTTTTTTTTTGCACTTAATTTTAAAAAATATCATATATAAACACATCAATAATTGAACAAGATAGTGCAATAAAAATATCCCAAGACTGTTTTTTGCCTCTTATATTATTTAATAGAAATATAATTTTTTTGTAATACAATTTCAAAATTGTAACTTTTTTCGTTGTTCAAAAGTTGCAAATAACATAGTAAAATTGCAATTTAAAAAATCACATATTTATAAACACATTTTCTAATTTCTTCACAATGTCTTGTGTTTCTTCGATTGGAATTGGAATTTGTTGATCAAATTGCTTGACGTCGCTTCCACCTCTGTCGGATAAGATTTCGTTGTAATTTTCGTCGTCTTCTTCGTTGATCTCCGATTGACCGCACCTTTTACGCTCCGCTCATATCCAATCTCTGAATAAAACTGCAATATCCAAGCTGTCTCCCGCTAATGAGTGTATGTACTCTCCTATTTGAAATCTTCCGACAGAAAAAACGCTTTCAGACGCTGTTAATGATGCTTGAATTTTCAACACATCTTGGGCCATTTTTGATAGTGTCGGAAATGTCTTCTCATTCTCCCTCCAGTATTTCAGCAAGTCTTCACGTCCTTTTTCATTGAGAACTGCTTGGTACGGTACAACACCCTGCAAAACAAAAACATCAAACTCGCTAACTTGATTAGTAGTGGTACCACTAAACATTCTATGTCTAAGGCTTTCAATACTAACCACAGAAACAACATGTCTTTTTTGAGGTTGTATTGAAGAAGAAGAAGATGGTATGAAAGCCGGTTGGTTGCTAGCACTTTTTTGTTGGTAATGCGTATATACTTTTTTGCATTCATTGTGTATGCTAGACAAAACTTCTTCTTTAGTTGGTTCCTTAGGTGATTGTTCATTTGATTTTTTTGGAATTGGAGGTGGAAGTGCTGCTATATAATCATAAATAGTTTCAATAAGAGTTTTACAACCGTCTATTTTAATAGTCGGATTTAATACAACACCAATAATATAAATAGTGGGAACAAGATTTTTTTTAATTTAATAAACATTTTTTTATATGTGCCTTATAAGATGCGTTTTTCATATATTCACTAAGTAACAAAAATATTAGAGTTATATAAAATAACATAGTTGAAATAGTAGGATAACATATACCAGGAAATTCCTTAGTTAATTAAAAAAAAACTCTAAAAATACAATAAGTTTTGAATTTTTTTCCAATCGTTATCTACAACCATATCCGTTGGATTTCGATTATGGGCATTAAAAAAATAAAGTTATAGATCTTCTATGATCATAAGCAACAAATAGTTGTTCATATAAAGAATTCCACCTAGTCGCTACTTCTTCAGGAATTTTTCTATAAGGTAGTCCACAATCGCGACAAGTTTTTTTATATTCTTTTTTCTTTGTATTCTATTACTTCTAAAAATAAAGTTTATAACAAATTATACTTTATTAAGAATATCTTCAAAAAGTGATAGATCATCATTTACAACTAAGTTATAAATATGACACACACATTTTATATGAAAATAATTAGGAAAAGATGGAGTTAAAAGATCTTTTAAAAGTCTAATAACATAATTATTAGAAGAAGCATCATCTAACGTAACAATCATTATTTTGTCAGTTATACCATAATAATCGCAAACTTGATGAATATTTTCTGCAATAAAATTTTCAGTGTGCCTATCATCAATATATCTATATGCTAAAATACGTTTTTGCATAGACAATTTATAATCTATCAAATGACATGTTACAATTAAATAATCATGGCCGTTAGTACTACGACCTATATCAGACGTGACAGATACTTTGCCAGGAAAATGATTTAATGAATAACGTAATTATTGTTGATATTCATGTACAAATTTAAAAACGTCTCTCCTAATAGTTGATCTAGGAAAACCGTTAAAAGCAAGATTATACATATCTCTAATGTAATGAATAAAATTAGGAGAGGAAGGAAATGAAAAAGGCAAACCCTCCACCGCAACTAATTTTGCTATTTCTTCTCTATCTCTATGTTTATCGTATTTAGGGCATACAATTCCCCCGTTTTCAGGTTAATTTGATCCTGTACTTGGTCCGGGACACTATGTGAACCTTGTCCCGACTGAGAGATCATTGGCGCACCCGACTTTGTAGCCTCGCATTCATCCCACCTATCTTTGTGAAAGTTTTGTACATGTCTCAATAAACCTCCCGTCCCACCCTGACCTTTTATCATTTTAAATTTATAAACATTTTTACAAATTTGGCATCTAACTACTTGATTCTCTTAGTCCCTATAAAAAATGCAACAAATTTTAATTTTCGTTGTGTGGGGCCTCGTCTCATACTAGGGGGAATATGAGGCGTTCCAGTTACAGTTTGAGGTGCACTAGTGGGTGTGTCATCTAGATTAGTGGGTGTGTAATCTAGATAATCTTCTAAATTAAAGTTTGATTGAGTTGTAGAATATATCTCATCGTCTAATGGTATATCATTCAAAAATTCAGTTTCATCTATATGAGTATAATTAATCAAATCATCATGTCTAGGAATAGGATGACTAAAAGAAGTACTATTGCCATTGTTACTCCTACTAGAATAAGCACCCTTACCCTTATCCCTAAACATACCTCTTATTCCTTCCATTCTAATTATGCAAATAAATAGCTAAAGATAATGAAATTAAGTGCGATAATTAAGATAAAGTAACAATAATAATTTAAAGAAGGAACAAAGATGCCAAACGCCGACGTAACGTCAACTTGTAATCGAGATTGAAAATTGAAACTTTGCTCGATGGATAATCCTCAAGCTAGTTGCCAACTTCACTCCCAATTTTTGAACTTTGATACAGTTATACAAATGAACAAATAAAATATAATATTTAGTAGACAATGTAGACTTGTAGAGAGATAGATGAGAGATTAGAGAGATTGTAGGAAGATTTCTGAGAAAGATGAAGATAAAATGAGGTATTTATAGTTGGAAAATTGGGTTAAAGTATACATATATTAACTTAGGAATTAAAATAAATATTAAGGGGTAGAGGGGTGGGGGAGGCCAAAAAATGGCCGTTGCACAACGAGCAAAATATAAAATTATCGTTGTGTAACGACCATTTTTTGCAAAGGGGAGGGAGCGGGAGAGACCGGGGCGGGTCGGGCGGGATCGGGCCTGGGGCGGGACGAGCCCAGGCCCCATCCCGGGTTCGAGTCCCGTGCCCATTTTTTTAGAGGGGATCGGGTCGGGACCGGGCAGACCCGGCCCACTGGCCAGCTCTATATTGAATACGTCTACCAAGATATATGTCATGACTTTAAGACATTGTGCTACACTTGGATATTGGTGATTACCAGATAATTTAAAAATTGAAAACATTGTTCTTAAGTTGCTTGAGTTTGAAAACAAATTATTGGATATCAACGACTTGATCCATTCAATAGATAATGGTTATCTGCACTTGGAGGAGAAAGTCGATTGTTACTCCCTCTATTTTGTTTTTATGTGGAGGTGTTTGACTGGGAGGTTAAAAAAGAAAAAGCTTTTAGCACATACCAAAAGTACCCTTAGGACCTACCGTCGATGTTAAGAGTCCCATCCAAAATTGAATGGGAACATGAACTCCTTATGTGGACCTGAACAATCCTCACCCTAAAAGCTAGCTTTTGGGGTTGAGTTAGACCCAAGATCCATTCTTTACATGGTATCAGAGGCAGACTCATTCTAATTCTTTGTTCGTCGATGTTGGGCCCCCAAATTATATTGTCCACGCTCTAGTTAACGAGGTCTGGGCGTGAGGGGGAGTGTTAGGAGTCCCACATCGGAAATGGAATGGGAACATGGACTCCTTATATGGACTTGGACAATCCTCACCCTACAAACTAGCTTTTGGGGTTGAGTTAGGCCCAAGATCCATTCTTTACCGTCGAAAATATGCCATGCCAATATTTTGGCTATAAGAGCATTTCATAAAAGATAAAATGAGTTTCCAAATATAGAAAGTTGTCATTTTTTAGGAACAAATTTAAAAGTAAAGATTGTCATATTTGTCATGATCTAGGCGCATGACACATTGTTCGCTTCGGCCTAACATACTTCACGGGTTTTTACCTTTGGGCTACACCATCATTGAATCGAGCCCAAAAGCTCACCCATGTGACTTGTGTTGTTTTATATAGCATTTCACTCTTCTATTCCTTTATGATACATGAGTGCCTAAGGGTGCATGTGCACCCCTTCTTCTAAAGTTTGTCAATAAGTTTGTTAGTCTCTCTTTGACCCATCCTCATCCGCCCGCCTTCCGTCATGGTTATCATAATACACTTTTTTGCATGTATGTGCGCTGGAATTGTCATGTTTTTTTAGTTTTGCCTTGTTTCTCTTCTTTTATTATTTGTTAGTCTGGAGGGGGTGAGTTTTGAGGCTTACTCTGAATTGTTCTGTTATAGGAACAACAACAACATATTAAGTGTAATCCTACAAGTGAGATCTGGGGAGGGTAGGATGTACGCAAACCTTATCTCCGTAGAGAAGCTATTTCCAAATAGACCCTTGGCTCAATGCTTTGTTATAGGAGAGAAGTGGAAATGGCTCATTAACATGCTTCTTCTGTAGTACGATTGCCTGATAATGTTGATAGCTAGATGAATTAGTACAAATGAGGAATTTCAGCCAAAATTTAAGGATAATCAAGCTTTGATATATTCTCCCAGGGTCCTGCTAGTTCTTTTTTAAACACTAAGCATGTTGCTTAATGAGAAAATTCTACCTAATTGCTTGTATCTTGTTGAGGTTTGCGATCGCAGCTTGTAAGACATCCATCATGTTAGGATGACTTTAGAAGCCTATGTGCAAGAGAGAGAGAGAGAGAGCGCGCGAGCGCTTTGCCCTTCGAGAATTCAACATAGGTGTGGAGGGGAGGGTGAGTTAATCCATGGTTTCTGTTGTGCCAGCTTATGTTTGACGGCAATTTGGTAGTAATGTTAACTGATATATTGATTGTTCAGATCCCACCCAAAGTGATTTATGTCAACCTGGTATTTATTTCTCTTGAACTTGCCTGGGTCAGCATATGATGGTCTCGATGCAACGGACATAGTAAAATATGATCTTCTTCGCGCTTGGACTTAAAAACATATTCTATATATAGATCCTCAGCTGTAAGCTCTGTATCATGGCTGATTTATTTTAGTGCTCTCTAGTCGGGGCCATGTCATATTTAAGTTTGTAAATTTAGAAGATGTTCAAGAATATAGACCTGATTGTTTGTAGTAATAATGAGAACCATTACCTAGTATTTCATTTTTACCTCATAGCACAATTGCAGGATGTTGATCCTCTTTGGATGAAGTTAGATATTTCCTTTTTCTTTTTATATTATATTGGATTTAAGGCCGCAACAACAATAACAACAACATACCCAGTGTAATCCCACAAAGTGAGATTTAGGGAGGGTAGGATGTACGCAGACCTTACCTCGACCTTAATGGGGGTAGAGAGGTTGTTTACGATAGACCCTCGGCTCAAGAAAAATGGTTCGGGGAATTTGCTATGCTTCTGCTAATCTGCTGCTTGGCAAATGTTGATATGATCACGAGTTAGGTTAAAGTCTGTCAGCTTTGGCCGATTCCATTCTTGTGGAATAGGCATTGTCAGTTCAAGATGCATTTGAGACTGAATTTCCCAAGGCAAGTACACAATAAGTTATGCAATTCCATGGTCTAATTAAAGGAATATGTTCCCTGCCTTTTCATTGATTATTCTATACAATATATAGTGTTACATAATTATTTACATAGCTACAAACTAGGTAACTAATCTTCCTAATTACAATCGGAATATAAATTAACCAAATATAAAAGATATACACTGATACAGGAATATTATTGTAATATTCTATCACACCCCCGCAGTTAAAACGGGAGGTTCTCGTTCGCTAAGACTAGCTCGGAAATCATCAAAGAGTATGCGCGGAAGTCCTTTAGTAAATATGTCAGCAATCTGATATCGGGAAGGAACATGAAGGACACGAACTTGTCCACGAGCAACTTTTTCACTTACAAAGTGAATATCCATTTCAATGTGTTTAGTGCGATGATGTTGAACGGGATAGCCGGAAAGATATATCGCACTTACATTATCACAATAGACCAATGTAGCCTTGCAGATTGGGCAGTGAAGTTCCAGCAGAAGGTTGTGTATCCAACAAGACTCAGAGACAACATTCGCTACGTCTCTGTACTCGGCTTCGGCACTGGATCGAGATAGAGTATGTTGTCTTTTAGTAGACCAAGAAAACAAGTTATCTCCGAGGAATACACAGTAATCTGACGTGGATCGACGAGTGTCCGGACATCCACCCCAGTCAGCATCAGAATAAGAGGTGAGACCAGAGAGTGAGGATTTGTACAGGCGTAAGCCGAATTGAAGAGTACCTTGGACATATCGCAAAATACGTTTGAGTGCATTAATATGTCATCCGTCAGGCTTTGCATATATAAGCATATTTGTTGCACGTCATAGGATATATCGGGTCTCGTGAAAGTGAGATACTGCAATGCTCCTACTAAACTGCGATAGTGAGTCTGGTCGGCATACAGAGAACCCAAAAAGGCATTGAGTTTGGAGTTAGTGTCCACCGGTATGTGAGCCGGTTTGCCTGCTCGGTCAATAATCTCTTCGGTGTACTTCCTTTGACAAGGAAATAAGCCACATGTATGTATCGTAACAGCAATGCCCAAAAAACAGCTTAGAATGCCCAAATCCTTCATAACAAACTCAGAGGCAAGGAGTGACATAATTGATCGACGAAGTGCATCCGAAGATATAATTAGGATGATATCATCAACATATAACATAATGTATGCCATGTCATTATCCTTGCTATATATGAAAAGTGAGTGATCAGATTTGCTATGTGAAAAACCGATAGAGGATACAAAGTCAGCAAACCGTTGGTACCATGCATAAGGAGCATGTTTCTGTCCATAGAGCGATTTCTTCAAAAGACACACATAATCTGAATGAACTGGATTCCTGAATCCCATAGGCTGATGCATATAAACGATTTCATGAAGGTCCCCATGCAAGAAGGCATTTTTGACATCGAGTTGATGAATAGGTCATGATTTGGACAAAGTAATACTGAGTATGGTCTGAATAGTTGCCGGTTTCACTACCGGGCTGAAAGTTTCATCACAATCCACTCTCACTTGTTGAGACCTGTCATCACCTACAAGATGAGCTTTGTGTCTCTCAAAGGAACCGTCAGATTTTTTTTTATGTCGAAAAATCCACATAGAACGAATAACATTAGCATCGGGATGACGGGGTACTAGATCCCATGTCTTATTTTCAATAAGAGTATTATATTCGTTAATCATGACAAATTTCCAATTAGAATCGGACAAGGTATTTTTCAGATTGCGAGGAAGAGTGGAAGGGGCAACCGAATATAAAAAATTAAATTGTCGTTTGGGTTTGAAATGCCGTGCATAACATGGGTTTCCATCATCCATAAGGGTGCCGCGCGCGGGCGCGCGGGGGGGGGTGGACGACACGTGGTTGGGCAGGTTGTGGATAGGGATTGGAAAAGTGGGGCGGGAGAGCTGGCCGAGATGAGGCGGCATGATCGGGAATAAGGGGCGAGGGTGTTGGTCGAGAGGCGACAGCATCGTCGGACAACCGACATGGGCTGTTCTGAGGTTCCCGTGGTGGAGCTTGGTGGGCTATTTATCTCGGGACGGTGGGAAGTGGGTCGATAGTTGGTGATGGTAGCGACTAATTTTGCAAGTGATGAATTAGAACGGGATTAAGGCCATCATTTAAGAAGTCATAGGAATTCGGAGGTGGAGAATGTAGCTTGGCAAATGGGAATTGGGACTCATCGAATATGACATACCTAAAAACAATTATTTTTCAGTTGGACAAGTCGTAACAGTTGTAACCTCGATGATTAGGTGGATAACCAAGAAAGACACACAAGGTGGACTGAGATTGCAGCTTGTTGATTTGAGTGTAGGGATGAAGGGGGTAGCATAGACATCCGAAAGTTCGTAAATGCTTGTAAGAGAGATTCTGAAGATAGAGAACTTGAGTGAGAGACTTGTTTGGGAGAATGTTCAAGAAATAGGTTGCCATTGATAGGGCGTGATGCCAAAACGAGGGGGGATAGAGGCGTGAGCGATGAGGGCACGAACTAAGTTGTTTATGGTTTTAATTTTTTGTTCGGCTTTTCCATTTTGTGGAGAGGTGTGGGGACAGGAAAAATGAAAAACAAGGCCATTTTGGCTCAGAAAAGTTTGAATTGTTTATTATCGAACTCCCTCCCATTGTCACATTGAAATCATTTGATATTCTTTTCAAATTGCGTCTTTATTAAAACGCTAAAGGAAGAAAAAATAGAATATGCTTGAGACTTATTACCAATGGGAAAAGACAACAGGAAATTGGAATAATATGGCTACTTACCTCATTAATATTCTTCCTACCAAAGGATTGACATATACATCTCCCCTTAAAATTCTCTATAATAAAAATCATTCGTATTCACATCTTAGGGTCTTTAGGTGTTTATGTTATCCACTGTTTCCGTCAACTACAATTAACAAACTTCAAGTCTGTTCTATCGCTTGTGTGTTTTTGGGTTATCTATCTAATCATTGTGGTTACAAATGTTTTGATTTGTCATCTAATAAGATCATAATAAGTCGTCATGTTATTTTTTATGAAACCCAATTTGCATTTGCTAAAGTGAGTAGTCCCGTTCCTAGTTCGTATAATTTTTTAGATGATGAGATCTCCCTATATATTATCCAACATTTATCGAACGTATCCCGTGACCAAAATATGCCTGCTAGCCCACACATTCCCACTGTTCCATCGCCTTTGTCCAGTGGGCTAGAACCACGGCCCAGTACCGATCTCGGTATTGTTCCAGTGGTTCAGTCCACTGGTTCTGCCCATGTTTCAATTGTTGGGCCAGCAAGCCCACTGTCTGCTGGCCGGTCCGTCACCAGCCCACCCACTGCCCAAAATCCACCCAATTCTACCTCGAGTTATGGGCCTGTTACTCGTAGTCAAAGGGGTATTTTTAAGCCAAAACAGCATTTTAATCTCAATTCTAATGTCTCTAAATCCCCACTACCACCTAACCCAGTATCTGCATTAAATGACCCGAATTGGAAATTGGCTATGAATGACGAATATAATGATCTTATTGAAAATAAGACGTGGGAGTTGGTACCCCGTCCTTCCGGTGTTAATATTATTCGGTCTATGAGGATTTTTACTCATAAAGATAATTATGATGGTTCTTTTGCGAGGCATAAGGCTCGTCTTGTAGGTGATGGTAAAACTCAACAGGTTGGCATGGATTGTGGTGAAATATTTAGTCCGGTTGTCAAACTGGTTACTATTCGCACTGTTCTCAGTCTGGCTATTTCCAAAGCATGGCTCATTCATCAGCTAGATGTGAATAATGTTTTCTTACATGGTGATCTTCAGGAGACAGTTTACATGCATCAGTCCTTGGATTTTTGAGACCGCGAATATCCTAATCATGTATGTTTATTGAATAAGTCCTTGTATTGGTTTAAACAGACCCCACGGGCTTGGTATAAGAGATTTGCAGACTATGTATCTACTATTGGGTTTTCTCACAGCAGGTCTGATAATTCTCTGTTCATACATCGTCGTGGTACTTTCCTGGCATATATTCTATTATATGTGGATGATATTATCTTGACTGCTTCTTCTGATGATTTACGCAAGTCTATCATGACACTACTCAGTTCTGAGTTTGCTATGAAAGACTTTGGGCCCTTGAGTTATTTCTTGGGGATTGCTGTCACTCGTCATGCAGGTGGGTTATTCTTATCACAACGGAAGGATGCCGCTGAGATTATTGAGTGCGCTGGTATGTCCTCGTGTAAGTCTACTTCTACTCTAGTTGATACTAAACCCAAGTTGAGTGTTGCGGCTGACTCACCTTATGAGGATCCCACCCACTATCGCAGTCTTGCAGGGGCACTTCAATATCTTATTTTCACGAGATCAGATATTACGTATGTCGTACATCAAGTGTGTTTGCTTATGCATGATCCTAGGGTTGAGCACATGAATGCGCTCAAACGCATTCTACAATACATCCAAGGAACACTTGACTATGGCTTGCATCTATATCCATCGTCGATATTTACACTTGTCTCATATACATATGCTGATTGGGGTGGTTGTCCAGACACCAGACGATCCACGTCTGGGTATTGTATGTTTATTGGTAATAACTTGTTCGCATAGTCTGCAAAGCGACAATCTACATTATCACGCTCCAGTGCAGAGGTCGAGTATCGAGGGGTAGCCAATATGGTATCTGAATCATGTTGGTTACGTAATCTTCTCTTAGAACTTCATTGTCTCATTCAGAAAGCTACCTTGGTATATTGTGATAATATTAGTGCAGTCTATCTTTCTGGTAATCCGGTTCAACATTAGCGCACTAAACACATCGAGATGGATATCCACTTTGTTAGCGAAAAGTTAGATCGTGGACAAGTACACGTCTGCCATGTCCCTTCTAGGTACCAAATCGCCGACATCTTTACTAAGGGTCTTCCCTCAGTTCTATTTGAAGATTTTAGGGACAGTTTCAGCGTACGACGACCGCCCGCTATGACTGCGGGGGTGTGAAAGTATACCATAATATACAATGTTTACACGGCATATACAATGCCTTGTGTATACCGTGTATATCACGGAAACCCAAGACAAATAGGAAATCGTGATATACACGGTATATGCAGTCGTGTATACCTATATTTGGTAATATATTATTTGTAGTTAATTAGCATTGTACACTTATCATAATTGTAGAATTTTTGTACAAATAAAATAGGATTTTGTGATTAGAATAGGAATATGATTTTCCATATTATGGAGATTATAAATTGTATATATACTCATTTATTAATAAAAATAATTAAGGGATTATCTTTTCGGAATCTATCAAACTTTTTTAGTAAAATGATTAATAGTAAACTTTAGATTTGTAGTTAACTAATTTCCCTATACAAAATGTACGACATTTGTTATTTGTATAAACTTACGATAAACCAATTACTAGCAGTAATTTTCCCAAAAAAAGAGGCAAAAAAGGTATTAAAAAAAGAGTTGAATATGAAATTATGATAACTAAAAAAAATTAAACAAGAACTAATTAAATGCCTAAGAGCCTTAAAGTTTGTGTCATCCTTTCTTCTTGCCTTTTATTCCTTTCCCTTTCCTGCTTCATTTTCCTTTTTCCACTTTTCTTTCCTTTTTTTTTTTTATGTCTTTCCCCTTCTCATTCTTCCCCAATAAATGAGCATTTTGCAATAAATTGTACATAAGTTTAAACATTCTATCTCATTAGAAATCTTCTACTTCAACATATTCCATTAAAAATATACCAAGTATCTTTTCATTTACTCAATTCTTGCCCACAAATTGATAAAATGTATATCCAAGTGATGAATAATTGGAGAAAGAGTTACACAGAATTTTCTATCATCAATAAAACTGAGAATTAAATACTTGATTTTTCCCCTTTATTCCTCATATTTTATGTGATATTATTACTGTTTGGAATTTTTTTTTTTAAAAATCTTTGACTACAATCATATCACATATTCTAAAAAATGTTATGAACTACAGAGTACTTGAAGAGGTAAGTCTTACCTTTAAAAAAATTAAAATGTGCATGTCTATATCTACACAAATAATTGTAACAATGTTATTTCTATTACTCCAAAGTCCCAAATTCTTCGTATTCATTTTGGGATTACTCGCGCTTTTTCTACTAAGACACTTAAATTAGTACAGGGGATTAATATTTTGTTAAGCTCTTAGACCGCTGCTTTTAAGGCAACACTGTTGAATTCTCTTTTGATGGAAGTTTGGACAAAAATCTTCGTCAATTCAAGCGTTATATTATCACTAAGAGAATGAAATTTACGTAACTAGGTTTTTTCCATTTTCAAAGACTCTAAGGGACAACAGTAACGCAATCTCAAGATCAAGCAAATGAGTGGAAGCAAAACTTGATCCTGCCTTATTCACTCAATAGTACCGAAATTTAAGTTGCCAAGAAAAATTAAATCAAGAATTTGTTTTGACTTGATTGATAAACTAACAAACAACTTCTTTAGGTGGAATTTTTGACCGAAAAGCATTCCTCAACTAGGTAAAAATGAATTCACAGCCGGTGTTTACACCAAACCAATAAATGTACGACATGCATTCGAATATATACAACTTTTACTTAACCATAATTAATTAATGTATATATTCACTGCATTAATCACTTTAAATTACATTAATTTAATATAAATACCCGGTGTAGGTAAGTATTTACCCCTCAACTATAGCCCAAACTTTAATTACATCCTTATATTACCACAATGAACAGAAACATCCCCCAATTATCCTAAAAGTGGCAAGATTCATCCTTTTATTTAGAAACTCAGCTTAAACCCACAAATCCCACTATTATGTCCCCTCGTAACCTCTAATTACATGTAAATATGTGGACAGGCTGTAGCAGAGTTTATAGAGTACTATATAATAGCAACTTGGGAAGTTAGAATCTAAAAGAGGTTCACAACATGAAGAATGCGTTGTTTTATTCATGATGTACAAAACACTTTAAATACAGAGGATAACTAAGAATAACTCCTACATTATAAGAGGTTGAGCTCCATAAATAACAAACTAATGATGCACCAATATCTGCACATATAAAGGAAATAGAACAATTAAGGAGATTCACCAGATAAGAAAGTATAAATTTATGTTTATAAGAATGCACTAAAAATGCAACAAATAGTAAATATAAATTCATAACTAACGCGTTCAATGCTAATGACCTTAAAGACTGAACTTAAATCCCGAATTCACCTCTCTTTCTTAACATCCTCCATACCATGCCAAATGTGCATAATGTTGAGTTAATTCTTACTAATATTTTGAGGTCTTAAATTGAACAGATATATCTATCGTGAAAGTTTTTCTGAAAAGTTATCTCTCAAGTTCTATAAATACAAAAACTCTCCTAAAGTAGGTTAAGTTAATGATCTTTCTTCTTGAATTCCGCTTATTGAATCGTGAAAAAGATGTGCTTTGAAGATTCCGAAAGGATGGTTGACTAATGTGAAAAGGGATAAAGAAGAAAGATCATAATAAATACATTAATTGTGTCTGACGTAGAATCGATTCTTCTAAGGATCGGAGGATGGCATTATATACTTGTATGGGAAAAGAGAAGCTAAGTCCCAAGATTATTTCAATCCCATTACTCAAAGTGAAGTATTGGACATCGATATAAGTCCTTATTTTGAATTTGTGATACATTATAATTTGGCAATGGAAGCATCACAAAGATAGCGTCAAAGAAGATAAAAAATACCCATTATAGGCATAAGCTTATTTACCAAGACTTCAATCCTCAGCATTTCCTGTAAGTGTTCCATTGAGTTTGAAATTGTATGAGATTCACCCCCAAATTTAGAAATCAATCTAATCAAGGAAAAAAACTGTTAAAAATAACTACACTACTAATACAAAACTCACCTTTCAATGATCTAGTCTATTTTTATATGATATTACATAAAACAACCTACATGAGTATTAGTAAAAACTAAAGAACACAAACCCAAGTCAAAAATAGGGCTATAAATTAGTAAACCGACCCGAACCAGAACCTCTCCTTCTCCTCCGACGCTTTTGCATGCGCCAGAATAAGATCAATAGACCTAACAGTAATACCGATAAGTTTGTAAGAATGGTGAGTCATGAGTGTACAAGGTAAACTTTCAGATTTATCAAACAGCCAGTACACACTCACCTGTGATGGCAACAATGGCAGGAATTAACCAATGAGTAGCTACAAGCACAGGCATGTCAATCTGCAAAAAAGTAAAATGAAACATTCTTATCTTCTGGCTTTTGGACAATATTTTGTTGAAGGTGAAAAAAGAGTATGACCTGAAAAATATTTCAAATATTTTGAAAAGTTGTATCGATTTGACCCTAAATTACTATTTGCAAATATTGAACTTCAGTATTTGAGATACTGGTGAAGGTAGTCATGAAAACCAAGCTAAATGGCTATCCCGATAAGAAGATGAAGCCTGATCGGGTCAAAACTGAAAGCAATTGAAATATTGAAAAACTTGTTTGAGTATTTCTAGTGAAATAATACAATAGTTTCACTCACAAAAATTCAACTTTTTCCTAGTGAACTTCATGTCCAAAAATAAAAGACTCCGTGTAGATATACTTTAAATGTGCTTGGACATGATTTGGTTGAAATTTGAAGAAGTAAAAAGTGTATTTTAAGTGACATGAATTTCACTTGGCATTTTTTTTTTTGAAGTGATTTGGTTGAAATTTGAAGTAATAAAAAGCATATTTTAAGTGACATGAATTTCACTTGACTTTTTGTGGAAACATGAAATAGAGAAGCGGAAGTTTGAAAAATTCTTAAAACATATTTTTCAAACTTCAAATTCTCTGTTCAAGTTGAAGTTGATAAAATGAACCAAATTGATAGGCGTACTTGAAAAAAAAACCAAAAAAAAAAAATTGAAATTTATTGGAATTTTTTGCACAGACAAACGCCAATGAATCAAATTTTAGAAACAAATGCCACCAAAAGTTACTTACATCATCTCTGTAAAAAAAGCTCCAGTACGCATTTCCAGGAGAGTCGACATCCTTCTGAGTCGTGTTAGATGTTACTGAAACAGCTGTGTCTACTGTAGAATTTAAACCTCTACCCAAGTCAATGACATGATAGCCAGGTAGTTTACGGTTCCTTCCTCTGACCTGTAAATTGTAACCCTTAGTTCCCCATACTTCAAACCTGGAGTCATGCCTGCAAATCAACTCCTTCCCAGCAACTCTAGAATAAGTAGAGAAATTCACATCCGTTCTACGGGTTGGTAGCTGGTTCTTATCAACATATAATGGTTTCTCCTGTCTAACTGTATCTGAGAAAAGCATAGGATCTTTTATATTCCTACTTGTAAAATCTAGCATTTTCTTCAATAGTCCATAACAATTGGTAACCATATGGCTGCTGTCTAAGCAGTTAGAGTCCCCGTATACTGCTATTCGACCCCCGCCAACCTCCAAAAGACCAAGAATAGGTGTATCTGTCTGCATTTATCAAAATAAAATGCAAGTCAGATTGGCAGCTCAACCACCACCTAAAGAATATTGAAACAAAGCGCAGTGTTATTAGCATAAGAATTCTCCTTGGAGTAAAATGGACTTCTCCAGTTTGTGCAAGTTAAAGAACATGATACCAAAAAATTATTCATCAGAGATATTGACAAATGAAGAACGTTCCTTACTAACACCATCTCCCCTCTCACATTCCCCTAAAACAGCTGTATATCTACACACGTTTTTATTTTCCATGAAACTCCATCTTCATTTTTTTTGTTTTTTAGAATGGTAACATTTTCCTTTTTTATACAGATATAAGAATGGCTCCACTTAACTGTGGAACCACCCATAATTACAAAAATGAGTGCCTAAAAGCACTCCATCTTCATTTTAAGCAGAGAATATAAAGATAAATATGAAAAAGAAGGCAACTTCCTGGAGTGTCATTTTTTTAGTTAAGTGGAACGTTTATTATCATAACAATTACTCCCTCCATTCTAATTTATGACACGGTTTCGATCGGCACGGAGTTTAAGAAAGAAATGAAGACTTTTGAAACTTGAGGTTTTAAACATGTCATGACATTTATGCGGCTATAAAATTTTTGAAACTTATCGCCTAACCATGTCATAACATTGTGTGGCTATAAAAGCTTCACATGAGGGGTAAAAGGGATGTATAAAGTCAATTGTTTCTAACTTTATAAGTGTGCCATTCTTTTTGGAATGGAACTCACTAAAAAGGAAAGTATGTCACATGAACCAAAACGGAGGGAGTAGTTGAATAGGAGAACAGCTATCTCACTATAGAGATACTCTTCCGCATGTTTCATTAGAGAGAGATAACAGACTCCACTAGATAAGAACACAATATCTCCAATTTCTTTCAAGTACTAGAGCTTCATGGAGATGCTCGTTATTCTGGAATAAGCTAAAAGAGAAAAGCTCAAAAGTCAATCTTTTAGTAAAGACTCTTGCGTTAATGAACTCGATGAGGAGCAGTAGGTGGTAACAAAACTAAGTTATGAACAGCCTTCAACTCACCTTGGTCATGCCAGATAAAAGGATATTCTGAGTGGCCCCACTCTCTGAGCTATCCATGAAGGGGAAGCTGTGCAAGTATCCACCTCTTGGAAATTTCAGAATGTCAGTCCCAGATGCATACCGACTCTGTTCACCATTGAGGACAAAATCTCCATTCAAAATTTTATTCCCAAATGCAATCCCAAAGGAAGCCAAAAGATCATTTAAGGCAGGAACATTGGAACCTCCAGTAACGGGGGTCCACCAGCTACGCGTATTGTCATCAAAAAACCTCATCTTTACCATTGTGTCCACATTGTACCAGTCAGCAAATACAACTACACTTAGACCTGAATTAATGACATCATCTCTCAATTTCTTGATCTCTTCAGGAAAGTACTCATCCTCAAGATCCACCAAAAGAAGTGTACCATACTGGCGAGCATCAAAGCATGTAAAAGGAGAGCCAAGAGTCTCAATATAGTATCCGGCATCTCTTAGTGTGTCAAACATTATGTGGAAATTTGTGTGCAGATGATCCCCATGCCAGTCAAGGATGTCGTTCCGAACATCTAAGGAGTCCCTTGGAATATAACCAGGCGGATACTTGATACTGTGAAATTGATCCCACAATATCCGCACAGATCTTGGTGGAGTAGGAACCACTTTCAATTTCAATTGAAGGACACAAGTACTAATTCGACGACTCTTCTCACCTGGAGCTGGTGGGCTGTAGATCTTGACAGTTACATTACCTTCAATTACCCCTGAAAACTGAGCCCCTTCTTCTTTGATTTGCATATGCAGTGCAAGATAACCAGTCCAGGGCCAAATCACATCTGAATAAGTAAAATGGACGCTGAGAAGGTTGCCTTCCTCACCAAAAGGATGCCATGTAGGCGGGCTTTCGACATAACCAATTACAGCCATTCCATTTAAAATAGTGGCGTTAAATATGACTGGCATGGCACCAGCATAAAGTGGTTGACGGCAAAATGGCCAAGAGTATGGGCAGTCAGTGTAATCAAGAACACATGGGAAAATGCTTGCTCGAGGTTTATAGCTCATCAAAATTTCAAAGGACTCCAACCTGTCATTCAAGTTAAACGTTGAGAAGAAGATCAATGTCGATTTGGGGTTCAAACTACAAGAATCAATAAAGAACTCACAAATTAACCCTGCCTGCACCCTGCTCGTATATGTTGGGACCAGGAAGCTTTGCAGCCCCCTCAACCAGTGCTTGTTTGACACTAGCTGGATTCAGAATGTCCTTCCGCGTGTTTTCAGGAATTACGCTAACAAGAAGGCATACTATACCAGCAACCACAGGACTCGCCACGCTGGTGCCAGATAAGCTTTTACAACCCGTACTAATTTTGGATCCCATTATCTCACGCCCATATGCAACAATGTCAGGCTTTACACGACCATAACTGTCAATCAAGATTTGTGGTTACAAGTCTATGAATTGACTAGACAAGCATAAATTATTCCTATCATTAGGAAAAACAAAAAAACTGTTTTTCCTTTCATATTTACAAAGCCTCGCCAGAAGGTGCAAGTAGTGTAGAATATATTGAGGATAAAATGAGAAAAGGTCACTTGAGATGATCTGGTCATGTCTTGCGTTGACCCTTAAATGCACCGGTCTATAGGTGTGAAACCATGGTGAGTGGAAGTGTTAAAAGAGGACGACGTAGACCTAAGATTACATGGAAGGAAGTTGTCCTAAAAGACCTACCTACAAGCTTTTGGAATCAATGCAGACTTAGCGAAAGATAGGGCACACAGGAAGAAAAAGATTTACATAGGAGATACAAATTAGTTTGGAATGTATTCTAGTCATGTTAACATGTTTATTTAAGGTCCTACGCTTTTTAGGAGTCTTTTAACCTTATTAGAGATTATTACGCCATAGGAAATATAAAGAACTTCTAATACTTTTCACTTTTATTTTTCTTTTGTATACGTTGGAAGACGAATTTAAATGGGGAACATGGTCAATGAAGATTCATATAGCTGACCCCAACTTATTTGGGAAGTTGTTGTTATATTTACATATCATCTTTCTCTTTTTCTCTTTTCCCCCTTGGGAGAGGAAAAAATTGCAGAAAGTGGGCAATCTGCATGCACTATATATTCACAACTCTTTTGCCATATACCATCAAACATTTTTCCATCTCTGAACTTGACCAAGAAACATCACAACCTTGGACACAGAGAGCTCATAGACCGCATAACTGTTTGAGAAGAAGAGTTGATCTTCAAGGAATATGCAGTTCTTTTATTTCCTTTCCCCCATAAATGAGGCTTCCACATCCATTCACACCTAAACTCTATACCTGCTCATGTGTAGAATGGTGAAACTAATTTCAAGAGGACAGGGAAGACTAATGCTAAGGAAACCTATACTCAAGGCATAATATAGATATCAAAAGAAGGAAGAAGTGATACCCATGAGGAAGCTCCCAGGTACTCATGCCACGAGAAGAAAAAGAGGCTATATGATCACTGTAATCAATGCCACCAACACCAATAACATCACTTTGATCTGCTGGATTGTTTAGAGTACCATACAGTGGTCCATCATTCCCGATTGCTGAAACCATGATAATATTGTTTGCTGTAAGCTCCCAAACCTAAAAATAGGTCACATGTCATTAATATAAAACTAAAGCTTCCATCACTACTGCTTATTCAGTATTCATGCTGACAATAATGGAAATTCAACTATATCACAATCTTTACAACTCAGAGTCTTTACTATTAAATTGCATGCTAAGTGAAAATGTTACCCTCATGCTCGAGACCTCCATGAACATGGTGCAGTTTCAATAATTAATAGAAACGTGCACAGAATCAGCTCAGGAAGAGTGCTACTCTAACTAAAAAAGGGCCAAGCAGATAAAGACAGAAGCAGTATTCACATATGCAATTCCACTTGCATCAAAATTCATGGAAGCTAACTAAGTAAGATCAGAAGTTACTAATTCTTATTGGATCTTGGTTCTCCTTAGTAGCAATGGCTATTCACTTCAGTCTTACATGCACTATGTCAAGCAGCAGTGGAGACATATCATTCACATGCTGACAGTTGAAACCAAACTTCTAATAATTCTGAGACAACCAATGGCACAAAATCTTAAACCAGGCAATTACATCAATTAATGCAGCAGCAGATACATTCATTGCAGGAGACAATACATGCCGCAAGCATCATACCATTTTACAGGTACTAGCTCCATTTGTGTTTCACATGGATAGTTTCAAGTTTGAATGGGGGCAGATTAGAATTTAATTTGACATGTACATTAATTATCACATTGGTCGTAAAAGAAACATTAAAGTTGTTCAATAGCCATAGATAGGGAAAATAGTGCAACAAAATCAAAATTTGAATTGTTAAACGATCTTGAAAATATGTCCCTTTACTGATTTGAAGTCTTGATCAATGTGGAAGTGTATAAAGTACTATAGAAGTGCGTCAAACATTTTCACATGCCCGAAACAGAAAATGCAGTATGTATTGTGACAAAGAAGGTACTAAAAGAATCAAAAGATCGATGACCTCACCTTTTCCACAAAAGGGAGATCTAAATAATCAGGCCCACCAATACTCAAATTCAACACATCCATATTGGTTGCAATTGCATAATTGAATGCATCAAGAAACCATGACGTGTAAGAGACCTGCAATGAGCTGAAGACACAATTATCATAACCTTTACAGGAATTTTCAAAATTAATACAAGATGATCTATCTTTTTTCTTTTTGGGTGAGTAATACAACAAGATCCATCTTTTTTACCAAAGATCCGGTTTTAGGACACTTTATGACAATATTAACCAAAGCCCAATAGAATTGAGTGAATTACAACTTTTACTCAGTCCAGCTGAACCAATTTCTTTCACACCAGAAGAACAAGATCTGGAGGAACAACCCCAAACAGTTTGGAAGATATCCCGACTATTGAGAAAAGGGTTTTAGCACTAGTGTATCTTAGATACAAGCTTCTTAGGGATTCAAAAAAGGATACAAGCCGTGTGTACATATCTAGGTCTTCCCAAGTTTGAGGAGTCAAAAAGCAACAAAGATTGTCCTAGCTTGTTAAACAGTCTGTTACCATCATTTGAAGAGAAAGAAAAGTAAATGAGCGAGACATTCTTGGTTTTGCAAATTAAATGATGATAAGTAAATAAGTAATTTGCAAAATTAAGCTTTCACCCCTTGGGGTGCGGCCCTTCCCCGGACCCTGCTAATGTGGTATGCTTTGTGCAACAGGCTGCCCTTAAGCTTTCATTATATGTTTGGTACAATTCAAATCTCATGACATAGAAGTCCCAACGAGATTTTGGTGGCTGAATTTGATCTTTTAGCTAGCAACTACATTTGCCATATTAGATTTGTCATCCATGTCCTGATGCGACACCAACAAATATTGGGAGATCTTAAGACAACTAGGCTCTGCTGTACATCTAGCAACTAAATACTGAGAGGGCTTGCTTTTTAATCAGTTGGAAACCATTAGCAGCATCAAACTCCGATGAACATCAAGCCAGGATTATAGAGACACAAAATCATTGATATTAAGTGTCTGCTGCATACATGGTTAAGGGTATATATGTTTTTCTAAAAGAACATGGCTAGACACCATTACAGAATTGGATGTCAAAAGATAAAAGTCCATTACCTGTGCATCTGTGAAAACACGGAAAGCATATATCTCTGTGTCAGGAGCAAAACCAAGACATTCTTCATCCTGACCAGCAATGACACCAGCCACAAATGTACCATGTCCTAGATTGTCATTCAGTGTATCTTCATTGGTCCAATTTGTGCGTTCCTGAAATATATCATGTATCAACCCCAGCGTATACCAGTAAAGGGTCTTAAAGTCAACCCTGTGTATATTGTTGATAGGGAAAAGATAGCACCCAAAGATGTATGTTAAAAATATATATATATAAGTAAATGTTTTCACTCAAACAACATTAAATTGAAATAAATAGTTTCTTTTATACAAACAAACAAATAAATAAAAAGAAAACAAAAAGTAAATACCTTAATATTGCGGAAATGAGGGTGCTCTACCCGTATACCTGTGTCAAAAATAGCCATTTTAACTTTAGCACCAGTATACCCTCTCGACCAGAGTGAATCTGCCCCAAAAAGGGATGTGACTTGAGATTTCTACAAAATGAAATGCAAAGGAGACAAAAAAGGTTTATCAAGACACAAGAAACAAAGAAAAGCTTAACCTTAGTTTCTTATAAAGTGCTGCCAGAAACAACAATCAAGTAAAACTATCCATTCAACAACTAATTCTTTACCATTGTACCCACATAAAAATAAATTAATCGAAGGGAGAAGTAAAACATCAAATGGCTTAATCTCATTACTTCTCCCTCCTAAGATACCCAATGGAGCACAGCAATCTCACCCTATATTTGTTAAACCATCCGAGTTTGAAATAGATGTTTTATGAAGCAAGTATATGCAGCCCAAATTTAATTTTCAACATACTTCTTAATGGAAGTACCTAACTGACCTGATAATTAACTTTCCCTAGAACCCACCTCATGTTTATGCATGTTTTTTTAACAAGATATCTACTTGCATTTAAAACCTTAGTTTCTGCCCAGAAGGTCTTTCAAAGAGCCCAACTAGATATAAAACAGCAGGATGAAGACTGTCGACAACATAGGTACGCAAAAAACATGCACCTAAATAAAAGGACAACGTCTTCTTTCTTTATAAATGAACCTACACATATATCTTAGCAAGAAACAACTTTTCACCACAGAAGTCGTATATCAGTGGACAGCGATATGCAATTATTCATAACGGGTCAATCCTTTAGTGTCACAAATAAACTACTATATGTATCCAATAGGATAAGCCAAAGTATCATTAGAATAAGGAATTTAAAGCAGAAAGTTTTAACTATTCAGTTTCAGGCGAATCTCAACCCCTCTCCCTTTTCCTTTCTCGCACCAAAAACATACATTCACTGGTAGGTCTTCAGCAGAGAAACTCCAGAAGAAATAATCAGGTGGACATAAATACTGTTTTATTTCACGTTTAATTTTTTAGGACAGCCTTATCACTTTTAGCTACCGCAAGGACAGAGGTATAAAGCAACTATGTTAGTTTTCTAAAAAGCAAGTACACTAGTAAAAAGAGCAAACTATAAGTTTGTAAGAATCTCCAGAATATACACGGCTACCTCTCCATAAAATGTAAAGCTCAAAAAACATAGGGTCTCTAACCCGAGGCATTTGGGTTGCAAAAGCAGAGGAACTATTCATAAGATTCTATTGCAGCAATCAATTAAAATGTCAGCTCTTTAGCTCTTTAGCTCTTTAGCTCCTTAGCTCTTTAGCTCTTTCCCTCAAGTCCTTAGAAAGACAAAAACTCTCTTCTGTGAATTTATAATGCTTTCGACTTCAAACATAATGCCAATTATAGAAGAACGGATCATGATAAGACTCGACAAAAATATAAAGATAACATGAAAAAAAATTAAAGAGGAGATTAATTTCCTCAGCACATATACCATGCAACATATTTCAATCATGAGAAATTATAGCAGAATGTATTCCAACACTGAGGGCTAGCCTTGGTGCAACACCCAAGTTGCTCTATTTGTGACCTTTTTATGTCACGACTTCGAGTTGTAGAAAAAATCTCTTTGCTGAAATGCAAGGAGAAAGCTGCGCGCATATACGCCCGCTCTCCCTCTACCCCTGCATTAGTCAGGGAGCATTTCGTGCATGGCTAAGCCCTTCAACGTATTGTTACAGCCAAAGCTAGCAGTAAATCCTCACGTAACAAAATACAAACTCATCAAAGTCGTACCTGTATTAGTAGCTGTCTTTTCCAACTAATCGTCATGTTGGCCACTGCATCGCTTTGATCATCGCTGAAGGACATAGCTGTAAAAATCTTTCCAGCCCTCTTATTCTCATCAATAAAAGCCCCAATCTTTTCATTTTTCTCTTCAAGAACTACCCTTTGATAGTTCAAATCCAAGGAAACATCCCTTACAAGAACCAATTTTCTGAAATTTTCTAACAGAAGTTCTTTCACAGACTCCTCAATTGCCACCAATCCAAAGTCTGTAGGAAACCTTGAGGCAGGATTTTTTCTCTCAATCCATTCCCACCCCTTAAATTTCACATTGTTTTGTAGATAATTACGAAGATCTTCAGATTCCTTATAATGATGGAATCGAACAATATAGTTTCTGCTATAGGATTGTTGCCTCTGGTGGTGTTGGTAGTCATGAGGGCCAGCAGTAGTATATGGCTCGGATTTTGTTGATGTAGTCAATGCAAGGGTTTGGTTTTGAGGGCTCCTCAAGAGGGGAAAGGAAATAAAAGGATACAAGCGGAGGAGAGTATATGAGAGAAGGAGGGAGATGAGAGAAAGTGTGAAGACTGATATTTGAGGAGTTTGGGGCATGTTACAAGAATGAAATATCCCTCATCAAAGCACAGAGGAATGATTACAGATTTTCCCCTGTACTCAAACAGAATCAAAATCCTCCTTTAGAGTTTAGAGTAGCAACAGTACGAGTCACAATTGTGTGCTGTAATCGAGATCTAAAGATCCCAGGTGACTGAAACCTATACTCCTCTGCAAAGCATGGTCAGCCTTTAACTGACAGCAAAATGTCCACTTCAACGTATGATAAATGTTCCCGTCTAAAAAAACTTGAGATCCTGCCCTCTTTAAGGCTGAAAAGAAATCTCGCATTAGTTTGAAACAATGTCAACAAGGAAAATAAAAGGCATATGGCAATGGAGTGCAAATTCAAGACCAAGTGACTAATTGAAAAGAAGAAACATAATTATGGCCATCAAGGGTATATAGCTGGCCTTTTTGATACATAAGGATATCTTACTGACTTAGTGCATGTGAAAAAGCTTACTTTTTAGCTTTTTGGCATTTCAAAGCAACTAGATTCACTAATTAACATTTCTTAGAGCGTGATTCAGCGTAAATGTGTTCGATATTACAAACTTCCACCAAAATGCTGGGGGGAAAACAAGATTTCCACCAAAATGACATAGTGGAAATTGGAAAACAAAAGCCATAATCTGAATGTAATTTCACCAAATGTCTAGACTTCTTTGTCAATTAAATTGCCTCAAATAAGCGACCTGAATGTTCATGAAAGCTCGAGCATTTCAGTCCAACATAAGAAAAAAGACTATTCTGTAATATAGTCCATCATTAGATACATGGACTAAGTTTGGATAACTAATAATAACTCTAAGAAACCAAATGCTCATAAAATTATCATGTTTTTCCACCACAACTCTCGATGAAATTGCCCTTTCCAGCTCTCCCAGTCTCTCTCTTTTTACTTTCCAAGAGCAAAGGCCGAGACTTTACCCAATAACCAACTCAGAAATATTTGATTATAACAATTATTAGACAAGAAATGAAGCCAATACAAACAATTTAGCAGCAGTAAGTGATTAATTCAAAAAGAACCCTCTAAATGTCAATCAACTATATCTCAATCCCAAACTAGTTAAGGTTACTCCACTACATTTGAGCCCAATATTTTATTTTATTTTTTGGATTTGGAGTTAGCTATATTACTCTAGGTCAATTTTTTATTTCATTCTCAAAAGGTCATTTTTTTATTTAACTCCCAAAAACTAAATTTGCAGAACCTGATCAATTGTTACAAATTTAGTTGAAAATATGCATAAAGGAAGCACAAACACAATCTGATAAAAAAATTAAAATGAGATTCAAATGGTAATGAAGAATCACAATTGATGATTGAAAGGAGTACGTTTGTATTGTAAATCAATTCAATCTAATCAAATTCCCTCGAAAATATAGAAAGTTTGATTTTTCCCGGTGACCGGAAACGGTGACGGAATATACGAAACCGGCAGAGTGAAACGGTCCGAAAATGGGGATTTTGAATCGCTGCGTTGCAATCTGCTCTATTTTGGTATGTCGTCTTTCCCCTTCCGGACTTTTGACTTCTTACAAGGATGACCTTTTAATTATACGAGTAGTTGTCACGTCATTAGTCCTCAACTAAGCAACATGTGCCACTTGTACAATTTGCTCATGATTTTACTATGCCAAATCAGCCTAAACTATTACTCTCCAAGTCAGCTGTAATTATTACTTTCAAGATCGCTAAAAAAATAATAAATTAAAAAAATAAGATAAATTTATTAGAAGAAAGCTTTTATATTGTAGAGAACTTGAATTATTTGTTTGATGATTTTACAAATTAATAACTCTACTATTTATACTACTCACCTAGAGACTAATATGTAAATAATAATTATTTTACAAGTCCCTATATATTTACAAATAAGTCTATTCTAGAAATCTCTACACATATTCTAAGGACTTTTCATACAAATTCATGAAATTCTAGGATCTTCTAAGGGAAATATCCATATGTTCCTAGAATCTTTCCATAAATCTAGTCTTCATCTTATGTAATCATTCCACATGGCAAATATATGTGTCAAGTGGCACCTAGGTGGCATAATGATGTGGTGGGCCATCGCACTCTCCCCCACCTAATGTTGCGATGACCACGATGCATTGTTGATACATAAAATTTTAGATCTTATATTTGAATTGCCACAAATCCTCGTATCGTTCTCGTGTGGCCTCTTCCGATGATTGCCCCTTCCAGTGGACGGCGATAGCCTTTTGTTCCTGTTTTCGCCTATCTTGGTAGTCAATGATAACATCAATCTTCTGACCATGCGAGGCGGTAATTGTAATAAGCGTGCGATTTGATTGGCCCCTGCTCGGATCATCCTTCCTAATACGCCACCTAATATCTCTGAACTTTGACACGCAGACTCTTTGACATGTGTAAGCAATAGACCATCTTCCATCCAAAAACACCTCGTCTTTCCCTGAGTGGTTAACTCCATAAGTAGCTTGCTTGCTAGATCATGTTGCATGCTTTCTTTTATAACCTCTCGGATGTCAGAACTTGCTGAAGTGATAGCAGCAAGATTACGCTTCCAACTCAAAACATCGGGTACGACATTGCCCGACATATACTCCAAACTCAATCTTGTGATCCATGTCACGTCTAAGAGACAAGTAGTTAGGTAGCTCGTCGATCATCACATCTTTGTTCTCTTCGAGCAAATTATCTATCAAATGTGGCAGTGTCTCATGAGTACCATTATCTTCCTCCAAACTTGCAATGGTTGTCATGAAAGTCGGCTCCCCTTTCTTGGCCCTTTGATAAGCTGCATAGCTAACAGTTGTGCCTGACCCTGTGACATAGTCACTGTAGGCACCATGCAAGCTCTTTCTCGATCCAAAACTAAGAGTGTTGGAGGTAAGGGTCGATCATCGCGTGACAATGTCTAAAGAACACTTGCCCCAGAACAATTTCAAAGACATCCATAGTTTTGGCAGTAAAGTTTGTCGTACATTTTCAATTGCCTAATTTGACACACACACGATTGGCTACACCACGAGCGTTTTCTGGCTCGACATTCACGTTCTTGACGTGAGCTTCAACTCTAGTCTCTTTGTTGCAGCCTCGGTCACAAAATTATGAGTCACCCCAGTGTCTATCAGTGCACGAGCCAGCTTGTTGTTGATGGTGAGGTCGACGTACTAATTTTTATTCTTGTTGATTTGTCTATCTTACTTCGTGACAGCGCCACATAGTCTGATCGTCCCCAACTGTGTGATTTTTGAACTCTGTGCTTGCGTCTGCTCGTTCTTTTCACGCACCATGGCGTTGAGGCTCTTCAGGTCATGGCAATTTCTGAAGCTGTACGACCCTCCACATAGGTAACATCCCTTCTTCTCGATCTGCGCCTCCTTTTCGACATAGACCTGACGACCATTTAACTTTTTGTCATCGAACTTATTGGTATTTTAAATCTTGGAGTATTGTTGTTACGACTCTTTGCTCTCGCCACGATCCCTCCCACTTTTGGCATCGCTACCCCTTAACTCATTGCCTTGACTTTTATCGTGCTTGTCATGCCTGAAGTCCATCAAAGACTTGCCCTCCACCATGGCTTGGTCTATGTCTACGACTTGACGGCGTTGCAACTACTGCTTAGCCCAATTCTACAACCTGTCTATAAAGTGAAATAATAAGTCATCGTTGGTAAGGTTAAGAATTTGAAGTGTAAGAGTGGTAAACTCCTTGACATAGTCTTGTATGCTCCATGTCTGCTTCAACCTCCTAAGTTTGTGCCTTGCCTTGCACAAGACATTATTTGGGAAGAACTGTCGCTTGAACTCGTTCTTGAACTGATCCCCCGTGTTGATTGTACATAAACCTCTTTCAGAATCAGTGACATTCCTTCTCCACCATAGCATGGCAAACTCTGATAGGTACAACACACCGGTGTTGATCTTGGCCTCATCATCCCTCACTTTTCCATGCCTGAAATAGTTCTCCAAGTGCCAAAGAAAGTTCTCCACTTCTTGAGCATCACGAACCCCTTTGAACACTGTGGCTTGGGAGCCTCGATCTTAGCCTCCCTCATAACAACAACATTGCTGGTTGCTCGGTCACGCCAGCATCTACTAGCTCCTTGAGTGTCACTATTTTTTACTTCATAGCATCGATAGTATTCAACGCCTCCATGAGTCTGCACTTTAGGGCAGTGACAGTTTTCCTTAACTCAAATTTCGCCTACTTATGACCCTCCAAGTCATTCCGGACGCTCTCAATCTCTTCAAGGGTATGCCCCTCGAGAACGCTAAGGGTACCCTCGACTTCCCCAAGCGTTGGCCAACGATCTCTAGGGCGTCCATCCCCATGTTAACCTTCATAACATAATATTTACCGAGCGAGACATCCTCAGGTAGGACCTCCACGTCATCCTTGCTCGCGCCAGTTGCAAAAGGTTCTTGGGATGTAAGCCCTTCATTTGACACAACTTCAAGTGATACCTCTTGGCTCTTCCTTTTTTTGGTATGACCCTTCTTACCAACAACATCCTGAGTGACGTTGGCTTAGGTGTTAGTAACATTGATTTCTCCGTCGTTTGCCATTTTTTTAGTATCAACCTTCGCTCTGATACCACGTTGTCACTTCCTTAGCCCTCAACTAAGCACACGTGCGACACTTGACAACTTGATCACGTTCTTGCACAAATTGCTCACGATCTTGCTATGCCAAATCAGACTAAATTATTACTCTCAAGACCGCTAAGAAAATGGTAGATTAGGAAGATATGAGACATTTGCTAAAAGAAAGCTTTTATATTGTAGAGAGATTGAATTATTTGCTTTGTGGTTTTACAAATGAATGACTCTCCTATTTATACTACTCACCTAGGGACTAGTATGTAAATAATAATTATTCTACAAGTCCAAATATATTTACAAATAAGCCCCTATTCTAGAAATCTCTACACAACTTGAATATTCTAAGGACTTTTCATGCAAATCAATGAAATTCTAAGGTCTTTCAAGGAAAATCTCCATATGTCTCTAGAATCTTACCATAAATCTAATTTTCATTTTATGTAATCATTCCATATGGCAAATATACGTGTCAAATGGCACATAAATGGCATAATAATGTGGTGGGTCATCACATAGTACTATGTATATTAGTAGTAAGTAGTAACATCTTAAGTTGTATATATAGAAAAAAAGTCATAATATTTGTAAGTAAGTTCTTTAAATTGTTACTCCTACTAAAAGTTAAATTTAGTATTTTATAATATTTCTCTATCAAATTAATTTTTAAAATTTCTAGATTTTTACCCACTCAGTCATTTAGCTCAAGTTTATAATTGTAATAACTTAACCTCCCCTCTCTCTATTTTGAATTTTTGCGTTCCGTTCATGTTTCAAAAAAAACATCATAAATTTATAATATTTGAATTTATTTGGCATGTTTCCATTGAAATTCGAGGAGCTGAAGGGTGTTTCGGCGTGTTTAAAAATAAGTTAAATTTAAAATTTTATGTTATGATATGGTGAATCGCAATTGCAGAGTTATGTCTAGTTATTTCAAAGTGGTCATATTAGGACTTCTATGCGATCACGAAGATAGGGTACGTGATTGTGTAAGTTTGATGCAGCTTGGGTGAGTATTTCGACGAGGAAGAACTTTGAGAAATTGATTGTGGCCATGTATACCATGTTGGTTGCATCAATGAGTGGAACTAGGTCTGTTCATCGATCAGTGTGGATCGTGTTTAGCATATTTTGGATTATAATCTCGAATTACAGATTTCGCAACATTTAATCCGAATTCGATCCAAATACGTTCGGATTGAATCGAATTTTTTAAGTTCGATTTCGGATAATTCGGATTTTCGGCTCGGCTTATAAGTTGAATTGCTTCTTCTTCTCCTTCTTACAAAATGAACAATCAAATAAAATATTTATATCAAATTATCTTAATATATAGTTTTTTGTTGCTATCACAATCATATAAATAAAGTACTCATACAAGCAGTAAAATCATTGTCAATGATGCAATAAAAGCAATACTAGTCTATGAATGAACAATTCTAATTTAGTAAAACCATCTCATATATAGAATATATTGTTGACACCCAATTTTGTCCCATCTTTTATGATTTTATTCGTAATTTTTAACATTTTTGACACTTTTAAAACAATTTTAAAATATATATATATATGCATATTATTCTCTTATTATTATTATTATTCGCATTTTTTACTGTCATTTGCATTTTTTTATCACAATCATAAGTTTATCCAAAAATTTCTATGTTATTTTATTCTCGCAAAATCGCATCGCATTTCCCTTTTATTAAGCATTAAACATTTCGCAAAAATTATATTTTTATTATTATCACGTCGTTATGTTATTTTAAATAATTCACATCTTTTACAAAACAAAAAAAATATATACATATATATATATATATATAATATATTTTTAATATTAAACCCCTCTTATATTTTTTTTTAAATCCATAACCCATTTTTATTTCCTAACCCAAAACAAATTCTACCCAAACAAAATTCACAAGCCCAAACTCCCCCAATTAAATTCCCTTATACCCAAACCCAATACAAATTCTACCCAAACGTCCAAGCCCAATCCCCAATTAAATTCCCTTATACCCAAACCCAAAACAATTAAATTCCCTTACCACCAAAATCGAAGCCCAACAACCATCTTTTATTTCCCTAACCAAAACTCAACCCCGAAAACAATTTCACCAAGCCCAACCGGACCGGCCCAACCCCCTTCCTTATCAACCAACCCATTCCCTTATACCCAAATCCACCGAAGCCCATTTCACCGCCCCAGCCCAACCCCCCACCCGAACCGACCCACGCCCCTTTCTTTAAACCCAACACCCAAACCAAACAAACCCAAAAAAAAGAAAATCAAACCAAAAAATCAAACGAACCCTCCCTTTTCTCCCAAAATCGCCGCCGACCCCACACCCCCCATACCGGCGACCCCACGTCGCCGGTCACCTCGCCCCTGCCACCACCAACCCTCTGCCTTCACTGACCCCCCTCTGTTGCGCTGACACCATAAAATCCGCGACCCATGCCCCTCAAATCCGCGATTTCTTTTGCCTTTAATTCAAATTTCAAACTCAACTTCGACGAGTTGAACCTTGGGGTTGATATCTATAAATACCCCATTTTGTTCTATGTTGGAGGAGATATTTTTTCGGGGGGATTAAACAGATTTTGGGAGGATTTTTTGGAGTTCTTTTCGGGTCCAAAGAAAAACACAAAAAAGGCGGTCGATTTGTTCTTAGTTTCAATCCGAAAATCCCTTTGTTCTTCACATTTTGGTTCGATTCGGGTCGGGTCGTCGATCGGTCAGGTCAACTTTGGCCGGGTCAGTTCAGTCGGTCGAAATTTTCGTAAAGCAATTCTTTTGAATTATAAATTGAGTCGGTGATCAAAAATAAAGAAAAATCTGAATTCCAAACTTCTCCGAAGCGTGTCGACGATTCAAACACGCCTCGGTTATTTGCCGGAGAAGGTCGATTAAAACAAATTTCTCTCGATGTATTTTACGTATTGTTGTGTGTTTTGTTGTTGATTATGTGATAAGATAGTCATTTTTTCATCGATCGTTAATTGACTTATTAATGTTCGTAAATGCTTTGCTTGTATTATTAGATTTATATTTAATATGATAAGAGGCTTTGTGTGTGTGTTGACTTATGGACATTGTGTGATCATATTGGATTCGAATGTTGAATCACACTTATCTTGTTGAGTCCATCGAATCGATTATACCCTTGCCTTACCTGTTTAAGTGTTAAAAGGCCTCCATATTAGTATATCACACCTCCAAAATTATCTTGTATCATGCCCTACCTTTTGAGTTTGTTTGAATGACATTTTGCATTAGTACTTTGCACTATTATGAATCTGTTCATACGAGCATGCCTATTTTCGCTTTATAGATATGTGGTGTGTTAGAAAGCCTAGATATGGGTTGCTACTGTCCAGTTCTTCCTTCTATGTCCTTTAAATATCTGAAAAATTGAACTTTCTCTGTTGGTTTGTGTGTAAATTTAGGAGACCATGAAGCATGCTAGTTAGTCTAGTGTATGTGTCTTAGTCCTTTACATGTTAGCGTACCCTGTTTTGGTTATTTCTTGTTTAAATTTAAGTCTGAACATGCTAATGGAGTGCATTTGGTTTAATATTGTTTGCTTTAAGTCATGTGGGATATCACTATATTTTCTTTTCTCTTATTGATGCATGAACTTGCTCACGTTGGTCCTTTTTTCATTTGCTGAACCCATGATGATATACTTCAAAGTATACAGGGTATATAAATTTCAGTATACACAAGGTGTATGTCGAAGTTGTCTATCTTTGTATACCTTCAAGCATATCCTATTACTCCAAATATTATATGTATATCAGCTCTTATGTATGTCTGTTGGTTTATGAATAAAACTGGAGATAAATTAAGCAGTATTGAAACATGGCATGTTCTGACAAGGTCTTGTGCCTAGTCTAACATGTTACGGATATGTTTCTATTTGAAATATGATGGCAGGTGATATATCGTAAGCCATTAAGCTTGCTAGTTAGTTATGATATGTGTCTTGTCTCTTTCCCATGTTGGTATTCTCCAGTTTCCCTAAATGGTTATTTGGCTCATCCTTTTATCCTATTAATTGGTCATGCATTTCCCCTATATGATAATCTTGAATTCGTCATGCATTTCCCCTATATGATTAGGTGTTAAGTGCCTCCCTAACATCATGTAAAGTCTTTTAAGCTATCTTATATCATGCTATGTTTACTAAGTTGCTGAATGATATCTTAGTATTAGCATTTTTTGCGCGTATTTGAACCAGTTTGTGTCGTGTTATATTATCGCCCATGTACGCATTCTATGTTTATTGCTTAGAATGTTTTCTTTCATAGTTGCCTTGTCGAACTGTCCTTTTATCTTATTATCTTTGGTTGAAAGCGAAGACAAGACTCGGGTTGGGTTTAGCCTTCTTCGATAGCGTGCCATGCCTAAGGTTCAAGAAGCCTTTTGAATCTTGTTGCGGCATCGGAAATGAATGGTGGTAGCCCCCTTGGTCTTCTTGTCTTTCAAATTTGAAGTTTAGAGTGATTGGTCTTTAAGTTTACTCTCCCATTTGTCTTTGCTGTGCTACCAATAGTTGTGGTATCCAGCTGCACCTTGAGATTCTGGATATATGTCATCTTTAAATAGTTCTGGTTATGGGTTTTGTTGCATTTTGGCTGATTCGAGGCGCCGATTCTTTGCAATACTTGGGTGACATCGCACTTTTGAGCCATTATTCTGATGTTGCGTTTGCTGCGCATAACTGCTGCAATCTTGACCATTTACACTTCTTTTCGGAAATATTTTACTGCTACATTTTGAGCATATTTGATGTCTTATCACTGCTGCATTTTTAGCACAATTGCTGCTGTTTTCTTGGCTAAAAGCCTGCTACTTTAGGCTGTTTCGGACAGCCCACTGCTTCTGCGTTTCCAGCCCACTACTGCGTTATTTTAAAACCCATTTGCTGCTGTTTCTTGGCTAAAAACAGTCGCTTTAACACTGTTTTTCTGTTTCAGTTCACTGCTCGATTTCATATTACTTTTCTACTATTTTTACTGTTTTGAACAAATACCGTGTCTGTTCGGGCACCGTTTTTCTGTTTGATTTCTTTGCCGGTTTGACATCATTTCGTCTTTACCGTTTTTCTTGTTTTAAACTAAACCCCGCACATTTCAAACATTGCTTTCTGTTCAGTCCACTTTGTTTGACATTCAAATTACCGTTCTCTTTGTTTCTTGTTTTTAAACTAGACACCGCGTCATTTTGAGCTTTTTTTCCTCTGCCTCTGTTTTACGCTCGCTCGCTTCACGCTTCTGCTTCTCGCTTCGCTTCTGCTTCACGCTTCCTCGCTTCCTCGCTTCCTCGCTCACGCTTCACGCTACGCTTCGCTTTAATTTCTTGATTTGAACACGATACTACACTGGCCGATGAAAAATATCCGTCGATTTTGAGGCCTCCACATTTGCAAAGACGGAAATATAACTACGGGCAAGGATGAAGACTTAAACCTTTATCCGAGATCAACATGTTTAGTAGGCGAGGTGAATTATATATTCGCGACTACGACGTGATTATAGTGATCTTTTTATTCCACCCGAGAGACCAACACGTTTAGTAGGCGAGGCAATCAAAATAAACTACATTAGTCATATGTTTGCGACCACGGCGTGATTGGAATGTTCTTTTCAAAATTTAAGTTCGAGCCCTCCGTGATCAAAACATTCACCGCTTTGAATACGGATATGAAGTTATTTGTATTTAAATGTTTCTAACCGTTTGTTCTTGGCTGACTTGCGGGGATTAAAGTAAATAACGACAAATATTCCTCGGAGTTTATTTATTGTTATTTCTTTCTTTAATTGACTTTTATTTCGCTTTGTATTGTAATATTATTTATCGCACTTATGTAATTATTGAAATGCTTAGAATAGGCAAACTTAGGATTTATTCATAGGTTAGTTTAAGATTTGAAACCCGTCGCTAGCTTATTTGTAGGCTCGCAAACTTAGAAATCCTTCGCTAGTTTATTTATTTTAGGCTCGTCACGCTTGAATTCAAGATTTTCAAAATAACTTTTGTCATCTTTTATTTTGCTTTATTAATCATCTTGAATAAGTTTATCTTTTGTCAGTTTCAATTCATTGATTTCTCAAAATTTTACTTCTTTGGCATTATAAATAAATTGTTTTACTATCAATTGTCAAAATACATATTTTTCAACTCTATATGTATTTCTCTTTAGATATCATATAAATGCATATTTGAAAAATCTCTACATTCATCTATCTTTTAAAATGCATCCCCTTTTTATTAATTATTAACAAACATCTTTTAAACTTCATGCTTCAAACACGCATTTTTTCTAATAATAATTAACCTGAAGTTTCTGGGATAACCGCAAGTTAGCGGATCTTAAAGGATGCCTAACCCCTTCCCTTTAGGATAATAAAGAACCCTTACCTAGAATCTCACTAGTTTCGCAGACCTTAAAATTGGAGTTACATTGCAGCACTTAGTTCAATATTTAGGTGTCCTAATTCACCGTAAACATAATTAGGTGGCGACTCCTCAACCCTTTTTACCCAGGAATCACCCCATACGTCCGCGCTCCGCTTTGACCCGAGCAAGGTCGAAAATGGGCGCGTACAGCATGGCGACTCCACTGGGGACTTTTCAGGTTCCTAACCATAGCAAAATCAGGTTAATTATTATTGCGCTTGACTTTTGTTATTTATTTGATTTAATGCTTTGATTTGTTTCCTTCGTGAAATTTTGCGTGCATAACTTCTTTAAATTGCTATATGGTTTTACTGCTTTCTTTAAATTGGCATTTCGTTCATATTTCTTCCACTCTGGAAAATTGACACTATCACACACTACACGCGAGGTGTGTTTTACGCACCCGCAAATTTCTTTCAATCTACCAAAATTTTAGGAGAGTTGGCGTATGCGCGGAGTGACCGGACCATCTGGTGGCCGCGTAGCCTTCTCACTCGAGTAGTCCGCTCGGGAACCTTGTGTCTAGTCAGCCAAATCTTAGAAAATATAAGATAGAGCTATACCACCCTTTATTTTAAGTCATGCATGCATACACCTTAGGTGGGTCGATCCTTGGTATCGACTCCACAATTAAGAAATCCGCCAAAGATGTCTACGGGTCTCACAACCCAACGACCAATCATCATATTATGTGTAGCGTGATAAGGATAGACTAATCCAAGACTAATCATGACATGCCGAAATTGGAAAATGTACATTCATTTTGTCTCATTTCCGACAAAGCATTGCGGTTTAGCGACTTGGATCAAATCGTCGTAATCCCGCATATCTCGGCGTTTAGGCCCACCTCCGGCATAAGGGAGGCCCCATGCATATTAGGATGCGCATTTAATTGCCTTACAATCATTTTGTTGTTTTCTCCTCGCTTTTTCACTATGTGCATATTATTTAAAGCAATAATTACTCGCCTTGTACTAACTTGGTTTTCTTCATTTTTAGAAGGTTTATTTTTCCTAAATTATTCTTCCCAAAGGTTGATTTGCGTTGACTAAAAATGGCGGATCATCCCTACTTCACGAGGTCAAAGGCACAATCCTTCAAAGAAATGACGATTTAGATGCATCCGACAGACTGGCCTGGAACTTATCACTCTTTCCAGGAGATGAACCAGAGACTTAGAAAATAGAAATACTCTTGTCCAAGAAAAATACATCGCCCAAGCTGTTACAACAGATGGCAGCCATGCAGATCGAGATAGAGCGGCTCCAAAATCTCACCAACTTTGTCCATTAGCGCCAATACCTCACTCCTGAACAAGGGACGAATACAATCGCCGCAAACTTTTTCATCTCCTGAATCGCCATTTCCCAAAACCTCCCCAAAAATTCGCCACTAAACAAAACCGATCCACAACACACTAACCCGCAAGCTAGTCCACAACAAAGCCCGCTACAAAATGACCTGCAACTCCACATACCCAAATTAACCCACTCATCCAAAACACCTCTTCCATGCAAAATCACCAAGCCAGGCCAACACATATTGATGACACACGCCGCCGATCCCAACGAACAAAGACGTGCCACCAGTATATGCAACGGAAGCTCAACCTTTTACAACCACAATACCAAACATGACTCTTCAGGAAATTGGCCAGTGTGAAGAAATGGACAGGCAGGTGAAGATCAGAACCGGTGAAAGTGTGGCAAGAGAGATTCATAGCCTGAAAGAAGCATTCAAGAATATCCAAATCAGCAAGGGGCATGAAGGACTCGAGTATGAAGATTTGTGCATGCATCCCGACATTGAATTGCCTGTCGGATATAAAATGCCAAAATTTGACTTGTTTGATGGGAAAGGAAATCCTTACTCTCATTTGAGATCGTACTGCGACAAACTGATTGGGGTAGGTAAAAATCAGGCCATCATAATGAAGTTGTTCATAAGAAGTTTGACAGGAGAAGCACTAGACTGGTACACAAGCCAGGACCCGCGAAAATGGCATGACTGGGGCACAATAGCACAGGATTTCGTGGATAGGTTCAGATTTAACACCGACACAGTTTTGGATAGATTTTATTTGATGAAGTTGGAGAAAAAGTCCACAGAGACCTTCAGAGAATATGCCATGAAGTGGAGGGCAGAAGCAGCAAAAGTTCAACCCCCGATAACGGGAAGTGAAATGGCCACTCTCTTTGTACAATCTTTGAAAGATGCGACATACTATGAAAGAATGATAAGCGTCATAGGACGAAGTTTCTCTGAAGTCGTAAGGATGGGAGATTTCATAGAAGAAGGTATCAAAACTGGGAGAATTGCAAACTTGGCAGCGTTGCAAGCAACGAGTGAGGCAATCCAGTCGGACTCATTTGGGGGAATAATAAAGAAGAAGAGGGACGGAGTGTACTTTGTCATGACGGTCCCGAGAAACATAGGCCAAATCAAATGTCAAATTACCAAAGGTCATCACCCCACCTCCCTACTACAATCAAAATGCCCAAAATCCTCGACTTTCCTATTATAGCCCATATGCCCATAGCCCTCAACCTTACTATCAATACCCACCTGGTCCCTACCACTGTCTACCATACCCGCCAATATATAGCCCGCCTCGAGCACTGTCTATCCAAATCCTCGCAATATCAGCCCGCATACTTACCTCGACCACGAGTCTATCTACCAAACGCACCTGGACCCGCGCAAAACACGAAAGAAAGCCAGCTAAAACCTATACACCTTTAGCCGAACCTCGAGCCCAGTTGTATGAACGACTGAGAACCGCAGGAATACTCCAGCCTATCCAAGGAAATATCCCCAATCCTGTTCCTAAATGGCATGATGAGACTAAGCGTTGTGCATACCACTCGGGAATCCCTGGACACGACACTGAAAATTGCTATGCCCTCAGAGGCGAGAATCGAGGCATTAATCAAAGAAGGAGTTATCCGTGAAAGGACACCTCTAATGAAAACAATAACTCTTTGCGGATCATGACGATGCAAATGTGAATATGATTACTTGTTGATAAAGAACACAACTTGGAAGGGACTATTGTGCGGTCCAGGAGAAAGGAAAAGGTTAAGTCATCGGCCTTTATCACCCCGTGATTACGGATCCAAGTGAGGGCACCGTTCGAGTTAAGTACTTCCTCCAAAGCCGCGGGCCATGGCACCATCTTTTCTTGGAAAAGTCTTATCAACCAATCTCAGAAGAAAGAGAGATGTTCCTTTGCCAAAGCTTTGTTCCACCTCCGAGTCAGTCATTAAATCGGAGCATGCATCACTCGGGAATCAAAGGAGGACAATGCGACCAACCTCGTTGAGGGATTCAAAAGTCTTTTCATTCTTGAAGAAGAAGCGAGGATGCAGTGTGATTTTCGAGGATTACGCTAAAGACTCAAGAAGATGATTTGGGAAATTGGACTTGTGCCCCGGCTTTGTTTCTCCCAGAAACTAGTTAACTGCATTAATATTTAATGAAACAATGCGATTCAAATTGAGGCCTGAATCACATATATGCATTTAATGTGTTTTGCCTCTACCTTTTGAAAGCTTAAAATGACAAATCTGCATTGCTTTTGCTATTATAAAATATGTTTTGTTCAAAAATTCTCTTTTTTTTTTTTTTCATCATGCAAACTAAGTTGTCGGCAGTATGTGACATATAATGAAACAAGCAAACAAGGTCCCAAACAAGCAAGGCTTCGAAGAATATAAGGAAGATTCACAAGCGGAAGAATTGAGGCATTTTTGGAATAAGTCAAAGCCAGATTTGGATAAAACATCAAGATGGTTGATAGTTACAAGCATTGGCACGGACGTTTGCCATTTGTACTCTTAGGCAACTGCACTACAATCTGGACTTCTACTAGGGCAATGCTATACCTTCCGCAGCCAAGTGGATACAAAATCATGTACGGAAAGGCTGATGAACACAGTTGTCCGGGGCAAACCTGAACTACGTAATGACCTGATTCCCTCGGCGGGATACGTAGGCGGCCACATCGGCTTCGGTCCCATCTTTAGAAAAATCCTTACAATCTCCTTTGCTTACCTGAACTACGTTATGACCTGATTCCCTCGGCGGGATACGTAGGCGGCCACATCGGCTTCGGTCCCATCTTTAGAAAAATCCTTACAATCTCCTTTGCTAACCTGAACTACGTCATGACCTGATTCCCTCGGCGGGATACGTAGGCGGCCACCTCGGCTTCGGTCCCACTTTTAGAAAAACCCTTACAGTTCCCTTTTACTTGTAACCTGAACTACGTTATGACCTGATTCCCTCGGCGGGATCGTGGCGCCACATCGGCCGGTCCCATCTTTAGAAAAATCCTTACAATCTCCTTTGCTTACTGAACTACGTCATGACTGATTCCCTCGGCGGGATACGTGGCGCCACATCGGCCGGTCCCACTTTTAGAAAAAACCTTACAATTCTCTTTGCTTGTAATGAACTACGCCACGACTGATTCCCTCATGGGGATACGTGGCGGCCTAAATCGACCGGTCTCACCATTAGGAAATATTTTCTCCTTTATCTCACAAAAGACAAAATGCACCCATCCGATCACCACGATAGGACATGCAAGCAACCAGCACAAGACTTCGGTTGTCCGTTTAAAAGATCATCATCCTCACATATCGGAGCGGGGCATTTTAAGGGATCACTACCAGAGGACGCCGATAAACATGGAGAAGCATCGGCAAACTAAGTCTTCAGCCTAAGAGGATTTTGGATAAGACGTTTGCTCTGTTTCACCGCATGTCACTGCTCGACAGATATTTACATATATGCATACTTTCTTATAAGCAATTTATTTTTAACAAATATTTTCCATTAGAGTTCGACAGAACTTTTTACATATATGCCTACTTTATTATAAGCGATTTATTTCCACCAAATATTTTCATTAAAATTTGACAAAATTTTTATTACTAATATGCATACTTTCTTATACACAGTTTATTTTCACCAAATATTTTCATTAGAGTTTGACAGGATATTTTACATATATGCCTACTTCCGTATAAGCAAATCATTTTCAACAAATGTTTTCATTAGAGTTCGACAAGAACTTTTTAATGATAAGTATACTTTCTTATAAACAACTCATTTTCAGCAAATGTTTTCATTTAACGGTTAGCCAAGGCGGGAACCAGGCAGGGCTACAGGTCCGAATCAGCAGGACATGCAGCTGTCAAGAGCCAAAGCTATCAAGTCAACGCGAATCAACCGCCCCTCCCCAAACTCACAAATTTTCTTTGAGTACAGGTTCTTCAGGTTGAAAAAGCAGGGAAGCCACATCAGTTATGATCAATTCCCCAAAGAATTTCGGCACTACAACTCACTACAAGGATTACGTTCTTGTTCTGCATTTATACGAAGACATCATCTTGACCTACAGGGTCCCGACTATTATGTCTGCACAAAGATGTTATTTCGGATCACAAAGAACCACAACAAGGCAAACCCGACGGCAAAGACGTCGCATCACATTTTCGCCCGTGCCAGGACGACATTTCAATTCACATGAGTTTGGATCGGCAGAAGATTCAGCACAACGTGGAACCCTATTACAAAGAAACCGACGGCAAGGACGTCACTTACATCTCTTACAACAGGACAACATTACAAAACGTCATCGGCGTTATGGCAAAGACGACAATCATTTTTCTGACTTTACAACGGCGTCAACAACATTACAATGACGTCTTCAACGCAGCTGACTATCTTTACAAAGATTACAACAACGCGTCATTGGCGTTCGCAAAGACATCAACTATCTTCAACGGCATTACAACAACGTCCACGACGTTACGGCGGCACGCCAGCTTTTTTTACAACATTACAACGACGTCAACAACATTTCAACGGCGTCTTCTGCACAACATTTATTTTTTACAGCATTACAACGACATCAACAACATTACAATGATGTCATCAACAACACGCCTATGCAACGGCGTCTTCTGCACAACATTTATTTTTACAGCATTACAACGACATCAACAACATTACAATGATGTCATCAACAACACGCCTATGCAACGGCGTCTTCTGCACAACATTTATTTTTACAGCATTACAACGACATCAACAACATTATAATGATGTCATCAACAACACGCCTATGCAACGGCGTCTTCTGCACAACATTTATTTTTACAAAGATTACAACGACATCAACAACATTACAATGATGTCATCAACAACACGCCTATGCAACGGCGTCTTACGCACAACATTTATTTTTCTGACATTACAACGACATCAACAACATTACAATGATGTCATCAACAACACGCCTATGCAACGGCGTCTTACGCACAACATTTATTTTTACAAAGATTACAACGACATCAACAACATTACAATGATGTCATCAACAACACGCCTATGCAGCGGCGTCTTACGCACAACATTTATTTTTACAAAGATTACAACGACATCAACAACATTACAATGATGTCATCAACAACACGCCTAACGCGGCGTCTTACGCACAACATTTATTTTACAAAGATTACAATGACGTCAGCGGCATTACAACGACGTCTTCAAAGACAACAATTATCTTTTCTGACAAAAGCGATTACAACAACGTCCTCGGCGTTACATGCAACACAACAATTATCTTTACAAGAAAACAAAGATTACAACAACGTCCTCGGCGTTACATGCAAAGACAACAAGCTGTCTTTTTTTACAACGACGTCAACAACATTACAACGACGTCTTCAACACAACACGTCAATACAACGACGTCATTTCAGGCGCCCACCTTATAATGCGGGTATTTTAATTTCAGTCAGGCGCCCACCTTATAATGAGGGTATTTTTAATTTCAGTCAGGCGCCCACCTCCTAATGCGGGTATTTCCAAGTTATTTTCTCTACAATATTTTCTCAGCAGTTAAACACTAATTATATCTTAAGCTTTAGTTTGCAGGAGTTTTTAGTTTGCGGGAACTTCATCACGGCGTGGGACTATCTCTTCTGACGAACCGAGGCAATTTGGTCAACGACCTACTTGAACGTCGATCCGCTCTTTCCCTTTAGTTTCTCACATCTGCGAAGGTGTCATCCTAGGTCGACACCTTTGGGCATTGTTTCTTGAATGTGCACCATCTTTTTGCAACTTCATTTCCCAGGGATTCTATTTCTTACCATGCAGTCCAGATGATCGGGACAAAATTAACTACTCGATCAACTTCTTTGGCGAAAACTCTTTCATCGTCTCCGTCCAAAGAGGGGCATCTGTTGACACCCAATTTTGTCCCATCTTTTATGATTTTATTCGTAATTTTTAACATTTTTGACACTTTTAAAACAATTTTAAAATATATATATATATGCATATTATTCTCTTATTATTATTATTATTCGCATTTTTTACTGTCATTTGCATTTTTTTATCACAATCATAAGTTTATCCAAAAATTTCTATGTTATTTTATTCTCGCAAAATCGCATCGCATTTCCCTTTTATTAAGCATTAAACATTTCGCAAAAATTATATTTTTATTATTATCACGTCGTTATGTTATTTTAAATAATTCACATCTTTTACAAAACAAAAAAAATATATACATATATATATATATATAATATATTTTTAATATTAAACCCCTCTTATATTTTTTTTTAAATCCATAACCCATTTTTATTTCCTAACCCAAAACAAATTCTACCCAAACAAAATTCACAAGCCCAAACTCCCCCAATTAAATTCCCTTATACCCAAACCCAATACAAATTCTACCCAAACGTCCAAGCCCAATCCCCAATTAAATTCCCTTATACCCAAACCCAAAACAATTAAATTCCCTTACCACCAAAATCGAACCCCAACAACCATCTTTTATTTCCCTAACCAAAACTCAACCCCAAAAACAATTTCACCAAGCCCAACCGGACCGGCCCAACCCCTTCCTTATCAACCAACCCATTCCCTTATACCCAAATCCACGAAGCCCATTTCACCGCTTGACCCAACTCCCGACCCGAACCGACCCACGCCTCTTTCTTTAAACCCAACACCCAAACCAAACAAACCCAAAAAAAAGAAAATCAAACCAAAAAATCAAACGAACCCTCCCTTTTCTCCCAAAATCGCCGCCGACCCCACACCCCCCATACCGGCGACCCCACGTCGCCGGTCACCTCGCCCCCGCCACCACCAACCCTCCGCCTTCACCGACCCCTACATTGTCGACACCATAAACTCCGCCCCCCATGCCCCTCAAATCCGCGATTTCTTTTGCCTTTAATTCAAATTTCAAACTCAACTTCGACGAGTTGAACCTTGGGGTTGATATCTATAAATACCCCATTTTGTTCTATGTTGGAGGAGATATTTTTTCGGGGGGATTAAACAGATTTTGGGAGGATTTTTTGGAGTTCTTTTCGGGTCCAAAGAAAAACACAAAAAAGGCGGTCGATTTGTTCTTAGTTTCAATCCGAAAATCCCTTTGTTCTTCACATTTTGGTTCGATTCGGGTCGGTCGTCGATCGGTCAGTCACTGCCGGGCCGGGTCAGTTCCAGGTCGGGTCGAAATTTTCAGAAACAGAATTCTTTTCAGAATTATAAATTCAGAATTCGGTGATCAAAAATAAAAGAAAAATCTGAATTCCAAACTTCTCCGAGCGTGTCGACGATTCGAAACACGCCTCGGTTCGCTGCCCGGAGAAGGTCAGTAAAACAAATTTCTCTCAGTGTATTTTCTGTATTGTTGTGTGTTTTGTTGTTGATTATGTGATAAGATAGTCATTTTTTTCATCGATGCGTTAATTGACTTATTAATGTTCAGAAATGCTTTGCTTGTATTATTAGATTTATATTTAATATGATAAGAGGCTTTGTGTGTGTGTTGACTTATGGACATTGTGTGATCATATTGGATTCGAATGTTGAATCACACTTATCTTGTTGAGTCTACTGAACTGATTATACCCTTGCCTTACCTGTTTAAGTGTTAAAAAGGCCTCCATATTAGTATATCACACCTCCAAAATTATCTTGTATCATGCCCTACCTTTTGAGTTTGTTTGAATGACATTTTGCATTAGTACTTTGCACTATTATGAATCTGTTCCTAGGAGCATGCCTATTTTCAGTTTATAGATATGTGGTGTGTTAGAAAGCCTAGATATGGGTTGCTCTTGTCAGTTCTTCCTTCTATGTCCTTTAAATATCTGAAAAATTGAACTTTCTCTGTTGGTTTGTGTGTAAATTTAGGAGATCATGAAGCATGCTAGTTAGTCTAGTGTATGTGTCTTAGTCCTTTACATGTTAGCGTACCCTGTTTTGGTTATTTCTTGTTTAAATTTAAGTCTGAACATGCTAATGGAGTCTGTTTGGTTTAATATTGTTTGCTTTAAGTCATGTGGGATATCACTATATTTTCTTTTCTCTTATTGATGCATGAACTTGCTCACGTTGGTCCTTTTTTCATTCTTGAACCCATGATAATATGCTTCAAAGTATACATGGTATATAAATTTCAGTATACACAAGGTGTATGTCGAAGTTGTCTATCTTTGTATACCTTCAAGCATATCCTATTACTCCAAATATTATATGTATATCAGCTCTTATGTATGTCTGTTGGTTTATGAATAAAACTGGAGATAAATTAAGCAGGATTGAAACATGGCATGTTCCTGACAAGGTCTTGTGCCTAGTCTAACATGTTCTGGATATGTTTCTATTTGAAATATGATGGCAGGTGATATATCGTAAGCCATTAAGCTTGCTAGTTAGTTATGATATGTGTCTTGTCTCTTTCCCATGTTGGTATTCTCCAGTTTCCCTAAATGGTTATTTGGCTCATCCTTTTATCCTATTAATTGGTCATGCATTTCCCCTATATGATACTGAATTGGTCATGCATTTCCCCTATATGATTAGGTGTTAAGTGCCTCCCTAACATCATGTAAAGTCTTTTAAGCTATCTTATATCATGCTATGTTTACTAAGTTGCTGAATGATATCTTAGTATTAGCATTTTTTGCGCGTATTTGAACCAGTTTGTGTCGTGTTATATTACTGCCCATGTCTGCATTCTATGTTTATTGCCGAATGTTTTCTTTCATAGTTGCCTTGTCAGGCTTGTCCTTTTATCTTATTATCTTTGGTTGAAAGCGAAGACAAGCTTCGGTTGGGTTTAGCCTTCTTCGATAACTGCCATGCCTAAGGTTCAAGAAGCCTTTTGAATCTTGTTGCGGCATCGGAAATGAATGGTGGTAGCCCCCTTGGTCTTCTTGTCTTTCAAATTTGAAGTTTAGAGTGATTGGTCTTTAAGTTTACTCTCCCATTTGTCTTTGCTGTGCTACCAATAGTTGTGGTATCCAGCTGCACCTTGAGATTCTGGATATATGTCATCTTTAAATAGTTCTGGTTATGGGTTTTGTTGCATTTTGGCTTGATTCTCGAGATCGCCGATTCCGCAATACTTGGGCCGACATCGCACTTTTGAGCCATTATTCTGATGTTGCGTTTGCTGCGCATAACTGCTGCAATCTTGACCATTTACACTTCTGTTCGGAAATATTTTACTGCTACATTTTGAGCATATTTGATGTCTTATCACTGCTGCATTTTTAGCACAATTCTTCTTTGTTTTCTTGGCTAAAGCACGCTACTTTAAATTTGTTTGGACAGCCCATCGCTTCTGCGTTTCCGGCCACTCTGCGTTATTTTAAAACCCATTTCTTCTTGTTTCTTGGCTAAAAACAGTCGCTTTAACAGCTATTTTTCTGTTTGATTCCTTTGCTCGATTTCATATTACTTTTCTACTATTTTTCTTGTTTTGAACAAATCAGTATGCTCGGGCACCGCTTTTTCTGTTGATTTCTTTGCCGGTTTTGATTCATTTCTTGTCTTTACCGTTTTTCTTGTTTTAAACTAAACCCCGCACATTTCAAACATTGCTTTCTGCTCCAAATTTGTTTGACATTCAAATTACCGTTCTCTTTGTTTCTTGTTTTTAAACTAGACACCGCGTCATTTTGAGCTGTTTTTCCTCTGCCTCTGTTTTTACATCGCTCGCTTCCTCGCTTCTGCTTCGCTTCCTCGCTTCTCGCTTCCTCGCTTCGCTTCTGCTCCGCTTCGCCATCGCTATCGCTTTAATTTTACTGATTTGAACACGATACTACACCTGGCCGATGAAAAATATCCGTCGATTTTGAGGCCTCCACGATTGCAAAGGCGGAAATATAACTTCGGGCAAGGATGAAGACTTAAACCTTTTATCGGACATCTACATGTTTAGTAGGCGAGGTGAATTATATATTCGCAGCCACGAGGTGATTATAGTGATCTTTTTATTCCACCCGAGAGACCAACACGTTTAGTAGGCGAGGCAATCAAAATAAACTACATTAGTCATATGTTTGCAGCCACGACGTGATTGGAATGTTCTTTTCAAAATTTAAGTTCGAGCCCTCCGTGATCAAAACATTCCTTTGTTTTGAATACGGATATGAAGTTATTTGTATTTAAATGTTTCTAACCGTTTGTTCTTGACGACTTGCGGGGATTAAAGTAAATAACGACAAATATTCCTCGGAGTTTATTTATTGTTATTTCTTTCTTTAATTCACTTTTATTTCGCTTTGTATTGTAATATTATTTATCGCACTTATGTAATTATTGAAATGCTTAGAATAGGCAAACTTAGGATTTATTCATAGGTTAGTTTAAGATTTGAAACCCGTCGCTAGCTTATTTGTAGGCTCATAAACTTAGAAATCCTTCGCTAGTTTATTTATTTTAGGCTCGTCACGCTTGAATTCAAGATTTTCAAAATAACTTTTGTCATCTTTTATTTTGCTTTATTAATCATCTTGAATAAGTTTATCTTTTGTCAGTTTCAATTCATTGATTTCTCAAAATTTTACTTCTTTGGCATTATAAATAAATTGTTTTACTATCAATTGTCAAAATACATATTTTTCAACTCTATATGTATTTCTCTTTAGATATCATATAAATGCATATTTGAAAAATCTCTACATTCATCTATCTTTTAAAATGCATCCCCTTTTTATTAATTATTAACAAACATCTTTTAAACTTCATGCTTCAAACACGCATTTTTCTAATAATAATTAACTGAGTTTCTGGGATAACCGCAAGTTAGCGGATCTTAAAGGATGCCTAACCCCTTCCCTTTAGGATAATAAAGAACCCTTACCTAGAATCTCACTAGTTTCGCAGACCTTAAAATTGGAGTTACATTGCAGCACTTAGTTCAATATTTAGGTGTCCTAATTCACCGTAAACATAATTAGGTGGCGACTCCTCAACCCTTTTTACCCAGGAATCACTCCATACGTCCGCGCTCCGCTTTGACCCGAGCAAGGTCGAAAATGGGCGCGTACATATATACTGACAATGAAAACAAAAAGAAAATCTAAAAAATAGTTATCTTTAAAATTAACAAATCCAAATATATTGAACTTAGTAATTTTTTTGAATATAGGGGTTGATATGTAATGAGTGGGGTATATTTGACTTAAATAATGCACTAATATGTTAATGGATAGTGGGGTAGCCTAAACATAAGGTATAAAAAATTCGATTTTCGGATATCCAAAAATTTGAACTTCCAAATCCAAAATTCAAAAGTTTTAAAAATTAATTTTGAAACCCAATACATAATACAATTTTTTAAAAATATAAGCCCAAAATATTCGAATTTCGGTTCAGATTTAGGGTTTATCCAAACTATGCACGCCGCTAAGTGGAACAAGCTCGAGAACACTTGCCCCGTGTGCAATAGGAGAGTGTCGATTATGCTACCTTGAGAATTCGTGCATTCTATGCTCACTTGGCTTCAACTAATCAAATTTAGTTTGAGCTGGGTGAACTGATGGGTGGCATCGTTATGTATTTAATTGTTTTGACACAATTTAAGAGAGTTGAGCGAAACTTGAAAATAAGGAATCGTTTTAGAAAAATAATGATTTTTATTTTTTTCTGCTTTAGTAAGTTTGATGTGTCTTCTTACTTTTTCGTTGATAATAAATTTTGATCAGACCTCATATATAGCAACATTAAAGAAAATAGTAATAGTTTTATTCGATACTTAATTTTTTTATAAAAGAACTATAAAGAGACTAAAACTTCATAAGAATTGGGTGGATTGTGTTAGGATCCGCTTTTTAATCCATTTTAATCCAATTTATTTCAGGCTAAGTAACTTTATTCATCCAAATTTTAGTTTTATGTGGAGATACTCGACTGAAATAAAATATTGGCATGGATTTATTATTTTTAAATAATATTATCAAGGGAATGTTGGTTATGCAAATGCAGAAAGATTATTTGATCTATATATAATGTTCGATCGCATGTAAGTAATTTATTTGCATACGGGGTGTTGTCATATTTATCTATCAAAATAATTTTTTAATCACGAGATTTTTACACTCTCAGTCATTTGGCTCAAGTTTATTATTGTAATAACTTAACCTTCCTTCTATCTATTTTAATTTTTGCTTTCCGTTTCATATTTTGAAATTTCTCATCAATTTGTAATATATTTTTGAATTTATTAGCATGTTTCCACTGAAATTCGAGGAGCTGAAGAGTATCTCGGTGTGTTTAAAAATAAGTTGAAATTAAGATTTTCTGTTATGATATGATGCATCGTGATTGCAGAGTTGTCTCGTTATCGCAAAGTGGTCATATTAGGACTTCTTCATGATCACAAAGATAGGGTACGTGATTGTGCATTTGGAAAGAGGCTGGTTGGTCCAGGCCATGTGGCCTTAACGTATGTGGAAGACTGGTCAAGACGCGATAGTCTGAGACCAGTTGAATCGCGATTGTGATGGCCTTAGTCGCGATTGAGAAGAGAAACACTTAGGTATAAAATTGAGCAGTTTCAAAATTTTATTTTTATTCTACCATTTTGGGTCTTGGGAGCTCGATTTGAGGGGACTTTTTAAAGAGAATTTGACTTGCAAATCTTTGTTAAGTGTCCTGGACTTGGATTTGAGTTAATCTCTTTATTACACATTAAATTGTACACTTACATACATGAAATTTGAATGGATATTTGAAATATTTTGGACTAAGCTGTAGAATTAAAAAAAATATGATTTGAGATAATAAATGAACTCGAATTGAAAACCTAATTATAGGTTCGGACCGTGAAGCTATGAGTAATCCGAGATATACTTTGTGTTCTAGATTTGACCACGTGGGATCGGAATGGACTTTTTGATTGACTTTAATTTAGACCGCATATTGAATTATGAAATTGAGTCCAATTGCTTTATTTGATGTTGTGAAATATTCTTTTGAATATAATTGAGTTACATCCTTATTTTATGTTGTGAGTTATGTTGGTTACAATGGTGCAGGAAACGAAAATAAGTAAATGTTAAGTATTACAATACAATGAAATTACAACAATTTGGAATTTCAATGAATTGGAACAGTTTTGATATGCTGAGTCGAGTGATGACACTCTGTCTTTAAGATAAGATTGCCCCGTATATATCCATTCTATGTTCTGGACAATAGTCTCCCAAGATAAAACAGCAACTCAACAAATGAGCAAAGGAAACTCAAGTGTTACTTTGAAGAATTTTGAGTAATGAAATAATGCTAGAAAGTTGTAGGAAAAATCTGATTTCGTTTGTATGTTCTGTGTTTTCTCAACAATTGGCAAAGGCTCCATTATATAGTTGTAGGAGAGGACTTACCAACTGCCCACATAATTGTTGTTACTGACCAAGTAATGACAATTATGGAGGTAGTAATTCAGCCAATAAATGGTGAATTGATGTGCAATGGATTAGCTTTTAGGGAAAGTTATTCAGCCAAAATAAATGACTGAATTGAGTGCATATTAAGGCTGGTTAACGTTCCAGAAACCAACAGCCAGCAAAAACACAAGTTCTCTGCCCAATTTAACTTACCGAAAACTTCAGGGACCAAACCAAACTGTAAATATGAAGCAATTTGGGTCCAAAAAGATAATACCGAAAGAAGCCCACGACCCGAGACCCGACCGGACGAGCGGCGGTGGCGCGCATGTGGGCTTATCCTTGAACCGAAGCACATCTATGTCCTCCCTCCTTTAAACACATGGGATACCCCTTGGGGTCCCAAACCCCAAGCCAACTTTGAGACTTATTAACTAAACAAATCTTTCTTCCCCCACCGATGAGGGAGGATTGGTCTTTACCACCTTTTTCTATACTTCAAACACCTCACTTCGTGGACCAATATCTCTTTCATTTCTCAACGAAATTTGACGATCCTTGGCCCTACGGTCATCTACTTACTTAGTAGATTATGCACGTGTGAAGAACTGAAGTTTCCAACATGTGGAACACTAGTGTTTAAGTCATTAAACATGGTTGGACACAACTCCCGCCAAAGGCAAATTTCCAACAAGTTATTCTTAGAAAAACATCACTTATACCCCATAAATCAAACTATTTATCCGTCCCTACCTCTATTACTTTTGTATCCCCAGAAAAAATTGGAATTATTTACCCGAGATGCCCCATCTCCCTCCCAATTATTACCAACATGATATATAAATATACTCAGATGATATCATGAAAGACTGCTTCAATCCTTCTCTTAGTCCTCCATCATACCATCCTGGTATATAAATATACTGAGATGGTATATCATGGATGATCATGTTCATTTATTAAAAAAAGACACACTTTTCTCGAAAAAAATTCTATGATACCATTGTCTTATATACATATACTATGATGGCACCATGAAGGGTTGCTTCAGTCCTTCAATGAGACACTCCTCAGGACCATGATATCATTGTGATATATAAATATATTGAGATGATATAATGGAAGATTAATTCAGTCCTTCTATTAGTCCTTCATGATATCATCCTGGTATATATATAATGCAATGGTATCACAAAGGAAGGGGTTTGGGCGAGGGGGTATGTCGGGTAAATAGTATTGGGCGAGGGGGTATGGCGGGTAATTAATTTAAAAGAGGCATAGGGCGGGTAATTAGTTTGTTTTTTGGGATATTTCAGTTAGTTTCCTATTATTCTTTTGAATATAGTTAAGTTTTTTGGAGGGTCCCAGATGAGAAAAGGCAATTTTGAAGGGTTTGTTACGTTTGGACCGGGATAAATTAAATCTCTGGCATTAATAAAGGATTTTTTCCCAAATTGATATTGTTTTATGTATATTACATGTATTGGAGTATCGTATAATATGTTGTACTAGAGATATGCCCATGGATTCCTTATGTGTTAGTATGAACATAACTTGCTATTTTTGGTTTCATGGCTAAATTGTGCATACTTACATGTTAGTACAATGCTATTGGTATTTTATTTATGTTAGTTTAATATTATGTAGGTTTATTATCGGATAAGTAGTTTAACTGTCTAGTATAACGTAGATAACATGTTCATTTGCATATGTGATATACGATTCGATTTACTTATGAGTCTGTGTTCCATGGCTTGGGTGCCAACATATATTAGTTTACATTGATATGTGATTTTGACCTAGTGAGTTTGGTGTGATCCATGGCTTAGGTGTCAATGGTTATTGAGTTTGAGTTATTGCATGTGGATTTGAATCCGTCCCTCATCGTCGATGTTATCGATTGCCAATGTAGTGTACGTGTAGGTTTGTGGCAATCAGAATGTTAGTTTTGAGTAAACTTCAAGTCTTTACTATGCGTGTATATATATATATATATATATAGGTATCTCTTTTGCACTCAAGGACAATGTCGTGGAGTTTTAAGTTCGTGATTTTATTATGAAGTTCGAACTCGCCTTGCTATAAAAGTTGCGGTGGAGTATTTTTTTTAAAGAAAATGTAGTTGGAGCTTTAGTATAGTATGCTAGAGTTTCATCTTTAAAAGTACCAAACCCCAGTAAAGCGCTTGAGTTTAACTTGTAGGGAAATTTTGAACTACAATATAATGATGGTGATGAAGTTTCACTTGTAAAAGTTAAACTCGAACACATTATACTGGAGCGCTTCTATATTTTACATAAGGATAGTTGCCCAAATATTTTTTCGATATTAAAAAGTGACTGAACACTAAACAATTTTAAGACCGCAACTAAGGACCCGTTTGGACGTGATTTCAAATCATTTATTTGAAATTAGATCGATTAAAAATTAAAATTTTATTTGGCCATGCAATTTGAATTTTCTAATTTGCATATTTCTCATAAATATTGAAAGCCTCATAATTTGTGAAACTATCAAAATTTTCTCAATTCTTAAATAGTCTTATCAAACGAGTAAATCATAGTTCATAAACATGGTACCGGAATATCCTAAGACGCTGCATTAATAAATTGCATATCTCCATGTTCCTTTTATAAATAGATGCTTGCGATTATATGTTATTACAAACTTTCAAATACACATATTTTTGCATAGATCCACTAGTCCAATAAATCAATAATAGTAGTAACTAGCTAATCTTTAATATACTCCTTCCACATGGTACGAACAATCTCTTTACGTTGAGCATGTGTCTTTTTTTGCAAAATTTAAAATGATGAATCCATTTTTATAAAATATAAACTTATGGGTCAAGTTTTTACATTTTTTTTAAAAATAAATTGAAATCACAATTTGAAATTGATAACATTTTTTTTGCAGATTTCATAAACAAACATTGATTTTAAATAAAAACTTGAAATTGGGATCTCAAATCCTATAGACGAATAAATGCCTACTAAAACTTGATTATCAATCTGTAAAGTTACTAGTTGCCCATTTGTTACTTCTTTTTGCGCGGATTTCCCTTCAAAGACACTGGTGTTTAATTTTTGCCCCTTAAATTTGGAATCTTTAATTTTTCCCTTCACTTAAAAATATTTCGAGGTTCCGTGTTCGAACTCCTGCTCAATCAAAAATCAAAAAAAATAATCGCAAGATAGAGTTTGGTTTCGCAAGGCAGAGTTTGTCTTATGCCTGAACAAACTTTGTCTGCTTTGCTAACTTAAGACAAACTTTGTCGGATAAGACATAGTTTGCACTCTGCCTTCAGGCATAGTTTGCAAGCAAACCCTGCTTTGCGAATCCAAACTATGTCTTGCTAATTTTTTTTAAATTTTTGACTGAGCGGGATTTCAAACCCAAAATTCAAGAATTTTAGGCGAAGCACAAAATTAAAAAATTTCAATTTGAGGGGAAAAATAAAAACCACCCCGAAATAAGGACATTTCTGCTAATTGCCCCATTTGTTAAGCCCAACGAGATAATGCTATGTGATTATCATAAGTAGAGGCCCAATTCAATATCAATCTTCCAAAGGTTCTAATTCGTTCATATTGAGTGTCGTTAAAGTGATACCATTACGTGAACAAAAATGAGTATACAAATATAGTAGCACTATTGAGATTATTGACTATATTAGTGTGATTAAGAATTTAAGATAAACGAAAAATTGATGAGAAATCAGAATAATTTTCACAAAGATTATGGAATACAATAAACTTTTCTTTCTGAAAATATAAGAGAATTTTTTTTCAGCAGTAGTTATGTTGTGAGATAAAATTTATTTATACAAGTTTCTTTAATATTCACTTTTTTTTTTTGCATATTTGTTCCCGCATTTGATAAGCATAAAAATATTTTTATAATAAAATAAATTGCGAAATCTACTACCAAAAAGAAATTGTTGCTTATTTGTCCCCGGATTTGGTAAGATCACACAAAAGGTCAAAAAATAATTTTATAATGAAATAAATTGTGAAATTTATTACCAAAAAAAGTGTTTCTTCTTTGTCCCCGCATTTGGTAAGCTCACACAAAAGACCAAAAAATATATTTATAATGAAATAAATTACGAAATCTATTACCAAAAAAAATTGTTACTTATTTGTCCCCGCATTTGGTAAGCTCACGGAAAAGACCAAAAAATATTTTTATAATGAAATAAATCGCAAATCTAAGTACCAATTTTTTTTTCGCAAAATCAAAAATAGATTCGGCATATTCAATAAAACCTAATAAATAATAAGAAATAGACATGTAATTGCTTAGTTCACAAAATTTCTTATAAATACGGCCTTTAAGTTACAAGGCGAGTCATATTTGAGTTCACTTTTTCGGTAGATCAAGCTCGCCCTCCTTCGTGGGTAAATACATTAGTTATCGTATTATTGTCATGCTATTTCAATAATAATTTTGTATTTATAGTTTTGAGCATGGAATTATTACTATTGAAGTGTGTGACCATCTGATCTAAAAGCTTAAGCTGTTAGATAGAACACACTTTTAATATTTGATTATATTCTCAACACGCTCCCTCACGTGCTGGCCTGATTTTTTTTTCATGGTCCAAGCACGTGGAAATTCTTTTTGAGAATGGGTGGCGGTGAGGTTCGATCCCAGAACTTTTGACCTGCTCTAATACCATGAAAGAAACAATCCCTTCCAAATGTCTGACATATTTTTCCCCCCTTCAAATTTTATATAATAAGACTCCTTCTTATTCTCATCTTCGGTTTTTTGGGTGTTTATGTTTCCGTTATTCCCATCCACCACAATTAACAAATTTCAGGCCCGATCTACTCCGTGTGTGTTTTTGGATTTTCCATCTAATCATCGTGGCTACATATTCTTTAATTTATCCTCTAATAAAATCATCATTAATCGCCATGTCATTTTTTATGAATCCCAATTTCCATTTTCTAAGGATAATACTCCCGCGCCTAGTTCGTATAATTTTTTTGATGATAATATATCCCTATATGTTATTCAGCATTTTTTGGACGTATCTCGCACCCAAAATTCTCCAGCGAGCCCACTGCCCGCTGGCCCCACTGGACCGTCGCCCCATGCCTATACCAGTACCACCACCGACCCGATTCGGCCGATTGGGCGATCCACCCGCCTCGAATGGGTCCGATCCATCGCCCAGACTGAGTTGGGCGGCCAGGCCCACTGCCGGCGATCCGTCCCGAACCCAACAAATTTTCAAAATCCATCCAATCCTCCCACGAGTCATAGACCAGTCACTCGTAGTCAACAGGGTATTTTTAAACCAAAAAGACATTTTTATTTACATTCTAATGTCCCTAAATCCCCCTTACCTCGTAATCATGTGTCTGCCTTAAATGACCCGAATTGGAAAATTGCTATGACCGATGAATATAATGCTCTTATTGATAATAAGACGTGGGAGTTGGTGCCCCGCCCATCTGGTATTAATATTATCAGGTCTATATGGATTTTTGCTCATAAGGAGAATTAAGATATACATGTGTACATTGTGTATATTTGACAATTACTAACATTTTAATCAATTGTTGAATTAACTATAGATTTGAGAAATCGTTTCACCTTGCAATTTAATTAAGCAAGAAATGCTATAAGGAAGTATCTAAAATTATATATGCCTTGTAAACCAGGCTAAATTGATATTAAGTTATAGAACTTTCAATTTACAATGATTTATTATTATTTTTTCACTAATAAGTTCTCTAGCTTTGTCACTCTCTTGTTAGATGTCAAATGAGGAATCCAACATCATTGTAGCAAAGGATTCTTCAATCCATAAATATTCAAAATTTGATTTTAATAACTAAACCAAGATCAGATCCAAACTAGATAAAAAAAAGTTTAAATTAATTAAAGTTGAATAGAGAGGTTGCATAAGTGGAATAATTTATTTGTATTTGATATATATCTAATAAATCAATGACTGCATTACAAGTATTTTTTATATAAATCATGTACTTTCTAATCTTCTTTCTATCTTGTAGAGATTTTTCTTGCTGTTTCTTCCTAGTCCAGTGACGGATTTGTTCCCTTTTTCGGTAAGTCTTCTACTTAATTATAAATAGAATTATACTACTTTTGGTTATTTGGCTATTGGTAAATTCTAATTTTGGCCCTTATGATATCTGACTAAGCATATAAAACCTTTAATCAATTGAAATGTGCATTTATTATCTCTTTGCTTATGAATACACAAATTTACCATAACAATTAGTTGTTCAACCACTTAATTATGGACTGTGTAGATTTGTATTATCAAGATGCATGGTGGGAAGGTGTGATATTTGACCGTGAAGAAGGTGACAGAAAGATATACAAGGTATACCCGTGATATACACGTATATACACTCCCTGTGTATATCACGGAATCCCAAGCCAAATAGGAGTATGATATACACGGTATATCAGTCGAGTATCTCATATGTTGTGTAATAGGTTAATTGTATTTAATTAGGCATTGTACACTTACCATAATTGTAGTATTCTTGTACAAATAGAGTAGGAATTATGAGTAGAATAGGAATAGGGTTTTCCATATTATGGAAATTGTAAATTGTATATATACTCATTCATTAATGAAAATAATCAAGGGATTATTTCTTTTATGGTATCAGAAGTCTAGGACTAAATTACTTCCGCTCTTCTCTAAATTTACTCTCGATTTTCGTGCCCCTTCTCAGCCGAAACTGCATCGGAATCCGTACCCCTTTCTCGAATTTCATGTCAAAATTTACCTCCTCTCTTCCCAAATTTTCTTTCAAATCCCTTTGTTATTTCGTTATGTCTAAGAACACGTTTCATCCTGCCCTTACTATCTCCAACATCAAGAACCACATCCCTATTGTTCTTGAGATGGAAAACGTCCAGTATGCGACGTGGGTAGAGTTGTTCAAAATTCACGCAATCTCACATCAAGTCCTCCATCACATAATTCCTCCCGCTACCCCTACTCCCGCGGAGGATCCTCATTTATGGATTACTCTTGATGCTACCGTCCTTCAGTGGATTTATTCCACTATTTCTACCGACATTTTACATACGATTATTGAGTCGGACACTACGGTTATGGCTACATGGAATAGACTGTGTGATATATTCCAGGATAACCAACACTCTCGCGTTGTCACTCTTGAGCAAGAATTTCCCCAAGTCAACATGGAAGATTTCTCGAATATTTCAGCTTATTGTAAACATCTCAAGGAGTTGGCGGACCAACTCTGTAATGTTGGAGCACCTGTTACCAATAATCGTCTTGTTCTACAAATGGTTGTCGGTCTGTTTGAGTCATATAATGACATTGGAACTCTCCTCCGTCAAAGCAACCCACTTCCACCTTTTTATCAAGCCTGGTCAATGCTCACATTAGAAGAGGCCGGCTTGGCAAAAAAGGTGGTTACCTGCGCACGCCCCGTGGTGATGATGACTTCATCCGATCATTCTCAAGGTTTTGTTGACAATTCCGGCCAAAATCGTCCTCCCGGTGGTGGCAAAAAAGAATACGAAAAATAATGGCAAAAATCGCGACGGCAATCGTGGAGGTACCGGCGGCGGTGAGGGAAGCCAAAATAGTGGCGGAGGACCACGACACGATGGTAGTGGACCGCAGGCCACCTTGTCCCACCTATTGGCTCCCTGGCAGTGGGGCTGGGCCGGTGGCCAGTGGCCCAGAAGCCCCTATTTTTCGTCCTCGCCTTATCATAGACAGTAGGTCGCCAATCAACATTTCAGGCCTAATCATTCCCAGCAATCCAGTGGGTTCCGACACAATACTGGACAACAAGGAGGCCTGCTCGGGCCTCGGCCCACGCAAAATTTTCATGCTACGGGACCTAATCCGATCCCGACTCTTACAGATATTGAGGCCGCCATGCATACACTTGGATTGAATCCTCCTAACGCAAATTGGTACATGGACACCGGCGCTACTTCTCACATGACGTCCGACCAAGGTACTCTCTCGTCTTATTTCAATTTGAGCAAAAATCGTGGCATCATTGTTGGTAATGGCAACTCAATTTCAATTCGTAGTTACAGTTATACAACTTTGTCTCCCCCACATCCACCTCTTGTTTTGAAAAATGCCCTTCATGCCCCTAACTTAATTAAAAATTTGGTGTCTGTCTGTAAATTCACCATTGATAACTGGGTTTCTGTTAATTTTGATCCTTTTGGGTTTTTTGTGAAGGATTTCAAGACGGGGATACCTTTCATGAGATGTAATAGTCGGGGAGATCTTTTATCCTATCATGCCCACATCCAGTCTCTCGAGTCAAGCCTTGCCATCTAGTTTTGCAGCTCTAGCTCCTTCCTTATGGCATGCACGTTTGGATCACCCTGGGTCGTCCATTGTTTCTTCTTTGCATAAAAATAATTTAATTTCTTGTAAGGGTACGCATAGTACTCTGATTTGTCATTCATGTCCTTTAGGGAAACATGTTAGATTGTCATTTGTAGCTTCTACTTCTCGTACTTTAATGCAATTTGATATTATTCATAGCGATTTATGGACCTCTCCGATTTTAAGTTATGTTGGCCATCGTTATTATGTTCTATTTTTGGATGATTATTCTATTTTTTTATGGACCTTTCCGTTAGCGAAAAATCTCAAGTTTTTTCCACATTCTTATAGTTTAGAGCATTCATCCGTACCCAATTCGAACGGAAAATAAAAATATTCAATGTGATAATGACAAAGAATATGATAATGGGTTGTTTCGGAATTTTTGTGATGCTAATGGCATAGTTTTTCGTTTCTCTTGTCCACGTATCACAAAATGTGAAGGCCGAATGAAAAATTCATACCATTAGTAATATTGTCTAAACTTTATTGGTCCATGCTTCCATACCCCTTCATTTTGGCATCATGCTCTACAAATGACTACTTATCTTCTTAACATACTTCCTACTAAAAGATTGACATATTCATCCCCTCTTAAATTCCTCTATAATAAGACTCCTTCGTATTCACATCTTAGGGTCTTTGGGTGCTTATGTTATCCACTATTTCCGTCAACTACAATTAACAAACTTCAAGTCCGTTCTACCCCTTGTGTGTTTTTGGGTTATCCATCTAATCATCGTGGTTATAAATATTTTAATTTATCATCTAATAAAATCATAATTAGTCGCTATGTTATTTTTTATGAAACTCAATTTCCTTTTGCTAAGGTGAGCAGTCCGGGCCTAGTTCGTATAATTTTTTAGACGACGAGGTCTCCCCGTATATTATCCACCATTTATCGTATTTGTCCCGCACCCACTATCCTCCATCGGGTCCACTGACCGTTGGACCCATAATTTATGCCCCAGTTTCGGCTATTGGGCTGGTTGCCCAGCCCAATACTGAAACTACTTCTGCTTCACGATCTGCTCCTGACCCAGCCACTGGTTCCAATTTTGGGCCAGCAGGCCCACTGCCTGCTGGCCAGTCCATCACTAGCCCACATACTGCCAAAAATCCACCCGCTTCCAACTCGAGTCACGGGCCAGTCACTCGTAGTCAATGGAGAATTTTTAAACCAAAATAACATTTTAATCTCAATTCTAATGTCTCTAAATCCCTTCTACCAAGTAACTCTGTGTCTGCCTTAAATGACCCGAATTTGAAATTGACTATGAACGACGAATATAATGCTCTTATTGAAAATAAGACGTGGGAGTTGGTCCCCCGTCCTCCTGGTGTTAATATTATTCGGTCTATGTAGATTTTTACTCATAAGGATAATTTTGATGGTTCTTTTGTGAGGCATAAAGCTCGCCTTATAGGTGAAGGTAAGACTCAACAGGTTGGCGTGAATTATGGTGAGACGTTTAGTCCGGTGGTCAAACCGGCTACCATTCACACTGTTCTCAGTCTGGCTCTTTCGAAAGCATGGCCCATTCATCAGTTAGATGTGAAGAATGCTTTCTTACATGGTGATCTTAAGGAGACTGTTGACACCCAATTTTGTCCCATCTTTTATGATTTTATTCGTAATTTTTTTTAATATTTTGACACTTCTAAGATAATTTTAAAATATAGGCATATATGTGTATATCCTCGTATTATTATTATTATTCGCATTTTTTACTATCATTTGCATTTTTTTTTATCATAATCATAGGTTTTATCCGAAAATTCTATGTTATTTTATTCTCGCAAAATTGCATCGCGTTTCCATTTTTTATTAAGCATTAAACATTCCGCAAAATATTATATTTTTATTATCACATCGTTATGTTATTTTAAATAATTCACATCTTTTACAAAAGTAATATTTTTAATGTTAAACCCCTTTTATATTTTTTTTTACCCAAAACAATTTCTAACCCATTTAATCTCCCCTCACCCAAAATAAATCAATACCCCACAAAACAAAACAAACCCCCCAATTTTCGGCCCACACCAAAACAAGCCCAAAACCAAATTCCCCTTTTATTCAAACCCATTTCCCTTCCCTTTATTTCCCCAATTTTCGCCCACACCAAAACAAGCCCAAAACCAAATTCCCTTTTATTCAAACCCATTTCCTTCCTTTATTTCCCCCAATTTTCGCCCACACCAAAACAAGCCCAAAACCAAATTCTCCTTTTATTCAAACCCATTTCCTTCCCCTTTATTTCCCTCAATTCCCACAACCCACAACCAAAGCCCAACGCCCACTCCCAGGCCCAACCGGCCATTAGCCAAATCCCAAACCCGTCGGCCTATTAAACCCGGCCCATCACCCTTCCAACCCAACTCGCCTGACCCAACCAAAAATCGACCGGTCGGCCCCTTTAATTCCCCAAAATGCCCCCACCCAAAAAAATCCTAAAACAAAATCACCAAACCCTATCCCTCACAAATCGCCGCCCTGCACTCCCATCCGACCGGTCACCTCGCCCACTGCCACCACCCACTCCCTGACACCACCACACCCCTCCCGTCACTTCGACCCACGCCCCTACCCCCCTAAAATCCGCTTCCAAATTCAGAAATCTCTACCTTTAATTCGAATTTCAAACTCGTTCTTGGGGGGAAATCCACGTATAAATACCCCATGTTGTTCTTCATTTTGGGAGAAGATTTTTCGGGGGATAAAAACAGATTTTCGAAGGATTTTTCGGAAGACTATTCCATATATACATAAAATATTTGATGTGTTCTAGATTTTAAATCATTTGCTGTCTTTGTTGTTCAATATACAAGTCCGAAATAGGTCCAAGATTCGAAAGAAATGAGGTGAGTTTCGTTCTTGAACTTGAGTCCGAAAATCTGTTTGCATTTTTGTTGTTCTTCACTGATTTCGGTCGTCGACCTTTGGGTATTATTTTCAGAATTCTTGCATGCTCATATTCCTGTATGTTGATTATCTGAATTTGGTGAATATTGATTTCTGGTTGGATTTCCGATTCGGTCGGAAACATCGACCGGTCGGTCGACCAGCTTGGGTAACATTTCAAAACTCTTGCATTTTTATATTCCTGTATGTTGGTTATCTGGAATTTGATGGAATTATTCGATTTCGGATTTTTTACCTGATTCGGGTCGGGTCACTGACCCGGGTCGGGTCGACCCGATTTGAGTAATATTTTCAGAATTCTTGCATTTCATATTTTTTGTATGTTGATTATCTGGAATTGATGGAATTATTTGATGTCGGGTTGAATCTCCAATTCGGGTCGACCCGGTTTGAATTTCTAAATTTCTTGCATTATTGTTGTTGTTGTTATTGGCTATCTGAATTTGGTGTTGAAATCTGATTCGAGTTTGGATTACTGATCCGGGTCGGGTCACTGACCCCTGGTCGGGTCGACCCGATTTGGATATTTTTTAGAATTCTTGCATTTCATTTCTTGTTCTTGGTTATCTAAAATTGGTGCTGAAATCTGATTTCGAGTTTGAATCACTGATCCGGGTCGGGTCGACCCGATTTGAATATTTCCAGAATTTAGAACTCGGGCCGGATACTTTAACTGCTCACTGCTCGTTGCTTTTACTGTTTTATTGTTTTATTAATATTGTATTAAGGCCGACGAAATTGAATTCGAGGTCGCGCTTTTCTTTCGTTTCATTTCACTGTTTTTTCAGTTACTGTTTTAAACATCCGTGCAACGGATATCACTGTTTTACTATTTTTTTTACTGTTTTGAATAAATACCGCGTCTTTTTGGGTACTGCTCTCTATTTCAGTTTGCTGCTCGGTTTCAGATTACTGTTTTACTATTTTTTTTACTGTTTTAAACTAACACCGCGTCATTTTCGGAAACTGTTTTTTTTCCTGTCTCTGTTTTCTGCTTACTACTGCTGCTTACTGTTTCCAATTTAATTTTGCTGATTTGAACACGATACTACACTGGCCGATGAAAAATATCCGTCGATTTTGAGGCCTCCACAGTTGCAAAGACGGAAATATAACTTCTGGGCAATGATGAGGCTTAAATCTTTTTCCGAGATCAACATGTTTAGTAGGCGAGGTGACTAAAATAACCAACAAGTTATATATTCGCACCCACGACATGATTATAGTGATCTTTTCTATTTCACCCGAGAGACCAACACGTTTAGTAGGCGAGGCAATCAAAATAACCACATTAGTCATATGTTTGCAGCCACGACGTGATTGGAATGTTCTTTTCAAAATTTAAGTCTGAGCCCTCCGTGATCAAAACATTCACTGTTTTGAATGCGGATATGGAGTTATTTGTATTTAACTGTTTCTAACCGTTTGTTCTTGACAGCTTGCAGGGATTAAAGTAAATAACGGGGAATTATTCCTCGGAGTTTATTTATTTTATTTCTTTCTTTAATTCAGCTTTTATCCCGCTTTGTATTGTAATATTATTTATCGCACTTATGTAACTATTGAAATGCTTAGAATAGACAAACTTAAGATTAATTCATAGGTTAGTTTCAAACTTAGAAATCCTTCGCTAGTTTATTTATTTTAGGCTCGTCACGCGTATTCAAGATTTTCAAAATAACTTTTGTCATCTTTTATTTGTTTTATTAATCATACCGAATAAGTTTTATCTTTTTATTATTATTTTTACAACTCGATGATTTCCGAAAGATTCGCTTCTTTGGCGTTATAAATAATTTTGTTTCTACTCTCAATTGACAAATGCATATTTTTTCCAACTCTACATGTATTTCTCTTTAAATACCATACAAATGCATATTTTTTCTCTAAATGTAAATTTCTTTTAAAAAATGCATCATTTACTAATTATTTGCAAACATCTTTAACTTCATATATCAAACATGCATTTTTCTAGCAATAATTAACCTGAGTTTGACCGGATAACCGCAAGTTAGCGGATCTTAAAGGATGCCTAACCCCTTCCCTTTAGGATAATAAAGAACCCTTACCTAGAATCTCGCTAGTTTCGCAGACCTTAAAATTGGAGTTTACATTGCAGCACTTAGTTTAATATTTAGGTGTCCTAATTCACCGTAAAAATAATTAGGTGGCGACTCCTCAACCTTTTTTACCCAGGAATCACCGGACACGTCAAGGCCCGCTTTGACCCGAGCAGTCGAAAAACGGCACGATAAAGATGGCGACTACTGGGAATTTCAGGTTCTTATCCATAGCAAAATTCAGGTTAATTATTTGTGCTTTACTTTCAATCTTTGTTTGATGTATGCTTTGATTTGTTTTCTTTGTGAAATTTTGCGTGCATAAACTGCTTTAATTATTATATTCTCTTACTGCTTTCCTTAAATTGGCATTTCGCTCATATTTCTTCCATTCTGGAAAATTGACACTATCACACACTACACGCGAGGTGTGTTTTGCGCACCCGCAAATTTCTTTCAATCTACCAAATTTTAGGAGAGTTGGCGTATGCGCGGAGTGACCGGACCATCCGGTGGCCGCGTAGCCTTCTCACTCGAGTAGTCCGCTCGGGAACCTTGTGTCTAGTCAGCCAAATCTTAGAAAATTTAAGATAGAGCTATACCACCCTTTATTTTAAGTCATGCATGCATACACCTTAGGTGGGTCGATCCTTGGTATCGACTCCACAATTAAGAAATCCGCCAAAGATGTCTACGGGTCTCACAACCCAACGACCAATCATCATATTATGTGTAGCGTGATAAGGATAGACTAATCCAAGCCTAATCATGTCATGTCGAATTGGAAAATGTACATTCATTTTGTCTCATTTCCGACAAAAGCATTACATTTTAGCTGCTTGGATCAATCTGTCGTAATCCCGCATATCTGGCGTTTAGGCCCACATCCGGCATAATGGAGGCCCCATGCATATTAGAATGCGCATTTAAATTGCCTTACAATCATTTTGCTATTTTCTACTGCTTTCCACTATGTGTATATTATTTGAATCAATAATTACTCACCTTATACTAATTTGGTTTTCTTCATTTTTCAGGGAGATTCATTTTGCCTTATTTATTTCCCCAAAAGTTGATTCGTGTTGACTAAAACTGACGGAGCACCCCATCTGTTATTTCCCAATCATGCCTATCCAAATTGTATTAGTACTTAATGAAAAAATGCGATTTAAATTGAGGCCTGAACGACATTTTATGCAGTTTAATGTATTTTGCCTCCACCTTTTGAAAGCTTAAAATGACAAATCTGCATTGCTTTTGCTATTTTAAAATCTGCTTTGTTTAATAATTTTCCTTTCTTTTTTCATCATGCAAACTAATTTATCGGCAATATGTGACATATAATGAAACAAGTAAACAAAGTCTTAAACAACGAGCAAGACTTCGAAGAATATAAGGAAGATTCACAGTCGGAAGAATTGGGGCATTTTTCAGAATAAACCAAAGTCGGATATGGATCAAAACATCAATATGATTGATATACAAGCATTGGCTCACGTCATTTCCCCTTTGTACTCTTGGGCTACCGCACTACAATCAGGACTTCTACTGGGGCAATGCTATATCAGATTTTTAACCGGGGCAATTGGTGTCAAAACGCATATCCCTACACCAGGATGAAGCCAAAGAAAAGATTGAATTGGCAAGGGCCTTACACGGTTCACCAAATGCTGACTGGAAGAACACTAATCCTAGCTGAAATGGACGACGAAGTTTGGCCAAAAGCTATCAACGCAGATGCGGTGAAAAGATACTACATTTAGGATTTTTTCCGTGGACATGAACTACGTTATGACCTGATTCCCTCGGCGGGATACGTAGGCGGCCACATTGGCTTCGGTCCCATCTTTAGAAAAACCCTTACAATCTCCTTTGCTTGTAATGAACTACGTCATGACCTGATTCCCTCATGGGGATACGTAGGCGGCCTAAATCGTCTTCGGTCCCACCATTAGGAAATATTTTCTCCTTTATCTAACATATGAAAAAATGCACCCATCTGATCGCCCTGATAGGACAGGCAAGCAATCTACACAAGACTCGGTTGTCCGTTCAAAAGATCGTCATTATCACATATCGGAAACTGGGGCATTTTTAAGGGATCACTGCCGGAGGACGCCGAAAACATGGACAAGCATCGGCAAACTAAGTCTTCAGCCTAAGAGGATTTTGGATAAGACGTTTGCTTTGTTTCACCGCATGTCGCTGCTCGACAGACATTTACATATATGCATACTTTCTTATAAGCAATTTATTTTCAACAAATACTTTCATTAGAGTTTGACAAGATTTTTTACTAATATGCATACTTTCTTATAAGCAAATCATTTTCAACAAATATTTTTCATTAGCAGTTCGACAAGAACTTTTTAATGATAAGCATACTTTCTTATAAACAAATTATTTTCAACAAATATTTTAATTAACGGTTAGCCAAGACTGGGAACCAGACAGGGGCTACAGGTCCGAATCAGCATGACATGCAGCTATCAAGAGCCAAAGCTACCAAGTCAACGCGAATCAACCGCCCCTCCCCAAACTCACAAATTTTCTTTGAGTACAGGTTCTTCAGGTTGAAAAAGCAGGGAAGCCACATCAGTTATGATCAATTCCCCAAAGAAGTTTGGCACCACAACTCACTACAAGGATTATGTTCTTGTTACGCATTTATACGAATACATCATCTTGACCTCTGTGGTCCCGACTATTATGTCTGCACAAAGATGTTATTTCGAATCACAAAGAACGACAACAAGGCAAACCCGACGGCAAAGACGTCGCATCACATTTTCGCCCGTGCCAGGACGACATTTCAATTCACATGAGTTTGGATCGGCAGAAGATTCAGCACAACGTGAAACCCTATTACAGCAAACTGACGGCAAGGACGTCACTTACATCTCTTACAACAGGACAACATTTCAATAACGTCATCGACGTTATGGTAGCACGACAATCATTTTTACAGCTTTACAACGACGTCAACAGCATTACAATGACGTCTTCAACGCAGCAACTATCTTTTACCGCATCTCAACGACGTCAACAACATTACAATGACGTCTTCAACGCAACAACTATCTTTTACAACATTTACAATGGCATCGACAGCATTACAACGATGTCATCAGCATTATTATCACAGCGACGTCAATAGCATTACAACGACGTCTCCAGCGCAACAACTATCTCTTATAGCAAACAACATTACATTCTTACAACAACGTCATCAGCGTTACATCCTTGCAACAACGTCATCACAATCACGTTTTCAACATTACATTCTTGCAACAACGTCATCACAATGATGTCTTCAACATAACACGTCGATACAACGACGACCTTAGCGTTACATTCTTGCAACAACGTCATCACAATGACGTCTTCAACACAACACGTCGATACAACGACGACATCAGCGTTATCATTACAATGACATCAACAACATTACAATGATGTCATCAGCAACACGCCCATACAACGGCGTCATCAACAACGCGCCCATACAACGACGTCATCAACAACACGTCTACGCAACGACGTCTTCTGCACAACATTTATTTTTACAGCATTACAACGACATCAACAACATTACAATGATGTCATCAGCAACACGCCAATACAACGGCGTCACGAACAACGCGCCCATACAATGGCGTCATGAACAACACGCCTACGCAATGGCGTCTTCTGCAAAATAATTATCTTTTACATTCTTACAACGACATCAACGGCATTACAATGATGTCATCAGCAACGCGCCCATACAACGGCGTCATCAACAACACGCCTATGCAATGACGTCTTCTGCACAACATTTATTTTTACAGCATTACAATGACGTCAACAACATTACAACGACGTCTTCAGCACAACATTTATTTTTACAGCATTACAATGACGTCAACAGCATTACAACGACGTCTTCAAAGACAACTTTATCTTTACAAAGAAACAAAGATTACAATAACATCATTTCAGCCGCCCACCTCATAATGCGGGTATTTTAATTTCAGTCAGGCGCCCACGTCATAATGCGGGTATTTTAATTTCGACCAGCGCCCACCTCATAATGCGGGTATCTTAATTTCAATCAGGCGCCCACCTCATAATGCGGGTATTTTAATTTCAGTCAGGCGCCCACCTCCTAATGCGGGTATTTCCAAGTTATATTCTCTACAATTTTTCTCAGCAGTTATACACTAATTATATCTTAAGCTTTAGTTTGCAGGAGTTTTTAATTTGCAGGAATTTTATCACAGCGTGGAACTATCTCTTACGGCGAACCGAGGCAAATTGGTCAATGACCTACTTCGAACGTCGATCCGCTTTTCCCATTAGTTTCTCGCATCTGCGACCAGTGTCATCCTAAGTCGACACTGGGGCATTGTTTCTTGAATGTGCACTATCTTTTTGCAACTTCTATACCCCTCGAGATTCTATTTCTTACCATGCAGTCCCAATGATCATGACAAAATTGGCTACTCAGTCAACTTCTTTGGCCGAAAACTCTTTCATCGTCTCCGTCCAAAGAGGGGCATCTGTTGACACCCAATTTTGTCCCATCTTTTATGATTTTATTCGTAATTTTTTTAATATTTTGACACTTCTAAGATAATTTTAAAATATAGGCATATATGTGTATATCCTCGTATTATTATTATTATTCGCATTTTTTACTATCATTTGCATTTTTTTTTATCATAATCATAGGTTTTATCCGAAAATTCTATGTTATTTTATTCTCGCAAAATTGCATCGCGTTTCCATTTTTTATTAAGCATTAAACATTCCGCAAAATATTATATTTTTATTATCACATCGTTATGTTATTTTAAATAATTCACATCTTTTACAAAAGTAATATTTTTAATGTTAAACCCCTTTTATATTTTTTTTTACCCAAAACAATTTCTAACCCATTTAATCTCCCTCACCCAAAATAAATCAATACCCCACAAAACAAAACAAACCCCCCAATTTTCGGCCCACACCAAAACAAGCCCAAAACCAAATTCCCCTTTTATTCAAACCCATTTCCCTTCCCCTTTATTTCCCCCAATTCCCACAACCCACAACCAAAGCCCAACGCCCACTCCCCAGGCCCAACCGGCCATTAGCCAAATCCCAAACCCGTCGGCCCATCAAACCCGGCCCATCACCCTTCCAACCCAACTCGCCCGACCCAACCAAAAAATCGACCCGGTCGGCCCCCCTTTTAATTCCCCCAAAACGCCCCCCACCCAAAAAAAATCCCCAAAACAAAAATCACCAAACCCTATCCCCTCACAAATCGCCGCTGCCCCCGTACCCCCCATCCGACCTGTCACCTCGCCCACTGCCACCACCCACTCCCTGACACCACCACACCACTCCCGTCACTTCGACCCACGCCCCTACCCCCCTAAAATCCGCTTCCAAATTCAGAAATCTCTACCTTTAATTCGAATTTCAAACTCGTTCTTGGGGGGAAATCCACCTATAAATACCCCATGTTGTTCTTCATTTTGGGAGAAGATTTTTTGGGGGATAAAAACAGATTTTCGAAGGATTTTTCGGAAGACTATTCCATATATACATAAAATATTTGTTGTGTTCTAGATTTTAAATCATTTGCTGTCTTTGTTGTTCAAGATACAAGTCCGAAATAGGTCCAAGATTCGAAAGAAAGGAGGTGAATTTCGTTCTTGAACTTGAGTCCGAAAATCTGTTTGCATTTTTGTTGTTCTTCACTGATTTCGGGTCGGGTCGACCCGGTTTGGGTATTATTTTCAGAATTCTTGCATGCTCATATTCCTGTATGTTGGTTATCTGAATTTGGTGAATATTGATTTCGGGTTGAATTTCTGATTCGGGTCGGGTCATTGACCCGGGTCGGGTCATTGACCCGGGTCGGGTCGACCCGGTTTGGGTAACATTTCAAAACTCTTGCATTTTTATATTCCTGTATGTTGGTTATCTGGAATTTGATGGAATTATTCGATTTCGGATTTTACCGATTGGTCAAACATCGACTCGGCCCGTCGAATCGGCTTTGAGTAATATTTTCAGAATTCTTGCATTTCATATTTTTGTATGTTGATTATCTGGAATTGATGGAATTATTTGATGTCGGGTTGAATCTCCAATTCGGGTCGGGTTACTGACCCGGGTCGGGTCGACCCGGTTCGAATTTCTAAATTTCTTGCATTATGGCTGTTGTTGTTATTGGCTATCTGAATTTGGTGTTGAAATCTGATTCGAGTTTGGATTATCGATCCGGTCGGTCATCGACTGGTCGGTCGACCGATTTGGATATTTTAGAATTCTTGCATTTCATTTCTTGTTCTTGGTTATCTGAAATTGGTGGTGAAATCTGATTTCGAGTTTGAATCACTGATCCGGGTCGGTTCGACCCGATTTGAATATTTCCAGAATTTCAGAACTCGGGCCGGATACTTTAGCGCTCCTTTGCTCGTTGCTTTTATTGTTTTATTATTTTATTAATATTGCATTAAGGCCGACGAAATTGAATTCGAGGCCGCGCTTTTCTTTCGTTTCATTTCACTATTTTTTTTCAGTTACTGTTTTAAACATCCGTGCAACGGATATTACTGTCTTACTGTTTTTTTATCTGCTTTGAATAAATCCGCGTCTTTTTGGGTACTGCTCTCTATTTCAGTTTGCTGCTCGATTTCAGGTTACTGTTTTACTATTTTTTTTACTGTTTTAAACTAACACCGCGTCAGTTTCGGAAAGTATTTTTTCTGTCTCGCATTTTTACGCTTACTCTGCCTTCTTGTTTCCAATTTAATTTTGCTGATTTGAACACGATACTACACTGGCCGATGAAAAATATCCGTCGATTTTGAGGCCTCCACAGTTGCAAAGACGGAAATATAACTTCTGGGCAATGATGAGGCTTAAACCTTTTTCCGAGATCAACATGTTTAGTAGGCGAGGTGACTAAAATAACCAACAAGTTATATATTCGCACCCACGACGTGATTATAGTGATCTTTTCTATTTCACCCGAGAGACCAACACGTTTAGTAGGCGAGGCAATCAAAATAACCACATTAGTCATATGTTTGCAGCCACGACGTGATTGGAATGTTCTTTTCAAAATTTAAGTCTGAGCCCTCCGTGATCAAAACATTCACTGTTTTGAATGCGGATATGGAGTTATTTGTATTTAACTGTTTCTAACCGTTTGTTCTTGACAGCTTGCAGGGATTAAAGTAAATAACGGGGAATTATTCCTCGGAGTTTATTTATTTTATTTCTTTCTTTAATTCAGCTTTTATCCCGCTTTGTATTGTAATATTATTTATCGCACTTATGTAACTATTGAAATGCTTAGAATAGACAAACTTAGGATTAATTCATAGGTTAGTTTCAAACTTAGAAATCCTTCGCTAGTTTATTTATTTTAGGCTCGTCACGCGTATTCAAGATTTTCAAAATAACTTTTGTCATCTTTTATTTGTTTTATTAATCATAACGAATAAGTTTTATCTTTTTATTATTATTTTTGCAACTCGATGATTTCCGAAAGATTCGCTTCTTTGGCGTTATAAATAATTTTGTTTCTACTCTCAATTGACAAATGCATATTTTTTCCAACTCTACATGTATTTCTCTTTAAATACCATACAAATGCATATTTTTTCTCTACATGTATCTTTCTTTTAAAAAATGCATCATTTACTAATTATTTGCAAACATCTTTAACTTCATATATCAAACATGCATTTTTCTAGCAATAATTAACCTGAGTTTGACCGGATAACCGCAAGTTAGCGGATCTTAAAGGATGCCTAACCCCTTCCCTTTAGGATAATAAAGAACTCTTACCTAGAATCTCGCTAGTTTCGCAGACCTTAAAATTGGAGTTTACATTGCAGCACTTAGTTTAATATTTAGGTGTCCTAATTCACCGTAAAAATAATTAGGTGGCGACTCCTCAACCTTTTTTACCCAGGAATCACCGGACACGTCCGCGCTCCGCTTTGACCCGAGCAGGTCAAAAACGGGCGCGACAGAGACCGTTTACATGCATCAGCCCTTGGGTTTTCGAGACCCCAAATATCCTCATCATGTCTGTTTATTCAAGAAGTCTTTGTATGGGCTTAAGCAGGCCCCACAGGCTTGGTATAAGAGATTTGCAGACTATGTTTCGACTATTGAGTTTTCTCACAGCATGTCTGATAATTCATTATTCATCTATCATCGTGGTACTTCCCTAACTTATATTCTATTATATGTGGATGATATTATCTTGTCTGCCTCTACTGATGTTTTGCGCAAGTCTATCATGACCATGCTTAGTTTTGAGTTTGCTATGAAAGACTTGGGGCCCATGAGTTACTTTTTGGGGATTGTTATTTCATGTCATGCATGTGGGTTATTCTTATCACAAAGGAAGTATGCCGATGAGATCATTGAAAGGGCTGGTATGTTCTCGTGTAAGTCTACTTCTACTCCAGTTGATACTAAGCTCAAGCTGGGTGCTGCGGCTGGCTTACCTTACGAGGATCCCACTCACTATCGCAATCTTGCTGGAGCTTTACAATATCTTATTTTCACGAGACCGAATATTACGTATGTCGTACAACATGTATGTTTGTTTATGCATGATCCTACGGTGGAGCACATGAATGCGCTCAAACGCATTATCAGATACATCCAGAGGACACTTGACTATGACTTACATCTATATCCGTCATCGGCCTCTACACTTGTCTCGTATACCGATGTTGATTGGGGTGGTTATCCAGATACCAGATGCTCCACGTCCGGTTATTGCATATTTCTTGATGATAACTTGGTCTCGTGGTCTGCCAAAAGACAAGTTACCTTATCACGCTCCAGTGCCGAGGCCGAATATCGAGGGGTAGCCAATGTGGTTTCTGAATCATGTTGGTTACGTAATCTTCTTTTGGAGATTGACTTTCCAATTCAAAAAGCTACATTGGTATATTGTGATAATATTAACACCGTTTATCTTTCGGAGAATCCAGTTCAATACCAGCGCACTAAACACATTGAGATGGATATCCATTTTATTTGCGAAAAGGTAGCTCGTGGACAAGTGCACGTCCTACATGTTCCTTCCAGGTATCAAATTACAGACATCTTTACTAAGGGTCTTCCCTCAGTACTGTTTGAAGATTTTAGGGACAGTCTCAGCGTACGAAGACCGCCTGCTATGACTGCGGGTGTGTGAAAGATATATAATGTATACCCGTGATATACACGGTATATACACTCCATGTGTATACCCTATATATCACGGAATCCCAAGCCAAATAGGAGCCTGATATACACGGTATATCAGCCGAGTATCTCATGTGTTGTGTAATAGGTTAATTGTATTTAATTAGGCATTGTACACTTACCATAATTGTAGTATTCTTGTACAAATAGAATAGGAATTTAGGAGTAGAATAGGAATTTAGGAGTAGAATAGCAATAGGATTTTCCATATTATGGAAGTTGTAAATTGTATATATATTCATTCATTAATGAAAATAATCAAGGGATTATTTTTTTCAATGACGAGGAGCGAAGAATTTTCTTTCCAGAAATGGGTGATGAAATGAAGGGTCAAGTGAACAAGCTCCGTATAACTCAATATTGGGATGAGGTTAAAGAAAAATAGGAGCCTTGCGGGTGTTTTGATAACTTTAGTAACAACAGGAGCAAAAATAGCCTCAACTTATAGCGGAGGATAAAACTGACCAATAAATAAAAGTAGAGGTGTATTTTTGACCATTTCCCTAAAATTAATCATTTTCGCATAGTAGGACAAATTTGACCCTTTTCCCTTATTTTTTGACAACTCGTGTGACTTATTTTTTCTCTACTCAACTATGTTTGCAAGCACTAGAGAAACGCAACAAAGTTCTTTCCCTTTCTCATTGAAGTATGCTGCGAGGAATCGAAGGGATGTTTGCAAGCTTGGGCTATCATGGCCGTTTTAAGTTAGATCATTTCTTTTCGACAACTGTATAGGTAAAGCAATAAAATTAATAATCCGTTGTTGCTAAAATGGTTAGAAATAATAAATTCATACCAATATTTAATTTCGCTCGAGTATCTCCACATAAAAGTAAAATTTGATGTATAAAGTTACATGACCTAAAACGAGTTGGGCTAAATACGGGTCCTAACCCAACTCACTCAATTCTTACTAAATTTTAATTTATTTATTTATAAAAAAAATTTAGTATCGAATAAAATTATTATCTTTCTTTATTATTGCTTATATATGATGTCTGAGGAAAAATTTATTATCAACGAAAAAGCAAGAAAACACATCAAATCTACAAAAACGAAAAAAATAAAAGACTATTGTTTTTCTCAATCTTAGGACGGTTCCTTATTTTCAAGTTCTGCTCAACTCTCTTGAGATGTTCAAAACAACTAGATGCAGATTTCACCGGTCAGTTAACCCAGCCCAAACTAACTGATTAGTTGAAGCGAAGTGAACATGAGATGAATGAATTCTCAGTGTAGCATAGCCGACACACTCCTCTTGCACACGGACAAGTGTTCTCGAGCTTGTTCCAGTCTTTTATGCAACCAACATGGTATACATGGCCACAATCAATTTTTTCAAGTTCTTCCATCAAAATACTCATCCAAGTTGATGAGTATTTCGACGGGGTAGAACTTAGAAATTTGGTTGTGGTCATGTATACCATGTTGGTTGCATCAAATAGTGGAACAAGCTCAGAACACTTGCCCCTTGTGCAAGAGGAAATTGTTGGCTATGCTACCTAGAGAATTCGTGCATTCCATGTTCACTCGGCTTCAACTAATTAGTTTAGTTTGGGTTGGGTGAACTGACCGGTAGTATCGTACTGAATCTGGCTGTTTTGAAACTCAAGAGAGTTGAGCGAAACTTGAAAATAAGGAATCGTTCTAAGATTGAGAAAAACAACAGTCTTTTATTTTTTATGCTTTAGTGATTTTTGATGTGTTTTCTTGTTTTTTCATTGATATTAACTTTTAGTTTGACCTCATATATAGCAATAATAAAGAAAAAATAGTTATGACCCAGTTCTTAGCTCATTTTAGTCCAATTTATTTCAGGTCAAATAACTTTATTCACTCAAATTTTACTTTCACGTGAAGATAATCGACTTAAATCAAATATTGGTATGAATTTATTATCTGTAACCAATATTGTCAAGGATTATTGGTTATGCAAATGCAAGAAGATTATTTAATCTACATAACATTCGATCGCACACAAGTTATTTGTTTGCATGTGGGGTGATGTCATCATATTTATGTTGTTCGACTAATCAGTCAATTATTTGCTATTTATGCAAATTATGCAAAGATAACAATGATCGTGAAGCAAACAAATAATATATCGGGATGAGCTCAAGAATGCAATATCTTCATGAATATGATTTGATCACAGAAACACTGTCAATATCAATATTTGGAAAATTGGTATATAAAATTGGAAGACATCATCTACAAGAATTGAATTATTGAATGTGGAATAAAAGGAAACACATTTCGCTGATAATTATTTTCTCACACGATCTTCAAAAGAATAGTGAAAATATATTCAAGAAATTCAAGTGACAATTTAGCAGATTTGTTAACTAAGACATTGTCAACCTCAACATTTGAGAAACAGATATACAAGATCCGGATGTGGTGTCTCCGGAATGTCAAATGATGTTTTTTATCATGGGGAGTAAAATACGTGTTGTACTCTTTTTTCATTAACTAAGATTTTGTCCCACTGAATTTTCGTGGCAAGGTTTTTAATGAGGCAACAAACTATGTGTATATCAAGATATGAATTTTTTTCTCATAGAGTTTTTCCTAGTAAGATTTTAACGAGGCACATCAACGAGAGCAAAACATAGTATAATTTTTAAGCATTTCGTTAAAAAAATTAGTATATTAATGAGATCAACTCCAAGGAGATTGGTACAATTAATAACTCAAACGAAACCTTGCTCAGTATTATTCAAGAAACAAAATCCTTAGAGCTTTATGGTGTTAAGCCACGAGTAACAACTTTAACTATTAAACTAAAAAATAATGAGAGATCAGAGATGCGATCAAAGGATTATTTCAATAGGATAAATAAGGGCAGATGACAAGACTTGTGCCAAAGTAGTATTTAGGGTTAACAACCGTTTCAGAATCTTGCCTATTGTTTTGTTTCTCTTTTGATTTCAACAAATGATTAGACTAATTGCATCATTCAAACTCTTCTTTAGAATGAACTTAATATCTTTAAAATAGACTAATTAAAACTGAAGAGCACGTGCAAGAAATAATCTAATGAATTTAATAGAAGGAAAACGTCTCTCGAATATTTCTCCGTTTTGATTTCATGAACTATTCAAGAAGTTCTTTAAAGATATCTTCAAAAATGCTCGCCACTTCACAACTCTTAGCCACTTCACACAATGCTCGCCGTCCAAAGATATCTTCAAAAATGTGTTTCTTGTATTTTTTATATAGGGCTAAAACAAATCTGGGCCAAAGTACCCTAAAGTTTTCGGAAAGCTGGAAATTGCCAAAAAATGACCTATCGCGTCGCTTGGGTGTCGCGCCATGCTATAGTTTCAAAACCTGACAATTTTGGCTGCCAGAGAAACAAGGTGCAGGCTCGTCGGGCCAAGATTCTCGTGCGTCGTTTTCCGTTTTCTTTAATTTTTAAAATTCATACTCGGTCTTTGAACCCCAAACTCAATCCCGATTTGTTCGTTGGACTTCTACTCAGACTCCAAAGTACCAAAACCTCTTTTTAAGATCTAATAACTGCTTGTTTGCTTGTTACCAAGTCCTACACAAGGAAACACACGTAATAAGTGTTGGAAATTTGCCTTTGGCGGGAGTTGCGACCGACCAACTTTAACGGCTTAAACACTAGTGTTACGTATGTTGGAGAATCCGGTTCTTCCCACATGCATGATCTACTAAGTACGTAGATAACCGTAGGGCCAAGAATCGTCAAATTTCATTGAGAAATGAAAGAGATATTGGTCCACGAAGTAAGGTGTTTGAAGCATGAAAAGTGTGGTGTTGTGTTCAATTATCCCTCATCGGTAGAGGAAAAAAGAATTGTTGTGTATATAAGACTCGAAATTGGTTTGGGGTTTGGGACCCCAAGGGGTATCCTATGTGTTTAAAGGAGGGAGGACCTAGATGTGCTTCGATTCAAGGAAAGACCACACGCGCGCCGCCGCCGCCCGCCCGTCCTGTTCCGAGTTCTCGGGCCACGGGCCTTCTGATATTATCTTTTTGGGCCAGAGAACTTTGCCAAAAGTACAGTTTGATCCCAGAAGTTTTAGATGTACAGTTTGGACCAAAATTCTTTCAGATGTACAGTTTGGTCCCTGAAGTTTCAAGATGTACAGTTTGGTCCTTGAAGTTTCCAGAAAGTCAGAATTTGGCAGAAGAGAATAGAAGCGCCAAACACTCAATTCAGCCATTTATTTTGGCTGAATTACTCCTCCAATAATGGCCAAATCCATTGGTCTTTCACCATTTATTTTGGTGGCTTTACTACCTCCATAATGGCCATTATTTGGCCAATAATGATTGTTATGGGGGCAATTAAACAGCCCCTCCCTCACCTATATAAACACCCCTTACACCATTGTTGAGACATACTTAACATACAAGAGATATACTACACGAAAATACACAAGCAAAAACAGTTCTTCCTACACCTTCCAAGCATCATTTCGTTACTCAATATTCTTCACGGTAGCTCTTGAGTTTCCTTTGCTCAAGTGTTCCATTGATATTTTATCTTGGGAGACGAATTGTCCAGGACGTATAAAGGATACATACGGGGCAATATTGTCTTAAGGACAGAGTGCCACACTCGACTCAACAATAACAAAACAGTTTCCAGTTTTACTACTTCAACAAAGTTGTAATTTCAGTTTTGTTGTTCTATTGTAATTTTCAGTTCTTGAATTACTTTGCAGTTACTAGTAATTCTCGTTTCTTGCAACCTTTGTAATAACCAACAATCTTAAGACAATAGTTGTTTACTGCACCTGCTATAACATAGCTGGAAATATGACCGATGTTGCTGCTACTGCTGCTGCCTCTCGAGGCAACGTTGCTGCCTTCCCTACCACTGCCGCTACTGATCAAGGTAGTAACACCACCGCCTTCACTGATGCTGATGCTGCTGCTGTTCAAGGCAGTAACAACGATACCTTCCCGACTGCTGGAGCTCCACCCTCTTCTTCACACCACCATGATCGCCCTGAAAAATTCATGGGATCAGAATTTAAGAGATGACAGCAAAAGATGTTGTTCTACTTAACGGTAATGGGCATGGCCCGGTTCCTTACGGAAGATCCTCCACAAGCTGGAGATGAAATGGACTCTTCGCCTGCTGAAACGGGTGAAGGGGGCCTTAGTATCCATGTCGTTAACGGCATGAAGATGGTTCGTGATGCGTGGAATCATAGCGATTTCATGTGCAAGAACTATATACTAAACTGCTTGGCAGACCCTCTATACACGGTCTATTGCACCGTTGGCACTGCCAAAGAGCTGTGGGAAAAACTGCAAAAGAAGTACAACACACAAGATGCGGGTACTAAGAAGTTCATCGTTGGGAAATTTCTAAAATTCCAAATGGTGGACAGTAAGACAGTGATGTTCCAAGTCCAGGAATTCCAAATGATTTTACATCACCTGGATTTGGAAGGACTGAAACCAAACGAGCAGTTTTTGGTTGCATCGCTGATTGAAAAGTTACCTCCTTCATGGAATGAGTTAATTGAAACTCAAGACAAAGGAAATGACCTTTGAAGAGCTTGTTATCAAACTGCAAATCCAGGAAGATAATAAGAAGACATTGCCAAAGGGTAGACAACCTGCTGAGGCAAAGGCGAATCTGGCTGAGGCCAAAGGGAACTCAAGCAAGAAGCGGAAGTTTCAGAAAGACGGCAAAGTCCCTGCAGCAGAGATGTTCAGAGGTAATTGTCATCACTGTGGGAAACCTGGTCATAGGATCAAGGAATGCCGCAAGCTCAAGACTGAGCAACAACAGAAAGCCAAGTCTAAAGGCAAGGCTCAAGCAAACGTCATCAAGGACAGGCTCCTGGATGACATGATCGAGGAATTCTCTGCAGTGGTGCTAGAAGCCAACTTGGTTGAGAACCCGGTGCAGTGGTGGTTGGACACAGGTGCTACTAGGCACATCTGTTCCAACAAAGATGCCTTCTCCATGTACACACCAGTCGCTGACAAGAAGCTGTTCATGGGCAACAACGCTTCTTCTGACGTGCTGGGGGTTGGAAAGGTGGTCCTGAAGATGACTTCCGGCAAGGAACTTACTCTGAAGGAAGTGATGCACGTCCCAGAGATTAGAAGAAATTTAATTTCTGGACCTTTATTGGTTAATGCTGGTTTTAGGCTAGTATTTGAATCCAATAAGTTTGTACTCACTAAAAATGACACATTTGTGGGAAGAGGCTTCGTCTGTGAAGGCCTCTTCAAAGTGAATGCCATGTCTGTATTGCGTCAAGGAAATAAAGTTGAACCTTCTTCTTATTTGTTTGAGTCTTCTAATTTATGGCATCATAGATTAGGACATGTTAACTACAAGTCTATTCAAAGGCTGGTAAAGATGGAGTTGTTGCCGTCTATCGACGTAAACCCTCAACATAAGTGTGAGGTGTGCGTAGAGGCAAAACTCACCAAGCTTCCTTTTCGATCCGTCGAAAAGAATATCGCTCCTCTAGAACTTATTCACACAGATATATGTGATTTGAAGTTTGCACAAACTAGAGGGGGAACATGTACTTTGTGACATTTATAGATGATATCACAAGGTATTGTTACCTTTACTTGTTGAAAAGTAAGGATGAAGCCTTTGAAGCATTCCGGCGTTACAAAGCAGAAGTTGAGAACCAACTGAGCCTACGGATTAAATCCATTCGTAGCGATAGAGGGGGAGAATATGTAGCGCCGTTTGAGGAATATTGTGCCCAAGAAGGCATTATTCATCAAACGACGGCTCCATACTCACCTCAATCAAACGGTGTGGTGGAACGTAAGAACCGCACATTAAAGGAAATGATGAATGCCTTGCTTATCAATTCCGGTCTTCCCCAAAACATGTGGGGAGAAGATGTCCTTACCGCTAATACGATTCTTAACAGAGTCCCACATAAGGGTAAGGACAAAACTCCTTATGAATCATGAAAGGGAAATAAATCCACCTACAAATATTTTAAGATGTGGGGTTGTTTGGCAAAGGTTGAAGTACCCAAGCCAAAGCAGGTCAAGATTGGGCCTAAGACTGTAGATTGCATATTCATCGGATATGCAAATAACAGTATTGCTTATCGCTTCTTAGTACATAAGTCAGATATTCCAGATATCCACCAGGGTACAATGATGGAATCAAGGAATGCTCTATTCTTTGAAAGTACCTTTCCTAGAAAGGAAAAAGACATAACCTCTCTCAAACGAAGTTATGCACAAAACTCTCAAGAACCGGGAGTCCTTGACTACCCGGATCTGAATGGTTCAGATCTAGCGAATCTCGAGGTGGCTGAACATCCGAAATCTAGTGTTCCAGATTCTCAGAACTTGGAGACTCCAGAGATGGATCTAAGGAGAAGTAAGAGGGCTAGGAAGGATAAATCATTCGGTCCTGACTTTGTAGCTTATATGGTTAATGATGAACCAAGGACAATTGCTCAGGCGTTGTCAAGACAGTCTTCCTAAACAGTGATTTGAAAGAAGAAATTTATATGGACCAACCCGAGGAGTATGTGGTTCAAGGACAAGAGAAGAAAGTCTGTCGACTTGTCAAATCTCTGTACGGGCTGAAACAAGCCCCGAAGCAATGGCACACAAAATTTGATAGTACTCTACTATCGAAGGGTTTCGCCATTAATGAGTGTGATAAATGTGTCTACACGAAAGGTAACTCTGACTCGTTTGTTATGATATGCCTGTATGTAGACGACATGTTAATCACAGGAAGCAGTCCTAGGGTAATCCTAGAGACTAAGAACATGTTGAAACAATGCTTCGACATGAAGGATATGGGTATCGCAGATGTCATCTTAGGGATTAAAATCTCTAAGATGTCTGACGGACTGGTCTTATCTCAGTCTCACTACATCGAGGATGTTTTGAGAAAGTTCGAGATGTTAGACAGTTCACCGATAAAGTCACCAATGGATACAAATCAAAAGCTTGATAAAAATCTTGGTGCACCTGTATACCAGGAGCGATATGCACAGGTGATCGGTAGTTTGATGTATATAACAAAATGCACCCGACCTGATATTGCTTACGCAGTCAATAAGTTGGCTAGGTTCACCCGTAATCCGAGTGATAATCACTGGAAGGCGTTGAATCGGGTATTACAATACCTGAAATACACGTTAAATTACGGGTTACACTATTCGAGATATCCAGATGTACTAGAGGGGTACAGTGATGCAAACTGGATATCTGATATAGAGAACACCAAGTCCACCAGTGGGTATGTATTTACAATTGGTGGTGGGGCTGTGTCTTGGAAATCCTCTAAGCAAACTTGCATCGCCCGATCCACAATGGAATCGGAGTTTATCTCTTTAGACAAAGCAGGAGAAGAAGCTGAGTGGCTTCATGACTTCTTAGAGGATGTTCCGTGTTGGAACAAACCCGTACCTTCGGTAATGATCCACTGCGACAGTCAGTCGGCTTTAGGAAGGGCACGGAATGCTATGTTCAACGGCAAGTCTCGTCATATTCAATGGAGGCATAAGACCGTTAGGCAACTGATCACCACGGGTATAATATCCATTGATTACATTAAGTCAAAGGATAATATAGCAGACCCATTGACAAAGGGCTTACCCAAAGATCAGATGGGTTTCCTGTCTAGGGGAATGGGCTTAAAACCCAAAATATAAGGACCAATACAGCGGTAACCCAACCTTACTAACTGGAGATCCCAGTAATTTGGTTCAATGGGAAAACTAAGTTGTAAAGGTTCAGTTGATCGCTTCAGTATAAGCATGAGCACTTCGGATAGGGGTTTCTGAAAAAAAACACCAAATCCAAAGCCGTTCCCGCGATAGACTTTAAGTGCTATCTGCAGTGTGGGTAAAGGTTAAGTTTTCAAAACCTGTAATGCTCCTCAACAGTTGAGGTTAGGTTTTGGGAAACTTTTAATGGTTCCTAACACTTGTGAAGTGGGGTATAGCAGGATACCTTATAGGAGACCACCTATTTAAGTGCGAAGACAGGCCACCTCAAATGGACGCACTTAAGAATCCAAGACGTTATCCATGGCCAAAACGGATAAAATATTACGAAGAAGAGAGTAAGGGAATTTGTTGTGTTGGTACTATTGACTTGGCTTACACTAAACACTGACGGTTCAAGACATCACGTTCACCGCGCAGTAAGTAAGTCCGATGGTATTCAACTATGGAAGGTTCAAAGCTGAAGCTACCTCTCCTTATGCAACATCGGTCCGCTGAAATATTGCTGGAAATGAAAAAGACACCATGTGAGTGCGCCAAAATCTCTTTCAAGAGGGGATTGTTGGAAATTTGCCTTTGGCGGGAGTTGCGACCGACCAACTTTAACGGCTTAAACACTAGTGTTACATATGTTGGAGAATCCGGTTCTTCACACATGCATGATCTACTAAGTACGTAGATAACCGTAGGGCCAAGAATCATCAAATTTCATTGAGAAATGAAAGAGATATTGGTCCACGAAGTGAGGTGTTTGAAGCATGGAAAGTGTGGTGTTGTGTTCAATTCTCCCTCATCGGCAGAGAAAGAAAGAATTGTTGTGTATATATAAGACTCGAAATTAGTTTGGGGTTTGGGACCCCAAGGGGTATCCCATGTGTTTAAAGGAGGGAGGACCTAGATGTGCTTCGGTTCAAGGAAATACCACACGCGCGCCGCCGCCGCCCGCCCGTCCGGTTTCGGGTTTCGGGTTCAGGGTTCTCGGGTTTCGGGTTCTCGGGTCGTGGGTCGTGGGTCGTGGTCCCTGAAGTTTCAAGATGTACAGTTTGGTTCTTGAAGTTTTCAGAAAGTCAGAATTGGGCAGAAGAGAACAGAAACGCCAAACACTCAATTCAGCCATTTATTTTGGCTGAATTACTCCTCCTATAATGGCCAAATCCGTTGGTCTTTCACCATTTATTTTGGTGGCTTTACTACCTCCATAATGGTCATTATTTGGCCAATAATGGCTGTTATGGGGACAGTTAAACAACCCCTCCCTCACCTATATAAACACCCCTTACACCATTGTTGAGACATACTTAATATACAAGAGATATACTACACGAAAATACACAAGCAAAAACAGTTCTTCCTACATCTTCCAAGCATCATTTCGTTACTCAATATTCTTCACGGTAGCTCTTGAGTTTCCTTTGCTCAAGTGTTCCATTGTTGTTTTATCTTGGGAGACGAATTGTCCAGGACGTATAAAGGATACATACGGAGCAATATTGTCTTAAGGACAGAGTGCCACACTCGACTCAGCAATAACAAAACAGTTTCCAGTTTTACTACTTCAACAAAATTATAATTTCAGTTTTGTTGTTCTATTGTAATTTCCAGTTCTTGAATTACTTTGCAGTTACTAGTAATTTCCATTTCCTGCCACCTTTGTAATAACCAACAATAAGTATAAAATACTACATCATAGCTCAAATACGATTAAAGTATAGTCAATAAAGATGTGAAATATAGCTAAAAATCTTTGTTTATAGCCTATCATTACACATTATCTATGAACATCCAAGGGAGAATATTATAAAATATTATAATTAATATGAATGTCCATTACTTTTCTCCATGATGTAGATATTAACTCTCACACTTGTACAACCTCTCCCGTGATCTTTATCCATGATTTCAAATGAGTTAAATGTCATGTTCATAGCAATCCCTTGCATCGCTCAATATAATCCTATAAATAGTGATATTGGATATCACATTGTAGACACTTGGAAACATATGGAAGAATAGAAAAGCTCTCTCTTACTCTCTACATTTCTCGTCTACTTTCTTGTTTTATATTATTATTTTTACCTTCATTTTGTAACTAAATAAGTGTTGTTTAGATTTATTGAAAATATTTTAAGGAGGTTATGCACTTTCATACAGTGTATATATATTTTACGCACTATTAGATACAATATATTATTTATATAGGTGTATCAATATTGCATAATAATATAAGGCATATAAACACCGTTGTAACTAATCTGATATAAATGAAAATATGACTACACAAGTGCAATATATTATTGATGGGTTGTATATTTTTAAAACTTCTCCATTACATTTTGCATTAACAGTATATGTCACTTTTGGGAGAAATAGTGTTTTGTCCTTTTATAATTATTTTTTTGGTTTTATGACCTTTTTTATCAGAGATTTTTATGTTTTACTCATAAGAGCTGAAAAAAAATAAATAAGAGATCTGAAAAGACCATTTTCTTCTATTCAAAATGTAAGATAGCAAGAGATCTCATGTCTTTGTCACTTTCAGATAAATGACACTCACATATTATTAGTTAGTATCATGCGTGTGAGTTCTTTCAGAGACGTCTAAGGAAATATCGTGGATGTGATATACATATTAATATAAAAGATTAAAGCTGAGAGTTTTCATGTCGTAATAGGCAATCCTTATAAATGATTTATACGAATCAGACAAAAGTATTTCTCTGTTCGATCTAGAATTCCTAAGAAGGAAGGGAAAAAAAAGAAAAGGTTGTTTAATATTTGAATAAATAAGATCAGTGATTAGAAGTTGAGTTGCTAGTATGAAGTTTAAAATACTGTTGGAATATGTAAAGCAACAACGGGAATATTAAATAATTATTACAGTGATCGAAAGGATAAACAACAATGAGGACAACAATAAGTTGTCAATATCTTGATCTTGAATTGAAACTTCAAATATATAACTTGTATTCTGAAATACAAGAACATGAACTGCTACTCTTATGGCTTGTAGATCCGCTGAGAATACGAACGGTTAGAGTCCTTCGTCTGTTAAGTTAACACCTGAAACACTTAGCAACCAATTAGATAAACCACAACACCACCGGCTGAGTCGAGAGATGGCTCTCTGTCTTTAAGATAAGATTGCCCCCGTATATAGGCTTTACGGAAGTGTGGACAATAGTCTCCCAAGATGAAACAACAAACTATCAAGTGTGCAAAGCCTATACAAATGATCTCAGAGAAGAACACGAATAATGAAGATTGCTAAGAGAAGGATTGATATTAGGAAAATTTGATCCCTTTGTTGTGTTGTGAACTTGTTTTTCTGTTCATATGTTCATATATGTTCATTTCTTCATCTATAGAATTGAGCCAAGGCTTCAATTTATAGGTGTGCAAGATGGCTTCTTCAAGTGCCCCACAATGGAAATCAATTGCCATGTAATGGATGACATTTAACACCCAAGTAATGCAGCAACATAATGGTCCAAGTAATGACCATTATTGGGTAGATTCAATGCCATTAAAACCCTCTCAACAACCAAAACTTTTGGGATTCCGTCGAGCAGTCACTGCCAATGAAGCACCACAGATCTGCCACATTAGCGCCACGACGCTAATTCAACACAGAGCTTACTGCCACTCCCGCGCCGCGACGCTGCAAGGGGGCGCCTCGGCGCCTCGGCTCCGCGGCCCTTTTCCAACCCATTCCATCTTACACCTCGCACAATTCTTCCTTCGTTTACCAACGTAGAACACTTGTCATTTAGAAAATAACAATCCATCATTCTATATCTCAAACATTTCACTTACGTACCAATATCTTTTTCATTAACGAAATTTACTATACTTGGCACTAAGATTGCACGTGTGTGGAAACGATATTTCTGACGTGCGGGGCTCAATTGTTCGAGTCATAAATAATGGGACAAACTTAATTCCATATTAGTAAATTTCTAACAATCCCCTCTTGAAAGACATTTTGGCACACACACAAGGTACATACTTTCAGCAATCTTTCAGCGAAAAGATATTGCATTAGGAGATGTAGCTTCCGCTTTGAACCTTCCCTAGTTGAATACCATCGGATTTACTTACTGCTCGGTGAACATGATGTCTTGAACCGTCAGTGTTTAGTGTATGCCAAGACAACGGTACCAACACAATACCTCCCATTTATTTGTTTCTTCTTTTGTTCTGTCCGTTGTGGCCGTGGACACACTTGGATTCTTAAGTGTGTTCCTGTGAGGCGGCCTGTCCTCACACTTAAATAGGTGATCTCCTACAAGGTATCCTGCTATACCCCACTTCACAAGTGTTAGGAATCATTACAAGTTTCTCCAACCTTAACCTCAACCGTTTGAGGATCGTTAAAGGTTTGGAAGCTTAACCTTTACCCATCATGCATGTAGCACTTTAATGTCTATCGCGGGAACGACTTTAGATTCATGTTTCTTAACATATATCATAATCCAAAGTGTTCTTGCTTCCATCGAAGCAGTCAACTGAACCTTTTGCAGCTTAGTTTTTCCATTGAACCTAATTCTTGGGATCTCCAGTCAGTATGGTTGGGTTACCACCGCAAAGGTTCGTATTGATTGGGTTTTTAAGCCCATTCCCCTAGACAGGCAGAACTCTTGATCTTCGGGTAGTTCCTTAGTTATAGGATATGTTATATCATTTGATTAGTAATCAAGGAAGTGACACCCGTGATGAGCAACTGCCATACTGTCTCATGTCTCTGACAGATATGTCCAGACTCCATTATCCGTGCCCTTCCTGAAGCCGACCGGCTAGCCATAGTGAATAATTATTGAAGGCATGAGTTTCTCCCAATAAGGGACGTCCTCTAAGGAGACGTGAAGTTACTCAACTTCCTTCATGTTTTGTTTAAAGCGATAAACCCCGATTCCATCATGAATCAGTCGATGCAAGTTGGCTTAGAGGATTTTTTCAAGACCCACCACACACATTTACTTGTGGTTTTGGTGTTCTTCATATCTGATGTTCAGTTTGCATCACTGTGTTCTCCCAGAACCGCTGGACATCCAGAATACCATAATCCGTAGATAAAAAATCTAGTTAATTCACAGTTTGACGGGTTAATCGTATTTAACGGATCTTAAAGGATGCTTAACACATTTCTTTTAGGATAATTAGAATATTTACCTAGAATCACAAAGGTTAAACAAACTTTCAATCAGAATTAATTTAACATTACTTTAGATTTCCTTAAAAATATTTAGGTGGCGACTCTTTGCATAATTAATTGAGAATCACCAATATGTTGTACACCGTTTTGATCTGGTTAAAATGAAGTATAACAAGTGTATGACACTATAGCAACCAAAAACTCTCTGAACCAATGATGATGTTATAGAGATATTTGACTGTATAATTAAATCTTAAATTACTATTGTGAAGTTTGAATTGCTACAACTAAATTTCACATTATCGGTCCAAAGTTTAAACTACTACAATAACTATCAGTATTTAACCCTTTTTGTTACATCTCCACCTCCATTCACAAAGTTGTTGGAAATTTACCTTTGGTGGAGAGGTGCGTCCACCCATATTTAATGAATTAAAAACTAGGGTTCCGCATGTTGGAGGCTTTGTCTCTTCACACGTGCATAATCTACTAAGTGAGTAGATGACCGTAGGGCCAAGAATCGTCAAATTTCGTTGAGAAATGAAAGAGATATTGGTCCGCGAAGTAAGGTGTTTGAGACATGGAAATATGGTGTGGGACAAATCTACCACATCGGTGGGAAAATAAAGAATTGTTCTCTTTATAAGTCTCAAAATTGGCTAAGGGTTTGGGACCCCAAGGGGTAACTCATTTGTTTGAAGGAGGGAGGACCTAGATGTGCTTTGGTTCGAGGCTAAGCCCACACGCGCGCTGCCGCCCGCCCGCCCGTCCCTCCCGGGCTCGGGTCTCAGGTCATGGGTCTTGGGCTTCTTCTGATAGACCCCCAAATTGTTTAATATTTACAGTTTGGTCCCTGAAGTTTCTGGAAAGAGGAAATTGAAAACGACGAAAGGCAAAAAGTTTCTGCCTACCGTTTGGGTTGATTTTTGGAGCGTTATTGCATATTAACCAGTTATTACTTGGCTGATTAACTCCCTCCATAAACATCCATTACTTGGCTGATTAACTCCCTCCTTCAATGGCCATAAACAATCATTACTTGGTTGATTAACTCCCTCATTCAATGGCCATAAACTGCCATTACTTGGCAGTTGAGGAGTCCCTCTCCTTATGTTATATATTGAAGCCTTTTGGCTCAATTGTGGGGGACAGAAATGAGACAACAACATATAAACACAGAGACAAACAGAAGAGAGAAACAACACACATTCTGTCAAAAAACGTGAGCAGAAACAGTGTCAAAAACAGAAACTCTTCCTTCATTTTTCATTCTTCAGCAAGTCGTTTCGTATTTGTTTTCTTCGTCAGAATCAACCTATTTGCTTTGTAGTGTTGATTAGTTGATGTTTTATCTTGGGAGACTATTGTCCGTTAACGTAAAAACATATATACGAGACAATATTGTCTTAAAGACAGAGAGTCATCTCTCGACTCAGCCACAGTTGTAACAATCCAGATTTAGTGTTTCTTGATTTCAGGTTATCAAGATTCAAGACTCAACAACCTTGCGGCAGTTCTGAATATTGGCTTGTTTGTTTATCCTTTCGAACACTTGTAATATTTATTTACTTCCCGTACTGCTTTACAATATCCAACAAAAGTTATTGTCCTTCCACTGATCGATTCGTTCATTTTTCATCAACAACATTTGTATAAAAAGAATGCGGTAAAAAGTTTCACCATTTAAGAAAATAAAAAATGGCCTGAAATTTCATCAGAGTAAGAAGAAAGGAGCGACCGCGGACCCTTTTTAGAGGCCACGTTTATAAAAATGACTAACTTTTTACTACATGCCAAAAAAGTAGTTATACCATGTAAACTTTTTTTTTATGCGGATTGCTTTTCCTATGGACTGGTCTTTAATTTTTTGACTCTTAAATCACTATTCTTTATTTTTTGTCTCTAATTCTTATTTAATAAAAATTTATAGACTAAAGTATCCTTCATTCGTTGGTATACTAAATCAGAGATTCTGGGCTCGAATTTAAGCAGAGACAGAAAAAGAAAAAATATCTCAAGGAGGGATTTTTATAGAAATTATGTCTATTCGGCCAAAGTTGTATAGCCGGACAGGGTATAATCTTAATTTTCAACAGAACTTTGCCTTCAACCATACTTTCTATACAACTTTGGCCGAATAGGCATAATTTTTATGAAATATTGCTTTGCGATTTTTTTTTCTTTTTTACTCTACTGGGATTCGAACCCACAACCTCATTCTCTTAGGTGAAGGACAAATATTAAAGACCATCAATTTGAGGGGGAAAATATTAAAGACCACCCTAAGTGAGTAATATTAAACTTTTGAACCCTATTTTTTTATGAATTTTTTTTCTCAAGTTTAATAAATTTTGACTTTAAAAATTTGCTCGTAGAACAAGCGTGGATCAAACTTTGCAGGAATAACCTTATTTCTGGTGGTCTTTAATTTTTTCCTCTCAAATTGAAAATCTTTAATTTTGTCCTTCGCCTAAAAAACCTTGTGTTCCGGTTCAAACCCTTGCTAAGTTAAAAATTTTAAAAAAAATCACAAGGCATAGTGTGGATCCGCAAGGCAGAGTTTGTCAGTAAACTATGCTTGAAGGCAGACAAACTCTGCATGAAGGCATAGTTTTAAACTATACATTAAGGCAGAGTCTGCCTTCAGACATAACAAATCAAAACTCTACCTTGCGAATTTTAATTTTAATTTTTGATTGAGCTGAGATTTGAACCCGGAACCTTGAGATATTTTTAAGCGAAGGAAAAAAATTAAAAATTTTAAATTTGAGGTGCAAAAATTAAAGACTAGTGCCTTTGACGGGAAATCCGCGCAAAAAAAAAAAAACTCCCATCTCCTAGGCTGTTGGGTGTAATTTCAAGCAACACTTGTAGAAGCCCAAAAAGACAAGCCTAATGTAGCCCAAGAGAATGCAATGTGACCATAATAAGTAGAGCCTAATGGAATGATGGAGTATACATCTTCCAAAGGTTCTTATATATTCACATTGAGTGTTGTTAAAGTGATACAATTATGTGAAAAATAAGGAGTGTACAAATGTAGCAGTACTGTTGAGATTATTGTGTTTTAGATAAATGAAAAATTGATGAGAAATCAGAACAATTTTCACAAAGATTATGGAATACAATAAACTTTTCTTTCTGAAAATAAAAGAGAAAATTCTTAGCGGTAGTTATGTTGTAAGATAAAATTTATTTATGCAAGTTTCTTTAAGATTCACTTTTTTTTGCTTATTTGTACCCGCATTTGGTGAGCTCACATAAAAGACCAAAAAATATTTTTATAATGAAATAAATCGTGAAATCTGTTACCAAAAAAAAAAATTGTTGTTTATTTGTCCCGCATTTGGTAACTCATATAAAAGACCAAAAAATATTTTATAATGAAATAAATCGCGGGATTTATTACCAAAAAAAGAACTCATAAAATCAAAAAACAATTCAGCATAATTCAACAAAACCTAGTAGATAATAAGAAATATACATGTTATTAATTGCATAGTTCACAAAATTTCTTATATATACGGCATTTAAGTTATAAGTCAAGGCACATTTGAGTTCTCTTCTTCGGTAGATCAAATTCGCTCTCGCTCTCTTTCATCTGTAAGTACATTCATTATATTATTATTGACATGCTATTTCAATATTATTTTTGAATTTATAATTTTGAGTATGGAATGATTACTAACATTTCGATCAATTGTTGAATTAACTTGAGGTCGGAGAAATCATTTCACCCAACAATTTGAATTATGCAATAAATGTAATTGTATATGTTTAATGAACAAGGCTCCATTGATCTTATAGAGCCTTTACTTTACGATGATTTATTATTTTTCTGCTTTGTACACTTTTTGGTTAGATGTCAAATGAGAATCCCTACATCAGCGTAACAAAAATTAAGAAAAAAGATCACGAGTTCGATCCCGTGCATAAACCTTCTTGATTGAACCTGTCACACATGGCTTGCCAAGTGTGATTAATCGGCTGACGTGGTTTGCAGGCTATTGCGTCAGTCCGGGGTTCGGGGTTTACCCTGTGCGCACTCGAAAGAATAGCGGCTGCGGGTTCCTTCGTCAACAAAAAAAAAAATTAAGAAAAAAACAGTGTGACAAAGAATTCTTTAATTAAAAAATGAATTCAATATTATATGCAAACTTGTTTACCATATACTCAAACAGTCAGGAGATAATTTTAATGTCTCCCTTCGGAAAATATTAAGTACATCATATTCTTTAGTTTATTTTCTCTAAACATAATCTACATTCACAACTCATCCCCACAATTGTTTCATAATATTCAAACTCAATTTTATTAACTAAATCAAGATTGATCTCCACCCCCCCCCCCCCCCCCCGATTTGTTATGCTTTCGTTAAACAAAGACAATTTAGGGATATCTTTTCGATCTATCCCATTATTGTAATGACTCTTTTATTTTTTGCATTTAATTAATGTATCGTTCAGTTTAACCAAAAATTAAAAAGATCAAATTCAAACTAGATAAAGAAATTTAATTTATTAAAGTTGGACAGAGAGTTGGCATACATAATTTATTTGTATGTAGCGTATACCATAAATCAATAACGGCCCAATAAGTACTTGTTATATAAATTTTATTACTTAATTAAAATTAGAGTTAATAATATCTTTGGGCATTTGATTATAAATAAATTTTAATATTCTGATTAAAGTATATTTAATCTTCAATTAGTTGAACTGTGCACTTTTTATTTCTTTGCTTTAAGTTGTGAGTATACACAAATTTACCGTAATTATTAATAGTTTTACTTAAGTTCCCATATGTTATGCTAAGTTTATAGTTATAATATCACTACATGTTTGACGGTAATACAGTTCTTAAAACAAACCAAATATAATATTTATCTTACATAATGACTAAAAATACTCTATTTAATTAATTAAAAAAATTATAGATACAAAATCAGAGTTCACCAAATAGCCCAATGATCAAAGTACTATATTCCGTTACAATAAATTTACACCATGTATGATCACTTCAATTTATCATCTAACAATAGTAAATTAACTCTTCCATTGAATGAACTCAAGTAGAATTTTCTTTACTATGAAAAATAAGTCACATTTGCTATTTTTTATCATTGTCTCTCTAATTGAGCTTTTGGTGAGATTATATTAGGTATGTTGCTGTCTCTAATTGAGCTTCAATGTGTACATGTTGTATAATTTTAAATCATAATCAAAAGTTAGAAGATTAATATAATAATACTAACCTATCGAGTGTAGTCCCACTTGTGTGATTTGAAAAGAATAAAATATACTCAGATCTTATTTTTATCTTGAGAGAAATTATTTCTAATAGACCCACGATTCAAGAAAATTGAAGATTAATATAAACTTTTATTTTAATATTTCAGAATAATCTTCATTGGTAATAAGAATAAAAACAAAATAGTTAATATGAATAAACCAAAAGTGTAATAAACAATACTACTAAACCTAAATAATTTATAGTGGTGAGAGACCTTATTCTTATAGAATTTATTTCCTCTTAGAATTTCATTATTCCTATAATTAACACTCACCCCACCCCCACGCGGGCTTCCTTCCCTACTCTGTTTTTTCATCATTATCTATCATCATCATCCTTTATTTTCCATGTTTTATATACATTAAACACACACACACACACAGAGAACTTTGTGTGTATTGTGTAAATATTCAACGCAGAATTAGCAAAGAGGAAGAAGATAAAAAGGGGACGAAGTAATTTAAATTAAAGAAAAGAGATAAAGATCAGATTAAACTCCAACGCCTTTAGGTACCCAAGAATTGATTTTTCTTATTTTTTTGAGTAAAATATTGATTTGGGTCTTTATATTTCACTAATATATTATCTGGGTAAAGGATATTTATTCTAAATAAATGTCTACTTTGTGCTGTTTGCCAATTTGTTTCAATCTGATCACCTCATCTTGAATTACAGAAACTATGTATGTGTATATATATATATATATATATATATATATGCTTAAATCACTTGGAGTTTATCTGGGGTTCCTATTTTTGGTTGAATCAATGCATTTGTTTGCTAATTTTAGTGTTTTTATATTGCTATAAGCATGTGTTATCTGTTTGTTTTGCTAAATGATCAACATATAACACTATGATGACTTTGCTTTGGAGGTTCTCCTTGTTATACTGGTTCATTTATTGTGACATATTTGTGATTCCATAACTTACAACAACATACCCGGTGGAATTCGACAAGTAGGGTCGGGGGAGGGTAGGTTGTATGTAGACATTACCATACCTTGGGAGGTAGGGAGGCTGTTTTGGATAGACCCTCGGCTAAGAATAAAGCAATACATCAATAATAATATAGCAGTAGAACTCGGAAATATTGTTTCCATGGATCAATCAATGAGTTGATTATATAAAAAAGTTGTGATATTTATACAAGGAGAAGTTGGCTGATATCAGGCCTAATCAGTCAACTAAACCTCAATTAAGAATTGTTTTGCTCTGCTTTATGAATCCTCTATATCCATTTTGCTTGTTCGAAGTTTTTGATCCAAAATTTTGTTTAGATGGCTGTGAACTTATAGCCTGTTTGGCCAAGCTTTCAAAATCTGCTTATCTTGAAAAGTGTTTTTTGTCACAAGTGCTTTTCGGACAAGTACTTTTGGATAGTAGCAGTTTATGTTTGACTAATCAATTTGAAAAACATTTTTGCCAATACTAGAGCATTACTTTGTGCTTGGCCAATATTCCAAAAGTGCTTCGGGGGAAAAGTTTTTTACTTTTGAGAAAATAGCTTCTGCTACTGCTCAAAGACTTCTTTTTTTCTTTCTAAAAGCTTGGCCAAACACCTCACATTTTAAAAATAAGCACTTTTGGTTTCTCAGCTTGGCCAAACAAGCTATTAATCTTGTTGATGTTTGGTGCATTTGAGAATGATAATGGATTGTTAAGAGATAAGTGCTTGTAATATTGACAGGACTGCATATAGAACTGGCTTGGTGTTGTTTAATGGGTAACCGGGGACAGAAAAGAACTGAAGCTGTCGATGAACTGCCTGCCGATAAACGAGCGTGTAGCAGCTCAACTGAATTCAGGCCGAGCACTTCCAACTCAGTAGTTCATACTACAATGAGTTCAATACAAGAAAGCCACCACGATGCTGATGTCGACACGTCATCATCATCAACTTCGGGGTCAAGTGAAGGTGAAAAGGATTCTGCCTATGGATCATGTGAATCCGATAATAGTTACAGGGACTATTACAGGCGGCAATCGCTAGGCAATCAGGGAAAATTTAAAGGAGTTTTGTCAAGTTTGAGCAAGGAATCTGATGAATCGGTACTGTTGATTGCTCTTACGGAGCTATGTGAACTGTTATCTTTTTCTCCTGATAGTTCGATGTCAAACTTAATGGCGGATTCGTACTCTCCCTTTCTTGTAAGATTGGCTAGACATGAGAGCAATCCTGATATAATGCTATTAGCTATCAGGGCAATGACTTATTTATGTGAAGTTCATCCTCGTTCTTCGGCCTACCTTGTTAATCATGACGCAGTTCCTGCCCTTTGTCAAAGACTAATGGCCATTGAGTACTTGGACGTGGCTGAACAGGTATGCTATTTGTCATTTTAGAAGTTCAAGACAAAATTAATTATTGTCCCCCCTTTACCCTTAGTAGTAATTGTCCTTGAAGACTACAAACACCTCAATTATGGGGTGATGTCACATAAATAGAGTAAATATTCAATGAAGTGAGGTTATATCTTAAGCCATAAATAAGGGTAAAATAGTCAAAAGCCCCTCCTAATTAATATTTTCTTAAGGGACGTGTAGAAGAGAAACACGACAAATAATTTGAGATGGAGGGAGTAGAAAGCTTTTTAGGTGGATTCCTGTTTTTTTTTCTTTTTCTTTTAGTAACTCCTGTGACTGATTTTCTCTCTCTTCAACTTAGTGTTTGCAAGCACTAGAGAAGATCTCGCGTGAGCAACCGATTGTGTGTTTGCAAGCTGGAGCTATCATGGCCGTTTTAAGTTATATTGATTTCTTTTCGACAAGTGTGCAGGTAAAGCAAATAACATTAATAATCTGTGCTCTTGATAAACTGATGACATTGAAGGTTGAAAAGTTGATCTTCTTCTCTTTGTTTCTTTTTTGTCTGTTGCAGAGGAAGGCACTCTCAACTGTCGTAAATATCTGTAAAAAACTTCCCTCCGGATGTCCTTCACCTTTAATGGAAGCGGTTCCGGTTTTGTGCAATATTCTTCTATATGAGGATAGACAGGTACAATATAATTTGTTGAAAGTTGCTGATTCCTCTTAATTATTCAGTGTTACAATTTTATAACATGTGAAATGGTGTCTTCATCTTTCAGCTTGTTGAGAGTGTAGCCACTTGCTTGATTAAAATAGTTGAGCGGGTATGCCACTCTTCTGATATGCTGGATCAAATATGCAAACACGGGGTGGTTCAGCAAGTCACACATGTCATAGAGTTGAATGGTCGAACAACAGTTAGCCAATCAGTTTATGTTGTAAGCTGTTGCAATAATATCGTTGTCTACATTCTTCATTGTCTTGGTTTATAGGTAATTTTTTATTTTATTTTTTCATGTTAGGGATTAATTGGGTTACTTGTCAAACTGGCTGCTGGCTCTATTGTGGCTGTCAGGACTCTCTTTGAACTTAACATCAGCCACATACTAAAGGAAATTTTATCCACTTATGACTTCTCACACGGGGTGCCTTCTACTCTGGTGGTTGATGGGCATTATAATCAGGTCTTAACTTTATAAAGTCCTTATTCTTTTAATTGTTGATTGTGATGTTACTTTAGATTAAATTTTATTTCACATCTATATATGAAAAGGGAATTGTGGCACAGAATTGACCCCCCCAAAAGGAATTGTGATGTTACTTTAGATGAAATAGTGCTGAACTTCGTTTGCAAATTAAGTACAATTTCCTTTAGTTTAGTATTGTTTAATATCAGCATATGTTCCATTTATTTCTTCCTTAATGGGGTTGCAGCAATTCCATATATTGAAAAATGCCTTGAATTACGTAAGCATAAGCTTGAAGCCTTTCTTGTCTTTTTTCTCAGGTAGACGAAGTTCTCAAGTTGTTAAATGAACTTCTTCCTCCCATATCCAGAGAGCAGACTATCCAACTAGCTGCAGACAAAGAACACTTCTTCAATAATCACCCTGTTCTTCTGCATAAATTTGGCTTTGATTTATTACCTGTGCTAATCCAGGTGGTTATTCTTATTTGTGGTATCTAAATTAGCTTGCTCTAGTTTCTATCATTCTTGCTTCCCCTGACTTTTTTTTAATCATCAAACAGGTGGTCAATTCTGGTGTAAATTTACATGCTTGTTATGGCTGTCTATCTGTTATCAATAAGTTAGTCTATTTCAGCAAATCGGACATGCTTGGATTTCTTCAAAATACTAACATTTCAAGGTGAGATACTTTCGTTTACTCCATGTTCTCCATGTTTTAAGCAAAAGCTTAGGGCGTGTTTGGTATGGAGGAAAACATTTTCCGGAAAATGTTTTTCAATTTTTCCATGTTTGGTTGGTCAAAATTTATGGAAAACTTTTCCTCTAGGAAAATAAGTGTCTTAAAATTGAGGAAAATGACTTCCGTAAAGGAAGTAGGGAAAGCAAGTTCCATAAGTGACGTCCCAAGTTCATTGTCCACTTCCCAACCACCTAACGCCCCCAACCCCTGTTCCCCACCCCTGAACCCCCACTCCCCATCCCACCTCGCTTGTTTTTCTAGATTACATGTAAATGCTCTTGTGATAATATTATTTTGCTTACTTACCAAACACTAGAAAATAAGTAAGGAACCAAAACTTGTTTTCCAAGAAAACATTTCTAGGAAAACATTTTCCATGGAATTTTTTTCCTTTTTCCATCATACCAAACACACCCTTAATATCTTCTTTCTATTAGTCTAAACTGACTTCTCTTACAGCTTCTTAGCAGGAGTTTTTACTCGCAAAGATCCTCATGTTCTGATACTAGTCCTTCAGATTGTTGATAAGCTTCTAGAGAAGCCCTCTCATGTTTTCTTGAACTCATTTGTTAAGGAAGGTGTTCTCTTTGCTGTTGATGCACTTCTTTCCCCGGAAAAATGTTCGCAGTCTCTCTTTTCAGTTTCTAATGGTGTTCAAGCAAAATGTCTTTGTTTTGCTTCGGATGCTATTCAGTCTCCAACAGGACCAGAACCAAGGATTTGCAAGATAGAGAAAGAGACTGTTCAAAGTCTTGCTAGGCATATTAGGACAAATTACTTTGCAACAGACTCAATGAACCCCGATTTAGGTATAACCGATGTTCTTCAAAAGCTGAAGACTCTTTCTTCTGCGTTAACTGATCTGGTTCACAAATTTAGTAGCAACATTGAAGACTTTTACCCTGTTTTGAATCAAATTATGTCAGAGTTAAATGGAAATAACGCCATTTCCACGTTCGAGTTCATTGAGAGTGGAGTCGTAAAGTCTCTAGTGAATTACCTCTCCAATGGCCAATACTTGGGACAAAAGGTAGATCGTGATGGTTCAGTAAATCAGCTGTATATTGTAGAAAAGAGATTTGAGCTGTTTGGTAGATTACTTTTGTATAACTCTGTCCCGCCTCTGGAAGACTCCGCTTTTCTAGCTTTGATAAGGAGATTGCACAGTGCACTTTGCTCTGTGGAAAATTTCCCAGTCATCTTGAGTCATGCATCTAAGCTACGAAACTCATATGCTACTATCCCATATGGGCGTTGTACTTCATATCCTTGTCTGAAGGTCCAGTTTGTGAAGGGAGAGGGGGAGTCATCACTTGGTGATTATACGGAGAGTGTTGTGAATGTAGATCCTTTTTCGCCTTTGGAAACAATTGAGGGATACTTGTGGCCAAAAGTGAATAGAAGGAAAAGTGAAAAGAAAAGTGAGTCACCATCTCGTGTATCGCAAAATGTAGGCACGTCTCAAGGTAAAAATCCTGGACCCATGGAATCAGACACCACTTCCACCAATGCCCATGAAACACAGGTTTGTTTATTTAAATTTTGTTTGTACTAGTTGGTTCTCAATTCATTATTTCTAAACTTCCTATTTAATGGCAATGAGCTTCCTCATTTAAAGTTCATATAATTCTCTCAGGAGGTGAAAAATAACTTACAATTATCTGTTGAAGTGGAAACTGTGGATGTAGAACAAACAAAGAGTGATTCAATGGATATTTCAGATGTTAATGCAGTAAGTCTTTTCCTTCTTCCTAACATTTTTAAAAAGTTATTTCTTATGTATTTTTGAGTATGTCCTCAATTCTTGCTTTGCAATGGGTGACGTTGTAATATCTTTTTCTATAATATGCTTTAAATAGCCACATAATCTTATTGACTATGCCCTGATGTTATGTTTGTGCTGCTGCCTTGTAGGAGTCTTTGGAGAAAGGAAGACTAAATTCGCTCGAAGATGATAGTAGCACAAGTTTAGAGTGTAGTGGATGTTGTGATGATGAAGATGTTGCACCTAACTTGATATTCTACCTGGAGGGGCAGCAGTTGAACCACAAGTTGACCCTATATCAAACTGTACTTCAGGAGCAGATTAAAGCAGAGAATGACATCATTACTAATTCTAACATGTGGAGTCAAGTACACAGGGTGACCTACAGAAGAATTGTGAGACATAAACCAGGATGTCCCCAGAGTTGCAAACACGTCGTACATTCTACTCCATCTGAGAAACCTACAACATGGTGGCAGCATACCCCATCTTTCTCTAGCATGTTTGGTTCCGAAATGGTTGATCTTGAGAAATCAAGTCCAACTTATGACATCTTATTTCTTCTTAGAAGTTTGGAAGGCTTGAACAGGTTCAGTTTTCATCTTGGATCTCGTACAAACATATATGCTTTTGCAGAAGGGAAGACCATCGATTTTGGTGATATAAAGGTCAACACAAATTTGGATCTCCCTCAGAATGAATTTGCAAACACTAAATTGACAGAGAAACTAGAACTGCAAATGAGGAATCCTTTTTCTGTTTCCATAGGTGGCATGCCACCTTGGTGTGGACAGTTGGTTAATTCATGCCCCTTTTTGTTTAGTTTCGAAGCAAGATGCAAGTATTTCCGCCTTGCAGCATTTGGTCGACCGCCAATTCAGCCTGAATCATCATCTCATAATACGACAGCTGGCATGAGTGGTCGCCGGAAAAAAATCTTAGTTCATCGAAGTAGAACTTTGGATTCTGCAAGGCAGATGATGGACCTCCATGCGGATCAGAAGGTTGTTATTGAGGTGGAATATAGTGATGAGGTTGGTACTGGTCTTGGTCCAACATTGGAATTCTTTACCTTGGTGAGTCATGAGTTCCAGAAGATTGGGCTAGGGATGTGGCGAGGCGATCACATGGCTAATGGAAGCGTGTGTGTAGAGGACGAATCTGGAATTATTTTCTCTCCTCTTGGTCTGTTCCCTCGCCCATGGTCACCTTCATCCCATTCATTAAGTGGCTTAGAGTTCTCTGAAGTGCTGAAAAAGTTTGTGCTTCTGGGTCAGATAGTTGCGAAGGCTCTCCAAGATGGCAGGGTTCTGGATCTTCGGTTATCCAAAGCATTTTACAAGCTTGTTCTTGGGAAGGTACGCTCCGTGTTTTAGTAGGCATCTTTGTTAGTAGGGGTGTCAAATGGGAGGGTTGGGCTTGATTTTTGGGTGGGTAAAGTTACTTGGCCTGAAATGGGTTGGGCCAAAATGGGCTACAAAGCAGGTCCTAACCCAACCCACCCAATTCTCACCAAGTTTTAATTTCTTTGTTCTTTTATAATTTTTTTAAGTATCGAATAAAACTATTTTTCCTTTATTATTGCTATATATGAGGTCTGGCTAAAACTTATTATCAATGAAAAAGCAAGAAAACACATCAAACTTACGAAAGCAGAAAAAAATAAAAGACCGTTGTTTTTCTCAATCTTAGAATGGTTCCTTATTTTCAAGTTCCGCTCAACCCAAAACAACCAGATGCAGAACGATGCCACCAGTCAGTTCACCCAGCCAAACTAAACTGATTAGGTGAAGCCGAGTAAACATGGAATGCACAAATTCTCAAGGTAGCATAACCGACACTCTCCTCTTGCACACGGGGCAAGTGTTCTCGAGCTTGTTCCACTCTTTGATGCAACCAACATGGTATAAATGGCCACATTCAATTTTCCCAAGTTCTTCCCCATCGAAATACTCATCCAAGTTGGTGCAGCTTGGATGCGTATTTGGACGGGGAAGAACTAGGAAAAATTGATTGTGGCCATTTATACCATGTTAGCTGCATCAAAGAATGGAACAAGCTAGAGAACACTTGGCCCGTGTGCAATAGAAGAGTGTCGGCTATGCTACCTCGAGAATTCATGCATTCCATGTTCACTCGGCTTCAACTAATCAGTTTAGTTTGGGCTGGGTGAATTGGCACCGTTCTGCATCTGCTTGTTTTGACACAGCTCAAGAGAGTTGAGCGGAACTTGAAAATAAGGAACCGTTCTAAGAATGAGAAAAACAATGGTCTTTAATTTTTGCTTTTGTAAGTTTGATGTGTTTTCTTGCTTCCCGTTGATAATAAGTTTTAGCCAAACCTTGAAGCTAAACATAACTTAGAGCTTATGTTGCATATTTTGAGTGGCTGATGTCCGACAGATTTGGTTATTATGGATATGTTCTGCAGATTTTGTTTACTGCTGCTACTTCATTTGGTTCTTGATATAATTACGGATCTATATTGTCCAGTTTGCTAGGTTATGTGCACTGGATTGTTTGCCCATTAATATTGATATGTGTATGTACTATCTACATAATATATAGGTATACACGTGCATGCAAAATTTTCTGCAAGTTTTGAATGTCTCTTTAGATGGTGCTACTGCTTCATTTAGGATTGTGATATATTTGCTGAATTTATTATCTTAGTTTCCAAAACTCTGTGCTTTCTATGAATACACTTAACTACATAATTGTAAGTAAACACATGCATGCTCATTGTTATAAGCATGTAGTATCTAATACCTATGTACTCTTTCATCCAAAATTGATTTTTCCTTTTCACCTTTCTACAAGTAAATTTTCTACTCCAAAAAATGCCCTAAATTTTAGGCGGATTAGGAACGAAGATGTACGGGGAGTAGCTCTGTGGTAGACAAGATGCGGGAAGCGAGACTGAGATGGTTCGGACATGTGAAGAGGAGGAGTACATATGCTCTAGTGAGGAAGTGCAAGAGGTTGGCATTGATAGGTCTAGGGAGAGGTATAGGTAGACCAAGAAAGTATTAGGGAATGTGATTAGACAGGACATGACACATCTTCAGGTCACCGAGGACATGACCCTAAATAGGAGAGCATGGAGGTCAAGGGTTAGGATAGAAGGTTAGTAGGTAGTTGAGCGATTTCTCGGGAGAGCATGGTTCTCTATCAGTATTATTATTTTGTCATTATCATATTCTTCAATTTTATTACTACTATTGTTTCTTTTACTTTGGTTATTTTTACTATTTTTGCTGTCAATACTTTTCTTTTCATCATAACTTTTTTACTCTTGTATTTTTCAAACCTTTTTTGAAAAACGCTTTTCTTGAGTCGAGGGTCTATCGGAAACATCCTCTCTGCCCCAGAAAGGTAGGGGTAAGGTCTGCGTACACCCCACTCTCCCCAGATCACTGGATATGTTGTTGTTGTTGTTGTTGTTGCTATATATGACATATCAAATTTAAAAAATATCTTTTTGAAAATATTTTGACAAGGTTTCTAGGGGTGAGTTTGTGCTACATATCTGCCCAATTTGGGCTACATATCAGCCCAATTTTAAGATGGGCTGAAATGAGGTTCGCTAAAATGGGCTGAGCTAATAAATGGGCGGGTCATGTTTGCATGGGCTAATTTTGCCACCCCTACTTGTTAGTTCTAGTTCTTGAAATTTCCTTATGTTCTCTTATTTTTGCAGGAACTCTCTGTGTATGACATCCAGTCGTTTGACCGTGAACTTGGTGGGGCCCTCCTAGAATTTCAGGCTCTTGTTGAAAGAAAAAGACATCTGGAATTACGGCGTGAGGGAAAATCCTCGTTAGACCTTGAACTTAATTTCCGGAATACGAAAATTAGTGATCTTTGTCTTGACTATGCTCTTCCTGGCTATCCAGATTATGTCCTTGATTCTGCATCTGATGCAAAAACGGTTAGCACTCTACAAGTTGATGCCTGATATTTGTGAATTCTAACAGGCTAATCTTGAAGTTGATGACTTGTTTCTAGGTCGACTTGTCTAACTTAGAGGAATATGTTTTACTCATTGTCGATGCTACTTTAAATTCTGGAATTTCAAGACAAATTGAAGCATTCAAGTCGGGCTTTGATCAGGTCTGTCTCCATCAAATACCTTCTAGTATAAACTATTGAAGTTATAGTTCATGATTAACTTCTCTTTTTGTCTGATCGATTTTCTGTTCAAATGACAATTGGAGGCACGGAATTAAGTTACTCCCTGGAAGTATGAACTCCAGAAATTTCTAAGAAAGCCCATTTAGGTTTTCATCACGTTTTAAGATTTGCAGGTCGTTTGAGATATTTTCATCCGGTACATGAACACTAACAAGTAACAACCCAGTTAAATTAGTCCCCTAAAATTTTAAGTCCAATTTTTGTACGTTTTATGCATTTTCTTCCCCGACAGCTGATTAGAAGATAAAAGAGGATCTTTATTCCACCTTCTTTTCTTTTCTCTTGAAATATTTTGATATTGGCTTGTATGTAAGGAAACTATCCAGAAAAGTCTGCATCTTAAAGTTTATGCGACTTCATCTGTATTTGAAATACTATGCCACTGTTATTTCTTCTTATAATAATGGCAGCATTTTGGAGCTACTTCATCAAATTTAATAATCAGTTATTCCTCATATCTTATACTGCCATAAGATTTGATTGGTATTCTAAAAGCAGTTCGCAGGTTACTCCTTTTCCCTTTGTCATCTTAAATGTTGTTGATTCCTCAGGTTTTCCCCATCAGACATCTTCAGGTTTTCACTGCAGATGAATTAGAGCGACTATTGTGCGGAGAGTGTGGATTTTGGAATGTAAGTTTTGTTATCTGAGAAACTGATGGATATAACTTAAGATCAAATTCCTTTTTTTTAACCGATTATCATTGTTTTGGGCAGTCCAATGAGCTTCTGGATCAAATCAAGTTTGACCATGGGTACACTGCCAACAGTCCTCCAGTTATAAATGTTCGTACATCCCTATCTTCTTATAGCCCGTTTGGCTAAGCCTTCTAAACTGCTTATTTTAGTAGTGCTTTACATAAAAATAATTTGGGAGAGTAGCAGTTTGTGTTGACTAATCATTCTGAAAAGTACTTTTGCCAATATCATAGCAGTAATTTGTGCTTGGCAAAAGTTCCAAAAGTACTTCTGGGAAAAACTACTTTTTTTAGCTTCTGAAAAACAGCTTCTGTTACTACTCAAAAGCACTTATGTTTTTCCTAAAATCTTGGTCAAACACCTCAACTTCTAAAATAAATACTTTTGGCTTACTAAAAAGCTTGGCCAATCAGACTATTTTTAATTCTTTAATGGAACCAATTGCTACTGTTAGAATCTGTGAAGATTGTTGTAAATATAATATTATGTAATTAGGAATTGATTTATATTGATTTCCTTTTCTTTTTTAGGACATGTAAACTTAGCTATTTAAATCCCAATAGCTTGAGGGAAATAATCAAGCTGAGTTCCTCTCATTTTCTCTTCCGATTCACAGCTACTAATGAAAATTAACTTCCTGCAAATTTGTAGTTACTTGAAATTATGAGGGAGTTTGACAGCAAGCAACAGAGAGCGTTCCTGCAGTTTGTGACTGGTGCACCTAGACTGCCTCCAGGGGGTCTGTCATCTCTTAGCCCAAAGTTAACAATTGTTCGGAAGGTACTTACAGTAGATTGCCTGAGTGCATAATAAGCCAAACAATGTCCGTATTATATGTTTTCTATATTAAGTATATATATACATAAACAATCCATAAGTTTTGTATATTTTGGCTAGTGCCCGTAATTGATTTTGGACGATGGACCAAAAATGAAAAAAGCGCTATTATTATGTTACATCCTGCTCTAATTCGAGCTCTTTTGGTTTGCTGCAGACTTGCAGTGGTTTGGTCGATGAAGACCTGCCAAGTGTGATGACATGTGCCAATTATCTCAAGCTACCGTCTTACTCTTCAAAAGTTGACTCCTTTCTCTTTCACTCCCTTGTGTGAGGTCTGCTTTCTTTTATTATTTGACAAAAGAAATAACTTTTTTCCCTGTTAAATTTTGCAGGAGAAAATGAAGGAAAAGTTGTTATATGCCATAACAGAAGGACAAGGCTCATTCTATCTTTCATAAGGTTCCCTGGCTTGGTCAATCAGGTACATAGCTTGTGAATAATATAGTTCAGAGTAGGTGGTGGCAATGTACATTCGTGACTTAGAAGATCGTGGCAGCGGGTGGTTTGTGGAGTTGAAGGAGAGCTGATTACTGCTGCTGCACTGACTAAACATGGTGGTTGTGCAAACATCAATGGTTTATTAGCATAATAATAAGTAGATACTCCAGTTATTAAAGGTAAATTACAGTGAAAAGTTCTTTGGGGATGTTTTAAGCTTGGTTTAGTTAGTTTTTGGTACATATAAACTATGTACAGAAACAGTTGCAGACATATTATTTAAGGTCAGTTTGATGGAAATATGAAAGTGAAATAAGGTCAATTTGCTTGTCATGTTTCGTTTTCTTTTGTTTCGTTTCATTTCGTTTTTCTTCTTGAGCTTACAAACTACTTAACTCAATATTGGTTGGAAATGCACATTTCGAGCTCGCTCAAGTGGATATTCCCGCTGATCTTGACTTCACAAATTGTCAGCTTCTGACTTTCCATACGGAGTCTAGCACTTTTCTCGTCTGCTTTGTCCTTATGTTGTCGTTCTTTCTTCCCCTTGATCGAAAAATCTTTTAGCATTCAAAGGGAAGGTTATGACATAAAAAAAATCACATTTGGAAAGAGTTCGACTTTTTCCCTTGCAATGGGTTTCTAGATCTCCTCAAGTGATCTGGATCCTGAAATTGCAAGATATTTATTGCAATTGGTAGGACTACAAGAAAATATACTTTGGTCCAAGGCTAAGACCAGAATCATTAAAATTTGAAGGGGAGCTTTGGCGTAATTGGAAAAGTTGTTGTCATGTGATCAGGAGTTGATGTGTTCAAGCCGTGAAAACAGCTCCTTGCAGAAATGCAAGGTAAGACTGCGTATAATAGACTCTTGTGGTCCGGTCTTTTCCCAGATCCTGCACATAACGAAAGCTTAATACATCGGGCTGGCCTTTTCTTTTTATGAATGAAACTGTTTTTTTCAGTCTTTTTGTTACAGTATACTGTTGAGATACAAGATCCTTACTCTACCACATATGTTACCTACTTCTCCACTAGCCCTTAAATGGAACAGTAACAAGATTGATTTTAGAGAAGCAAATCATCAAAAATATTTAATATAAGCTTGTCTCTTATTTTCTCTGTCCATTTTATGTTACATTCTTTTTTGGCATGTCTAAAAAAATGATTTATATCTTTTTTAAAAAATATTTATTTTATGATTTTTATTTTATCTTAATGGCATAACTTGTTGATACATTCTTCACTACTCATTTAAAATGGGATGAAGATAGTACTTTATATCACATCTACCTAATTATGATTTTCTTAACGGGTAAAATTAGAAATCTAAATTACCTATAAGAAAATAAAAAATAGTTCCAAAAGAATGGTTGATTTATTCTTTCATCATGTCAGCTACGCTCTCATGTAATCTATTTTGATAATCCAAAAAGTATCTTTATCTACAGGGGTGGCCAGTGGGACGGAAAAGGACGTGACGGGATTTGGGAGGACGGGGTGGGGGGTTGGGATCGGGACATGGCGGACCGGGCTGGCTGGGATACGGGGGACGGGAAGAGGTCACGTCCCGTCCCACATCCCGCCGGCAGAGGGGACGGGATTTGGGGGGCGGGTCGGGTAGGGGATTTTGGGGGACTTTAATTTTTTTTTCAAGACACTTAATTTAAAAAAATATATATTTAAACATTTAAATAATTGAACAAGATAGTGAAAAAACATCTCAAGGCATTGACTCTTATATTATTTAATAGAAATATGATTTTATTTTTGTAATACAATTTTAAAATTGCAAGTTCAAATGTAATAGTCATAATTTTATCAGTAATTCCATAATATTCACTAATTTCATGAATATTTTTTGAAATAAAAACTCCAGTATGCCTTTCATCAGTATATCTATATGCTAATATACGTTTCTGCATAAATCAATTGTGATCTATCCAATAACGTGTAACAGTTAAATAATCAGTATCATTAGTATTACGGCCTATGTCAAAAGTGATAGTCATTTTGCCATTAAAATGATACAATGTATAACGTAAATATTGTTGATATTCATGCGCAAATTTAAAAACATCTCTTCTAATAGTTGATCTAGGAAAATTGTTAAAAGCAAGATTATATGTTTCTCGAATGTAATGAATAAAATCAGGAGAGGAAGGAAATGAAAAGGGCAAACACTCCACAACAACTAATTTTGCTAATTTTTTTTATCTTTGTGTTTATCATATTTCTGACATATAACTCCCCCGAGATCGGGTTAATTCGATCATGTACTTGATTTGGGACACTATGTAAACCTTGTCCCGACTCAGAAGGTATTTGCACACAAGCTTTGTCAGCCAAGTATTGATTATACCTTACTTTGTGAGAGTTTTCTACATGTCTCATTAAAACCTCATGTCCCACCTTGACCTTTTTCAGTAATATATTTATAAACTTCGCGAAAAATCTCATGCATATGATTTTAATTTTCGTTGTTTTTGTCCTCTTCTCATACTAGGGGGAATAGGAGGGATTCCTTTCAGTTTCAGCCTGATCCTGATGTGGAGGTGCACTAGTAGGTGTGTTATCTAAATTATCTTCTAATTCATTTTCTAAATCAAAGTCTGGTTCAGATGCAGAATATACCTCATGATCTAATGGTATATTAATATTAACATTAAAAATATCACTTTCATCTACATGAGTAAAATCATCGTAATTGGAATTACTAGAAGATGTACCCTTACCCCTGCTACCCCTAATACCTCTACTAGAAAAATGTCCACCTCGTTCCATTACAATTATATAAATAAATAATTAAAGTTAATGAAATTAAGTACAATAATTAAAATTAAGTAACAATAATAATTTAAATAAAAGAAGAAACGAAGGTACCAAACGTCGACATGTAATCGAGGTTGAAAATTGAAACTTTGCTCGATGATCCTCAAGCTAGTTGCCAACTTCACTCCCAATTTTTGAACTTTGATAGAAATTAGCAAATAAAATATAATATTTAGTGTGCAATTTAGACTTGTAGAGAGAAATAATAGAGAGATGGTAGGAAGATTTGTGAGAAAAATGAGATATTTATAGTTGAGAAATATAGTTAATGTGTAAATATACTAACTTAGGGGTTAAAAATAAATATTAAGAGGATAGGGGGTTTATGGGGTGTGGGGGCCAAAATGGTCGTTACTAGCCGTTGCAACGGCTAAAACACGTTGTGCAACGGCTAGTTCTGCGGGGGGGGGGGGGGGGGGATCGGGACGAGCCCTAGTCCCATCCCGAGTTCGAACTCCGCTACCAACATTACATCCCAAAAAATTTTTTGTTGATCGGGGCGGTAATCGGGACGGAATCGGATCGTTCCGGTCCATTGACTGCCTTAATCTAAACATGCTCCAAGTTGATTGCACCATCCTTCCGCATTTCAAAAAGAACAAAAGGAAAGAAAATATCTTTTCTTCTAGAAATTTTTATTTTTTAAAAATAAAAGGGAAAGTAGAAAGGCCACCCTATAAATGTTTGCCACCTTATCATCATTTTCTATTTTAACTGTTTTAGTACGTAAAATTAGAGGTGGGCGTATATCGGTTCGGTTCGGTTTTGTATCTGAAAAATATGAACCGAATAAAAATCAGTTTTTTTTAAAAAAAAACGAATACAACTTTTCTAAAAAAAAAAAGCGATATGTTCGGTTTATATGCCGAACGTATCGGATTATATCGGTTTTTTCTAGTGGGTCGGGAAATTTTTTATTTTTTTAAAAAAATTGAATTTCCAAAACTGAAATTGACATTCACACCTACACTATCATGAAATTTCGACGTTGAAATCTATTGTGTATCGTGAGATTTTTATTAAAGAAAAAGGAAAATTAGAAATCGATTTGGGGGAAAAGACAAATTGATTAGGAAAACATACGTATTTCCAAAAATTGGCTGAGCCAAACCGTGGCCCCGTCTCGAAAAAATACGCAAAAAAAATAAAAAATATATATATTTAATTCGGTTTTTCGGTTCGGTTTGTATCCAAAATAAAAAACCGAACCGAATCACTAAATCTTGATTTGGTTCGGTTTTTCAAAATTTTAAAAAAACCAAGAAAAAACCGAACCGAATTCGGTTCGATTTTTTCGTTCTCCGGGTTTTTTGCCCACCCCTAGTATTGCATGTCGACATCATGAAAGAAAAAGACCTTTTCCTCAAAAAAGCTCAAGAGAATGGTGCTAAAAGCAGCAGGTCAAGTGACAGGATCGTTTTTGTTGGTCAATGATCACCTTATCTTTTTTTTCACTGATCACCTAATCTTACCACAAAAAAAGCAAGGATAGCATCACCGAGCTATCTCCATTGAATCAAACAAATCAAACCCCTCCTGTTATTCAGATTGCCTGCCCTCAATTGAACTGTTAACATGCTAAATAGCTCATATAGAACTCCGCTGTTGTTATCTCAGTGATTCCAGAAAGTGTTTGAACTAGTTAGACTACATAGAACACACCACCCCGTTGCCCGTGATGACTAACAAAATGAGTGCTCCTGTCCCACTAATCTCAGGTTCACTTTTAACAAGTGAATATCAAATATTAATAGGTCTTATTTTATTCATAATTCACTATCAAGTTTAAGCCAATGCAAGATAATTTTTCATGACATCAGAAGCCACAACTATAATTCAATATGAGTGAATTTAGATAGTGTTTCATACTGGTCAAGCAGAGAACGTAAAGAAATTGATTACATACATTTGATGGTGTCGAAAAAGAATTATTTACTGCAACAAGAATTGTCTCGATATTGGAAACAAGATTCGAGGGGCGATGTTAACAGTTGAATATTTCTTACTAAGTTAACGAATTTTCCAATTTGAACGAATGTTTGCAGAAAGGAGTGAGGACACTTACTGACATAATGTGCTCAGATAGTCGCTTGTCCAGCACTTCATCAGGTTTATCAAGTAATATGAAAACAAATCAAATCGTGAAAGCAAAACACCACTCATCTTCAAGTTCTCGTTCACAGTTTTTGCACGGCTGCAAAAAGAATTTACACGTTACCACCACAGATTAATAGCTTTTAAAAGACCAATATGATAATGCAAGTACTCCCATGATCCAAGTTTACATAATTATATGAGATAGATTCTTCTCCTTTCTTCTATCTCGACTTTTGTTTCTATCTTCTTTCTTCTCTTTCTTCTGTGTGTTACACTTCTAACCACAGTCCATCCCACAGCTCCTTTTTTCCCTTCATTTTCTTCTTCTTCTTCTTCTTCTTCTAGTCTTCTTAGTTACCTCACCCCCACCTCAAGTTCTATACTATCAGTCTAATTCAACTTATACTCACTACTTTCTCTCCCACCTAATAGAACCTTCCAACCTTCTTCTTTCTCTTCTTTTTCTTATTCCCCCTCCTATTACCATGCCATCTGACAGCCACCTTCCTCTTTTTTCCTCCTTTTCTCCTTACCTAGTTTCCATTATTCTTAACTACCCCATCTTATTTTTTCTCTTCATCTCCTCCATCCATTCCATTAGCCTAGTCTTGACCCTGCTCAATTCTTTTGCTTTGTTTTCTATTCTCAGTTGTTGTTCATCAAGGTTCCAATCATGCATGCTACTCTTTTTTGCTTTGTATTCTATCTCCCGTGTTGTGCATCAAGCTACCAATTATGTCACTTCTGTTTTTGCTTTTGTTTTCTTTTCTCCGGTGTTGTACATTAAACTGCTAATTACACCCTTACCGATAGCATATCTTGATCACATGGGACTTGAAAAGGAAATAGATGTAATAGGTTGAATAGGACAAAAAATAAGCATTAAACTAGCAACTAACCAAATATGCAAAACTATGAAGAGCTTGGTGCTCACTTCAGCAATGAGTTTTGTGATCTTTAAGACATCAGTTTTTGAGTGCACATAGCAGGGGAAACTTTTCTGAAGTTGTGTAACGGAAAGCTAATCACTGGTGTCTGCAGATTCCTTTTATGGCTCTAGAAAAGATATGGAGATCAAAAGTCCCCTAAAACATATTCTTTTGTTAGGTGCTAGACGATAATGCATGCATTACTCAGATATATTTGCAGAAAAGAGTAAATGCTTTGTGTAGTGAGAAGGTGGAGGACAGTAGTCATCTGTTTATGCATTGTTCTGTAGCAAGACAACTTACGAACTTCTTTTCTTTAACGTTTTTGGGATAAAATAGGTGATGCCACTTTCTGTTAAGGAGCTCTCTAGCAGCTGAATAGGCTGCAAATGATAAAGAACTGAGGAAGATGTGGAGAACAACATCAGCATGTGTCTATGGAAAGAAAGGAACCAGAGAAGCAAAATTACTGCTGTATATATGATAAAATGTAAGTGTTTATGTTTGGTAGCTCTCTAGTGTGACCTAAGAAATGCATATAAGGAGGATAGCTTGACTTCTTGTATGTGGGGATACCCCCTCTTTTGTAATGTCCAGCATTATCTAGTGCTTGGCTGCTTTGTCAATAATTCTCTGGTTACATAACCAAAAAGGTGATTTAAAGGCATCAGTTATCATTCAATCAATCATCCATAACATTCGAATGATTAGTATGAGTAAGTTTTTCATAATACTTGTAGTGGCCACCAACAGGGTTTGCTGCTGTTAAAAGTTAAAACAGATGTTCGCGCTGACAACCTTGCAACAAGTCCTGCCTTTGCAACAGAGACGCACTGTTGTTCCATAGCCTCCAATAGGGCCTAAAGTCAACAACAACATACCCAGTGAGATCACATACCGTGGGGTCAAAATAACTCCAATAGGGCCTAAAGTCATGACAAAATAATTATGTCCTGATCGTAAGTGTGAAGTACCAGTTGACAGTAATAACTCGTTTAACTAAAAAGACCTGATGTTCAGCAGACATTTTGTCAAACTAGTCAATGCAACATAATCCACGATCTGCAAGAACCATGGCACCTAACCATGCCCAAAAGCAACAAAAGCAGTATAATTAAGCAGCATTTTGGGACTCAGATGATTACTATAAGCAAAAACTAAAGCTGTAATTTCTCTTAAACTTAAAAAAGGAAAAAAGAGAAAAATAGATGGGAATCTTTATGTCTTTTACAATGAGAAACACCAAATATTCATTTCAGTTTCCCTATTCTCTTTTAAAAGACATTGCTTTAAATATAACCTTCTGCAAAAAGATACAATTTTTTTTTGAATTGGTGGATTTCCCAATCGTAGTATTCCCGCACTAAAAGAAAAAGACCATTACCTGCTTCAAATGCATAGTCACCGGTAAAGATGTTTTAAAATTTAAAACTGGAAAAGGTCAAGTGGGACGAGTGGTTTAATGAGACACGTATCAAGGTCTCATCCTGTTTGGTATGCCCAATACGAGGCTTCAAAACCGGGTGCGAAAACGTCCGCTCCATCGGGACAAGGTTCACATACTGTCCCGGAACAAGTACAAGGTCAAATTAACCCTATGACGGTAGGAATTGTAGGCCCTAAATATGATAAACATAGAGATAGAGAAGTAATATTAAAATTAGTTGTTGTGGAGGGGTTGCTTTTTCATTTCCTTCATCTCCCGGTTTTATTCATTACATTAGAGATATGTATAATCCTGCTTTTAACAGTTTTCCTAAATCAACTGTTAAGAGAGATGCATTTAAATTCGCACATGAATATCAATATTATTTACGTTATTTATTATATCATTTTAATGGCAAAGTGGCTATCACTTCTGATATAGGCAGTAGTACTAACGGCCATGATTATTTAACGACAACTTGTCATTTGATAGATTATAAATGGTCTATGCAAAAACGTATCTTAGCGTATAGATATATAGATGATAGGCACACTGGTACTTTTATTGCAGAAAATATTTATCAAGTGTGCGATTATTACGGAATAACTGATAAAATTATGATTATTACATTAGATAACGCTTCTTCTAACAATTACGCTATTAAAATTTTAAAAAATAGTTTAACTCCATCTTTTCCAGATCATTTCATATAAAATGTGCGTGTCATATATATAACTTAATTGTAAATGATGGTTTATCACTTTTTGAAGACATTCTTAGTAAAATACAATTTGCTATAAACTTTATTTTTAAAAATAATAGAATACAACAAAGAAAAGAATATAAAAAAACTTGTCACGATTGCCAACTACCTTATAGAAAAATTTCAGAAGAAGTACCCACTAGGTGGAATTCTTTATACGAGCAACTACTTGTTGCTTATGACTATAGAAAATCTATAACTTTATTTTTTAACTCTCATAATCAAAATCCAGCTGATATGGTTGTAGATAGAGATTGGGGAAAAATTTCTGAACTTATTGTATTTTTAGAGAATTTTTTTCAAACAACAAAAGAATTTTCCGGTATATATTATCATACTATTTCAACTGTGTTGTTTTATATAGCTCTAATATTTTTATTACTTAGTGAATATATGAAAAAACAGCTTATAAGGTAGCTATTAAAAAATGTTTATCAAAATCAAAAAATATTTTATTCCTATTCCCACTATTTATATTATTGGTGTTGTATTAAATTCGACTATTAAAATAGACGGTACTAAATCACTTATTGAAACTATTTACGATTGTATAGAAGTACTACCACCTCCAAGTCCCAAAAATTCAAATCATCCACCACCTATTGAACAAACTAAAGAAGAAGTGTTGTCTAGCGTAGAAGACGAATGCAAAAAAGTATATAGGTTTTACCAACAAGAAAGTGCTAGTAACCTACCGACTTTCATACCATCTTCTTCTTCTTCAACATAATCTCACAAAAGACATGTTGTTTCTGCGGCTAGTATTGAAAGCCTCAGAAATAGAATGTGTGATCGTACCGCTACTAACCAAATTAGCGAGTTTGATATTTTTGTTTTGCAGGGTTCTGTACCGTATCAAGCAGTTCTCAATGAAGAAGGATGTGAAGACTTGCTGAAATACTGGAGGGGGAATGAGAAGACCTTTCCGACACTTTCAATGATGACCCGAGATATTTTGAACATTCAAGCGTCATCAACGGCGTCTGAAAGCGCTTTTTCTGCCGGCAGATATCAAATAGGAGAGCACATACACTCATTAGCCGGAGACAACTTGAAGATTGTAGTATTATTCAGAGATTGGATATGAGCGGAGCGGAGAAGGTGCGGTCAACCGGAGATCAACGAAGAAGAAGACGAAAACTACAATGAAATATTATCCGAAGGTGGTGGAAGCGACGTGGAGCAATTTGACCAACAAATATCAATTCCAACCGAAGAACCACATGAAATTATCAAGAAACTATAACAAGTTTTTTTCAAAATGTAATTTTTTTAATTGCAATTTTACTATGTAATTTGCAACTTTTGAACAACACCACAAAGTTGCAATTTTGACAATTGTATTTGTATTACAAAAAAAATCATATGTCTATTAAATAATATAAGAAGCACAAAAACAGCCTTAGAATGTTTTTATTACACTATCTTGTCTTGTTTAATTAATGAGTTTTTTATATATATGTTAGTTTTTAAATTAAGTGCAAAAAAAAAAAACCGCCCGGGATCTTGATCCTGATCCTGATCCCGACCCGACCCGATTCCGACGAGATCGGGATCGGGGCGGGACTTCGGCAAATCCCGCCTATCCCGATTCCGCCTAACTCGACCCGACCCGATCCCGCCCCTTCCCCCGTCCCGCCCCAACCCGATCCCGCCAAACCCGGCCCGACGGTCCCGAGCCCGGCCTACTGGCCACCCTTACGGTCAACTCATCTAATTTCCGAGTTAACTCAGACAGACATTTCCCAACTGTTTGAAATAAAACATCAATTTGTACGACATATTACAGCTTTCTCTTGAACACTTTCCGCTCTAATTTTGCAATTATCCTTTTAGGGGCGGATCTACCCTATCAGCTACTTTGTACTAATAAATCCACAAAATATTTATATAAATATTTGACTGTGAACCCTGTTATTACTACTATATACTTAATTTAAGGTCATTATAGGAACTCATATCCGCGTCTTAATACAAGTATCAACTTCGCCTATATTCACAGTCACATATACATACTCCAATCATCAAAGTTCACCATACAAAAACATTAAATGCAGAAACAGTTCAGTTGAGTCAAAAACACTGAGCAAGGAGCAAAATACTCGGATTTTGAAGTACAACGATTGTTGGAAATTTGTCTTTGGTGGGAGTTGCGTCCACCCATCTTTAATGACTTAAACACTAGGGTTCCGCATGTTGGAGACTTTGATTCTTCACACGTCCATAATCTACTAAGTGAGTAGATGACCGTAGGGTCAAGGATTGTCAAATTTAGTTGAGAAATGAAAGAGATATTGGTCCACGAAGTGAGGTGTTTGAAGCATGAAAATGTGGTATAGACCAATTCTCCATCATCGGTAGGGGAAGGAAGATTTATTTAGTTTATAAGTCTCAAAATTGGCTAAGGGTTTGGGACCCCAAGGGGTAACCCATGTGTTTGAAGGAGGGAGGACCTAGATGTGCTTTGGTTCGAGGCTAAGCCCACACGGCGCGCCCGGGTCCGATCAGGTCCGATCATGGGCCTTGGGCCTCGGGCTTCTTCTGTTATTATTTTTTGGACCCAAATTGCTTCATATTTACAGTTTGGTCCCTGAAGTTTCAGGTAAGATAAAATTGGAGTTGTTGGTTTTGAAACGTTAACCTCCAAGAATCTGCACATCAATTCAGTCATTACTTGGCTGAATAACTCTCACTAAAAGCTACAATACGTTGCACATTAATTCAGTCATTTATTTGACTGAATTACTCCTCACTAATTATCATTACATGGCCATTAACAGCAATTAGTTGGGCAGTTGACAAGTCCCCTCCATGCACTAGATATTGAAGCATTTGGCTCAATTGTTGAGACTACACACAAACGAAAAAATAGAATTCTTCCTACTATATTCCAGCATCATTTCATTACACTAAGTTCTTCAAAGTAACACTTGAGTTTCCTTTGCTCATTTGTTGAGTTGCTATTTTATTTTGGGAGACTATTGTCCAGAATGTAGAAAGGATATATATGGGGCAATCTTGTCTTAAAGACAGAGTGTCATCACTCGACCCAGCAAATCAAAGTGCTTGTAATCTCACGTTTCTTGTTTTCAGTTTATTGAAATTTCAGGTGTTGTAATTTCATTTTGTTGTAATACTTAGCAGTTACTTATTTCCCGTTTCCTGCGCATGTGGGCATAGCCTCGAACCAAAGCACATCTAGGTCCTCCCTCCTTCAAACACATGGGTTACCCCTTGGGGTCCCAAACCCTTAGCCAATTTTGAGACTTATAAACTAAACAAATCTTTCTTCCTCTACCGGTGAGGGAGAATTGGTCTATACCACATTTTCATTCTTCAAACACCTCACTTTGTGGACCAATATCTATTTCATTTCTCAATGAAATTTGACGATTCTTGGCCCTACGGTCATCTACTCACTTAGTAGATTATGCATGTGTGAAGAATCAAAGTCTCCAACATGCGAAACCCTAGTGTTTAAGTCATTAAATATGGGTGGACGCAGCTCCCACCAAAGACAAATTTCCAACAATCCCCTCTTAAAAGAGATTTTGGCGCACTCACATGGTGCCTATTTCCAGCAATATTTCAGCGGACCGATGTTGCATAAGGAGAGGTAGCTTCAGCTTTGAATCTTCCATAGTTAAATACCATCGAACTTACTTACTGCGCGGTGAACGTGATGTCTTGAGCCGTCAGTGCTTAGTGTAAGCCAAGTCAATAGTACCAACACAAAAAATTCTTTTACTCTTTTCTTCGTGATGTTTTGTCCGTTGTGGCCGTGGATACTTCTTGGATTCTTAAGTGCGTTCATTTGAGGCGGCATGTCCTCACACTTAAATAGGTGGTCTCCTACAAGGTATCCTGCTATACTCCACTTCACAAGTGTTAGGAACCATTAAAAGTTTCCCCAAACCTAACCTCAACCGTTGAGGATCATTAAAGGTTTTCACACTGCAGATAGCACTTAACGTCTAACGCGGGAAAGGCTTTGGGTTTATGTTCCTTACAGAAATCATAACCCGAAGTGTTCTTGTTTCCACCGAAGTGCTCAACTGAACCTTTACAACTTAGTTTTCCCATTGAACCAAATTCCTGGGATCTCCAGTCAGTAAGGTTGGGTTACCACCATATTGGTCCTTAAAACTTGGGTTTTAAGCCCATTCCCCTAGACAAGCAAAATATCTGATCTCTGGGTATGCCCTTTGTTAGTGGGTCTGATATGTTATCTTTTGATTTTATGTAATCAATGGATATTATACTCTTGGTGATCAGTTGTCTAACGGTCTTATGTCTCCGTCAAATATGACGAGATTTGCCGTTGTAAATAGAACTCCGTGCCATTCCTAAAGCCGACTGGCTGTCGTAGTGAATCATCACTGAAGGTACGGGTTTGTCCCAATAAGGAACATCCTCTAAGAAGTCGTGAAGTCACTCAACTTCTTCTCGTGCTTTGTCTAAAATGATAAACTCTGATTCCATCATGGATCGGGCGATGCAAGTTTGCTTAGAGGATTTTCAAGACACAACCCCACCACCAATTGTAAATATACCCACTGGTGGACTTGGTGTTCTCTATATCAAATATCCAGTTTGTATCACTGTACCCCTCTAGTACAACTGGATATCTCGAATAATGTAACATGTAAGTTAGCATGTACTTCAGGTAATGTAGCACCCGATTCAACGCTTTCTAATTATCATTACTTGGATTACGGATAAACCTAGCCAACTTGTTGACTGCATAAGAAATATCAGGTCGGGTCCAGTTTGTTACGTACATCAAACTCCCAATCACCTGTGCATATTGCTCCTGTGCACTATGATTTTTATCAAGTTTTTTATTTCTATCCAGTGGTGACTTCATAGGCGAACTGTCAAACACCTCAAACTTTCTCAAAACATCCTCGATGTAGTGAGACTGAGATAAGACCAGTCCGTCAGACATCTTAGAGATTTTTATTCCTAAGATGACATATGTGATACTCATATCCTTCATATCGAAGCTTTGTTTCAACATGTTCTTAGTTTCTAAGATTACCCTAATACTATTTCCTGTGATCAACATGTCATCTACGTACATTCATATCATGACGAATGAGTCAGAGTTACCTTTCGTGTAGACACATTTGTCACACTCGTTAATGGAGAAACCATTTGATAGTAGAGTACTATCAAACTTTTTGTGCCATTACTTCGGGGCTTGTTTCAGCCCGTACAGAGATTTAACAAGTCAATAGACTTTCTTCTCTTGCCCTGGAACCACATACCCCTCGGGTTGTTCCATATAGATTTCTTCTTCCAAATCACCATTTAGAAAGACTGTCTTAACATCCATTTGATGTATCTCAAGGTCATGCAATGCTACAATCGCAATGAATACTCGTATGGACGTCATTCTAGACACAGAGGAGTACGTGTCAAAATAGTCAAGGCCTTCTTTCTATCGATAGCCCTTAATTACCAACCTGACCTTGTACTTATCTATAGACCCATCTGCTTTATACTTTCGTTTGAGTATCCATTTACAACCCAACGATTTATTTCCCGAAGAAATATCAACCAACTCCCAAGTATGGTTATGCAGGATGGAGTCTATTTCACTCTTAATAGCTTCTTTTCAGAGCGGTGCCTCTGCAGTTGACAATGCTTCAGCAATTGTCCTTGGTTCGTCATCAACTATATAAGCTACAAAGTCAGGACCGAAGGTTTTATCCTTTCTGGCCCTATTACTTCGCCTTGGTTCCATCTCTGGAGTCTCCAAGTTATGAGAATCAGAAACAGTAGATTCCGGATATTCAGCCACTTCGGAGTCCACTAAATCTGAACCATCTAGATCCGGGTAGTCAACGACTCCCGGTTCCTGAGAGCTTTGTTCATAACTTTATTTGCGAGAGATTATGTCTTTTTCCTTTCTAGGAAAAGTATCCTCAAAGAATTAAGCATTCCTTGATTCCATGATTGTACCCCCGTGGATATCTGGAATATCTGGCTTATGCACTAAGAAGCGATACACACTACTGTTATTTGCATATTCGATGAAGATGCAATCTACAGTCTTAGGCACAATCTTGACCTGCTTTGGCTTGGATACTTCGACCTTTGTCAAACAATCTCACACCTTTAAATATTTATAGGTGGGTTTCTTTACTTTTCATGATTCATATGGAGTTTTGTCCTTACCCTTATGTGGAACTCTGTTAATAATCGTATTAGCGGTAAGGACGACTTCTCCTCACATATTTTGGGGAAGACCGGAATTGATGAGCAAGACATTCATCATTTTCTTCAATGTGTAGTTCTTACGTTCCTCTACACCGTTCGACTGAGGTGAGTATGGAGCCATCGTTTGATGAACAATGCCTGATTGGGCACAATATTCCTCAAATAGCGCTATGTATTCTCCCCCTCTATTGCTACTAATTGATTTAATCCGCATGCTTAGTTGATTCTCAACTTCTGTTTTGTAACGTCGAAACGCTTCAAAGGCTTCATCTTTACTTTTCAACAAGTAAATGTAACAATACATTGTGCTATCATCAATGAATGTCACAAAGTATTTGTTCCCCTCTCTATTTTGTGCAAACTTCAAATCACATATATCTGTGTGAATAAGTTCTAGAGGAGCGATATTCCTTTCGACGGATCAAAAAGTAAGTTTTGTGAGTTTTGCCTCTACGCACACCTCACACTTATGTTGAGGGTTTACGTCGATAGACGGCAACAACTCCAACTTTACCAACCTTTGGATGGACTTGTAGTTAATATGTCCTAATATATGATGCCATAAATAAGAAGACTCAAGCAAATAAGAAGAAGCTTCAACTTTATTACTTGGACGCATTACAGACATAGCGTTAACTTTGAAGAGGCCTTCACAGACGAAGCCTCTCCCCACAAAAGTGTTATTCTTAGTGATTACAAATTTATTGGACTCAAATACTAGCCTAAAACCAGCATTAACCAATAAAGGTCCTAAAATCAAATTCCTCATAATCTCAGGGACATGCATCACTTCCTTCAGATTGAGCTCCTTTGCAGAAGTCATCTTCAGGACCACCTTTTCTACCCCCAGCACGTCAGAGGAAACGTTGTTACCCATGAACAGCTTCTCATCGGTGATCGGCGTATACGTGGAGAAGTCATCTCTATTGGAACAGATGTGTCTGGTAACACCTGTGTCCATCCACCACTGCATAGGATTCTCAACCAAGTTTGTTTCAAGCACCACCGCTGAGAACTCCTCAATCATGTCGTCCAGAAGCGTGTCTTTGATGACGTTAGCATGCGCCTTGCCTTTAGCCTTGGCTTTCTTTTGTTGCTCAGTCTTGAGCTTGCGGCATTCCTTGATCATATGTCCAGGTTTCCCACAGTGGTGACAATTTTCTTTGAACTTCTTCACTGCTTGGGTCTTGCCGTCTTTCTGGAACTTGCGCTTCTTGCATGGGTTCCCTTTGGCCTCAGCCAGATTTTCCTTTGCCTCAGAAGATTGTTTACCCTTAGGCAAGGCCTTCTTATTATCTTCCTGAATTTGGAGTTTGATAATAAGTTCTTCAAAAGTCATCTCATTTGTCTTGAGTTTTAAGTAACTCATAAACTCATTCCAGGAAGGAGGTAATTTTTCAATCAGGGATGCAATCAAAAACTGCTCATTTGGTTTCATACCTTCCAAATCCAGGTGATGTAGAATCATTTGGAATTCCTGGACTTGGGACATCACTGTTTTACTATCCACCATTTGAAATTTCAGAAATTTTCCAACGATGAATTTCTTAGTACCTGCATCTTGTGCGTTGTACTTCTTTTGTAGTTTTTTCCACATCTCTTTGGCAGTGCCTACGGTGCAATACACCGTGTATAGAGGGTCTGACAAGCAGTTCAAAATATAGTTCTTACACATGAAATCACTATGATTCCATGCATCAAGAATCATCTTCATGCCATTAATGACATGGATACCATGGCCCCCTTCAGCCGTTTCAGTAGGCGAAGGGTTCATTTCATCTCCAGATTGTGGAGGAACTTCTGTTAGGAACCGAGTCATCCCCATAACAGTCAAGTAGAACAGCATCTTCTGCTGCCATCTCTTAAAGTTGGAGCCCGTGAATTTTTTTGGGCGTTCATGGTGGAATGCAGAGGGTGGAGGAACTATCACGTTCCCTTGAGGAGCAGTAAAGGCATTGGACGTGCCTTGGGCAACAGTGGAGAAGGCAGAGGAGTTGCCTTGAACAGTAGCAGCAGGAGGAGGGAAGGCAGAAGGGTTATCTTGAGTGGAAGCAGCAGCAGCAGAATCATAAGTGTTTCCAGTCATGTTTCTAAGCAGTTACAGCAAGCTAATCTTCTCTTAAAATGGTTGATTACAATGGTTGCAGGAAACGGAAAATGAGTAACTGCTAACTATTACAACAAAATTAAAATACAACAACTGAAATTTCAATAAACTGAAAATAAGAAACTGAGATTACAAGCACTTTGATTTGCTGGGTCGAGTGATGGCACTCTGTATTTAAGACAAGATTGCCCAGTATATATCATTTCTACGTTCTGGACAATAGTCTCCCAAGATAAAACAACAACTCAACAAATGAGCAAAGAAAACTCAAGTGTTACTTTGAAGAACTTAGTGTAATGAAATGATGTTGAAATGTAGTAGGAAGAATTTTGTTTTTTCGTTTGTGTGTAGTCGCAACAATTGAGCCAAAGGCTTCAATATATAGTGCATTGAGGGGACTTGTCAACTGCCCAACTAATTGATGCTAATGGTCATGTAATGGCAATTAGTGAGGAGTAATTCAACCAAGTAAATGACTGAATTATGTGCAACGGATTAGAGCTTAGAGCTTTAGTGAGAGTTATTCAGCCAAGTAATGACTGAATTGATGTGCAGATTAATGGAGGTTAACGTTCCAAAACCAACAGCAAAAGCACAAGTTCTCTGTCTAATTTTATCTTACCTGAAACTTCAGGGACCAAACTGTAAATATGAAACAATTTGAGTCCAAAAAAATAATATCAGAAAAAGCTCAAAGCCCACGACCGAGCCCGGACCGGCGGGCGGCGGCGGCGTGCGTGTGGGCTTAGCCTCGAACCAAAGCACTTCTAGGTCCTCCCTCCTTCAAACACACGGGTTACCCCTTGGGGTCCCAAACCCTTAGCCAATTTTGAGACTTATAAACTAAACAAATCTACCTTCCCCCACCGATGAGGGAGAATTGGTCTATACCACATTTTCATGCTTCAAACACCTCACTTCGTGGACCAATATCTCTTTCATTTCTCAACGAAATTTGACGATCCTTGGCCCTACGGTCATCTACTCACTTAGTAGATTATGTACGTGTGAAGAATCAAAGTCTCCAACATGCGGAACCCTAGTGTTTAAGTCATTAAAGATGGGTGGACGCAACTCCTGCCAAAGGAAAATTTCCAACACGATCAACTCATCTAATTTGTTTGAAATAAAACATCAATTTGTACTGCCCACCACATATTTTTATTAAACTAAAAGTATTTGAAATTTTGCAGTCAAATAACAAAGTTATCATAGCGTGTCTTCAAGAGCTAACCTGAGAAACGAATTGCTCACCGGAAGGAGTAGAGAAGAAGCGAACAAGCTCAAAAGATAGGCGGAATTAGGGGTCACCGACATGGAAATCGATAGATATTGTTTTCGTCAATCGCTCTTGTATCTTCCCGTTGTCCATCACCATCTCTCCGCTCATGACGATTGCGATTGCGATTGCGAGAGGGAAAAAGCTTCACGTTGTTTTGGCGGGAAGAACACTATATACATGGGGCCAATATAGAAATTCTCAATGTTAGAGCATGGGCACGTTTGGTTGCCAAGTATTAGGAAAAATATTATTTGTAATAGATCAATATTATAGTTTTTATATATATATGAATTACATTGTTATACTCTGATATTTATATTCTGTTTGAAAGCTTACAAAATTCGGTATTTGTTAATATCAGTCTTTCTGTACCACGGGGATAGAGATAAAGTCTGCGTACATCCTACCTTTTCAGACTCAATTTCATGGAATTACACTGAATATGTTATTACTGTAATATTATGTTATATATGAATTATTGTATTATTTTATCTCATTGAATGTGAATTAATGATATGTAGTGATTAGTTAAACATGGATAACACATCCAAATAGTAAAAGTATTCTTCTTCCTAAGCCTTTACTTTATACCTTTGAGCATTTCCACGGTTATAATCAGCAACAAAATCATATCCAATTTAAAATAAAACACATGTTTGTATTCTATTTCAATACTATAACTCAAATAGGAAAAAGACATGGCGTAACCACCACCAAAAGAAAAGCTCAAAAGGCTCTATTTTAAGATAATGTTATGAGATATTCCTCATGCCCAAACTATGGCTATCCAGTAATTCCAGAAAAAGTTTCGACTATGCGAAATTCTTTATATGAACAATTACTAGTTGCTCATGAGTATAAAAGATCTATAACTTTATTATTTAATGCTCATAATCAAAATTCAACGGATATGCTGGTAGATGATGATTGGGGGGAAAATTCGGAACTTATTGCATTTTTAGAGAAAAAATTTCTAGCTACTAAAGAATTTTCTGGAATTTATTTTCCGACTATTTCAACTATGTTATTTTATATAGCTCTAATATTTTTGTTACTTAATGAATATATGAAAAAACGAGTTTACGCTCCAGCTATTAAAAAAATGTTTTTTTTCCTATTCCCACTATATATTTTATTAGTGTTGTATTAAATCCGACTATTAAAGTAGACGGTTGTAAACCACTTGTTGAAATGATTTATGAAAGCTTAGAAATACTTCCAACAAACTCAACTGAAGAAGAACCAACTAAAGAAGAAGTTATGTCTAGCATACACAATGAATGCAAAAAAATATGTATGTATTACCAACAAGAAAGTGCAAGTAATCAACCGATTTCGGTACCATTTTCTTCTACTTCACTGCAACCTAATAAAGACATCCGTTTTCTGTTGCTAGTGTTCAAGGACTTAGAAATAGAATGTTTTGGTGTTTATGTTTTGTAGGGTGTTGTACTGTACGAATCAACTGTCAATGAAGATGGACGTGAAGACTTGCTGAGATACTAGAGGGAGAATGCAAAGACATTCCCGACACTATCAAAGATGGTCCGAGATGTGTTGAACATTCAAGCATCATCAACATCGTCTGAAAATGCTTTTTCTGCTTGAAGATTTCAAATAGGAGAGCACAAACACTCATTGGCGGGAGACATCTTGGAGATTGCAGTTTTATTCAGAAATTGGATTAGAGCGGAGCGTAGAAGGTGCAGTCAACCAGAGATCAACAAAGAAGACGACTACAACTACAACGAAATATTGTCCGAGGGAACAGGAAGCGACGTCGAATAATTTGACCAACAACTTCTAATTCCAACCGAAGATCCTCAAGACTGAGGAAATTAAAAAAAACATGGTTAACTATGTAATTTTTTTAATGTTAATTTTATAATGTGATTTGCAACTTTTGAACAACGAAACAAAGTTGCAATTTTGAAATTGTATTACAAAAAAATTATGTTTATATTAAATAATATAAGAGGTACAAAAATACCATTTGGATGTTTTTATTACACTATCTTGTTCAATTATTTAAGTGTTTAAATATATATATATTTTTTTAAATTAAGTGTAAAAAAAAACCAAATCCCGAAAACCGACCCACCCCGTCCCGCCGGAACCCATCCCAGCCCACCTCGACCCGCCCCGCTTGCCACCCCTAACCCAAACTAAAGACAAGCGGTAGCCAATATTCTTATCGTTGGAGAGATAAAAATGGGAGAAATAGAATCGAATACTTCTCTCTTCCGTCCCAATATTTATCGTTGTTTTCCGTCTTCCTCTACCAACCATTGCCGTTTTTTCTTCTTCCTCCCCGAACCACAACCACGACACCACCATGATCATCGAAAGAGACACTAGATCTGATGGCTCTCTCCTCTCTTGAAGCTAGCGGTTGTCGGACGTTAGGATCTTCGAACTCCTTCAACGAATTTGTGAGTTCTGCTACTTTGTCGGAGCTTGAAGCTTGCGGTCGTCTCCGGTCAGATATGTGATTTTTGCTGCTTTATCGTAGCTTGAAGCTCGCGATCATCGGAGGACAAGATCTTACTCCTCCTGCCAGATCTATATCGTCGGAGTTCATATAAACGCCATAAAATTATCAAATCTATGGTCGTTTGGTACAGATCTGGCCGGATAAACTTTTTCGGAGGTCTCTAATTTTTCTCTGATAATCCTCACTTGTGTGTAAATAGTGTATAATATGTGTATCATTAATGTGTATACATTATACATTTACTATATGTCAATTATACACAAATTATACAAGAATGATATGTTTTCTATACACATGTGTGAGGATATGATATAGTTGTTACATATATGATACATTTTTCTATACATTTGATTTATTTATATATGTATACAGTAGTGATACATGTGTTTACAAAAATAATGCTACATTTTTCTGTACAGATGCTGAAATTAGTCTAAAAATGTCTACGAAATGAAATAATTTTACAAAGGCTAAAAATGTCTATTAAGCATTATTGAGCCATTCGATGTCAATAGTTTCACCCGGATGGCCATTTATGTTCTTGTCCCAATCAAATATTCACCGAAAAAATACACGTATACTAAACAATACAAAAATTATGACTTTATATGTCAATCCTTATATTATAATATTTGTAATAAGTTATCCGCAAACCAAACGACTTCAATAGTTTTCCATGCTTGCTTTGATCCTCCGGTAAGGTGTCCTTTCGATACAAAACAAGAAAGAGATAATCCTCACATAGAATTTAATATTAGAAGTAGTTGTTTTTTTTGCATAAAGTAAATATTAATAATAACATATATTTTGGTGATCAGACATTTACATAGAATGAAGCATCTCGCATTAAGCCATTTGTTGGATGATCAAAAGTACATCAATATTGTAACATGAAGGAGTGTTCGGATTATTGACAGTACTCCTTCCGTCACAAAATACTTTTCGCACTTTTCATTTACGGTCCTCTTAAGAAAACATTTATATAAATAATATTTTAATTAATTTACTCTTTTATCGTATTTCATCATATCATACATCATCATCTCCATCAATAATAAAATCTTTTAAATATTACTAATTAATGTAATGCTAAAATAAAAAAAACTATTTAATTTTATATTGATTAAATAAAACGACAATCCAAACACATCATAATAAACACAACATTCACACACTCCATATTTTTCTGGAAGTATCTCTCGTTATTCATTTCTCTGCAGCTCAAAGATCAATCAATATTCAGAGGTACATACTAGTATTATCTATCTATCACTCTCTGCATGTGTTCAATTTGAATTAAAATAGCCCTGATTCATCTACTTACATCATTTTTTTTTTCATTTTTTTCATTTTTTTTCTTGATGTATGTATGTTATGTGTATAATTATGTGTTGTGTATTTGTTAGGGTTTCTTCATGTCGGCAAATGTTGTCAGTGTTGATCATCAATCAGGAAATGAAACCCTAATGGAAAATCGAAATAATAAGGGTGTAGTTAGTGAATCTATTGTTGATGGGATTAGGGTTTTAGAAGAAGGTAATGAGGCTAGTGAGGGTTTAAGAGTGCAAATGGAAGGTTTAGATGTGGAAATTGATTTAGGTTCAGGCGATCTCGAAAATCAAACGGGGTTTTTAGGATATGATGGGCTTGACGGTGAACTCATGGTTGATCTGAGGGGATTTTCACAGCTTGCAGGAGAGGTGAATGCAGTCGAAGGTACTGACATGCAAGAGGTTAATGGTGGAAAAAATGCATCTGTTCCTGGTGGTATAACAGTCAACAATGATTCCAATGTGGTGGATGTCAATGGGAATCGAAACGGATTAAACGAAGAACGGATAGTAGAAGTTGAGTTGAAAAATGTAGATGGTATAGGTGTTGGGCGTGATGCTCTCGTCCCAGAAAGACGAGGGGATAAGCAAAGAATGGAAGAGGAAGGTAAATTTTACGTGTCCGATTTAGTATGGGGTAAGGTGAGGAGTCATCCTTGGTGGCCTGGGAAGATATTTGAGCCTTCTGCTGCATCAAACAAAGCAATGAAATACTTTAAAAAAGACAGCTATCTGATAGCTTATTTTGGTGACCAGACATTTGCATGGAATGAAGCATCTAGCATTAAGCCATTTAGGATGTACTTTTCTCAAATGGAGAAACAGAGCAATTCAGAACGCTTTTGTCATGCCGTTGACTGTGCTCTAGATGAGGTTGCTAGACGGGTTGAGTTTGGGCTGGCCTGCCCATGTTTGCAGGAGGAGACCCTGGAAAAAATGAAATCTCAGATTGCTATGAATGCTGATATCCAGAAAGAGTCAAGCATGAGAATCGGAGGTGACAACTTTTCGGATGAAGCCTCATTTAACCCTACCAAACTTGTTAGAACACTGAAGTCGGTAGCTGCAGCTCCACATTCAGGGTTTGACAGATTGTCTTTTGTGTTGGCAAAAGCTCAATTGGCGGCCTATAATCGCTGGAAGGGTTATTATCAGCTCCCGGTAATAGAAGAATTTAGCGAGTTGTTGGAGAATGATGATGATGTTGAACCAATGCTCGGGAAGAAAGATGCTAGTGATGTGGCGTCAGAGGAAAATTCTAATGTCCAAGGTACTTCCTCTACGAAGCGTCCTCGTCGCTCAGGAGTTGATGATCACTCTAGTAAAAAAGAGAAATCAATGTCCATTTTGATATATGGGAGCAGTTCAGGCATGCCAAATGATCAGAAGAAATCTAGAGGGAGAACTGTGCAAATGAGGAAGTCTGTGTCTTCGGAGAAGAGACATTTGACATTTGATTCTATGCCTAGTGATTCAAAGGCAAAAAGAAGGAAAAAAGAGTTGTTACCAAGCAGCGGTAAAGCTGCAAACCAATTTCTCAAGTCTACTGATAGAAATTCCAGAAGGACTGATGAGCACACTGAGAGGTTAAGAAATGTTGGTTTTGGAGATTTAGCACTTGGTCTCGTGAAACCTGAAGGGGAACAGTTGATTCTAGAAGAGTTCCCTTCTCCAAAGGAAATGCTCTCAAAGCTCTGTTTGGCTGCCAGGGATCCCATGAATGCGTATAGTATTTTGATGTCACGAGCTGGTTTGTTCTGTGACTATAGAAATTTAACTTGCTCAGAAACTACTGAGTCAGGAGACCACACAAAGATGACTGAAGAGCATATAGGCAAAAGTTCATCCAACTCAGCGTTTGCTGAAACTTTGTCACTAGAAGGTATTGAAGACTCGTATTGGACTGATAGGATTATTCAATGCAACCCCGAAGATCAGGTGTTATTTGAACCGGAGGTCCAAATTCAAGAGGATTTTCCTAATGTTGAATGGAAGAATTCTCCAAACTTGGACAATGAACAAGAAGTAGGCGGCTTTGTTGGGAATTCAGAAAGAGAAAGTCTATCTAATCTTGTGAATGGAAATTCTGAATACTCCCCAACTGCACTGATTCTAAACTTTTCAGATTTAGAATCGGTTCCTCCCATAGCAGATCTAAACATAATATTTAGTCAGTATGGCCCACTTTATGAATCTGAGACTGAACTTATTCACAAGAGCAAACGAGCAAAACTTGTTTTCAAGAGGCGTGATGATGCTGAAACTGCTTTTAGCAAGTCAGGGAAATTTAGTATTTTTGGACCATCACTCATCAGTTACCGCCTAGAGTATTCACCATCACCACGCAAAGCATCTTGTACCTCAAAACGTAAAAGGAAGTATGCAGCATCTATAAAAGTGAATGGAGTTCGAAACTGAAGTAAGATGAATTCCTCATTAGTTTTTCTGCTGGATTTTCCCGTACGGATTAAATAGTGAACTTTTTTGGTGGCTAATGTTAATATGAAATTTTGTTGCACATAGTTGAAATTAACTGCTGAGTGTTTTGTCCAGTTAGAACGTTTTAGATAGTAGAAAAGCAGTCTGGAAATGTTTAATTTATTTTTGGTTGACTATGCATTTTGTATCTATGTATTCCTTTGCCCAGAAATATAATATATGGTGGCAGCTAGTCATTTTACAGTATACTTGATGAATTGGGTTTGACAGTTTGAATTTCCCGATATTGATCGCTTTCACTGCATCGATTGCTAAAGTAACCAGCAAGCATAATGAGAAACCATGCTTGGCCTTAAGAGTGCAAGAGGAGTTACTTGTATAGAAGATGCTATTGAAGTAGTAAGTGATTGTCCTCTGTTAGCTGTTACTTACTATGTTGCTCAGACTCTCCAAAATAATGCGCACCCGTGTCAAATCCCTCAAAATGCACTATTTTTGGGGGATCAGACACCCACCCGGCAGCATTTTTGAAGAATCCGAGCAATATAGGTTACTTTTGTCGGTAGTAATTAGCAAAAGGATGTGATGTAAATCCAAATACGTGGTCATTGCTGCTGAATATTACAGGTAATTGACACAGACTTTGTTCCAAGTATAGTGCATTCATGGTATATTGATATTCTGTGTCTGGCGAAGTATCTGAAGTCTAGTTGGATGTTTTTCCTTTTGTTCATCTTGGTTTGATTGGCTTCACCTTAAGCAGATTGAGTTATCCCGAAAGCTTTCCCCTTTAGTGGACACTACGTAGATAAAGGAAATGAGAAATATGTATTTATACGTAGAATAATCTTGATTTCCGCCTCCAGAATCTCCATCTATTGTACTAGAAAGATAAAGTGGTGATCTGTAAATCAAAATAAGGTAAAAATCAAATGGCGTGAACTAAAGTTGTGTATGAATGTGCAAGTTTAATAGAGGAGTATATCTTTATCTTTATTTATATTGCGTATTTGTGAAGATTCTCTTTATATAAAAGACTTGACGGTATTCCAGTTTTGCTCCAAAAAAAGTTGATTTTACTGTAAAATAGTAGTCGTAGTTACAAATTAAGATGATAGTACTCCATGTGTTTCAATTTATATGACAAAAGATTAATTGTGCACGAAATTTAAATAAGAAGGTAAAACTATTGAAATTTATGGTCTTAAATAGAAATATATCCTAATATGTGTGGCTATACGACGTTTAAAACGTGAGGTCCGTTTAATATGGGATAACACTTATGTTGTGTAACTATAAAAAACTTGTTATGAAGGCAAAATGAGAAATAGTTAAATATTTTTAAAAAAAAAATATTATGTCGGGATAAATATTGTGCTTTTTTTTTATTAGTATAAACGCGTTTCATTTTTGGTACTCTGTATATAATCAAACTATGTGCATCTGAAGTCAATAAATAAAAGACATAGCATGAATAGATTCCGGTAATTAATTAACCCAGCTAAATTTGTTAATTCTAGGCTCTAGCTCATTCGATATTATTGTATAAAACGTGTTATCATTCTTATCATACAGATCCAACATATGATGTGACATATACTAAACACATTTTTTTAATATACAATCACTTTGATAAAAAGCAAGGATGAGGTGGAGAAGTGGAAGAATAGAGAACTGTATAAGATGGCGAGGAATGAGACAAATCTTGCGGTTACGGCGGCGAAAACGATGACTTTTGAACGCATGTATGTGGAATTAGAGGGAAAAGGCGGGGATAGAAAGTTGTACAGACTAGTCAAGGCGAGGGAGAGGACGGCCCGTGACTTGGATCACGTGAGGTGCATCAAGGACGAGGACAACAAAGTACTGGTGGAGGACGCGCATATTAGGCGGAGGTGGCAGTGTTACTTTCATACACTCTTGAACGAAAAAGGAGATAGAGACATTGTGCTGGGAGATCTGGAGCAATCTGGTAGGTATCGGGATTATGGGTATTGTAGAAGCATTAAGGTTTAGGAGGTTACGGGTGTTGTTCGCAGGATGCGCAGGGGACGAGCAACCGGGCCTGATGAGATTCCAGTTGAATTTTGAAAAAACACAGGCAGGACAGGCTTGGAGTGACTGATTGAGTTGTTTAACGTCATTTTTAAGACGACGAGAATGCCTGAAGAATGGAGGTGGAGTACAATGATCCCTTTGTACAAGAACAAATGTGATATCCAGAGTTGCAATAACTATAGGGGTATCAAGCTGATAAGCCACCCTATGAAAGTTTGGGAAAGGGTCGTGGAGATGAGGGTGAGAAGATGCGTGTTTATTTCTTAGAACCAGTTTGGATTCATGCCGGGGCGTATCACAGAAACCATTCATCTTATTAAGAGGTTGGTGGAGCAATATGGGGAGAGGAAGAGAGACTTACATATGGTTTTCATCGACCTCGAGAAGGCATGCGACAAAGTTCCTAGGGAGGTTCTATGGAGATGTTTGGAGGTTAGAGGTGTACATGTGGCGTACACTAGGGCGATCAAGGATATGTATGATAGAGCCAAGACCAAGGTACAGACAGTATGAGGAGACTCAGAGCACTTTCTAGTGGTGATGGGGTTGCACCATGGATCGACTCTTAGCCCATTCTTATTTTCCTTGGTGATGGATGGACTGACGCGACAAATCCAATGGGAGGTGCTATGGTGTATGTTATTCGCAAACGACATAGTCCTGATTGATGAGACTCGCAGCGGAGTGAACGCTAAGCTAGAGGTTTGGAGACAGACTCTGAAATCTAAAGGGTTCAGGCTGAGTAGGACCAAGACAGAATACTTGGAGTGCAAGTTCGGTAACGGGAGCGACCTTGAGACAGGCGTAGAGGTGAGGCTTGGTACTCAGGTCATTCCAAAGAAAGGAAGCTTCAAGTACCTCGGGTCTATTATCCAAGGGAATGGAAAGATTGATGACGATGTCACACATCGTATTGGGGCAGGGTGGATGAAATGGAGGCTCGCATTTGGAGTTTTATGCGATAAAAATGTGCCACCAAAACTTAAAGGCAAGTTCTATAGGGCGGTGGTTAGACCGACTATGTTGTATGAAGCAGAGTGTTGACCAGTCAAGACTTCACATATCCAAAAGATGAAAGTTACGGAGATGAGGATGCTGAGATGGGTGTGCGGGCATACAAGGAGGGATATGATTAGAAATGATGATATCCGTGACAGAGTGGGAGTGGCCTCGGTGGAGCGAGATTGAGATGATTTGGGCATGTGCAGAGGAGAGACACAAATGTCCTAGTGCGGAAGTGTGAGAGATTGGCTATGGACGGGTTCATGAGGGGTAGAGGTAGGCCAAATAAGTATTGGGGAGATGTTATTAGACGGGATATGGCGCAACTGCAACTAACTGAGGACATGACCTTATATAGGGGGTTGTGGAGGATACATATTAGGGTAAAATTGTAGTAGGTAGTCGAGTGTAGTCCAACTTATGCTTACAAACTGATAGTTGTAGTGTTATTATTATAGGTCCGTCTAGTCTATCATACTAATAGGCGCAATATTGCTTTATAGTCCCCCTGTAGTTTGATTTTTGTTGTTATGTGTCCTTTAGTGCACTTTGTTTAGCTTGTTTACTTGCGCTAGTTACTACTTACTTTTTTCAGAATGCGCTATCATGACTTATTCGCTTTTGATACCAGCATTTTCATACTACTTAAAAAAAATTGATTGGGTCTGACCGTTTCTCTGACTTTGCTTGTGCTTATGCTTTGTCTTGAGCCGAGAGTCTCTCGAAAATAGCCGCTCTACCCACCAAGGTAGAGGTAAGGTATGCGTACACTCTAACCTCTCCAGACCCCATATTGTGGAAGTTCACTTATTGTTTTTGTAAGCATTTTTTCCTCAATCTATATCTCATTTAACATATAGGCATCCGTTATATCTTTGCTTTGCTATTATCAAACATTTTTCTAATTAAATTTAATTGTGTGAATTACATAATAAAAAATTTCATACACATATATTTATATACATAGATAAAATATGATTTGACTTTTATGTGTATAAGTTTTTCCAATCGATATAACTTTATTGGTCCTGAAAAGATAATCTTATGGTACATAAATTCACCATTCAAATTGTAGTATTCAAAATTGAATCCAGAAAGTGTTAAAGGCTGTTACCGTCCATAAAAAAGTAAAAACTAGTAACCTGAAAGTAAGACATATCACTTGCTACAACATATTAAAATATAAGAAGTATAATTTTTTTTACAGTAAAAGTGTATAGACATTAAGCAAACTTTTATACTATACAACATCGCCACAAAGGTCACAACATTTAGTAACCATTATCTTTATTCTTTACACATTTTAACCTACATAATCAGTGTGTATATATTTACATTTGATTATAAAATTACTATATACCCGCGATTAGGGGTCTATATGGACCGGGTTGGTTTGAATTTTCCAAATACCAAATCAAATCAATTATATCGGGTTAATAGAATATTTTCACAATAATTAATTGTACATCTCCTATATTAGATAGAATTATATTTATCTTGTAATTAAGTTTGATTAGTTACCTAGTTTGTAGCAAAATAAATATTTCGGTAACACTATATATATATATATATATATATATATATATATATATATATATATTGTAAATCATTAATGAATACAATCAAGGAAAAATATTTCCTACATGGTATCAGATTCTAGGGAAAGATCCAAAACCCTAAACTTTTCTCTCAATACCGTCTCCCCCTTCTTCCTTGCGCCGCCGACCTCACTTTTCCTTCCGACAGTCATGTCTGACTCGAAATTCAATTTTCACCCAGCCTATCTCCATCACTCTTGAGATGGAAAACGTCCATTATGCGACATGGGTAGAACTCTTTAAAATCCATTGTTGCTCACATCGGATTATCCATCACATAATTCCGTCGGAAAAAGGCAAAGAGAATATGTCGAAGACCGATGATGAGAAGGAATTATGGTTGCCCCTTGATGCAACGGCCCTCTAGTGGATCTACGCCACAATCTCGAGTGATTTACTACATACTATTCTTGAGCCTAATTTCATGGCTATGGAAGCTTGGGAACATTTACGTGACATATTCCAAGACAATAAGAATTCCAGGGTCGTCACACTTGAGCAGGAATTTTCCACCACTGATATGGCGGATTTTCCCAATGCGTCTGCATACTGTCAACGGCTCAAGGTTCTGTCAGACCAACTCAAGAACGTCGGGGCGCCGGTAACTAACAAGCGGCTCATGTCACAAATGGTTGCCGACCTTAGTGACGCCTATAGTGGAGTAGGTACGCTCGTCCGTTAAAGCAATCCTCTTCCGTCATTCTATCAATCTCGTTCTATGCTCATCCTCAAAGAAGCGAGTTTTGCCAAGAAGACAGTCACCGTGTTAAATTCCGCCTTGGTTGCTGCTCCATCCGATGATAATTCTTCACAACTTGGGAATTTGCCGCCAAATCGTGGCCAAAGAGGCTGAAACGGCGGTAACATGAGCAAAAACCACGGCGGTGGCCGCGGTGGTGGAAAAGGCGGCGTCAACCACCATGGTGGAGGTGGAGGCAGTAGTGGCAGGGGCGGCGACCAGCAGCCCAGGCACAACGGACCAGCCAGCAGGCCCAGCAATCCGGCGCGGGAATCCTTGGGCCACTATCGAGCCAGTGGCAGCAGGCCTACTCGGCAGTGGCGACCTCGAAAGATATCGAGGGAGTGATGCACACTCTTGGGCTTACTCCGCCCGACAGAAATTGGTACATGGACACCGGTGCAACGTCTAATATGAAGTCATCACAAGGTAATCTCTCATCCTATTTTAATTTGAGCAATAATCATGGTATAATTTTCAAAAATGGCCATTCAATTCCAATTCATGGTTATGGTACTACAAACTTGTCTCCCCCGAACCCACCATTAATTTTGAAAAATGTCCTTCACGCCTCAGTTAATTAAAAACTTAATTTCAGTTAGAAAATTTATCAGTGATAATTGAGTTTCTGTTGAATTTGATCCTTTTGGGTTTTTCGTGAAGGATTTTCAGACGGAGATCCGTCTAATGAGATGTGACAGTAGGAGCGAGCTTTATCCAATCACCACAACCACATATCAAGCCAAATTACCATTCACTTTTGCAGCTTTAGCTCCTTCTTTATGGCATGAACGTTTGGGTCATCCAGGAGCACCTGTTTTTTGCTTCCCTTAAACAAAATAAATTTATTGAGCGTACTATACCTCGTAGTTCTCATGTTTGTCACTCTTGTTCTCTTGGAAAATATGTTAAGTTGCATTTTGTTGCTTCTAAGTCTCGTACTGTTATGCCTTTTGATATTATTCATAGTGATATTTGGACATCTCCTGTTTTGAGCTCTTCGGGCCATCGATATTATCTTCTGTTGTTGGATGATTACTCTAATTTTTTGTGGACGTTTACTTTGTCTAAAAAGTCACAAGTTTTTCCACATTTCTATCCTTTATAGCATACATCCGCACTCAATTTGAATGGGATATTAAAATATTCAGTGTGACAATGGTAGAGAATTTGATAATGAGCCTTTTTGGGATTTTTGCAAAACTAATGGTTTGTCGTTTCATCTCTCGTGTCCACATACATCATCTCAAAATGGAGAACCAAAAAGAAAAATTCGAACTATTAAAAATATTGTTAGAACCTTACTTGCCCATGCATCTCTACCATCATCATTTTGGCATCATGCGTTAAAAATGGCAATCTATCTTTTGAATATACTTTCGAGCAAACAAATAGCCTACCAATCCCCACTCAAAATTTTATACCTAAGGGACCCATCATATTCTCATTTACGGGTTTTCGGGTGCTTATGCTATCCTCTCTTTTCTTCTACTACCATCAATAAACTTCAACCCTGGTCAACTCCGTGTATTTTTTTGGGATATCCATCAAATCATCGTGCTTACAAATGTTTCGACTTATCCTCTAATAAAATCATCGTAAGTCGTCACATAATTTTTTATGAAACAAATTTCCCTTTTGCCAAATTACATTGTTCCGGGCCTCCTACCTATGAATTTCTTGACGATAACATACCCCCGTATTTGATCCATAAATTAGCCTCCCAAACAGGCTCAACGTGTCCCGGTGTCTCGACCCAATTACCAAGCCCCGCAGTTGCTGGCCCAGCTGAGCCTCTCGCTGGCAGCCTACTGCCGAGAGGCCTAGTGGCGGCCAGTCCGCTGGTCTCGGCCCACCATCCTACTCGGACAGCCCACCATCACCTGGCCCACTGCCCGACAGTCTAGTCACTGCCAGCCCACTGCCGGGCAGTCCATCACTCTCATCCGACCCGACTCCAATTCCGACGCAATGGCCTGTCATTCGTAGTCAACACGGGATTTTTAAGCTAAACAAAAAATACGGTCTTCACACCCATGTTGTCAAGTCACCGTTGGCCCATAATCCTGTGTCTGCCCTTAATGATCCGAATTGGAAAATGGCTAGATGAATTTAATGCTCTTATTAATAATATGACGTGGGATTTGGTGCCCCGTCCCCCTGATGTTAATGTGATTCGGTTTATGTGGATTTTTAGTCATAAAAAAATCTGGTGGTACATTTGAGAGGAACAAAGCCCATCTTGTAGGTGATGGGAAGACTCAACAGGTTGGTGTGGATTACGGTGAGAATTTCAGTCCGGTGGTTAAACTGGCAACTATCAGGACGATCCTCAGTCTGGCTTTTTTGAAGGCATGGCCGTTTCATCAGCTTGATGTCAAAAATGCCTTCCTGCATAGAGATCTCAATGAAACAATGTACATGTATCAGCCCATAGGGTACAAAGACCCTACTTATCCTAATCATGTCTGATTGCTGAAGAAATCATTATATGGGCTCAAACAAGCTCCTAGGGCCTGGTACAAGAGGTTTGTATATTACATTTCACATATTGAATTTTCTAACAGCAGGTCTGATCATTCTTTATTCATCTACCGTCAGGGTAATGATATTACTTACATTCTTATGTATGTGGATGATATTATCTTAACTGATTCATCTGATGCCCTTCGCAAGTCTATCATGTCACTGTTGGGCTCTGATTTTGCAATGAAAGATCTAGGGCCACTGAGTTACTTCTTGGGGATAGTTGTGACACGGCATGCATGTGGTTTATTTTTATCACAAAAGACGTATGCAACAAAGATTGTTGAACGAGCTGGCATGTCATCGTGTAGGTCATCTGCCACTCCGGTTAATACTAAACCGAAGTTGAGTGCTTTTTCCAGCAAGCCATATGCCGATCCATCACATTACTGCAGCCTTGCACGGCCCTTCAGTATCTCACATTCACGAGACCTGACATCTCTTATGTTGTGCAACAGGTTTGTCTATTCATGCATAACCCGGTGGAGGATCACATGCATGCTCTCAAACGCATTGTGCGTTATATTCAGGGTACTCTCGATCATGGCTTGCATTTATATCCGTCTTCGATAACCACTCTTGTTTCATACACATATGCCGATTGGGGTGGTTGTCCGAATACCAGACGCTCCACGTCTGATTATTGTGTATTTCTTTGTGATAATTTGGTCTCTTGGTCCTCAAAACGGCAAGCAACCTTATCTAGTTCTAGTGCCGAAGTAGAATACCGAGGAGTTGCCAATGTGGTGTCTGAATCTTGTTGGCTACGGAACCTTCTTTTAGAGCTCCATTGTCCGGTTCCGAAGGCGACATTGGTTTATTGTGATAATGTTAGTGCAATTTATCTCTCGGAGTATCCGGTTCACCACCAACGTACTAAACATATTGAGCTGGATATTCACTTTGTTCGCGAAAAGGTTGCTCGTGGACAAGTACGTGTCTTATATGTCCCGTCACGTTATCAGATTGCCGACATTTTTACAAAAGGTCTTCCGCTGGTTTCATTTGAAGACTTTTGAGACAGTCTCAACATACGCCGACCTCTCGTTTCGACTGCTGGTGTGTAATAGAATATTTCCACAATAATTAATTGTACATATTCTATATTAGGTAGAATTATATTTCTCTTGTAATTATGATTGATTAGTTACCTAATTTGTAGCAAAATAAATATTTCTGTAACACTATATATATTGTAAATCATTAATGAACAAAATCAAGAAAGAATATTTCCTACAAAATATATAAATCAAACCAAATCAATAAAATCATTTTTTTCAATCTCGGTTTTTCTCGGGTTATTCAGGTTTATCGGTTTTTTGTTTTTTGTCTGTGTGGTTCGAATACAAAAGCATTTGCTTGATCAAAATAAGTTTTTTTTTTGGTTTCTCTGTCCATTTTTTTTTTTATTTCACGACTACTCCAACATCAATCTGTTTCTGAAAGAAGGGAATTTCTCCAAAAATTACTGTTACATAAAAACAAACAAAAGACAAAGCAATAGCAAGAAAATACAGTGTACAAGGCAAGAGTACTACATCGTCAAATGCTTAAAAGAAGAAAATGAGGGAATAATATGAAGCACACTCTTGACATAGAAGGTATAAGATTCTCCAGCAGTAAGATTTGGATTTCCATATAAACGAAGAAAGAGCAATCCTGAATAAGCCTCAGCTGATTCGACCCTCTTCAATTTAATGACTGAAGCAGTTGGTTAATCCGGCCAGTTCATCGATGGTCGACAAGTATGATGATACTAATGATGATCCTCCACTTCCTGTCTATCTGTTTTACCTTGTGAATTGCAGGAGCTGTATTGACCGCATCTTTTGGCGTAACCGGTGGAGAACAGCGGCCTCACACAAAAAAATTTGTTCAAGCAATCTCTTTGAGATTTTCAATAAGTCAATTTCTAATTGGAAGAAGACCTGGAGGAGCAATATTTGTTTCATGCTTTGTTAGTCATCAACAAAAAGCTTCTTAGGGGTGTAAATTTAGTTTTGGTTTGGGCTTTTTCTAATTTGCTGAACATATATAGGCAATATGGGTTAAAATATAAGTCAAAACATGATGTTAAAATATTATGAAACTAAATTTTATTAGTTATAAAAATATTTATAAGTAATATATGTATAAAATAATTTAAAAATTGAATACACATAATCAGGTTGGTTTGGTCTCGGTTTGACTTTTTTTTAGTTAAAACCAAACCAAATCTATTATAGTCGAATTTTTTTCTTCAATACCAAACCAAATCAAACCAAACCACTAATCGTTTTTTTTTTCTAGTTTGATGCGATTTATCATTTATTTTTGTACAACCCTACCCACGATATTTACAAACGATTACAATTAGACATGTGTTTTCTTCCTACAACAACAATAATAACATACTCAGTGAAATCTCATAATATGGGATCTGAAAGGGTAAGTGTACACAAACCTTATTTCTATCTTGTTAGGTAACATCTACCTTGTTAGAGCCGCACAAGTTTTTTAAGTTCGAAGTGAAAAAGGAAAATTGCCTCTGAAAAGTGAAGTGTATTGGCCCAAATTATTAGTACGAATAAAATACATTATTATATCAAATTGCGTACTTCAATTGCACACTTGGACACATGGCCAACTCAACATTTCAAACTAAGGATACACATACACACCACATTTATTTAGGGTCCAAACGGCTAGCAAAATATTTAATTTTCCCATTCTTGAAAAACCGCCTCTTTAGCAGTTCAAAAAAAAAATCCCCTTTTTCCTCTATAGCGCTCCCATTTCTATCATCGCACTTTATCTTTCAAGAACCATTCAATTTCAAATCTTAGCTTAGATTTTGTACTTTTGGGTTCACTAAATGTTGATGAAAGAGAGTGAAAAGATGGATCTTGAAGTGAGTCTTATTGATTTCTCATCAGAAAATGATAATCTTATTGGAAATTCATCTTCCCCACTACCTTCTTGGGGTCTTGAAGAATACCCATATTCAGGTTCTTGTCATTCAAATCTTTTTTTTTCATTTGTTTTTTTTCTGGGAAATTGGTTAATTTTAGTTCTTGGTTTTTTCCAAGACCTAATTTTTACTATCTGAATCTTGATTTAGTCTTGAAACTGTCGATAAGATCTGTGAAAAATGGAATTATCTTGTACCCTTTGTCTGTTTAATGTGTATGAATGCAATACTCTACTTTATTTCTACTTTCCGATTCTTTATTTTTGGTATGTGAACTGTTGACTGAAAAGATTAGTTTTTTTTTTCTTAACAAGATCTGGAAAAATATTGAGTTTTTCTCACACCCTTTTGGCTGTTTAATGTGATTTCATTTGAAAGAAATTGAAGGAATGAATGAGCTGATAGAAAAAGTGACTAAGTAGGTTGAGGCTGATATACATTTTCTTGGGGTTTATTTATTTGGGATTTCATGCATGTTTATTCCTTGAACGTCTGAGCCGAGGGTGGGGGTGGGGTGGGGTGGGGTTGGGGGTACTTAAGACAGATTTAGACATGCTTTTTTGAGATTTTCATAGTAGTTTTGTTGATTGATGGCCCATGAATTATAAAGAGCTCTCATATTGCCCATGAATTATAAAGAGCTCTCATATTGCTATTTCTTTATTGTATTTGGTATGTCTCTGAAATATAATCACTTACTTTGGAACTGGACCTGACCAGCTCATTTAACTCATAAATAAAAGAATGCTGAACTTTTGTGAAGCAACAAGTGGAAATTCCCTGAGGGGAAATCCTTACATTCGATACCGAGGACGGGAATATCCCAACCCTGCTATAGTTATAGTTGAACTCTGTAACCGAAAGAACTTCAAGAATAGCTAGTGTTATTGCTTCCTGATGGAGATTTAGAGTAGCTAAACTTTCTCGTCTATAAAACCTCAAAGAGTCATCTTTTCAGTCTCCTCCTTGGTTTTTACGACAATTTATTAGAGCTAGAAAACCCGTTTTTTCTTATGCTGCTGAATTCAGTCAGTGGTACTAAGCCACATCTGCATTTGCGACATGGTACATCCTGTGTAAATTATTTTTGTTTTACTGTTGTTTGGCAATCAGACTGAGGCTAGAATCTTGGTGTTTTCAGGAGCTACTAATATTCAAGAGGAAATGGACATGGCTTGTAAAGGTAACAATGACGAGCAGTTCCCTCAGCTGCATGAGTCAAAGGAGCCTGAAAAAGCCAGAAGAAAAGGAAAGGTCAATTTACGCAAAAGTTTAGCTTGGGATAGTGCTTTCTTTACAGATGCAGGTAGCTTTTGGCTATAGTTTCTATTAAGGGGGATTTATTTATCTATTTAATCCTTTATTGCAAAGTCAAGCTTACAAATAACATTTTCAGGTGTGATTGATGCCGAGGAGTTGTCCAGCATGATTAAGGGAGGTGATAAACAATCTTTACCTATGATTGAGGAAGATGTGCGACAATCTTTTGATTCGATCTCCACGTTGGAAAGTGATAATTTGACACTAGAACATATTGAAGCTGAGTTATTTGGAGATATAAGAGCTTCAATCCAGAAGGTGACCATTCCAAGTAGTGGGGATGTATCTGCAAAGACAGATAATGGATCTAATTCTTGTAAGTTAATAGGATACTAGTTGTTTTAAATAGGCCAAGTTTAAGGAACTGCTGTCATTATGCATATTGCATCTAGAAAAAAGTGCCTTAGTGTGGCATTTCCCTTCATTTTTGTGATTCTCCTGTTTCCATCATGCACTCTCTCTCCCTCCCCCCCTTTCCTCGTCTTTTCAGTGCTAACCATGAAATTGTGCATCTATGCGACTTTACTTCAATTTTTTGTAAAAGCATAACCTCAGTAAGAAATTCATCTTTGCCATATTACCAGCATGCATCTCTGCAGTGCATTGCATCTAAAGGGCATTAATTGGATTCTTCAGCAGTCAATGATCATCTACTGGTATCTTGCATCCTAATCTATTCTTTCAAAGAAGCATCCTACTTGCCAAGTTCACCTCAGTCACAACATCTACTTTGAGTTGACGTGGGATGTCTATGGTTGGATGATCTCATAACCTTAACAACTTTTTGTCCAGCTACCACTTCACAGAACCACTTATCCCATAGAATATACACTAGTGATAGACCCCTGCCTCGTTTACGAGCTTGCCATTCTGGAAAAGTCTATTAGCTATTAGCTAGTACTATTTGTGGAATAAGTCTTTGTATGTAGGTAGGATATTAAAGGTTTAATGGGACAAATGAGTACTTTGTTTTCAGGACCACAGAGGCATAGATGTACAAGGACTTACTGAGATGGGGAGTAGGTTTAGAAGGAGAGCTTTAGGCTTAGCTTCTTAGAAGGAGATAAACAGGCCGCCATGCAAGTTGGAGTGTAAACTTGTTTGATATGTAAAAGATTTCGATTATAAACGTATTTATTCTCATGAAGCTGTAATGTACGTTATTGTTAAATTTTTTATTTATTCAAACGGATTGTGCATGTAGGTTGAAAAAACGGAAGTACAAGAATTTGTAGGATGTTTAGTCATGCAACTCAGAGGATACTATAGAAATAGTTAAAAATGTGTGCAGTGTTTGTTTCCCATCTCAATGTCGTCCTTTTGTTCAATTTAAATCTTCCCATTTTTTTCTCACTGGGACTGGAGGGGGTGCCATGTTGCTCGGACTCTTCAAAAGTGTCTTCGGGTGTGTGTCAGATCCTCCAAAAGTAGTGCATTTTGGAGGATCCGACACGGGTGCTTCAGCATTTTCGAGAGTCCGAGCAACATAGGAGCGGTGCATGTATTTGGGAGTGGGAGAAGGGTTACTTCTGTAGGGTCAGATTTCTTTTGAAGTGAAGTTTCAATCATTCATAAAGATATGCATATTTCTCGCATGTTATTCCAGTCTAATGTTAAACTTTTCACAGCTGCAAAGAAAGTGGATCTTGCTTCAAAAGATAGGGTAAGTTTAATTTTGTAGAGATGACATCTGAAAATTTTAGTCACTTTTCTATAGTTCTCAACAAGTACCGTCTATATTCTCAAATGGCAGATAAAGCCAAAACTTGCTTCAAAAAGAATCAGTGGAGCACAAGCTGGGATACCAAGAAGTCAGCCAAAGCAAATTACAGGAACACAAAGATTGGATAAAGGGTTGAAGAAGGATAGGGCACAAGTCACACAGGCATGTAATTTGTCTTTGAAGTTTCATTTCTTTTACCTATATGCTCTCTGCAGTTTCCCATATCTTCATTTCTATAGCCAGTTAAAAGAAATACCTTATATTTAAAGAAATGATTATCACTCTTCTTTAAATTTCCCTTTCTTGAATCTGCTAGCCGTAAGCTTTAAGTATCTTTCTCTCATTTGTTTGATCAGCTAGAGCACTGGGACTTTTGATAATTTACTGACATTGTTTTATGTTGTTTAATGAAGTCAATCAGTAGAACTACAAGTGGAGAATCACTAAGTCCTCCAAAAATTAGCACAAAGTTACAACCTATTTCTGCATCCAAAAGGGCTTCTTTGGATATCACACGAGTCAAAACAGATAATGACAGCACGAAAACTAGTTCAGGTAAGTGGTATAAGAATTTGTAAAATTGAGATTAATTTCTTCAGTAAAGGATGAGTAAAAGCTGTCTCCGGTTCATAAAAAGTGCTTATCTAGGTTGTGTATCCTTTGTATGTATGGCTTGTAATAATTTCTTTATCTTTTCCGACCTTGATAGTCTTAGTGGGAAATTGCAGCTTCTGTTAGAGGGGCTCAGGCAGCAAAAGCATCCACCTCAAATAAAGCTAGTAGGGTGTTGCCCAAACCTACTATGTCAATGAAGCCATCTTCTGTGGGAACTTCACCTGCAATGAAAATACATGCAACAAGATCTTCAAGTGATAGCTCCGGAAGTACTTCATCTGACAAGACAGCTAAATCTTCAATTCCCGTAGCGAGGAGAAAGGTTGATAGCAAACCTATTGCTCAACCTTCTGCAAGTGCAAAACTCAAAACCCTTTCAAAAGTTGCATTGAAGAGTAAACTACCATCTGGGAATTCTGCTGTCTCGGCTTATCTGATGTCTTCTAAGATCAACTCGAGCATATCACCTGCTAGTTCTATTAGCGACTGGTCTTCAATATCATCATCTTCTGCTACCATCAACCAAAGGTCAAGCAAGTTAAGGACTAGCTTTGACACTAGCTCCTGCAGATCATTTGATAGTGACACCTCAACTTTGGATCTGAAGAATCATTTAAGTGGTCAAACATCAGATAAGCCCGAAATTAGGGGAACAACTTTACCTAGAGAAAGTTTAAAGCAAGCAGGCACAGTTTCTCGTCCAGCCTCTATGATGAAACCATCAGGATTGCGCATGCCATCCCCAAAGATGGGTTACTTTGACGGGGTCAGTTTAGTCTTCTACTTATATGGATTTTCATGTCCTTTGATTAGAAATAGTTGATATGATGACAGCATCTAGTATAATGATGGTAAGATCATTACCAAGTGGAAAGAATATAGGTGTATTTAAGTCTTGATTTTCTTTGTTAGAAAAAAAAATGATTACCAAGTGAAGAACTGTCATGTCTTTACAGCTTCACAAAACTATCTTACGTCAACTGTAATAGTCTTTGAATTCCTGAATCTTTGTAAGCTATAAATAAGTCAAAATTGATTTTCATGCAGGTGAAGGCAGTCCGCACTCCTAATGGTACTCAGTCCAGTTCGTCTGCTGCACTGCCCAAGACCGAAGCTATCATCTGTAGTCCGAAAGGAAACTCAAATAGCAAAGCTAAGAGTGTAAAAGTTCCACTTAGGGCAACCAGAAAGCCTGAAACTCTGAAGCACGTCTCTCCTGTATCTTCTTCAGACAAGCCAAATGTTTCAGATAATCGTGCTGGTGCTGCACTGCCCAAAACTGAAGCTACCATCTGTAGCCCAAAAGGAAACTCAATTACGAAAGCTAAGAGTGTAAGAATTCCTCTCAGGGCAAATAGAAAGCCTGAAACTCTGAAGCACCTCTCTCCTGTATCTTCTTCAGACAAGTCAAATGTTTCAGATAATCACTCTGGTGCTCCAAGTGATATTACTCTTATTTCTGAGTTATCTCTTGAAGTTCATCATGAAATAAGTGGAGCAGATACTTCGAAAAATGTGGATGTTGTGGTTGAAGAATCTGATCCATTTGAACTAGTTCAAAGTGCTGGTTTGGTTGCTTCTAAGAGTGAAAACCAAGGCATAGCAAGTGCTTTGAACAATGAGGAAGTTGTGGCTGAAGGACCTGATACAGTTGAACATGTTGCAGATAATGGTTTGGTCACAATTAAGAGTGAAAACGAAATAATAGCAAACACTTTGAACAATGAGGAGGTTGTGGCGGAAGGACCTGACACAGTTGAACACGTAGCAGGTGATGGTTTGGTTGCAAATAAGAGTGAAAACGAAGTCATTGTGAACAATGATATAGTCCGAATTAAGAGTGAAAGCCAAAGCTTATTGAACAATAAGGAAGTTGTAGCTGAAGGACCTGATGCAGTTGAACACATTGTAGGTGATGGTTTGGTTGCCGTAGAGAGTGAAAACCAAGTCATTGTGAACAACGATACAAATGTGATTAAGGGAGAAAACCAAAGGATAGAAAAAGTTGTGGCTGATGAACCTGGTGCAGTTGAACACGTTGCAGGTGATGTTTTGGTTGCAAATAAGAGTGAAAGCGAAGTCATTGTGAACAATGATACAAATGTGATTAAGAGAGAAAATCAAAGAATAGAGGAAGTTGTGGCCGATGAAGCTGACACAGTTGAATACGTTGCAGGTGATGGTTCAGTTGCAATTGAGAGTGAAAACCAAAGAATAGAGGAAGTTGCGGCCGATGAACCTGACACAGTTGAACACGTTGCAGGTGATGGTTTGGTTGCAATTAAGAGTGAAAACCGAGTCATTTTGAACAATGATACAAATGTGAAGAGTGAAAACCAAAGAATAGAGGAACTCGTGGCCGATGAACTTGACGCAGTTGAATTTGTCGCAGGTGATTGTTTGGTTGCAATTAAGAGTGAAAACCAAGTTATTGTGAACAATGATCTGAATGTGATTCAGAGTGAAACCCAAAGAATAGAGGAAGTTGTGGCCGGTGAATCTGACGCAGTTGAACACGCCGCAGGTGATGGCTTGGTTGTGATTAAAAGTGAAAATCAGAGTATTTTGAACAATGATATGGTTGCTGGTTTGGATACTATCAAGAATATTGACATCAGGACTGCTGAGGTTACTATTAGTGAAAACATTAGACAGTGTCAAACAGAGGATGGAGATGGAGTAGGTGTTCAGTGCAATGATAATTATAATTTGGACGTGCCTAGCCAAATGAATGAGATGAACCTGGAGGATAATGTAAATGGTGACTTCAAAATTACCAAGATTGATCATGTTGAGAGAGAATATGACTTAACTTTCATGGGTGATGAAACAATGCCACAGTGCCAAACAGGGAATGAAGGTAGAGTAGACGTCAAGGACGATTTGGATACTCTCGAGGAAACAAATGCAGAGATAAATGTGTGTGCAAATCATGCGGTCCAACTAAACAGTCATGTAGAAGAAGTCAGCACAACCCCATTTTCCAATAAGGTCGAATCTTTAATGAATAGATTGGCCTATTTGTCACTAAATACTCCTGCGACAGCAATTGGAAGGATGCCCTTTGCTGTCAAGAATTCTTCCGGTGATTGTCTTGATTTTTGTGAAGGAGCTGGCCAGATAGTTGGGAAGACTGATTTAGATTTTCCTTCTGTGGAAATTGATTATAAAGAAAACAACAATTTATGAAGATAGCCAAGCATTTTTCTTTACAAGGTAAAAGATGTGTTTCTATTCTGATATTATGTCTTTTAATAGTCTTAGAATTGCATTTTTATCATGAAAATATATTTTTCATTCTCCCAAATGTAGTGTAACTTTTCTGAAAACCTGAATCTTTTAACCTGTTTTGCTTCTTATAAGATGTGCTAATTGTGCATGAACTTTGATGTTCAGATGTTGTTAGTTGTTCAAGAACAAGGCTAGTTTCGGCAGGAGGCAAAGGCATCACGATTTATAGCACGTGTGGAAGGGTTTATCTGATGCATGATTGTTTCGCGTTGAGCTAAAAGATCAAGGTTTTTGAGAACATGTCTGACCAAGTACTGATTTATGTATTTACATGAATGTAAAACTAAGTCTTTCTATGTAAGATTCAAGTCAACCTCACTAGATGCAATTGTCTTAGCTTTATAATTTGTTTTTGTTGAGCTTTTTCATTATCCACTTCAAAAAGAGAAGCTAGAATACCATTCATTTCGCAATAAGAAACTTTTCCACATAGAGGTTTCAGCTACTTAAAGCGAGAGTGCATCCAAAAATTCTAGAAGAGTGCTCGGCCTAGCATTCCTTACTCTAAATAAAATTTCTATAAGTAAGCTCATCTTTTGCTACTCTCACTAGCAATGTCTACAGAATGCGTTGTTTTCTAATTGTAGTTGGCCGAAGTTTTTGCATGTATTGCCTGTCAAATTGCACTGGTCTTTAATTTTTGCCTCTCATATCTGTGATCGACCTGCTTCGCTTGACATAAGTTTTGTAATATTTTTATACTCGGAAATTAAACTTTACCTGGCTCGGCACTATTTGTGTAGGAATTAAGTTATGCGTCATAAGTTGTGTAGTATTTTCAGATTATGTTAAAGTGTTGAAAGTTTTGCCATGTCCGGTATAACTTGTAGGATGTTATGATATATATGTCGAACTAAATGTAATCTTTGTGGAGTAAAATCTAAGAGTGGCCAGTGGGCCGGGCTCGGGTCTGGTGGGCGGGGTCGGGGTCGGGGCGGGTCGGGAGAAGGGGTCGGGGTCGGGTCTGGCGGGACTGGAGCAAGTCCCGTCCCGATCCCGTCGGTATCGGGTCGGGGTCGGGCTAGGGGCGGGATACGGCGGGTTTTCCTTTTTTTTAAAAAAAAAAATAACATATGTATAAAAAAAACTCAATAAACAAAACAAGATAGTGTAATAAAAAAATCACAAGGCTGTTTTTGTGCCTCTTATATTATTTAATAGACATATGATTTTTTTGTAATACAAATACAATTGTCTAAAATCTAAATTGCAACTTTGTGGTGTTGTCCAAAAGTTGCAAATTACATAATAAAATTACAATTAAAAAAATTACATTCTCAAAAAAACTTGTTATAATTGCTTGATGATTTCATGTGATTCTTCGGTTGGAATTGGTATTTGTTGGTCAAATTGATCCACGTCGCTTCCACTACCTTCGGTTAAGATTTCGTTGTAGTTTTCATCATCTTCTTCGTTGATCTCCGGTTGACCGCACCTTCTCCGCTCCGCTCGTATCCAATCTCTGAATAATACTGCAATTTCCAAGCTGTCTCCGGCTAATGAGTGTTTGTGGTCTCCTATTTGATATCTGCCTGCAGAAAAAGCGCTTTCAGACGCATTTGACGATGCTTGAATGTTCAAAACATCTCGAGCCATCAATGAAAGTGTCGGAAAGGTCTTCTCATTCCCCTTCCAGTATTTCAGCAAGTCTTCATGTCCATCTTCATTGATAACTTCTTGATACGGTACAGAACCCTGCAAAACAAAAATATCCAACTCGCTAATTTGGTTAGTAGTAGAGGTATTTATCAAGACATTCTATTTCTGAGGCTTTCAATACTAGCCGCAGAAATAGCATGTCTTTTGTGAGGTTGTGTTGAAGATGAAGAAGATGGTATGGAAGCTGGTAAGTTACTAGCATTTTCTTGTTGATAAAATCTATATATATTTTTGCATTGGTGTTCTACGCTAGACAACACTTCTTCTTTAGTTTGTTCAATAGGTGGTGGGTGATTTAGATTTTTGGGACTTGGAGGTGGTAGTACTTCTATACAATCGTAAATAGTTTCAATTAGTGATTTAGTACCGTCTATTTTAATAGTAGGATTTAATATAGAACCAATAATATAAATAGAGGGAATAGAAATAAAATATTTTTTTATTTTGAGAAACATTTTTTTAATAGTTGCCTTATAAGCTGGTTTTTCCATATATTCACTAAGTAATAAAAATATTAGAGTTATATAAAATAACATAGTTGAAATAGTAGGATAATATATACCGGAAAATTCTTTTGTTGCTTGAAAAAATTTCTCTAAAAATACAATAAGTTCGGAAATTTTTTCCCAATCACTATCTAAAATCATATCAGCTGGCTTTTTATTATGAGAGTTAAAAAATAAAGTTATAGGTAATTTATAGTCATAAGCAACAAGTAGTTGCTCGTATAAACAATTCCACATAGTGGATACTTCTTGTGGAATTTTTCTATAAGGTAGTCCACAATCATGACAAATTTTTTTATATTCTTTTCTACGTTGTACTTTATTACTTTTAAAAATAAAGTTTATAGCAAATTGTATTTTACTAAGAATGTCTTCAAAAAGTGATAGACCATCCTTTACAATTAAGTTATATATATGGCACGCGCATTTTATATGAAAATGGTCTGAAAAAGATGGAGTTAAACTATTTTTTAAAATTGTAATTGCGTAGTTGTTATTAGAAGCGTTATCTAATGTAATAGTCATAATTTTATCGGTAATTCCGTAATAATCGCACACTTGATAAATATTTTCTGCAATAAAAGTACCAGTGTGCCTATCATCTATATATCTATACGCTAAAATACATTTTTGCATAGACCATTTATAATCTATCCAATGACAAGTTACAGTTAAATAATCATGACCGTTAGTACTATGACCTATATCAGACGTGATAGATACTTTGCCATTAAAATGATATAATGAAAAACGTAAATATTATTGATATTCATGCGCGAATTTAAATACATCTCTCTTAACAGTTGATCTAGGAAAACCGTTAAAAGCAGGATTATATATATCTCTAATGTAATGAATAAAACCGGGAGATGAAGGAAATGAAAAAGGCAAACCCTCCACAACAACTAATTTTGATATTGCTTCCATATCTCCATGTTTATTGTATTTAGAGCCTACAATTCCCCCCGTCATAGGGTTAATTTGACCTCAGACTTGGTCCTGGACAAGACGTGATGTGAACCTTGTCCCAATGGAGCGGGCGTTTGCGCACCCGGTTTTGAAGCCTGGTATTGGGCATACCTAGCTGGATGAACACTTATTACGTGTCTAATTAAACCCCCCCGTCCCACCGTGACCTTTTCCAGTTTTGAATTTTAAAACATTTTTACAAATTTTACATATGGCTACTTGATTCTCTACGTCCCTATCAAAAAATGTCCATGCATCTGATTTTAATGGTCGTTTTGTTGGACCTCGTCTCATACTAGGGGGAATAGGAGGTATTTCAGTTGAAGGTGCACTAGTGGGTGTGTTGTCATCAACATTAGTGGGTATATCATCTAGATCATCGTCTAAATTAAAGTCTTCTTGAGTTCCAGAAAATAGCTCCTGGTCTAAATCTAATGGTATTGTAGGAAAATGTTGAGTATCAACAAAATCATCCTGTGTAGGAATAAGATGACTAGAAGAAGTACACTTGCCCTGATTGCCCCTACTAGAAGAAGCACCCTTACTTTTACCCTTAAACATACCTTTTAATCCTTCCATTTTAATTATGATAATAAATAAATAAATAATTAAAGACAATAAAATTAAGTGATCTAAATAAAATAAACAGAAAATAATAATTTAATGAAGGAACGAATGTACCAAACACCGACGTAACGTCGACGTGTAATCGAGAGGTTGAAAATTGAAACTTTGCTCGATGGAAGATCCTCAAGCTAGTTACCAACTTCACTCCCAATTCCCAAATGAATAAATAAAATTGAATATTTAGCAAACAATGTAGACTTGTAGAGAGATATATTGAGAAATTAGAGAGATTGTAGGAAGATTTGTGAGAAAGATGAAGAGAAAATGAGTTATTTATAGTTGAAAAATTGGGTTAAAGTGTAAATATAATAACTTATGGGTTAAAAATAAATATTAAGGGTAGGGGTTGGGGAGGGGGCCTAAAATGGCCGTTGGCCATAGCCATAATCTAAAATGGTTGTTGGTGCAACAACCATTTTTGCAAAAAGAGGAAAAGAGGCGGGAGTCGGGCTCGGGGCGGCGGGCTCGGCGTGAGTCAAAGCGAACTTTGAGGCGGGCTCGGGTCTCGCGGGACGAGACATCGTCCCGTCCCGAGTTCGAGTCCCGCCCCCGTTATTTTTTATTATTTTTTTTGGCGGGGTAGGGCCGTCCCGGCCCACTGGCCAGCCCTAGTAAAATCTAAACTTATACTGCGCCAAGAGTGTGAATGAACAAAAATTAAAAACCATAAATTTAAGGGTCAAAAATTAAATACCATCTCAAAATAGGGACATTTGTGCGAGAGATAAATTAATACTCCCTCAGTCCCAAATTCCTATTTAGTCTGTTCCAACAAAAAATGATACATTTTTGTATTTAAAAATAATTTAACTTCAAAACTTTCTCTTTTACGGCCTCTATACCTCCCAACCGGTTTTGGTTACTCATGGTTAGCTCTAAAATTTGTGGTATAACAAAAGTCACCTATTTGAAGCTATAACGTGCTCCATTAATATTAAATAATTTCAGTAAACGACTACCATTTAATAATATTATCATTTTTAATATATATTTTCCAAAACGTATTTGCCAGTTAGCAGCCAAGGATTTGGATAAATCTTGCTACGCATTGAACTAGACTAACTTGCACAAAGTATTTATTTTCTTCTAACAATTCGATATCATTTAGATACCTCGACACCAAATTACCAACCCATTTTACCAAGTTGAATTTCTGATCAGAATGCATACAGGAAAAACACACAGAATCAACTAGAGACCACATTTTTGTTGGAAGACACATAACATTAATGAACCAAAATTCCAGTACTGTTTAATTAATCGTACTAGTTAACATTGTAGTAACTCAAATACAGCAAATCCATTGCACGCTCGACGGTATCTTGGCAAAAAAAGAAGAAGAGGTAAATTAAGATCTTGGTTTCTCCTTCTTCTCCTTGAAGAGAGCTAGAAGAGAGACACCAGAAACCTTCACCACCTTGAACCTAACACCGGGAATATCTCCCACAGCGTGACCCTTACGACCAAATCCAGCAATCAACACTTCATCCTGCAAAATCAGGAAATCAAAGTCGGTACATTTTAAGGGATAATTTCATTTTTGGACAGCTCCAAGAAACAATAGCTCGCAAATGTATGTCTTGTATATTGAGTATAAAATATACATATTATATACGTAGTCAGTGTACATGTTTTGTATATTTCAGCTAGCGCCAGTAATTGATTTTTGCTGACAGGCCAAAAATGAAAAAGTCGCCCAGAAAAATGAAAACACTCTTCACATGTAAGCGCATGAAAGATACTTGAAATAGAAAAAAGGACTCACATTTTCTTCGATGTAGTTCAAGCAACCATCGTTAGGGACAAAAGCAGCAATCTTTTTCCCGTTCTTGATGAGCTGAACCCTAGCACATTTACGAATAGCAGAATTTGGCTGTTTAGCCTCAATACCTCTGCAAGCACCATTTCAGCAATTGAAAGGTTAGATACAATTTACATGTTTGAAGATCAAATAAGCAGAAAAATTAGAGTAAAGATGAACTTACATCTTCTCAAGCACAATGCCTTTTGCGTGGGAAGACCCAGCAAATGGCTTCTTCCATTCGTTACCAAGATGGGACTTCTTGTAGGACTTGTCAGCCCACCTTTGTCTTCTGCGGTGGGACTTCAGCTTGCGACCAGCTCCCATTCCACGTGTCTTCCTGTAGTTTTATCCATGTAAGGAGTTATTTAGTACAAATACTCTACGACTATGCTTCCCACCTAGGATGTTACTCAACATTTGGATGACAAATCGTATGAAATATATCAGAATTGTAGACGTTTATAGGTAATTATCTTCTTCTCACACCCAGTCATGAGAGTAGCTTAGAATTCAATCCTCTTAAACTCAAGAAGTACATCGAATCCCTATCAGTTATAGTCCAATTTTTTTAAAAACTTATGGATTATTCATGTTGTAGTGTCATTTCCTTAATCAAGTTGCTTTCAGCAAGAAGAAAGAAAGCCAATAAAAGTCTGTCAATTTCATCTGCCACGAGCTCGTGCACAACTGGTGTCCCAATCATTTTTTATAGAATAAGGGCGGTGGACAGGATACCTTGCGCACACATCATCTATTCAACCACCAGGTACCCAACCACCAAGACCCATCATACATAAACTTTACATGCACCAATCAATTAACTACACCTCAGTACCAGATTAGTTGGTCGGGTATATAAATCCACAGCATCAATTCCCCAAACTCTTTCAGGTCCATTTCTTTCCAGCCATTACAAATTACAACTATCTACTTCTAACTACCGTATAATGCCAATTCCTTAAACATTCAGCAATTTGATAAACATTTACCTCATTTTATGCACGAAACGGCATATAACCAACATCAAAATAGCTCCCTTAAGCTAACTAACTATCAAGAAGATTCATTTTTCAAGCAAACCGTTAACTACACCTCAACCCTAGATTAGTTGGGGTAAGCTATATAAATCCATTCTATCCATTTGCCTCTATTTCAATGAAAATCTCTTTCCAGCCATTACAAATTACAACTATCTACTTCTAGCTACTCACTCCGGATAAAAAGAGTGTCCAATTAGCCTTTATTTTTTTGAGTAAAAAAGACTGTCCACTTAACAAATCAAAGAAAAAAATAACCTTATTTTTTCAGATTTGACCTTATCAAGTGTTGGATGACCAAATACCAATATCTACTTAATTAGGGGCATTTTAGTCAAATTATCTATTTTGACTAAAAGTTAGTATTTTCTTAATGGGTGTGCAAATGGCTAAGTGACACTCTTTTTTATCCGGAGGGAGTAACATATAATCTCAATTAACTATAAATAAATACAGAATTCAAACAAATGACGTTAGACCCACAAACCCAAATTTAAAAAGTTCCCTTTTTGCGTTAACAGTTAACTCCTACATGACAAACAATTATCACAACTACAAATTTGGTTTAAAAAAAACTGAATTTTAAATATGCTACACAAGAGTAATAACGTATGGTTATAAAATTGAAAACGAAATAGAGAGACTAGTTCAATACCCCATGATTGCTGAGTGAAGAGGACTCCGATTTGAGAGGTAATAGCCGCCTAATAAAAAACCCTAACCTAAAGAAAGCTTATTTGCAGGGGCCTGAGAACTATATATATACTTGTATAGAAAGAGGGATACATTTGGGCTGCTAAAATTCTATAGATCATATATTTAGGCCCAAAGGAGTTAGTTCTAAAAGCAGAGGAGTCATTTGCACTTTCTGTCCCTATTTTTTACTGGTCTTTAATTTTTGTACCTTAACGGGCCATAACTTCAGGATCTGATACAAGTTATGCCGGATCCGTAAAGAACCTACGTCCAAAAGACATAAGTTTCATTTGAAGGGTAAAAGTTAAAGATCAGACCATTTGAAGGTCAAATCGTGCAATTTCTTGAAAGAGTAAAGTGATAAGTTATCGGGGTTAAATTTCATAAATAAACACTTTCCAACCCCTCTAAGTAGGAGTGTGCGTTCATTAATCAATTAGGTATTTTTAAATTTCAGGTCCGATCATTCGATAATCTGTAATTGAAAGTAGATATCAAATACCAAACTGAAAAAGTTCGATTCCATAATTCGGTAATCGGTAAATCAAACTTCGATACGGTATTCGGTAATACCATAATGAAGTTGACATGCGTTTACAATCATAACAATATAACGATGCATCCTTAAAAAGGAGTTGTGATGCTAAAGCACATTTGCAGTACTAGGATACAAATTAATTCAGTTCCGGTAACTGAAACCATCAAAATGTCCATAAGACAAGCATTTGAGAGAATAACTTATTTAGCTAGTCAACTCTTCAAATAACCACAAATCTTATACGTTATTATAATTAAACTGCCATTTGAATACCCCTCAAATGTCCTTGACTTTTAACAAATGATAAGTATCATATTGGAACTTCTAACATATAGACGAGAATAACAGTGCTAGTGAAACTCAGTTCATTCGAGCATCACATTTCAAAGTCAGATATGTACCTCCATTCCAGTGTGTCATATAATTAGGATTTAGGGGTGGACCTTTAAATAATTCGGTATTCGGGAAATATCGAATATCGAATATCAAACGGTATTAGTATCTCATACCAAATTCGAATCCGAATTTCATATTTCTAAAATTTTACTCCAGAATACCCTGAATACCGAATTACCAAATCTCAAATTATCGAAATTTCCGGTTCGGTTCGGTTCGGTTCGGTAATTGAGGTTTCGGTTATTTATGTACAGCTCTACCTCTAAGGGTGTGTTTGCTATAAAAGAAAATATATGTGAAAAATATTTTTTGAAAAATAAGTTACTTATTTTCTAGTGTTTGGTAAGTAAGTGAAGAACTATTATTATTACCACATGTATGTACAATATAATTACCATATGTCGTGTTGTATAAGTATGGTAGAATTGGGATCATTATTATAGAAGGATTCAATATTGTACACCTATATATATTTGTAATAATGAGAAAGGCTTCCCAAGGGAGATTAATACAATCTTACATGGTATCAGAAGCCTAAACCCTATTTCGGACAACCCCCTCTTTCTTTTCTCGGGGCTTGGTCTGACAGCAACAAACTTGTCTTGTCTTTGCACGGGTCCTTGTCCTTTCCCTGCTCTGCGCAAAGCATCACTGTTTCCCTGCCACTTTCTCTGTCAAATTTTCTCCTTCCCGAAACAATACACAAAGTGTGGTTGCTTTGTTTCTTTCTTCATCAAAACCGAGAACAAAAGTGGTTGATTTGTACAACTATTTTTTTCCCTCTCTATCTGTCAGCTTTTCTCCTTTTCCGAAAAAAAATAATTTACACAATAGTTTGTACCCGATAATGACTTCTCCCACACAGTCCAATTTTGGGCCTAATTTCCGGCCTACCAGTCCGCTCCAGGCCTCTCCCAATTCAATTTGGGCCCGACTTTCGTAACATTGATTCCACGACAGCCCGATAGTGCGTGGTACATGAATACGTTCGCCACGTCTCATATCACCAACAATTCAGGTAATCTTCTTCAACTGTGCTAGTTACCGACTCCATAATCTATTATGGTCGGTAGTGGTCATCGCATTTCAATTCAAGGATTTGGTCACACCCTTACACCACCACTGTATCCCCACTTCTCTCTTCAAAACGTCCTTTATGCACCAAACATCATCAAAAATCTAATTTCTGTCAGAAAATTTGCCACCGATAATTCTGTCTCAATTAATTTTGACCCGTTTGGATTTTTCGTAACGGACCTCCGTACCGGAAAACTCCTTACGAGATGCAATAGTGAGGGGGACATATATTTGTTCCTACCCACATCCGCTGCTAGTGTCACTCCTCACACCGTTCTAACAACCATATCTCCCTCTACGTGGCATAGTAGACTTGGTCATCCGGGTTCTCACCTTTTTTATTCTCTTAGAAATTGAAATTTAATCCAATGCAACAAATGGAATCTTTCTCATAGATGCTCCTTGTGTCAGTTAGGGAAACACGTTAGACTACCATTTGCGACTTTTATGAGTACCATTTTCTCTCCCTTTGATATTATTCACGATGATGTATAGACATCTCCCATAACCAGCAACTTAGACCACAAATATTATCTGGTATTTTTGGATGATTTCTCTCACTTTCTTTGGGTATATCCATTCAAACTCAAATCTCAAGTGTTCTCCAAATTTGTTGAGTTTCGTACCTTGGTTAAAACGCAATTTGAAAAAGACATAAACTCGTTTCAATGTGATAATGGCCGTGAGTTTAATAATTCATTCTATCATAATTTTTGTGCGGCTAACGGCATGATTTTTCGTTTCTCATGCCCTCATACCTCCCCTCAAAATGGAAAAGCCTAAAAGATTCTCCGAACCATTAATAATATGATTCGTACCCTCTTTTTTCATGCGACTCTCCCCCTAATTTTTGGGTATATGTAGAGATGGCAATGGATCTTGGACCCGGTCCGGATTCGGTGGATCCAGATCCATTTTATAGGATATGAATCTTCAAAATTTGGACCCGACGGATCCGGATCGGACCCGGATCCATTTCTGATGGATCAGATCTGGATCAGATCTTGTATTTGAGATCCGTATCCGGTCCAGATCCGACCCGTGGATCCATTTTTTATTAAATATATTCATAAGCTAGAATGTAATTTTATATGTATTTTCTTAAAATTGCTAAGCACATCCTTGCAAATTTAATTCTCAAAACAAGTTTAATTTATCCCCATGTTAACTCAAAAACCCAAAAATAAATAGGTAACTTCGATAATAAAATCAATGGTATGTTAGTGAATGACTAACATCTCCATAGACAAGTAGTTAAAATTATATTCACTTCATTTGTAAAGATTCCAAGTACATGCAAGTTATGCATTGTGGAAGTACTAGTCAGCATTTTCCACAACTATTGTCATTGTCCAACATTTTCAATTAATAACTCACAATCAAAACGAGACAACGAACAAAATATCTCATATGAACATTTCAAAATTGAAACACAGTAAACTGTTAGCTAAGTAAAAATCGTTTGTTAGTTTAAAAAAATTATTAGCAAGGCAAATTTTTTACATGTGGATCCAGATCCGATCCGTGGACCCGGTGGATCCGATGGATCCGGATCTGAATTCAGGTATGAAAATCGGATCTGAATCTGGATCAAGTAGGATCCTGTCCAGATCCGATCTGTTGTCATCCCTAGGTATATGCATTAAAATGGCAGAAAATATTCTCATCAAACCTACCCGTGCGATTCAAAATAGGACACCACCGAAATTCTCTATCGTTGGATCTCCACCTATGACCACCTTAGATTTTTCGGTTGTCTATGTTACCCAAATATGACATCCACGACACCTCACAAATTAGCACCCAGTCTACTCCGTGCGCCTTCCTCAATTTTCCGTCAAACCATAAGGGGTACTTGTGCTATGAGCTCTCCACCGACAAAATTATAATTTCTCGCCACGTCATCTTTGTCGAATATGTCTTCCTGTTTGACAACATCAAAAAATTTCGAGTCACTGATTACCAATTCCTCGAAGATTCGGACCCATCACCGCATGTCCAACATGCATTCCGTCAGGCGGCCACTGTTCTGGAGGCGGCAGACGCACCAACTGCCACCACCGGCAGTCAAGTCACTGGTGGTGACACCACCCCCACTGTCCCATCACCGTCTACCACCACCGAAAATCTCTCCACTGCATTATTGTCACCTTCCCGCTCTCTGTCACTACCATCGCCGACTGCCACCACCACCGGCAGTCATCCCGTCGACAATAACCACACCACTAGTCACCGGAACCCCCATTGCCCAACCACTATGTTTCCACTATCGGACCACACCATAGCCGACCCTCCAGCTCGACACCCTTCCCCCGACTTATCTCCAGTCACCAGAAAACCAAACCCATCAATAACCCAGTTCAGCCCCAACCCACCGCCGTCGCCATATCCAACAACACCCATCCAACCCTCGACCCAACCCGGAGCCCCGACAGACACCACCACAACACCACAACCACTGTCATGCCTAGAAAATACATACAAGACACCTCACCCCACCACCAGTTCCTGCTCCCCACCCATTCCGCCGGTCAGATCCCTGAACCAGCAACTCCCTCAAAATACCAAAAATACCCCTAGCCCCACCCACCGTATGGAAACATGTGCTCAATATGGGATTTTCAAACCCAAAGTCTAGTTTAACTTGTCCATCCAAACCATTTCACCAATACCCAAAACCCAAAATTGGCCAAACTAGACCCGAATTGGAATGCGGCCATGTGTGAGGAATTTAATGCTTTAACGAAACAACACACTTGAGATTTGGTTCCTAGGTAGGAGGGGGTGAACGTGATCCGATGCATGTGGCTTTTTCATCACAAATACAGAGACAAGGGTGGGCTCGAGAGGTATAAGGCGAGACTTGTGGCTAATGACACTAATTGGTAAGAGGGTATAGATTGTGGTGAGACATTCAGTCCGATTGTTAAACCGGCCACCATTCGCACAGTTCTGAGCATTGTTATGGGTAAGCACTAGCCTATTCATCAGCTTGATGTGAAAAATGTGTTTCTACATGGAAATTTGAAAGAAACGGTTTATATGCATCAACCACCTGGTTTTGTCCATCCAGCCGCCTCCAGTATGTATGTCGTCTCCATAAGTCACTTTATGGCTTGAAACAGGCTCCTCGCGCGTGGTATGATCGCTTTGCACAATATATTTTGCAGATTGGGTTTGTATGCAACAAGTGTGATATTTTTCTATTTATTTTTCATAGAGGTAGTAGCGTTGCATATCTGTTATTATATGTGGATGATATTGTGCTCACTGCCTCATCTGAGTTGTTAAAAAATGAGATCATTGCGCTGCTCAAAACAGAATTTGCTATGACTGACTTGGGGAAGTTGAGCTGTTTTTTGGGGATTTCAGTGACCTGATCTGCAGACACTATGTTTCTTTGTCAACGTAAGTATGCAGAGGAGATTTTGTACAGTGCTACAATAGCAAATTGCAAGATCATGTCTACTCCGGTTGACTCCAAATCAAAGCTTAGTGCTTTGGATGATGATCCAGTGTCAGATCCCACCTTATACCGAAGTCTTGCAGGTGCCATACAATACTTGACTTTCACTAGACCTGATATTGCTTATGATGTTCAGCATGTATGTTTATTCATGCATGTCCCAGGGAGTCTCATTTTACTGCCCTTAAACGTATCATTCGATACGTTAAGGGGACACTTGATTATGGATACATCTCTACCCCTCAGCACCGACTAGATTGTTGTCATATACGGATGCTGATTGGGCAGGCTGTCCAGACACGCCACGATCCACCTCAGGCTATTGTGTGTTCTTGGGGGATAATCTCATATCTTGGTCTGCCAAGAGACAAGTCGTATTATCCAGTTCGAGTGCAGAAACAAAGTACAGAGGAGTTGCTAATGTTGTTGTTGAGATCTATTGGCTCCGAAACCTTCTTGAAGCTTCAGTGTCCGTTGCATAAGGCGTCTGTGGTTTATTGTGATAATATATCAGTCATCTATCTATCTCATAATCTGGTTCAACATCAGCGAACCAAGCATATTGAGATGGACATCCACTTTGTTCGTGAGAAGGTTGCTCTCGGTCATGTCAGAGTATTACATGTGCCTTCCTTTTATCAGTACATGGATATATTCATTAAAGGCCTTCCTAGACATCTCTTCCTTGACTTCAGATCCACTCTTAGCGTTCGGCCTCCTCCCGCTCAGACTGAGGGGATGTATTAGCACGTGTATGCACAATATAATTACCATATGTTGTGTTGTATAATTATGGTAGAATTGGGATCCTTATTATAGAAGGATTCAACATTGTACACCTATATATATTTGTATTAATGAGAAAGGCTCCCCAAGAGCATATATACATTGTACACGTGCTAATAATTATCACAAGAGCATTTATATGTAATCTAGCAAAATACTATGGGGTGGATGAGGTGGTGAGTGGGGGTTTAGGGGTGTCAGGGTAGGATGGTCAAGGGGTAAGGGTTGGGGGCGTTGGGTGGATGTGTAGGAGATAATGAACTTGAAATGTAACTTATGAAATTTGTTTTTCCTATTTCCATTAGATAAGTCATTTTCCTCATTTTGAAGGAATTTGTTTTCCTAAAGAAAATGTATCCCAAAACATTTTGACCAACCAAACATTGGAAAATTGAAAAACACTTTCTATCCCTTCAAAAAAAAAAACACCCTAAGTGAAAAATAATCATTTTCATAAAATTTCAAATTTCATACATAAAACTCTATGAAAGTATCACGTGTGAAATTTGAAACTTCATAATAGTTAGTAGTAACTTTTACCTTTCAAAGACAGGATCACGAGACCAGAAAGTAGCTAGTGGATGCTATTTTTAGCACTCTATATGCCTGCTTATTCAATGAAAAGATTATCAACCTTTATGTTTGAGATAATAAGTTCTCTCTTTTTTCGCATTTTTTAATTAAAATAAATTGACTGGGTTCTCTTCTTTTTTTAAGAAATTGTTGATACTTTTATTTTATTTTATTTTATGAGATCCTTGTAATTCAGTCACTACCATATACTATTGGTTTATGTTAAAACGTTTCTTAATTAGCCATGAGCTGCAACATGGTATAGTAATTTGACTTTTAACTATCTTGTCATAGGTACACATAGACTGTTTAATCAAATTAAGTAGATATCAGTATACTACCAAAGGTCGTAATGGGGTGGTAACTAATCCTCCATCATTAATCAGAGGCTCGGGTCCAAGCCTTGAGAATATAATCGATCTTCTGTAGACAACGTTTCTCCGTGAGAATTGAATTGTATTATAAGGCACAATTTCTCTGCAAATATAGACATAGTAGCATACTTTTGCATCAAATCTAATTGTATGTATTGGCTGAGCATTAGCATTTATAACTTTTATTTTCTTAAAAGGGAGATAAGTAGAACTCCCAAATTTGTCTCGATCGTTACCCAATACAGTTCATCCCATGCATGCATTGTGGAATTCATTCACATAGCCATCTTTAACATATAAATTTGAAGCAACAACAGAGCAAGTTCTACCATTAATCATCAGTCTTAGCCTCATTACACTTTCAAAATATCTGAAAATACCAACTGCCATGCAAACTAAAAATTTCCAAATGAAGAGATTGAGCTCTTACTATTTCCTAAAAACCTAATAGTATAGGCAGGTAGATCATACACGTTTCAACAATTTCCAAACAGCTATACAAAAAACTGCGGAAACGATTAAATTCCATGAAGCCATCAGCTCAGCAAGAGTCCTGAGAAGGAAAGTAGTAAATTTATTAACAATTGCTGAAAAATGTTTACACAATCAAATTACAGGAAAAATTTGAACAACCTGCACGATAGCGCATTATTTACTTCTGGCCTTTTTTCAATAAAAACCCTATTTTCTTCAACATGTTATTCTTCTTCTTTGGCGAGTCATCATCCAAGTCGTCCACCAAGAGTGGAGAACCAAGCTTTCCACCGATAGTGTGGTAGTCTAAAGAGCCTGTTCTCTCGACATATTTCTCACTATTTCCAGTTGAAAGCATAGATGCGGCTGCTTCAGCAGCTTTCCTCCATTGATCACATTGCACTTTTAACCTCCTTAGCTCGGTTTCCATCTCCGAGCTTGCAGCCTGTACTGCATCCAATTCCTCAGTGACACGTGTCACCTTTCTGCTGCTTTTATCTGCTTCCTCGATCAAATCTCCCAGCTTCATCAGCGCCTCTCGTTCTGCATTTTTCGCTTCTTCTACTAAAGCAAGTGCCTCGTCACTAACTTTGGTACTATCCAATTCCTTATTTTCTATTTCTGACTTCAACTGCTCGTTCTCCTCCATAAGACTCTGCAACTCGGTCTCTTTGTCTAACAAATTTGCTCTCAAATCTCCTAAAATTGACTCTGATATTTTCAGTAACTCTTTATCATCTGACTGCATTTGCTCAATATGCAGACTCAGTTCTTCTTTCAACTCTTCCATTTCAGATTTTGCTTCATTTAATTTTGCCTCCCATTTAGCCTCTCTCTGAGTGGATTCAGATTTTGTGCGCTCCATAAGTTCATGTGCACTTCGTATCTGCAAGGTGCTTTGGATGTATTGTTCCTGATACTTTCTCTCAGAATCCTCCAAAGCAGCTCTTAGTTGACTTACCTCAACTTGGATATTACTCAGCTCAATTTTTAGTTTATCAGCTTCTACGTTAACGCCGTTTCCTTCTGAAGAGTCTACTGGACCAGACTGGAGTTTGCTGACAAGTTCCTCCAATGAAGGTACTCGATCCTTTGATTTTTCCAACTCCAAAGACAAGGTCCTGCAGGTAGAGGTGGCAAAATTAGCCCATAAAAATGGCACGTCCTTCCCGTCTAAGTTTGGGCCGGTCATTGACTCCCCCATTTATTAGCTCAGCCCATAAAAAATTGGCCTGACAAGTAGCCCAAATTGACCCGTGAGAAATCTTGCTAAATATTTTCAAAGTCTTTTTTTTATTTGATACGTTATATATAGCCATAATAAAGAAAATACTAGTTTTCTTGGGGACTAAAAAATTATAAAAGAACAAACAAAGTAATTAAAACATGGCAAGAATTGGGCAGGTTTGGACGTTGGGTTATGACCCGTTTTTAGCCCAAGTAACTTTTGGGCGGGTCAAGAACCCGCCCATTTGACACTCCTACCTGCAAGCCTCCATTGCTTTCAGACCTTCAGAACGTAGAGTATCCTCGGTTATCTTGGCGACTTCTGGCTGCATCTGAGCTTTGCTCACTTCTTCAAGCGAACAAGCCTCGGATTCCTTGCTATCATTAAGCTGGTCTGTCAGATTCTCAACCAATGTAAGGGTCTTTGTAAGTTCAATCCTTAAGCTTTGTATCTCATCATATGCTGACTCAGCGTGATGAGCTTGAGCAACTTCCGAATCAGAAACTCGGTCCAGCTGAATTTTAAGTTTCTGAATTTCATTCATGGCAGAGGCCAAAGCAGCAGAGTCCAGATCATGCTGCTTCTGGATAGCCTCGAGCTCAGATTGCCATGCTCGGTCTCGATCCTGTGAGATTTTTTGCAACTCTATCAGTCGAGCTTCCTCTGAATCAGAGAGCTCAAGCAGTTCCTTCTTAGAGTCCTCGAGCTTTTCTGACATGACTGCTAGCTGCTTTTTAGCTTCATCAGCATCCTGTTGAGCCTTTTTCTTCAGTGATTCAGAAGAACTGAGCTGGTCCTTCGCCTTTTTTAGCTCATCTTGGAGTTGAACAAGCTGTGTTTCCAAGTCAGATGCTTTGCCAGGAAGCTTCTTCTGGGTTGTCAAATAAGAGCAATGTGCATCAGAATAATATTAGGTACCTTTAACTACGAAAAGCACGAACAATTAGAAACAGAAACAAGTTGCCCGGGTTGTGCATATTTTTTTTATAAAATGCGCCCGGCCTAGCTTGTGCGCACCTCGACTAATTCCACTGGGTACCTCTATCTCCCACCAACACATGTACTGGGTCTCTGTCCACCAAGGCTTGGACAGACGGGAAGAAATCGCCTAGTGATTTTGCCTCAATTGGGATTTAAACTTGAGACCACATGGTTCTCAATCCACTTTATTGACCACTAGTCATACCCTTTAAGTGCGCCAAAGGGTTATGCCCTTACTAAGAGAAGATAGATAGTTAAATCACTTTTAGTGGATTTAATATGCTAAACCATGCTTATCAAAAAAAATATGCTAAACCAAGTATGGCAACGATTACAACTTAGTTAAGTATGAAACAAAGAGCAAGAATAAAAAGCTTAAGGGAGGATATATTTTTCCTAGTTGACAAAACTAGTGGTAGACTTCAAATAAAAGCTTTCTTCTTATCTTTGAGTAATATCGTAGCTATTATGACAGAAAGGAATAATTCACTCGAACCAACTAGTCATAAATACCATGTAAAAGTTTTGACATTCCAAGCGTAGTCATAAAAGCCATTGAAAAAGTTTCAAAAATCCAAATTCGACACATAACTCAAGTACCTCTATCACTGGACTCCGCGGTGACCGGCGACTGACAACTTTCGGACTCCTATCTTTAGGTGTCCTGTTTGCTGGATTTGGAGACGAAACAGAATCAGCATCTGACCCTGGAGTCTTGAGCTTTCGAACTGTCTTTAAAGTAGCAGCAGATGTCCTTTGAGGCAACTCCACAGAAACAGTCCTTCAGCAACATAGAACAAGATAGTCAACCAACTATTGCAGACAATAACTTAGTTCTCAGAAGACATAGACTACTAGAGGCTCACAGATAAGTACCAAAGTCTTTTTAATAATGTATATACATTTTTTTTGAGTGGAAACAACCTCTTGCAGAAATGTGAGCTTAGTGCACCGGGCTGCCCTATATCCATTTTTTGGGGCTTTTTTCATTTTTGGCCTGTCGGCCGAAAATTAATTACGGGCGCTAGCCAAAATATACAAAACCTACACTAATTATGTATATTCAATATGTATATCATATGTATATTTATACTTAATATACAAAACCTATTCATATGCTGGCTATTATTCTTTTGAGCAGTCCAAAAATGTAATTATCCCTTTTTTTTTTGCACAATACACCAAATGTTTTGGCGAAAACTTTACCCACTGGCTTCTTCTAGAGCATATCAGAGTCCTACATCTGTTCCATTTGTAGTACCAATATGTTACAGAAGTTTAAATATTGACACTTCTTAAGATGATCACGCATTGGAATGCTTTAACTTTCTTCTTGAAGAACCCCATCACATAATTTCTTTCCCCAAACAGAAAAATTGGATCTGCCAATCTTCAACCTCGATAGCATGTGAAATTCACGTTATAGTACAGTTATGAGCACTTCGAGAATAGTTTCTTCAATAAGTTAACACTATTAATTCTTGCTTAAGGACCACTGAGTTCTAGGCAAACAACTTCCTCCAACTTAGTAGCCAAGAACTAGGAATGAATGCACTAAAACTAGAAGGCGATAATTTAATTTGAAAACCTATAGTTGATAAATTTATCTACATTTACCAAATGAACAACGAACCAATGTTCTGCTCTCATGAAGAGGCGAAAAATAAGATTTTCTTTAAAAACACAAGGCGTTTGAATTATTTGCAAAAGATCAATAGATGCAAAATAGGACATAAACAACCTGAATGAATTAGAAATAAAACTACCTTCCTTTTGGTGTCTGCATATCAATTTCCTCTCAGCGGCAAAATGTAGAAATGAGAAACTGAATGACCTTTGGTACAAAAGGCCACCTGACCCACAACACATGAAATAGTTCAGAGGATTCCTTGGCTGAGAAAAAAATAATTATGTATGTACATATGCAAGAGACAAATAAGAGTTTATGAAGAATCCTTAAACTTTTATCAAGGATTTAAAATTGGAAATCAAATTAAACAAACAACATTGTCCCTTCAAAGATAAATTAAAACTACCTCCACTCCACCAACCAAACAACAACAACAACATACCAGTGTAGTCCCACAAGTGGGGTCTGCGGAGGGTAGGATGTACGCAGACCTTACCCCTACCTTTGTGGGGGTAGTTTGTGGGGGGTAGAGAGGCTGTTTCTGGTAGACCCTCGGCTCAGAAAAAAGAAGAAACCAAAAAAAGGAAAGAAAAAAAAAAGACAACAGAAAAAAAGGAAAAGATAAGTTGCAAACAAGTAGTATCATTACTTAAGCCAGATATCCACTTTTTTCTTTTTCTTTATCTTTACTCATGTTCTTTACACTGACTATAAATAACATCTTTGGGACATGGAACATAAGAAAATGACCTTTGAAATCATATTGCAAATAAATATCTCAAAAGTGGACAGAAAACATAGTAATCACCAAATGACTTTTTTTAGACATAATAAGATGAAATGATTCCTAAACTTAGGAATCTTTCTTATATTATATTACTTCAAAACACATCTGAACTAAAGAACATACTTCAATGGAGATATCTGCAGCAACCAACAGGTTGCCAAAATTTACATCAAGAAGATTGAAAAAAACCCAAAAACAGAAACAAGGGAAAAATAAAGGGAAAAAACATTTCTTTTTGAACTAAACAACATTTGTGAAAGGCTAAGCAGATAAGACAATTCGAACTCGTGAAGATATTGCAAAGAGACAACAGATGCAACGGTAAAATAGGACCATCTTACCCAAAGTCCAAAGCCAGAAAATCATGTTTTCAATAAGAAGAAAGTTAGTTGGGCTTTGGGTAATTAATCCATTTTTTCATAAACTAAATCTTCGATTTTTGGTACTAATAACTTTCTATTACTTCCATTTTGAGTAAGGTAGTTATGTAGATCTAAAGAAACTAAAAACACTTCATTTTCCTCTCTAAATAGCCCAAAAACCAAAAGAACAAGAAATCACTTTGAAGCCAAAAGCTCATCCCACATTGTAAAACTAAAGCAAAATTTCCCCAAAGACAGAAACTCTATCAAAAATAAAACCAACCCACATGAGAAAATCAATCCTATAAGCAAATACAGCTACACTAAACCCATGAAAACATAAAAAAGATCCAAAATTTACTAAAAGAACAACAATAACACATCTCTGACAATACCTCTAAAGATAATAAATGAACAACCTTACATTAACAGAAAGATAAACTCAAGTTTTCTTGTAAGAAAACACAAACCAACAGCTAAAAACTCATCCCACATTGTAAAACCAAACCAATATTTCCTCAAAGACAGAAACTTTATCAAAAATAAAACCAACCCACGTGAGAAAATCAATGGTTTAAGCAAATACAGCTTCATTAAACCCATGAAAACATGAAAAAGATTCAAACTTTAACAAAAAGAACAACAATAACACATCTCTGACAGTACTTCTATAGATAATAAATGAACAATCTTGCATTACCAGAAAGAAAAACTCAAGTTTTCTTGTAAAAAAAACACAAACCAACAGATAATAATTTTTCCCAAAAGAAAAAAAAAACTCACTCAAGCTCCAAGAAGTACTCTTGAAACATAAGAAAGAAAGTGAAGAGTTTTGAAGGCAAAAACTCATCTCATATTGTAAAACCAAGCCAATATTTCCTCAAAGACATAAACTTTATCAAAAATAAAACCAACCCACATGAGAAAATCAATGGTTTAAGCAAATACAGCTACAATAAACCCATGAAAACATGAAAAAGATTCAAACTTCAAAGAAATTAAGAACATATGACAGTACCTCAACAGATAAATGAACAGTCTTTTATATATTACCAGAAAGATCTCAGCCTAGTGAAACAAAAAACAAGTCATTTCTATATATATATTTTTCAAAAAAATAAAAGAAAAACTCACCCAAACTCTAAGAAAAGAAGTACCTTTGAAAGAGGTTAAAGAAAGTAAGGTGAAGAGCTCAAGATTATGCTTACAATAAGCCCTGAGAAGAAAGAGTAATAGTTTCAACTCAGCTGTATGCAGTTTCCCAAGAAACATATATGCAAACACACTGTTTCTCTTTTTCTTTTATGTTCTTTTTACTTCTTATGATTTTAAATTATTTATTATTTTAGAAATTTAAAGTATAATTAATTTTTTTATTTTATTTTTTGTAATTAATAAAGATGATATATAATTAGAGTAAATATTTAATAGAGAGATTATAATTTAGATAGTTGTCTAGGATCTTCGAGAGCACAAAAAAGGATAGGCGTCTGATTATACCAATAGTGGATAAACTAGGTCAAATGTCTCTTCTAATAAATATTTTTTAAGGAGTGTATAATAAAAAAAATGATAAATAATTTGAAATGGAGTGAGTAATAAAAATGGTGTTTCAGACTTTCCGGAGAAAATTAGACAGTTATAGTAAAAATTATTATAACGAGTGACAATTATAGAAAGATTTGACTATATTTCTTAAGTTTATCAAAAGATAATATATTTAGTCTCTTTTAAATATTTATTAAAGTCTGATATTAGATTTGACGAAAATTATAATAATAAAAAAAGAAAATTAGCAAGAACTCATATTAGAGATATAACTTTTAATTTTTGCTATTTTACTTTTTTTTATAATCTGGTGCATTTTTTTAAAAATAACTTCTTTTATTTTTATATTTTTAATGATTAGTATAATTTTTTGTGTTGCATATTTGAGTATGTGATGGAAATTTCTTGATGTTTATGGTTAACAATTCTTCAAATTAAAGAATATATATTGTTGAATATTTATCAGATATTAAAAATATTAATTTTTTAATAAATTTTAAAAATAAATATATTTAATGCATATTATAAAAACTATTTTGATCCATTATCGAACATAAGGGATATCTTTATCATTTTCTCTTCTTTCAACCAAAAAAAGGAAATAGAAACAAGGGAGTCCGGATATAACTGAATGGTAAATGAAGGCAACTCCTACAGCGTGAATTTGAACTATGGAGGTGATATCAGTTACTATGTTCTCAAACCCTGATTATTCAGGCATATCTCGCAATTTACTGGTAGTAGTACTGAGGAATCAGGACTACTATATATAATAATAGTCTGGCGTAAACCCGGAAGCTGAATATAGAGAGAAAAAAAATAAGGGACAAAGTGCTGGATTTGGACAGATTTAAATTCCCACGCTCGACAAACACGCGCTTGGCCACGCTCTGCTAAGTGTTTGTGGGCCCCAAAGGAACAAGGTTAACTAATGAGTCCGCTCCTCTCTTTCTCAAATTTCCAATGTCTTTTACCAAAAACCAAACACATATTTGATTTATTTTTTTTGATAATCCAGATTTTCAGGCTTGCGCCTGACTACTTCACTGGTATTACTCAGACGTCCTGGAGTTAATAACACCGGTCTTTCAACAACTATCACTAGGTAAATCGCGGGATGTGCTCCGGTGGTCAGTTTTCTGGGAGCGTACAACTGATCAATGAGACAAGGTCAAATTTTCCAACATGCAGAATTTCTTCGTCTTTGCGAGAATCGAACCCATTGTTAAATGCAAAGCGCGCTTATAAGCCTTCGAGCTTTGCATTGGTATGCAGGAGGACCACATATTTGATTTTTGACAGTAACTCTACTTTCAAATATTTTACTAACTTGTTTTTGTACTTTGTTGGTCACGAAAAATATTTTTTGTCGAGAAGTGTATGCATACTTACACAATGATAGTAGTGCAAGTATTGATGACTTCATCACAATCTTGGAGGAAATCAAGATTCAAATATCAGACACTTTGACATAGAATCGCTTTTAAATTGCACCATTTTAGTTTTATTTAGATTAGATTTAACTTCAAATTAGGTAAGTGATCTAAGGAAATTAGTGTCAATTATTTTGGTGAGGAAAAATAGGAGTCTAAAGAACTAGGATAGGACCGTATATAACATTTCCATTTTTACTTCATTATAAAATTGAGGAAACAAGAAATACAATTTTATATATCTTTTATCTCTTTGCAATATTTTCTTGACTTATATACTTCATTTCATTTAGTAGAGAGAAGAGGGGGTTTCCAGAGATAAAATTAGATGATGCACTGTAATCCTTAAGTGTATCCGTTTTAAAAGTGAGCACTTTTAATTTCTGTCAATTACTTAATAATAATTTTTATTATTAAAATTAACGAATTTCTATAAAAGAATACTTATTTTATGAATTAAAATGCGAGGACTTAGGATAACTTGGCATCCAAACTAGACTAAAATGACAACATTTTTGCTAAATCAAAGGTGACAACTTGGTAAATTAAGCATTAAATTAATAACTTATACATATTCCATGGACTTTTACGATAAATTCAAATTTAAACCAAAATTACTGAATTCAACTGAACATTAAGTCATACTCTAGTTCCGCCCCAATCCAAAAGTCCTACTATGGCAAACAAACCAAATTAGGATACAAAACAATAGTCAAAACAACATTAATATGAAGCACTTGCATGTGTCAACAACAATCAGTGTTTGTAAAAGTGTCGTATCAACTCACAAGTTGCTTGTTGGAAACAAAGCAGTACGGAAATAGTAAATAACTATTACAAGTGCTTCGAAAGGATAAACCATAAAGATTACAATAGCAACAAGCTTGCAGTAAATAAGAATTGTGACAACAACAAGTTTTTTGAGTTCTTGAATCAGTCTTGAATCTTTATACCAATTTGCAGAAAACTCTTTGAATCTTGATAACCTGAAATCAAGACATACTAAATTTGGAAGTGTTACGACTGTGCTGAGTCGAGTGATGACACTCTGTCTTTAAGACAAAATTGTCCTGTATACATGTTTTTACGTTAGCAGACAATAGTCTCCCAAGATAAAACAACAAACTATCATTTGTGCAAAGCAAACACAAGTGATTCTAGCGAAGAAAACAAATAACAAAAGATTGCTAAGAGGAGAGGATTTGCAACAAGAATTTCAGAATTGTTGTTCTTGAAAAGTGTATGTAGAATTGAGTCAAATGCCTCAATTTATAGTAGTGTAAGAATGGTCTCTTCAAGTGCTCATGTAATGGCCATTTAATGACCCTTTAATTCACCATTTAATGCAGTTAAATAATGGTTGATTTATGGAGGAAAAACTGTCATTTTAATGCTCCAAAACCTCTTCATAATCAACCAAACTTTTGGAATTCCGTCCGGGTGATGCCGTGGCCCTTTTCGGCCCGTACCATCTTACACTATGCACAATCATTCATTCGTTTACCGATGTGGAACACTTTTTATTTAGCCAATAACCGTCCATTATTCTATGTCTCAAACATTTACTTACGTACCAATGTCTCTTTTACTAACGAAATTTACCATACTTGGCACTACGAGTGCACGTGTGTGAAAATGACATTTCCGACGTGCGGGGCCCCAATTGTTCGAGTCATAAATAATGAGATAAACTTAATTCCACATTAGTAAATTTCCAACATGGCTAACTGAATTATGCATAGCTTTTGAATTTTGATGGCCCAATATATTATAATAGTTGATGAAATTTTCTCAAAAGTTAAACACATTATTGGTTGTTTCTTTCAATCTAAGTAAAGTTTAAGGATTTGATAGCAACTTTTCTCTTCATTTTGATGGCCCATGTGTTCGCGAATTTGGATACAACATGATTAGCATTTATCTTGAATAAAATAAAATATATAATTTACTTACATCGACACGAAATTATAAAACTATGAGTCCTATCTTTTATGCAGCTAGAGATTTTAAATCGTGTTTTTCAATCATTTGTATAAACATTTATTTAATTTATTCTCCGGAAAAAGCGTGAGCAATTCTCAAATTATTAATCTAATTGTTACAAATTGCATAAAGCTAAAAGCACCTCCTTTCAAATTATTTGACGAATATATACACAAAATATTCGAATATTATGGTGGTGTAATGTATTAAACAATTCAAAATCGAACAGACGAAAGCTATAAAGAGGTTTAATTTGTGGAGGATTAATTTCCTAAATTTGGTCGCAGAAACATTTACGTTTAAATTTCACAATTTTTTTGTGCAACTTTTGAATTTTTTGTTGCCTAATATATTATGATTATGAGTTTAGTTTATACAACTAAAGAGAAAAATGTGATTTTGACCTTCCACCAATTCATTGAAAGATTAAACAGGAATGGTAGTTGACTAGTTGTATAATCGTACAACAATAATATATTAAAAACTCAAAAAATACATAGTTATGACTAATTAACTACCCTCATTTTAAGAAATGGATTATAAGGTACGTTAGACAATTTATTTTCAAGAAATAAGCAAAAAAGTAATCTGCATTAACAATTGTTTTTTTTATTCACATCCAATCCAAGGCAACCCTTCAATATTATTTACAATATTGTTTACTATTTGAAGATTCTATAAAGCCAGCTTTAAATAGCTAGACTAGATATCTCAAGTTCTAACGGTGAGCACATTCAAATTAGTAGGTTTGAATATCAAATGATTAAGTCGGGAAAAAAAGTCAAATACATTTTAGAAAATGAGTTTCTTTAAGACCCTAAGTTTGCAATTTTGTTTAAGACTCGTATTATCATTGCTATTTGCAAATATGTTCAAGATTGTATGTGGATTTATAATTGCTCTTATATGCTATTCTCTCTCAAATATGTATTAGAAGCAAGGGGCGGAGTCACAATAAAAATTACGGATTCGGAAGAATCCAGTAACTTTGGAAGCATGCTTAACTTACCTACTTTAGATGTCTTAATTAATTTGTTTTGGTATGATTAGTATGGTAGGAGTTAAAATTTTATCGAATTTAAGTGTAGATAGTTCAAAAGTGTTGGTGGTCTATCAAAAATAGTTTCTCTACCCTCATAATAGGGGTAAGGTCTGCGTACACTCTACCCTCTTCGGACCTCACTTGTGGGATTACATTGAAAATATTGTTGTTGTTGTTGATAGTTTAGAAGTGCAAATACATTTATTATTTCAAGTAAATTGATCAAATTTAGTACTATAAATAGCTATTTGCATCTAGGTTTGTGGGTAACTAGTCGTTATTAGAAAGAAAAAAAAAACACAACGTTATTTAAATCTTGACAAACTAACTGGAAATGAAGCATAACTTAACAAGATATACATTAGGCACATGCATGCATGTATATTATATTATAAGAATTTAATAAAAGAAACAAGTAGTAGTTCAGAACTAATTATACCCTAACGGTCTATGATTTCATGCATAAATTAAAAATCACATCTTCACCAACCTACCTTTATTAAGATAATACAATTTCCAGATTAGATTAGGGAGTTTACAGATAGTGATTTGTCTGTTCCCATTTTAGTTTCTAATTTTCTATTTGTTGGTTTTAGGGTAATAGTACCTTAGAATCAAAGACAAGCTAAATAAGAACCTTTTCTGTAGGTTTAAAATAATCTCTTAAATATATGTTTGAGCAATTTCGATCCTTGAAGTGTCGTCAAATATTAAATAGTCGTGGTTGTTAAATTTAAGAGAAACAGTGAAAAACTAGGATTAAAGAATTTATATTTAAAGGTGTAGTTTTTGCGTTTATGTTATTTTAGTCTATTTCTCAAGTTTGATATAGTTTTTTGAGGTGCATTATTACTTTTTTAGATCTATTTCTGGTGTGGTACATTTTTTTGGTGTTGTTTTTGAAACGAGACTTTCTAAATTTTTTTGGTTAAATCTTTTTTTTCACAGTTCCAATTGTTAGATCTAACAATCATAACTTATTAAATATTTATCATAAATTAAAAATCTTCACTTTTGACAAACTTAACCGATCTTTCAACATACCGTTAAAGTTGACCGTTTTGTCTTTCACACATATTAATTATTTCCATCGAGATCAAGTTCTCCTTCCCATAATGCAGGTTCCAAAAATTATTTCATCTTTTCATATATATATATATATATAAATTGCCTATTCAATAGCTAGAAAAATACAATATATACTGTTCATGAGAGTGTTTTTTCCTTTTAAGATATGATCATTAAAGTAATCTCTTTATTATCTAATTCAATATTTAACCAATTAACTTTTTGTGGGAAGACTTAATTTCAACTTATTCCAAAGTTGCAGTGAGGTGAATAATGGAAAAATTACTGACCCTAGATAATATTCAAATTGAATTTTTAATTGGTTAAAAAAAATTGTATTATAATATAGTACAATCTATGGAAAGTGACTCGTTTGCTAACAATGCTTGTGTTTTATTGTTACCTTATTAATTTTTTTATAATAAATAAGTGAAGCATTCGATATTTGATGATTGAAAATGGAAATTCCCAAACTAGATATGGTGCAAATCATAATTTTCCATATATCATACATCTGGTATGGTCTTTTAGCCTAAAGGCCTAATAAGCCCATTTGAACTCCTATAAAAGAGCCCATAAACTAGTCTATCCTCTTTTTTTAAAAGAGACCAAGAAGGGTTTGACCACCGGACTAAACGTCTCACCACAATCCACACCAACCTGCTGAGTCTTACCATCACCCACAAGCTGAGTCTTATGCCTTGCAAATGAACCGTCTGAATTGTCTTTATGGGCAAAAATCCACATAGACCTAATAATATTAACACCAGATGGACGGGGCACCAACTCCCACGCCTTATTATCAATAAGAGCATTATATTCATCGGTCATAGTAATTTTCCAACTCGGGTCATTTAACGCAGACACAGAATTACAGGGTAAGAGTGATTTAAGAACATTAGAATTTAAATTAAAATGTCTTTTTAGTTTAAAAACACCTCGTTGACTACGAGTGACCGATCGATGACTCGGGGAAGAATTTGGACGGATTTTGGGAATTTTCTGGACTCGGGACGGACTGGCCAGCAGACAGTGGGCTAGCTGACCCAACACAGTAAATAGAAGCAGGAACTGGACCAGTTCAGACTGGTGATCGCCCAATTGTTAAATCGCCCGATGGCGATATCGGGAACTGCTTCGTGATGCACCATTGGGACCCGGGCAAGGTCTGGGCCCGTTGGAGAATTTTGAGTGCAGGACATGTCCGAAAAATGGTGAATAATATACGAGGATATACTATCATCTAAAAAATTATACGAACTAGGCACGGGATTACTCACCTTATCAAGCGAAAATTGGGATTCATAAAAAATGACATGGCGACTAATGATGATTTTATTAGAGGATAAATCAAAGCATTTGTAACCATGATGATTAGACGGAAAACCCAAAAACACACACGTAGTAGATCGGGCCTGAAGTTTGTTAATTGTGGTGGACGAAAATAACGGATAACACAAACACCCAAAGACCTTAAGATGTGAATATGAATGAGTCTAATTATATAGAATTTGAAGGGGGGGGGGGAGAATATGTCAAACCTTTGGAAGAAATTATGTTAAGGAGATATGTAGCCATTTGTAGAGCATGATGCCAAAAAGACGGGGGTACGAAAGCATGAATCAATAAAGTTCGAACAATATGGTACGAATTTTGCGTTCGGCTTTCCCATTTTGTGAAGACGTATGAGGACAAGAAAAATGAAAATTGATCCCATTATTAGCACAGAATTCCCGAAATACCCCATTGTCATATTCTTTGTCATTATCACATTAAATATTTTTTATTATTCGTTCGAATTGGGTTCTAATGAATGCTCTAAATTCTAAGAAGATTAAAAAAAATTAAATTTTTTCGCTATCGGAAAAGTCCATAAAAACTTAGAATAATCATCCAAAAAGAGAACATAATACCGATGACCCAAAGAACTAAGAACATGAGACGTCTATAAGTCGCTATGAATAATATCAAATGACATTAAAGTATGAGAATTTGAGTCTACAAATGGCAACCTAACATTTTTTCTTAACGAGCAAGACTGACAATTTGGAGTACTACGTGTACCCTTATATGAAATAAAATTATTTTTATCTAATGACGACAAAATAGACGACCCCGGATGACCAAGATGAGCATGCCACAAGGAAGGAGCAAGGGCTGCAAACGATGACGGCAAGGCTTGACTCGATGGACCGGAACTGGTGTGATATGATAAAGATCTCCCCTACTATCACACCTCATGAGAGGACTCCCCGTCCTGAAATTATTCACAGAGAAATCAAATGGATCAAATTGAATAGAAACGGAATTGTCATTGGTGAATTTACGGATAAACACTAAGTTTTTAATCAATTTGGGGGCATGTAAGGTATTTTTCAAGATAAGGGGTGAATTGGGGGGAGACAGTTTTATGAAGATAACCACGAATTGGAATAGAGTTATCATTACCAATAATTATACCACGAGGGTTGCTCAAATTGGAATACGACGAGAGAGTACCTTGATCGGATGTTATGTGTGTAGTCGCGCCGGTGTCCATTTACCAATTCAGATCCGGTTGCGTTAATCTAAGTGTGTGCATTGCGGCATCAATGTCTGTGTGAGTTGGTGTGGGGCCTACTGCCGAGAATGCTTGTGTGGGCCGAGGCCCAAACAGTCCCCCTTGCAGCCCTGGCCCAGCGCTGAAACGAGAAGGAGAGGCCTGACTGTTGGGTCCTCGTAGACTTAAAGCAAATGCTTTGACATAAATACTCGTATCGCCGAAGAGGATTTTACACTCTAACAATTATAATGGACGACGCGTTTAATTTAGACTTGTATTTAAAGTTTTGGGGAATATTTTAATTCAGGGTTCTAACCAAGATCAACACTTTAACGGCACATCCAATATGACATCATGCAAAACTAATAACACACATAGTTTGGGAACCGTCAACCCAATATACATGATAGAAGAGGGTTTAACCAAACACTGGGCGGCGCCTACCCAGACAGTTATAGCAGACACTATTCTAGAAATGTAAATGACAACATTTTGACATTTAGCACATAAACAGTATACTTATCAAATAATATACTGTATATTAATAATGTTGGGTTAAACATTCTGAACTCAATTATTTTTGGACAGGTGGGGCCGCGGCGTCACTGAGGCAGTAATCCCATTTTCTGAAGAAAAAAAATTGCACTAGCGCTGCGGCGCTCCACCATGGAGCCGTGACGCTTCAGAGGCGGTAACATTTCTGCTTCTGCAATTGAATTAGCACCGCGACGCTCCACCATGGAGCTGCAGCGCCTGTTGTCCAGTAAGTTCATAAATTTTAAAATGAAGCATCAGCGCCGCGACGCTCCACCATGGAGCCGCAGCGCCTCCTTGAAACCCCAGTCAGCAGCGCGGCTCCCTATGATAGGGTCGCGACACCGACGTCCTTACGAATGTTTTTGTTTTGATTTTCAAAAAATCGTTCAACCCCTTAATCCAATTTAGGGATCAATTCACAGGTCATTTATCATCACCCACCATTATCAATAATGCCCATATCGATCATCATCCGTTCTTTACTCATTCTTAGCCGTGCACCGTGCAATGAGTCGGACAACGCACTTGGCTTAGTTCGAGTTAGAACGGAATGACTTCCTCGAGTTAGTGTAGGAGATAATTTAGGGTGATACCAAAAGGTCAACATTCGTTCAAGACATATAGAATTTCAAAGAACCTCATTTTAATCCAATTTTATGTTTAACCCATATTATTATTCTATTCAATTGTTAAATAACCATTGAACCAGCCTGAGTTCTGATACTACTGTAGGATTTTGTTGGGTTCAAAACACATAAGTAAGGCACAACGGAAGTTTTAAAAGTTTTGTTTCTTACTTACCCCAACAATAATTCTGGTATGGTTGTACAACAATATAACTTGTAACATAAAATATTTACTTACAAGTATAATAATCTAGAGTCTTTTTCTACTGTTAGGTGCACACGTGATTGCCCTTCCAATTTGCAAGCTCCAAGCTTCAATGTACTCCTCCTTCGGAAAGGTAGGAAATGCGGCAGAGGTTCGAGAGAATATTTTATTCTAAGTCTCTAAGGCTTAGAATGTTATTCTGAAAATTGGTTGTGAATAATGAGGTGAATGCCTCTATTTATAGTTGAAAAATAGGTCAAAATCGGATTAGGGTTTGACCTTGGGCCTAGCCCAAAAATCGAGGCATAGGTTGCGGCCCTAGGGTATGGGCGCCGCGGCGCTCGACTTTATTTTTTGTGCATTCTTAATTAAATCTAAAATCCAATTTTGACTTAATTAAAACAATCATTATTCATTTAAATATCTCGATTCCAAATCGAACATTTAATTACTCTCTCAATACATCCTTAGATTGAAACAGACAACCGACATAGTGTGACCCTACATGCCTTCTCATATCGACATTAATCAAATTAAGGTCTACGCGGAACTCCTAGATGGCGCGGAAGACGAACTCAATATGTGAAGTACGTTTACGCGAATCCAGTAAACTTAACCTTTATGTGGTAAGATAAAATCCTTTCATTCACGACACACCCGATCAAGCTTAGGATTTGTCAAGTGTCTATCCAAATGGCTTAATCATTGTATCTCATCTATATTAGTTTATGACTAGACCATAGTCTAAATATGTCTATTGCGTTGGCCAATGACTTAGTCAACCTAATATCACTGAGAATCCGAGTGTTCTCTCGAATATACATTCGAGGAATGAATCCTAATCTTGGCTCAACGACCACCTTCAATCCACATCGTAATGTACCAAATATAAGCCGTATCTCAACCTACAAGGCATTTGAGCTTAGGACGGGATCAAAGTACATTACTTTGTAGATAAGGCGCGTATTGACATCAAGTCTAAGGACTTCTATCTCCCACACGTTGATCATACGTATGACAAGTATAACAAACGGTATATCAGCAGGGTATACAAATACTTCCAAAGTATCCATGTGTCCATCACGAGTAACCATTACTCGTAGCAGTTGAGACATACTACATCCTCTAAGGATGTGATGCAGACCACATGTCGACTTATCATTTATCATCGATATCTCATTCTTGATGATCATTAGTCGAGGCTACTTTAAGAGTTACGTTCTATCATAAAATATTTCACTCTAAAGCTCAAGGGATGCACATTAATGAACAATCACAAACAATCAAATAATAATTCAATAATTGCAAATGCCAAAATATTAATCTCCATTAATAATAATAAGAATGTGTATAAAATACATTTGTCCTAATACAGATTGTCTCTATGACATAAATATACTTTCAGATAATTCCTTCTTGGTGTTGTTAATAAGATTACTTATCAAAAAGTTTCAATTGGTTCTTAAATAATCAAAGCAAATCAATTCGATCATGCAACAAAAAGTTCAACTGAATAAAACAAATAACACATATTTTATCTTGTCTTAACTCAGTCAATAAATAACATAAAATTCTTATCGAGTAGCTCTGCAAATTAAACAGATGCAAGTATTGTTATCTTTTATTCTCGGGCTCCAACTCTAAGTGACCAAACGCAGGATTTTTATCCCGTGATTATCTTTATCCCACCAATTAAACAACCACTTATTTCAATAATTAGGTTATTTCAAAATCCTGCGCTTGGTTAATCATTGCCCTGGAATTTTATAGGTGACTTTGAAGCTCGATGATTGTAATTATTTTACAAAGACATGATCAAAAAGTGATTAGCAGACGCTATTTCTACAGATCTAGGACATATTTCGTTGTTTATATATCATAAAAAATTGCAAATTATTGTGTCGAATTAACTAGATGCATGACAATTAATTGAAAACATGATGAATTAGACGTTCCAAGAATTTTTTTACTTTCGTTAGATAATTTCGGGTAGTGTTTATATTTAATTAACTTTTTTGATACATTGGAAAAGATGTAATTAATTGTTGTATATATGTACCCAAATGACACATATCAGAATAAAATCTAAACTCATTAGAATCCCTAAGTTTCGGATTAGCATCTCTGGTTATTAACGAGGGCCCATAAATTTCCTTTTGTAGACGATGTTAGGCTATCTAAATGGTTACATAATCATCATAATTGAAGATAAAAATATAGAATCTTAGCAAGGTAAAATCATTTCAATTCTAAACTTTACACCTCATAAGTTCTGAATCTCCATATTATAAAGTACTAAAAAATATCACATTGAATATTTTTCTTGATTTTGATCATTAATATGGAGATATCCTTAGCCCTTTTGAAATAAAGTATACATTAGGCATCATCCCAATACCAAAAAAAGAGACTAAAAAATGGCTGAAAAGTGTCTCTTAATGACATCTCTAGCAATTCTTGTTTGTCATCCAAGTTCTACCATTAGATGCTTCAAGCCAAAGCCAAGTTCAACTAATTCTCCAAAAAAAGAAAAAAATCCTTCAAATCCACTTGAAAACAAAGGGATTTCAAAATCAAGAAAGGGGTTAGTTTTCAATTCTTGTACCAACATTTGTGACTCTCCAAGATTGAATGTGCACCGACCGCTTAAGCTATTAGACGAAATTGTTGAAGGGCATCCTTCAAAAACCATAGTGGAAGCGATTTTTCGCTCGGGGTGGAAGCATGGAGTGGGATACAAAATTGAAAAAATCTTGAAAGTGAATCATAGCGAAAAGGTTAGTGAAAATTTCGAAGAATGCAAGAAGATGGTGATGAATTCAAGATCCACGAGATGTTCGAGTAAAAGACAAGCAGAGAGAGTTTTCTACCATGGTGCAACGACTACTTGTTCGTTAGGCCTTGACAAGTCTACAAGAATTTGTAGCAAGAAAACATGTGGTGTATGCAAAATCATAGGCCAAAATTATGGAATTCATGAGAAAACAAATTGTCTTGAATCATTTTCTACTAGTACTTGGAGTGCACATAGAAAAATTATGAAGCAATTTGGAGATGGAGTTTCAAAGAAGAAGGCTATTATAGTTTCAAGAGTGATTGCAAAATGCAGAGGAGAAAACAATGGAGAAGTTAATATTTTGAATCCAAGGGCTGTATTGCCTTGCTTTGTTATCATATATAGGTTATCTTAATAAAGACCAATAGTATGCCACATGCGTTTCAACCTATGTTGCTTTAACTTTTAGAAAATGTTAATTGTTGTGTGTCGAATTCTGCAAAAATAATATTTTCTTTCGGGAACTGACACGAGTGTGATAACAATATTGAAGAATTTGAGCAATATAGATTTCAATTCATATTATAACTAAGAAAGTACTCCCTCCCAATGATTTGTTCTTTTCTTTCCATAGTGCTATGACTTTATGTAACTCAGCATGTGAATGTTCAATTATAAGAGTAAATGTGTAACACATACAACTAATTAACTGAAGAAGCATATTCAGAATTTTGAATTTAATTAATGATTTTATGCTCTTATCACTAAACTTACTACTGCAAAATTATCAGTTCACTAAGTAATATTATGCTTCTTTTAGTGAGTTTCTTCGACTTAGTGCGTTAGCAAATTGATCTACGATATGAACCTAAAAGAATGGATTCAGTTGAACCTTGATCTAGCGGGAAGTAAAATCTTATTAATGTTACGAATGTGTGTTGAATTGCCATACAACTTAAAAGAAAAAAAAGATAGCCCAACACACTAAGCTCTCATTAAGTACGGGTTCACAAAGGGTCAAATCATATTTGGTTTATTTTAAATTAGTCAATGAAGACCACCAAGAATTGTAGTGGAGTGACAAATACTTTTTCATCCTTAATCAGATGTCTCATCCTAGGTAATGGAGTCGAGTTTGTTAGGAAGTATTTTAACCTCTAAAATGTGAGACTTTCTTACGCGAATTCGGATTTATTAGGGCTCTAATGCAGGTATTCGACATTGGATGGGAAATTGTCCCAAAAAAATTGTGAACCTAATATTATTATATGTTAACTTGAGATTAATGTAAGAACCGTAAAATTCAAATTCGCCTATGAATCTATTGATGCTAATGTTCAAATTCGACTTTGGTGGGCAAATGAATTAATCTAGGATCACCTCAAAGAGCCAAAGGCTTCTTGAAGGGTGTCAAACGCTATGGGAAAGTAAAAATAAAATGAAATAAATCAAATGTCAATTCTGTTTTTCCGAATGTCGGCAATTATGTCGTCCGACACCAGTAACAACACTTAGCAAAACAATAACTTTTAAGAGTAAATGCAACGGATTTTAAAGAACGCAAATATTTAAAATTTTCATAAGTTATATATATTATATAACTTATGATGGTCAATGACCTTGAGTTGACCTATAAATCCTGCAGTTATCATTTTAACGATATGAGCATCAGTTTGGTTATTACCTTTGGCTGCTGCAGTATACATGATGATTTTGTGGCAAGTCCTGAAGATTTGACTATCAGCGCCACCATCTATGTTCCATTCAACAATTTTTGTATTGGTATAAGTGGTAGGCTCATTCTTATAAGCTTGTTCTTCAATCAGAACATCCATAGGTGTAGGTCTCGGATAGTAGTAATTTTCCGAATTAAACTTGGGTTTCCATTTGCCATTTCTCATCGCAACAATTTGTGCTTCATTGTCAGACTCATATAATTTATATGTACTAATCATCGTAACAATAGATGTAGAACCATCTTTTGAAGAAATCTTCAACTTACTCTGAAATTGAAAGAGTAGATTTTCAAGATTTTTTACTAATGGTTATGTGGTCTTTTTTGTCAAGGAAATTCCTTCCATTGAAGGAGGAGGCTGGATATTTGCTGGAATTTTCAGAGATTTTGGAGGCTGGTCGGTAGCAACATCAATCTTGACTCGTTGGCTCTCTATAAGAGATCTGAGCTTGTCTACCTTGTTATGTAATAAGTTCATCTGTTCACTAATAACCTTAAGATGGATATTGGTATGGTTATGTTGTTTGAACAGGGTATTGATATGATCAATAGTAGGACCAGTATGAAGGGTTTGATGTATTAGCTTCATAAAAGGTTGGGCCTGTAAACCATTGTTACTATTGTCCTTTTTAACGAAAATGGTTCATCTGGAGGGTATATACTCATAAGGACTTTTTTGGAATCTAAATGCCATTGTCTTTCAATAAAATTGATATTGGGTAGAGCATAGTCTTCGACAAACCATCTAACAAACGACTTATAATCCTGCTTGGTTTGCAACTCATCATAAAATTGATCTCTAATGGAACATTTTCTTTTGTAGTAAAAAATTAAAAAAAACATCTTCTAAAAAGATAATAATCTTCACTCAGAAAGTCTTTCGAAATAATGTTTATCAGACCTGAACCTGGACTATAATCTATAGGAGAAGCACAAATATGATCGTTATCCATCTTTAAAATAATCAGTGAATCCTATTTCACTGGGAGTAGGATCTATGTTAATTACTACAGGAATTTGGTTATCTCCTATCTTTATTATCAATCTTCTCATCTTGAGAGATTTCTGATGGAGTGGTAACCCTATAAAGGTCTTCGTTAACCTGAGAGGTTGACGCTCTAGCAGTAGAAGATCTGGGAATGTCATCGAGAGGAGAGAGGTAATAATGAGATGACATCGATCTACCTAATTTAGGTGGTTGAGTAGCGAATTGGAGATGGATATTTCCATCAGTAGTTTGAACTACCTGAGCAATCCGAGTATCTATCCTAGGTTGGACAGGAATTTCATTTTCAATCAGCCATTCGTCGGGGTAATTTATTTCATCCCAACTTATAGGTCTTCTAGTTGTTATCTTAGACCTTTTGGCTAGGTTGGTTTCTCTAAGAACCGTCTGTCTATTTCTCTTATCATCCATAATCTTACAATTAGGATTCATAGTTTCTAACACAAGGAAATAGATACGATAACAGATACACATAACTTCTGTTTTAGACATATAATTATAACCATGAGCTTTTACATATAAAGTCAAAGCATGCAGATATTTGGATCAGACATAGATAAAGTAAGGTTTGGGTTGACATCAAAATAAACTGGTCCATAAGTCAGACTAGCACCCATAAGATATTGTTTCCAATTTAAATTTCTAGCATCTTTTAAAACAGTCATAAAACTTTCAGGTAAACCCTTTAAAGTTAAAGGTTTAAAAGTAATTTGCACTAATCCAATATGCAAAAATTTATAATGCAATTTTTGATATCTTTCAATATCAGTATCAGAAAATAATTGTATAGTTTTTTCTTGATTATTCATTTGGACAGATTCTTCAATAGTCATGACGATTTTGCAAGTTTTCAAAAATATCGAAATTATAAATTTCCTTAGTGGCAACAAATGGAATAGTCCATTTGTTTAAAGCATCTAACTGTTGTGGAAGTTCATGTTCTTCCGATCTAGCATTCTTAATATTTTAATTGAGGTTGATATGTTTAATTAAAGGAGGTGACATATTTGATGTTATTAACTTAACTATCTAATAAATGCTTGAGAATACTCACAAAAAAAAATCTGAAATTTGAACTGAAAGTGTTTAATAAGAACATTTTATCATGTGTTGAGATACTCCATTGAAATAGGACATAATTTGAGTGTCTAAATAAAATTTATTGACAAAATTAAGGGGCTATCTATATATTAAGCCTTACATTAATTGATTCAACAAATTTAAATTGATATTGCCTGAAATGTTTTCAAGGAAAACGATTTTTTATAAAAAAAAAACCTCAAAACTCGAATTAAGAAAATTTGATCGAAAGTGGAAGAACTTGATCTATCTCATAATATGTGATATATCTTTTATCATTGCTAACAGTAACGAAAGCCAACGTTATCAATACTCCAGAAAATTACATTAACATTATCAACCTTTTCATAATAATGTTAATTTATTTATTTTTACTTTCTTAAATTAATTCATTATAATAAATTATGTAATTTGATATAAATATTAGATGCAAATAAATATTTACTTTAACTAATATGTCCTTTCCTTAAAATATAGGGACCACTCTAATCGAAAGCGAATAGTTAAGGAAGAGGTCAAACTGCATCAACTTTTTATTTTGGGACATTGGCACGTATATATAGTTATATACAAGTCATAGGATCTATTTTGGTGGAGTACTAAATTAGCTAAGGATTAAGCATGGTAATTACGTGATATATATGGTTTTGTATACCATGAATATCACGATTTCAAAATGAAGTTTTTCCATAATTGAAACCGTGATATACACGGTATACAAAACTGTGTATATCACGGATTGAGGTTTATATTTTAAGTAATATTATTGTAATAATTAGCATTGTACACTTACCATAATTATAGAATTTTTGTACAAGTAGAATAGGAGTAGGGTTTTTCATATTATGAAAATTTGTAAATTGTATATATACTAATTCATTAATGAAAATAATCAAGGAATTATTTCTTTAATGGTATCAGAAGTCTAGGTTCATAAAATCCTATAGACTTTTTCCCCGCAACCTCATTTTCCGTGCTTCTCTCTCGGAATCCGTGCCCTAATTACCTCATCTCCTCCCAAATTTTCTTCCTTCTTCATCTATTGTTCTTTCGTTATGTCTACGTCAAAGAACACGTTTCATCTTGCCTTGCAGTTTCCAACATCAAGAACCACATCCCTATTGTTCTTGAGATGGAAAACGTCAAATATGCAACGTGGGCGGAGCTTTTCAAGATTCATTCTCATTCGCATCAAGTTCTTCATCATATCATTCCCTCAGCCGCAGGCAAGGAGCATGCCCCGGAAGTTGACCCGATATTATGGACTACTCTTGATGCTACCGTTCTGCAGTGGATTTATTCCACTATCTCTACGGACCTCTTGGAACAATTCTTGAACCCGATGCTACAGTGATGGAAACTTGGAATAGGTTGTGTGACATATTCCAAGATAACAAAAACTCCCGTGCTATTACTCTTGAGCAGGAATTTTCTCATTTTAACATGGAGGATTTTCCGAACGTCTCCGCCTATTGCAAACGGCTGAAAGAGTTGGCGGACCGACTCCGCAACGTTGGTGTACCCGTTATCAATAATAGTCTTGTTCTCCAGATGGTTGATGGCCTATCCGAGGCTTATAGTGGCATTGACACTCTCTTTCGTCAAAGTAATCTTCTCCCACAATTCTATCAAGTCCGGTCCATGCTTACGTTGGAAGAAGCCGGTTTGACTAAAAAAACGGCTACTAGTACAAATCCAGTCGTTATGATGACAACATTCGACGCTATTCAGTCCGAGACCAGGATCTGGGATGGGGCAACATGCAGGGGTGCTTGGGCCTCGTCCTGTCCAAGTCCATCATGCAGCGGGCCCCACTCCGACGGATATTGAAGCCGTTATGCACACACTTGGATTAAATCTCTCGGATGTAAATTGGTACATGGACACCGACGCCACTTTTCATATGACATTTGACTCAGGTACCCTCTCGCTTATTCCAATTTGAGCAAAACATATGGTATTATTGTTGGTAATGGTCGTTCAATTCCAATTCGTGTTCACGGTAGTGCAACTTTCCCCCCCCCCCCCATCATCCACCGCTTGTCTTGAAAATTACCCTTCATTCCCCTAACTTAATTAAAATTTTGGTACATGTTCGCAAATTCACCACTGATAATTGAGTTTATGTTAACTTTGATCCTTTTGGATTTTCTGTGAAGAATTTCAAAACGGGGATACCTCTTATGAGATGCAATAGTAGGGACGATCTTTATTCAATCACCACTGCCAATTTCGTGAGTCAAGTCATGCCATCCACCTCTGTTGCTCTTGCTCCTTCCTTGTGGCATGCACGTTTGGGTCATCCATGGTCGTCGATTTTGTCTTCTTTAAATAACCATAATTTTATTGATTGTAAGGGTACGAGTAGTACTTCAATTTGTATGTCTTGTCAGTTAGGAAAACATGTTAGATTACCTCTTGTAGCCTCTCAATCTCGCACTTTGATGCCTTTTGATATTATTCATATCGATTTATGGACATCTCCAGTTTTAAGTTTTGTGGGTCATCGTTATTACGTTATTTTTTAATCAAGTCTCCTTATCTCGCTTAACTTGATTGAATCCATTATGGATTAAATCAAGTTAAGTAAATTATAGTTTTGCTTTCCACTTATTTTTTATTTATTCCCACATCTATACTTTTTTGTATCTATTTTTTTGGATTATATTTGTAGTGTCAATCCAACACAAGTCCTTTTTTTAATATTTTTTATTATTTTCAATTGAATTTTTTTATTTTTTTCAATATTCAATAATTATATTGACAGTGTATCGAACAAATATAATTCATTGTGATAAATGAAGTGGATCTATTTAGTTTTATTTTATGTTTTACATTAATTAGAAAGTGTGAATGTATTTTTTTTAGATTTCTTCTTTCAATGGTTTTTGGTTATCTTGTCTAATCTCTTTATTTCTTTTTATTCGGATTGGATCTACACAATTTTTTTGATATTTTCTTCGGGTTGCTAACTCAACGGTAGAGTACTTGGCTTTTAAGTGCGGCTAGTGTATTTTACACATATGAATGAAGTGAGGGATTCGTCCATACTCTCGGTAAAGTTTGGAAGACCACGACTGATCCTGAAAGGGAATGAATGGTAAAAATAGCATGTCGTATCAACGTAAAGTTCTTAAATTTTTTAATTGTTCCTAGATGGGTATAAAACTGTGTTAGAATTCTTGGAACGGAACAAAATAAAGTTGGGTCGAATGAATAAATGGATAGGGCTGCGACTTCAATTAAATTATAGGGAAAGAAAAAACAATGAGCTTTTGTTCTTAATTTGAATGATTCCCGATCTAATTAGACGTTAAAAATTTATTAGTGCCTGATGCGGGAAGGATTTCTTGTCCCATGAGTGGATTCTCAATTTTTTTTAATGAATCCTAACTATTACCATTTTCTATTAAGGAGATGTGTGTGTAGAAGAAATATTATATTGATAAAGAAAGTTTTTTCCGAAGTCAAAAGAGCTATTAGGTTGAAAAAATAAAGGATTGCTAACCATCTTATTATCCTATAACACTATAACATAGAACATTAAATGAAACAAAAAAAAGATGATAGAGAATGAGAAGTTTACATGTATCCAAGGTATCTATTCTTACTATAATACTTTGTTTTAACTGTATCGCACTATGTATCATTTGATAACCCTCAGAATCTTCCATCTTTGGTTCAAATTGAATTTCAAATGGAAGAAATACAAAGATATTTACATCCAGATAGCTCGCAACAACCCAACTTCCTATATCCACTTATCTTTCAGGAGTATATTTATGCACTTGCTCATGATCATGGTTTAAATAGAAATAGGTCAATTTTATTAGAAAATCCAGGTTATAACAATCAATTTAGTTTACTAATTGTGAAACGTTTAATTACTTGAATGTATCAATAAAATCATTTTCTTATTTCTACTAATGACTCTAAAAAATATATTTTTGGGGTGCAACAAGAGTTTGTATTCTCAAATGATATCAGAGGGAGACGGTGCCGAGTGGAAGGGCCGTCGCTCAACGGATAAAAGTTACTCTAGGGATAACAAGTTGATCTTCCCCAAGATCTCACATCGACGGGAAGGTTTGGCACCTCGATGTCGGCTCTTCGCCACCTGAGGCTTCCCCTTCATCGCATCCTAATATAATAACGATCAAGACAAGTAGCTCCAGGTCCAGATATCTCTCTTCGAGATCGTCAGCATCAGTATAAGTAGCTTAAGTTGTTGGTGAGATAAGAGGATTGACTGAATTTACTCATTTTTTTTATCGACGAGTAATTTATGGGATGACTAACGGGGTTGGGGTTATTAGTTTCATTATAGGAGAATGTATCAAATATATATGGGCCTCGCATGTGAAGTAAATCATCGCACCTACGATCCAACCAATTGGGAGAGAATCAATAGATTCTGCAAAGTTGTAAGACCATGTATGGGGGTTGACGCCTGCCCAGTTCCGGAAGGTCAAGGAAGTTGGTGACCTGATGACAGGGGAGTCGGCGACCGAAGCCCCCGTGAATGGCTCTCTTGGCCAACAGAATTTAAAAAAAAGAATAGCATATTCCTCTGTCTCTCATATGGGTTTCATAATTATAGGAATTAGTTCTCTAACTGATACGAGACTTAATTGAGCCCTTTTACAAATAATATCTCATGGATTTATTGGTGCTGCACTTTTTTTCAACAACATAATGGAGGCAGTCACTCAATATAGATTGATCCAAAATCTGATTCAAATACAATATAGTACCTATGGGTACATAAGAAATGTATTGAATCGATTCTTTTTATTGAATAGATCTTGAGCCCCTCAAAAGCTTGATGCAAATAAATGAATTTTTGTCCTGCGTCTCCGAGCTATATATCCCCGTTTAATTCTGGTCATTGAATAAATGAAACTTTGACGAATAACTAATTGATTGACTTTCTTTGAGTTATTCTTTTCCCCCCTCCCTATTCTATTAATAACAAAACAGATTTTTTCAATGTATAAAATCAAAATTCCAAATAGGGCTAGTATGCCGACCATCATCGAATTCTACTGTGCTAGTGCACAAAGCAAGCACACAATGACTGCATAAATCGTTGGTCTGTCTATCATAATAGTTATTACCTTGACACCAAAGAAGAGGTCGACCTAATGCTTTATTTCTGTCCTAGTTGATCCTGATTCGACATTAGAAGTATATTGATTTCCCCCCAATAATCGAATACATTTGTCTGTAAATACTGCATATTTGATTCCATCCATAAATCGATTTTCTTCCCTATGAGTTATAGTCTCAATAAGAATTGGATGATTATTCTAATTTTTTATGGACATTTCCGTTAGCGAAAGAGTCTCAAGTATTTTCCACGTTCGTAAATTTTAGAGCATTCATCTGTACCCACTTCGAACGTGAAATAAAAAATATTCAATGTGATAATGGAAAAGAATATGATAATGGGTGTTTCAGACATTTTGTAATGCTAACGGCATAGTTTTTCGTTTCTCTTGTCCTCATACGTCCTCACAAAATGGAAAAGCCGAACGAAAAATTCATACGATTAATAATATTGTTCGTACTTTATTAGCTCATGCTTCCGTACCTCCTTCTTTTTGGCATCATGCTCTACAAATGGCTACTTACCTACTTAACATACTTCCTAACAAAGGATTCGCTTTTAAATCTCCCCTCCAAATTCTCTATAATAAAGTTCATTCATATTCTCATCTTAGAGTCCTTGAGTGTTTATGCTATCCACTCTTTCCGCCATCTACCTTAAACAAGCTTCAAGCCCGTTCTACCGCTTGTATATTTTTGGGTTATCCGTCAAATCATCGTGGTTACACGTGTTTTGATTTATCTTCTAATAAAATCATAAACAGTCGTCGTGTTTTATTTGATGAAACCCAAATTCCGTTTACCAAAGTGTGTGTCCCGTGCCTGACTTGTATAATTTTTTAGATAACAGGGTCCCACCATATATTATACATCATTTGTTGGACCAAACCGTACCCCCTGCCCCGCCTTCAGTTCCTTTTGGATCAAATTGGTCTAGTGGGCCTCTCGTCCAACCCATTGTCGATCTGGCCTCTATCCTAATGCACATATCCAGCTCCCGTTCCAGTGTTGGGCCAGCGGGCCCACTGCCTGCTGGCCAGTCCATCACTCTTCTCGACTTTTCCCAAAATCCACCAAATTCTCCCCCCGAGTCACAGACCGGTCACTCAAGTCAACGGGGTACTTTTACACCAAAGGACATTTTAATCTAAATTCTAATGTTCTTAAATCTCATCTATCCTGTAACCCTGTGTCTGCATTAAATGACTCGAATTGGAAATTGGCTATGAACGACGAATATGATGCTCTTATTGAGAATAAGACGTGGGAGTTGGTACCTCATCCTTCTGGTGTGAACATTATTCGATCTATGTGGATTTTTACTCATAAAGATAATTCTGATGGTTCGTTTGCTAGGCATAAGGCTCGTCTTATAGGTGATGGTAAGGCTCAGCAGATTGGCGTAGATTGTGGTGAGACGTTTAGTCCGGTGGGCAAACTGGCTACCATTCACACTGTTCTCAGTCTGGCTCTTTCCAAGGCATGACTCATTCATCAGTTAGATGTGAAGAATGCTTTCTTACATGGTGATCTTAAGAAGACCGTTTACATGCATCAGCCTTGGGTTTTCGAGACCTCAAAATATCCTCATCATGTCTATTTGTTGAAGAAGTACTTGTATGTGCTTAAGCATGCCCCATGGGTTTGGTATAAGAGATTTGCAGACTATGTTTCATCTATTGGATTTTCACATAGCAGGTCTGATAATTCATTGTTCATATATCGTCGTGGTACTCCCCTGACTTATATACTATTATATGTGGATGATATTATCTTGACTGCCTCTTCTGATGCTTTGCGCAAATCTATCATGACAATGCTCAGTTCTGAGTTTTCTATGAAAGACTTGGGGCCCTTGAGTTACTTTTTGGGGACTGCTGTCACTCGTCATGCATGTAGGTTATTCTTATCCCAACGGAAGTATGCAACTGAGATCATTGAGCGAGCTGGTATGTTCTCGTGCAAGTCTACTTCCACTCCTGTTGATACTATACCCAAGCTGGGTGTTGCGGTTGGCTCATCTTACGAGGATCCAACCCACTATCGCAGTCTTGCAGGGGCTCTTCAATATCTTACTTTCATGAGACCAGACTTTACGTATGACGTACATCAGGTGTGTTTGTTTATGCATGATCCCAGGGTTGAGCACATGAATGATATCAAATACATTATTCGCTACATCCGGGGAACACTTGACTATGAGTTACATTTATATACTTCATCGACGTTTACACTTGTCTCATATACAGATGTTGGTTGAGGTGACTGTCTAGATACCAGACGATCAACGTCTGGCTATTGTATGTTTCTTGGTAATAACTTAGTCTCATGGTCTGCGAAGCGTCAGTCTACATTGTCACGTTCTAGTGTAAAGGCCGAGTATGGAGGGGTCGCCAATGTGGTCTCCGAATCCTGTTGGTTACACAATCTTCTTTTAGAGCTTCATTGTCCTATTCAGAAAGCTACCTTGTTTTATTGTGATAATATTAGTGTAGTCTATCTTTCTGGTAATCCGGTTCAACACCAACGCACTAAACATATAGAGATTGATATCCACTTTGTTCGCGAAAAGGTAGCTCGTGGACAAGTACGCGTCTGCCATGTCCCCTCCAGGTATCAAATTGCAGACATCTTCACTAAGGGTCTTCCATCGATCCTTTTTGAAGATTTTCGAGACAGTCTCAACGTACGAAGACCGCCCGTTATGACTGCGGGGGTGTAATAACATACCGTGATATACACGATTTTGTATACCATGTATATCACGGATTGAGGTTTATATTTTAAGTAATATTGTTATAATAATTAGCATTGTACACTTATCATAATTATAGAATTCTTGTACAAGTAGAATAGAGCTTTGAGAATAGAATATGAATAATATTTTTCATATTATGAAAATTTGTAAATTGTATATATACTTGTTCATTAATTAAAATAATCAAAGAATTATTTCTTTCAGTAATAAAATCCAATAACCAGAAAATTCTCAAGTTAATCTTCTAAAGTATAAAAGAAAATGCAAGTCACTGGCAACATTTGTAAAATTTTCACCTCATCAAGAGGCGTTGCATCAAAGTTTAATCTCTGACTCGTTTGGACAACAAATTATTGAAATTGTTAGAGTTAATGATTTAGACAACACCTCTTTTTTTTTTCTTCTAGTTTTACAAAACCTCAACGTTCTGATTATATTGGTTTTTTCATATAATCAAATTCATACGTGTGTTGCGTTAGAGTGTACCATCAGAGGTGAGTACAAACATTTATCTTTTAAGAGTCAAACTACGAACTTTAATAATTATTTTAAGATATGTATTTTTATCATGTTGATATGAAAAATATTACAATTTATAAAAATATAAATTATAATTTCGAAATATTAAATTAATTTTGTCTAATTTATCTCTAAAAATTAATTAAGGCTAAAGAGTTAAATTGTAAGTACTAAAGAGTCTATCTATAAAAGATATATTTATCTTTTACGTTATTAACATTTCTACACCGCACGACATGAAAGCAAACCGAACATGCCCCTCACTACTTGCCGGTATATACATTTAATTCACTTTATATCTTTACTCTCTTAGTGGTGTTTTTTTAATTTTGGCATACCTTTATATTTACTCACTTCAAAAAGCAAAAAGGCCTTTATCATTTATTCTCAATAAACTAATAGAGTATTTAGTTTTTATAATTTTTTAATTATGTAAAAGTTCATTTATCTAAATAGGGATAAATTTTAAAAAAATATTTGTGAAACATCACTTATCTTAAATCAAAACAAAAAGATAAATATATCCTCTATGATCATACTTCATTATAACAGTTAAGTTTTTCGAAACTGATTTTTGATTTCTATAACAATATTTGACTATATCAATGAAAAAATATTTAGACAAACAACACTTTTACATACAGGTTGACTGTGCGTTAATTGTGAGCTTTCACTTACATTTATAACTACTTCCCGTGACTTATTGATAATTTTTAATTCTTTAATTCATCCGTCCAGTTTTATTTGTTCACTATACTAAAAATAATTATTCAATTTTATTTATTCACTTTAGAAAATTAAAAGATAATTTACATTTCATACTTATTTTACCCTTATAATTAATTATTGGATTGACAAGTTCAATGAAATTTTAGTGGTTACATAACTTTTAAAGTATGTTTTATTTATTTCAATCATTAGGTTACTTAGCAATAACTATGAGTGATATATTAAAATTATCATTCTATTTTTTACTCCTTAATAGGTGTGACAAGTCAAAATGTGACAAATAAAAATGGACGGAGGGAGTGGTAAATAATGAGGGTGTTTGGATTGACTTTTTGAAAGTAGTTTATAAGCTAAAAGCTAAGTTGGATTACGAAACTTTTGATTTTGGCTTATTTTGTACTCCCTTTGTTCCAAAATACTTGTCACATTATGTTTTCTAAGAGTCAAACTATACAAATTTTGACCAACATTTTTAGCTATATTTTTTTTATCATATTAATATAAAAAGAATGATAGCTTATATTACTTTTCGTATAGTTTCGGAATATCTAAATTTTAATTTTAAAATATTGAATTAATATAATATCTCACATTGTGAGATTTCACTGGGTATGTTGTTGTTGTTGAATTAATATGATCGAATTTAACTTTGAAATTAATCAAATTGATTTTTAAAAAGAAAAATATGATAAGTATTTTGAGACGGAGGGAGTACTTTTTTAACATAAAAGTATGTGTTTAAAAATAATTTTTAACGTTTTCAAACACAATAAAAAAATAATCAATAAACACTTAAAGTAAGCCAATTCAAACACCGGTATGCATGAGCAAATTGAAGATGGTGAACGCATATGCTTGACCCTTATACGATTAAATGTATGAGCAATACAAATTCTTACATTGCATAAAAAAGCTCTCTATTTGCTAAAATATAATTAAATTTAGTATTATGATGATATTAGATATTTTATGACTTTATGTCAACACTTTAAGTCGATTTTTATTATTCTTCTTTCATTCAAACAGGGGATGGTAACGGATCAGATCTGGATCGGATCCTACTCCAAATCCATTTTTCATACATGTATCCAGATTCATCGGGTCCATAAAAATCATATCCAAATCCGGATCCATCGGATCCACGAATTGAATCTGGATCCACATGTAATTTTTTTTTGTCTTGAATAATATTCCCACCTGTTGAAATTTTTTTGACAAAATGAAATCCAATCTGATAGAAAAAATTGATTGAGTTCATTAAATCAACCTACACAAACATGACATCATTCTTCCAAAATACTGAACGAAGTTTTAGCATCACAAGAAAATAAAGACGATGAAGCAAAGTAAGTAAATAACAACATCATGAAAAACGCTGCAATTACAAAGATCTTGAAATTAAATTATACAACAATGTTCTTTAAAATGGCAGCAACATCTTCTATAACCTTCTGCCAAACTTGATAAACTAGTCTTCGAAGTCACTAGTTTCAACGTCATCAACATCCTAAAATAACAAAGAAACAATCATATTTAAAAGAGATAACTAAAAAAATTCATCTCAATAAATATTTATGATTAAACATATCATTTACCATATCAATACAATCAACTACTTCCCCTTCTTCTTCAGAATCTTCGGTATCCGTCGAACAAGCATGTGTGCCCTACAAAGTACCTTTATTTGAAAGAAATTGAAAAATAATAAAAGGTTAATATTAGAAAAAATTGATATTAACGTACATGAGAATAATCAATACAAAAATTATGAAAAACTACATTCTAGGTTATGGATATACTTAATAAAAAACGGATACACGGGATGAATCTGGATCGGATACGGATCTCAAATACAAGATCCAGATTTGATCCGTCAGAAATGGATTCAGATCCGATCCGAATCCGTCGGGTCCAAATTTTAAAGATCCATATCCTATAAAATGAATCTAGATCCACCGAATTCGGATCGAATCCAGATCCACTGCCATATTTAGTTCAAATGAAAACATTCACGTGTTTTCCTATAAAATGAAAACATGTGAATTCGGATCGTTAGCATTTATTTCTTCTGGAAACTTCCAAGTTCAGCTGAAAGTCGAAATTTTTTATGCATATTCGTTCAATATTAGTGTGTTTTAAGTTTAAGCAGCTCATTTGAAACTCATATAGCTGTGGAATCTACAAGTAAGCACGTGTGGTGAAGCATTTGGGTGACGAAGAGATGAACTACAGCTAATCAACTACTAGTCGGTCTAACCATCAAGTGACCAAAGTCATGACTTTAGATTATGAATATTGTTAAATATTAAATTTAAGACCTCTTATTAAAATTTGTCTGTGTACCCCATATTTTGTGAGACAAATTTTAGGAGTGTGCTTGCGAAGGAATGGCAGATGTTGCAGTTGCGAAGTCATGGAGAGACGAGCTACCGAGTTTAGTAGAGGATAGCGGGACAATGTTCGCCGGAGATGCCATAGAAATCTCTACGCCGACGTTTTCCACGCCGGCGTTCGAGGAGAATGAGATCGGTGTATGAATCTCCGGCGACCGAGGAGGTTGTAGTAGAGCCGGAGAGTTTTAAGGACCAAATCGAGGGTTTCGCGAAGGCTTGGGGAGAAATGTCGCTGGAATTGTTGAGAGGTTGTAGAGATGTGGTGCAACAGAGTTTATTGACTGAGGAATCTGTTGGAAATTAGCCTTTGGCGGGAGTTGCGACCGACCAACTTTAATGGCTTAAACACTAGTGTTACGTATGTTGGAGAATCCGGTTCTTCACACATGCATGATCTACTAAGTACGTAGATAACCGTAGGGCCAAACATCGTCAAATTTCATTGAGAAATGAAAGAGATATTGGTCCACGAAGTAAGGTGTTTGAAGCATGAAAAGTGTGGTATTGTGTTCAATTCTCCCTCATCGGTAGAGGAAGAAAGCATTGTTGTGTATATAAGACTCGAAATTGGTTTGGGGTTTGGGACCCCAAGGGGTATCCCATGTGTTTAAAGGAGGGAGGACCTAGATGTGCTTCGGTTCAAGGAAAGACCACACGCGCGCCGCCAGTCCGGTCACGGGTCACGGGTCACGGGTCACGGGTCACGGGCTGTGGGCCTTCTGATATTATCTTTTTGGGACAGAGAACTTTGCCAGAAGTACAGTTTGATCCCAGAAGTTTCAGATATACAGTTCGGACCAGAACTCTTTCAGATGTACAGTTTGGTCCCTGAAGTTTCAAGATGTACAGTTTGGTCCCTGAAGTTTTCAGAACGTCAGAATTTGGACAGTCAAAGCAGAAACGCCAAACACTCAATTCAGCCATTTATTTTGGCTGAATTACTCCTCTTATAATGGCCAAATCCGTTGGTCTTTCACCATTTATGTTGGTGACTTTACTACCTCCATAATGGCCATTCTTTGGCTATTATGGAGGCAGTTTTCAGCCCCTCAATCACCTATATAAACACCCCCTTACACCATTGTTGAGTACTAAGAACATACATATATGATACACGAAAATACAAAAAAAATACACAAGCAAAACAGTTTCTTCCTACACCTTCCAAGGCATCATTTCGTTACTCAATATTCTTCACGGTAGCTCTTGAGTTTTCTTTGCTCAAGTGTTCCATTGCTGTTTTATCTTGGGAGACAAATTGTCCAGGACGTATAAAGGATACATACGGGGCAATATTGTCTTAAGGACAGAGTGCCACACTCGACTCAGCAAAAACAGTTTCCATTTTTCCGTCTTCAACAAAATTGTAATTTCAGTTTTGTGGATATATTGTAATTTTCAGATTTCTAGATGAATTATTGAATCTTTGTTTATCCTTTCGAATACTTGTAATAGTTATATACTTCCCGTACTGCTTTATAAAGTACCATAGAGCAAAAATTACCCAACAGAATCATACATTGTGCAGAAAACTAAAGGTCCTTTAACTGAAGCTTCGAGAAGGTTGACTGGTTTGAATAAGTTTTTGCCGGAGGATCGTGATCCGGTGCATGCTTGGCCGGTGATCTTCTTCGTCTTCATCCTCTCCCTTTCAGGTAAATTTTAGCTTTCTGTTAATACTTTGAGAAGTTCTCTGCAATATGTGGTTAGACGGGCTATGACGCAGGTGCAACTTACTGAGGACAAAGATAGGGGTAGTGGAGGACACTAATTAGTGTGGTAGATAGTTGAGCGTAGTCCTATTTACGCTTACATACTGGTAGTTGTAGTGTTATTATTGTAGCCCTGCTTAGCCTATCATACTAGTAGGCACATTATTATTTTATAGTCCCTGTCTTTTGATTTCTGCTTTTGTATGTTCTTTCGTGTACTTTGTTTATCTTATTTAACTGATTTTAGTTACTGCTTCTTTTTTTAGAATGCTTTATCATGTCTTATTCGCTTATGTTACTCTCATTTTCATACTGCTTTAAATTTCTTGTTCGGCTCTGATCGTTTCTCTTGTTTTGCTTGTACTTATGCTTTGTCTTGAGCCGAGGGCTTTCGGAAATAGCCTCTTTACTTAGGTAGAGTTAAGGTCTGCGTACACGAGGCCCTACGTTGTGGGACTTCACTGAGTATGTTATTGTTGTTACTATAATTCAATTCAAAATTTGTAAGTGTTAGGTTTTTGTTACTGTAGTGGTCAAAATACTCGTCACTTTTGATTACCTTTTCTGGATTTATCCATGTTTGATTGATTAACTTCTCCTTCAAGTTTTGATTGTAGAACTGAAATTATTGGAGTATTAACATTGGGCTCCATTACAGCTCCTTTTTCCTCTGACTTGCTTTCTTTTTGATTTATCATGAGCCAAGGGTCTATCGGAAACATCCTCTCTAGGGGTAAGTAAGGTCTGCGTACACTCTACCCTCCCACACCTCACTTGTGGGACTACACTATGTTGTAATTGTTGTTGTTGTAACATCCGGCTCCACTTATTGGAAAACTAAGCCCTGTTTGGCACTTATTACTATTCGGGAATCAAACTGACTTTTCTTTTGCTTTCAATACTGAAAAGTAACTTTAAATTTGTTTAATTTTTAGAATTGTAATTTTGTACTCCATACTTCTTGTTAGTACTTAGTAGTTTCTAAATATATTAAAAAAATTAATGAATCCAAATTCAAAAAAGTAATGAGTTTTGACATTCCTGCTCCAAACCATCCCATTCTTTTTAAGACCGATGGGGTAGAAGAAATTAAAGGCTTTAACTAGTAGAAATCTCTGGAAATCTTCAAATCTAACATTTTGCTTTAAAGATGAAGAAGTTTTCATCCCTTTTTTTTAACTGTTTCATCTGTTTCTTTGGAGGATCCATTGTATATTATTAGTCACAATGGCATAATTATCTGAGTTGATTATGTTTCTGCACTCACTAAACATTTTTAGGCTCTATTAATAGATTTCTGGGATCCTAATTATGCTTCTTTCTCTAGTTCTTTTCCTTTTGGATCGTGATTCTCTTTGGTTTGTGGTTCTGATAATTGGGGACATGTGCAGCATTGAGTGTAAATAGTAAACAAGATGCTTCAGGCAAGCTAGGGAAACAAGTGTACATACATCCTCCTAGTGCTACTCGTGTACTGCTTCCAGATGGTAGAAATATGGCATATCATGAGATAGGAGTTCCACCAGACAGAGCTAGATATTCTGTAATTGCTCCACATGGCTTCCTCTCTTCTCGACTTGGAGGTACGGAACTGGTGCATAGCTAGTGATTAATATTTAATTTGACATTGGTTGATATTGATTAGTTTGTTCTGGATGGCTCTTTGTGATAGGTATACCTGGAGTGAAAGTATCACTTCTTGAAGAGTTTGGCATTCGTTTGGTAACTTATGACCTTCCAGGTTTTGGAGAGAGTGATCCTCACCCTGGGCGGAACCTTAACTCATCTGCTCTGGACATGCAATACTTGGCTGATGCCTTAGGAGTTAATAGTAAATTCTGGGTTTTGGGATACTCAAGTGGAGCAATACATGCTTGGGCTGCAATGAAATTTATACCTGACCGAGTTGCCAGTATGTTCGTTTTCCCACTTTTCTGTTAACTCTTCTCACTAAATTGTGGAGGTTTTTTTTTTTTTTTTTTACTCTTTTGGCATGAATTGAGTGTCAAAGTTAAAGTAGAATGGCATGGTAATATGCAATTAAGATAATTCACCACAACCAATGATGATCTCTTAAAATAGGAGAGATAAAAGGAATATCACTTGGATGACTCACACTGTAACGTGATAGCTTCCTTGGTTGTTGGATGGTCTGATAAAACTGATGATTTTATCATCCTGTTACAGGCGTAGCTATGTTTGCCCCATTTGTCAACCCATATGAATCAAGCATGACCAAAGAAGAGATGAGAGGAACTTGGAACAAGTGGACAAGGAAAAGGAAATGACGTACTATTGAGCTCGAAGATTTCCAAATCTACTCGATTACTTCTATCACCGGACATTTCTATCTGGAAAGCATGGTCAAATTACAAAAGGCAGATATTTTTACACAGAAGAAAACCCTGCATGCAAATAATGTGAAATTTGAGTAAGTGGGTTTCACCTTAAATTTTTAATATTGGATCTCGCTCCCCCTCACAATCTTATCAGTGTTTATGGAATGCAAAGATTTACTTGTGCAGCTCTGTGAAACAAGAAAAAGAGAGTCCAGGATGTATTTATTCTTATGTTTTCAGTTTGGATTGCCTGTTGTAAGCAATAGTTAAAAACTAAAAAGATATCATTCCTAAATATAATTAATTAAAAAGGAAAAACGTGAACACACTTTGCATTATTACAATAGCACTCAAGTTATTACTGTTTAGTTCTTCCTCTTTTCCTTTTTTGTGTTGTTTTGTTTTGTTGTGTGTATTGTTAGTGTCAATCTAGTATCATCAATGATGAAATGATTTGAGCACAATAATATAATAATAACTCAAGATAACTTGAAATCAACAACAATGAATTCAGCAAATTGAAAACACATACTAACTTGGTGTCGATAGAGGCCTGCTTGATGCAGTGTCCTAAGACAAAAATTCGCCCCACTTGTGTTGTAGTTTTACGGACGTCTGTCTAGAGGATACAACTATCTAAGTGAGAGTTCTAGCACAAGAACTTCACTTCTGGCGAATTTACTATGTGTGTTCTTCAGAAATTTGTTTTTAAGAAGAATAAGTAGAAGCCACAATCTTAAATCATTAATTGTGAAAAAACTAATTGATTGTAGTTTTTTCTGTCTTGTTGTGTATCTCTCTCCAACCAAGTGATCAACCTTCTTTATATAGAGTAGCATATGAACAGTTACAACCATTCATACCAAAGGTTGTAATTGTTCTGAAAAGTTGCAATCTTTGATTCGAATTTTTTGTCCGTTGATCACTTTATTTCTTCTTAATTCCATACAAGTTCCAACAATACCCCACATTTTCTATTCAAACATCAACAATACCCCACATTTGGATAGAAAATAAGATAATAAGAAACTTTTCGTTATTTCTGAACAACGCGATATGACATGCATCGGAAAAGGTGTCTGGTGGACTTGAACCGTTCGTAGTGAATACCTATCGGATCTACTTTGTGAAATAGTGGACGAAATGTCTTGAACTATTTCACGTTTTGTAGTAAATCAAGACAACAAGTATCACACAGATCATATCAACATATTTCAATTCTTACGGTTGTTTTCATTTCGGTCGTGAACAACTCCTTAGTGAGATTTTCTAGAGAACGTAGCCATATCGGTTCTCCCAGATGCGACCCCACATCAATCTCATATAGGTAATACTAAACAAGAATAGTCCGTACTATCCCACCATAGGCTTTTAGTATTATTAAGAATAAGATTCAGTCCTTAAAACATCAACGGATTAACACACTTAGTACACCATAGGAATGAGCATATGTGTGTTTTATGCTCTTTGAGTCTTCCCCAACTAGTTTTCCTATTGAACCTAAACCATGGGATCTCCAATTATGATAGGTTAGGTTTCCGCCAGTTAACGACTCATTGTGTTGGCTTTAAGCCCATTCCCCTCGATGTAAATACGACTTGCTCTCTGTTAAGGCCTTTTGTCAAAGGATCCACTATATTGTCCTTTGATCTCACATAATCAATGGAAATAATTCCATTCTTTAGCAAACTTCGTATTGTATTGTGACGTCGCCTTATATGTCTCGACTTGCCATTGTATATCTGATTCTTTGCCCTCGTCAGGGCAGCCATACTATCACAATGTATGCAAATGGATGTCACAGGCTTTGTCCACAACGGAATACCTTCTAGGAAGTTTCTGAGCCATTCTACCTCTTCGGCAGTTTTGTCTAAGGCTACAAACTCTGCTTCTATAGTTGATCGCGTATTTACCGTTTGCTTTGATGATTTCCAAGATACCGTCGCTCCACCAAGTGTAAATACATAACCATTTGTGGACTTACTTTCCGACTGGTTGGACATCCAATTAGCATCACAATATCCTTCTAACACAGGAGGATATTTTGTATAATGCAATCCATAGTTCATTGTATGTTGTAGATATAAGAGTGCTCGTCTTAGTGCAAACCAATGATCCTTTCCAGAATTATGTGAGTATCGACTTAGTCGACTCACTGTATATGCTACATCCGGTCTCGTACAATTCATTATGTACATCAAGCTTCCAAGAACTTGTGTATACTCCAATTGAGACACACTTTCACCTTCATTCTTCTTAAGGTGACTAGCGGGATCAAATGGTGTAACAACCGGTCGATCATCATAGTGTCCAAATTTTCTGAGGACCTTTTCAACATAATGGGATTGTGTTAAGATGTAACCAATAGAATTGTTTTGAATTCTAATACCAAGAATGACATCCGCTATTCCCATATCTTTCATATCAAAAGCGGCATGTAACATCTTCTTAGTTTGGTTAATTACATCTTTATCCGTTCCCATAATTAGCATATCATCAACATATAAGCATATATTGACACATGCATCTTTACATTGTTTAATGTAGACACATTTATCACATTCATTTATTTGAAAACCATTTGATAATAACGTATTATCAAACTTTTCATGCCATTGCTTTGGAGCTTGTTTAAGTCCGTATAAAGATTTAATCAATTTACAAACCTTTCGTTCTTGACCTTTAACAACAAACCCTTCGGGTTGTTCCATGTAAATTTCTTCATCTAATTCACCATTCAAGAATGCGGTCTTCACATTCATTTGGTGTATTTCCAAATTGTGAATCGCCGCTATAGCAATTAACGTTCTTATAGACGTAATTCTCGTTACTGGTGAGTAGGTATCAAAGAAATCTACACCGTCTTTTTGTCGAAACTCTTTGGCTACTATACGAACTTTGTATTTTTCTATAGTACCATCAAGCCTTAATTTCCGTTTGAAAATCCATTTATGGCCTAGTGGTTTTTGTCCCGGAGGGAGATCAACCAATATCCATGTATTATTTTGCACAATGAATTCTACCTCACTTTGAATAGCCTCTTTCCAATAAGATGCTTCGGATGATTCCATAGCAGCCCTATATGTTTGAGGTTCTCCTTCAACGGAAAAGGTCATGAAGTCCGGTCCAAAATCTTTGGAAATTTTTCCACGTTTACTCCTCCGTGGTTCAGAGATTTTTTCTTGAACAGATGAAGTAAGATTTGCATCATTATTAGTGTTTTGGTTTGACTCATCTTGAGGCAGTGTCCTTTTCTTATGATTAGGAACACTTTTATCCTCGTCTTTGTAAGGAAAAATATCCTCAAAAAATCCTGCTTCATCAGATTCCAAAAGTGTGTTTTTGTGAATACCTTCAACATCGGAATGATACACCAAAAACTTATATGTTGCACTATTAGTGGCATGACCAATATATATGCAATCCGCCGTTTTTGGTCCAAGTTTAGTTCTCTTTGGTAAGGGAACATGAACTTTCGCTAGGCAACCCCACACTTTCATCCGTTTGAAAGTAGGTGATCTCCTCTCCATAACTCATAGGGAGATTGGTCATTTTTCTTTTGAGGAATTTTGTTCAATATCATATTTGCAGTAATTAACGCCTCACCCCATAGACTAAAGGGTGCACCCGAACTAATCAACATTGAATTCATCATATTCTTCAATGTTCTATTTTTACGTTCGGCAACTCCATTTTGTGTTGGAGTATATGGCGCAGTGGTTTGATGAACTATACTATGAGTAGAACAAAATTCTTTGAACTCATTTGATTGATATTCACCACCTCTGTCTGATCTTAGAATCTTAATTCTTTTGTCAAGTTGGTTTTCCACTTCTGCTTTGTATGTTTTAAACATATTCAAAGCCTCATCTTTGGTATGTATTAAGTATACATAACAAAATTTACTGCAATCATCTATGAATGATATATAGTAGCTTTCCTCCACGAGATGGGGTTGCTTGGTAATCACATAAATCACTATGAATTAAACCAAGCACTTCATTTGATTTCACTACAGATTTATGAAGATGACTTGCATACTTTGATTCTATGCAAACTCCACACTTAGTCATTTTGTTCATAGAGCAATTTGGCAATATGCCTAACTTCACCATTCTTTGTAAAGAGCGATAATTAACATGGCCTAATCGTGAATGTCATAAGAAGGGGAATCAACCATATACACAGAAGCAGTGCTAGTGCCTGCATTTTCATTAATAATGACAATTGCCTTAGTAGGTACAATAGATAGTTTGAAGAGTCCCTCACTGAGGTAAAACCTTCCCTACATATAACCCACCCTTGGTGAGTACAAATTTGTCAGATTCAAATACAATTTTGAAGCCCTTGTTACTAAGAACAGTCTCAGAAATCAAATTCTTACAAATTTCAGGCACGTGCAACACATTAGTGAGCACAAGATCATTCCCGGAAGTGAGTTGTAAAGTCACCTTCCCTTTCCCTTCCATTTTCACAGAAGCATCATTCCCTACGAACAATGGTTCTCCATCCTTGATGGCCTGGTAGGATGAAAACATATCCTTTTCAGAACATACGTACATTGTAGCACCCGTGTCCATCCACCAATCGGTTGAATTTGTAACCAGATTTGCTTGAGCCGCCACAACCCCAATGAATTGGTTTTTAGTTTCAGCCCAGTTGGATTGGTTGACATTATTCGAACCTCCAACACCACCACATTGATTCTTGCGAAGGCGACAATCTTTTGCACTGTGTCCAGGTTTGCCACATACCCAACACAGTCCTGGTTATGGTTTCTTGAATGCATTGGTCCTTTGTGGGGCAAATGCATTCCTCCCGGTTGCAAAAGATGGTTTGGTACCATTAAATTTGCTCTTGCCTTTCTGAAACTTGGCCTTAGAAGCATTGCCTTCAACCATGTTGGCATTAGGCTCCAATGAAACAACATCTGCCTTTTCATTCTTCCGATTATCCTCTTCAACTCGAATTTTCAGAACCAATTGCTCAAAATTCATTTCCTCGGTTAGATGCTTAAGATAAACCTTAAAATCCTTCCATGAGAGAGGTAATTTCTCAATAATAGCACCAACAAGGAAATTCGGGTTAAGGCCCATACCTTCAACCTCTAACTCATGAATAATGATTTGGAGTTCATCCACTTGCTTGACAACTGCCTTGGCATCACTCATCTTAAAGTTCAGAAACTTTCCGATGACGAACTTCTTGGAACAAGCAACCTCAGTTTTGTACTTGTTCTCCAACGATTGCCACAACTCCCGTGCCGTTCTGAACGTGGAGTAGATGTCGTAGAGAGAATCATCCAAGGCATTGAGAATATAGTTTCTGCAAAGAAACTCCTGACTTTCCCAAGTTTGAATGTCTTTCAGCCTTTCAAATTTTTTTCCGCATCACCTGAGTATTCTCCCCTTCTCCTTCTGGCAAAGCCATAGGAGCCTCAACAATCAATACGTTTGCCACGTGAAGAGTGGTCAAGTAGAACAACATCTTCTGTTGCCAGCGTTTGAAATCAGAACATTTGAATTTCTCAGGTTTCTCAACATGATTTTTCACCATTGACGATCAAGATTGATCCATATTTGTAAATCAGGAAATTGAATTCCCTGAAATTTTTTTGCAACCTCAACAAATCAGAAGAAGAAAAAAAGTTCTGATTTTTTTTTTTTGAATAGTAATTTTTGTCTTAGATTGTTAGTGTCAATCTAGTATCATCAATGATGAAATGATTTGAGCACAATAATATAATAATAACTCAAGATAACTTGAAATCAACAACAATGAATTCAGCAAATTGAAAACACATACTAACTTGGTGTCGATAGAGGTCTGCTTGATGCAGTGTCCTAAGACAAAAAATTGCCCCCACTTGTGTTGTAGTTTTACGGACGTCTGTCTAGAGGATACAACTATCTAAGTGAGAGTTCTAGCACAAGAACTTCACTTCTGGAAAATTTACTATGTGTGTTCTTCAGAAACTTGTTTTTAAGAAGAAGAAGTAGAAGCCACAATCTTAAATTATTAATTGTGAAAAAACTGATTGATTGTAGTTTTTTCTGTCTTGTTGTGTATCTCTCTCCAACCAAGTGATCAACCTTCTTTATATAGAGTAGCATATGAACAGTTACAACCATTCATACCAAAGGTTGTAATTGTTCTGAAAAGTTGCAACCTTTGATTCAAATTTTCTGTCCGTTGATCACTTTATTTCTTCTTAATTCCAAACAAGTTCCAACATGTATGTGATAGATGTAGCAGAAAATTGTAAATTCAGCCCCTAACTGGAGCACGTCGATTCCCCAACTAGTTGTGGATTGAGATATATTTGATTGATTTTATTTTATTTGTGATAGATGCAGAGAAAAAGACTTGGTACTTCTCTTTCTCCCACTTCTGCTTGCAGTGTGCTGTAACGTTTTAATTATCTTTGTCATGTATCATCTTGTGTTCATCTCAGGATAAAGTGTTGATCAGTGAACCAGCCTTTGAAGAGTTCTGGCACAGGGATGTTGAGGAGTCAATCCGTCAGGGTAGCACGAAGCCATTTATAGAGGAAGCTGCACTTCAGGTGTCAAACTGGGGGTTTAGCCTTGTGGATCTTCAAGTGCAAGAAAAGTGTTCTGGAAAAGGGATTCTATCATGGCTTAAGTTCGGTTATGGTCAAGTGACGTGCGAATTGACTGGATTTTTAGGACCTGTTCATATATGGCAGGTTTGTAAACATCTAAATCTTGTTTCCCGATTTCATTTGCTCTCTCGTCTCTTCCTGCATTAAGTTTCTTTAGAATGTCGATCTGAACAAAGATGGGATTTTCTCTACTATGTCTCAACTATGTAAGATATATTTCATGAGCATTTGAATTATGAACAGGGATTGGATGATCAGGTTGTACCACACCAAATGACCGACTATGTAGCTAGAATTCTACCAAGGGTGGTAGTGCACAAGCTTCCCGATGAGGGCCACTTTTCCTATTTCTTCTTGTGTGATGAATGCCATAGACAAATGTTCTTGACTGTTTTCGGAAGCCCTCAGGGACCTCTTGAAGATAACAATGAAGCTCCAACGGAAGGCGATGGAGAACAGGAAACTACAAATCTAGATTTTGGCAGCAGAATGAGAGGAAAAAGTTTCACAATCACTAACTATTGATGTATATACTACAGGAATGCTCCTTTTCTCCAGGAGAACAAAAAGTCAGATGTACGAGTGGTCCTAATGGGATTTGAATTATTTTATTTTCTTGTTTTGGGTGGATAGTGCTTTTGGGATTTCACATAAGTTCTAAGTCCTAACAGCAGAGGTTGAGTAACAGATGATCGCAGGAAAATTCTCTCTAGAAGCATATCTTTATCTTGCAATAGATGCCCCTTATTTTGAACATTCCTTGTTGCAAGGATCTGTGTTTGGTTACCAGTTTACAATCCCGCATAATTAATACATGTATAACTTATGAGGGAATCTATGTATTATTTATGCAGGGTAGAAGATGGAATAACTAAACCCTGCATAGCTCCAACCAACAACCAAACGACCAAAGTCATAGGGGGAGTGTACTTGATATACATTTGAGGCAAATACTACTGACTGTACCTTCCGAGAGAGTGGAGTTGATAGTGAAGTACTATGAGCAGATTAACACGTGCACAATGAAGAATGAAGAATTTTTCAGAATGTAGAAATTTTTGGTAAAGAATCGAAAAAATTTAACTTGTGTAGGACTTAAAAATTATCCCATATTGGATTTGCAGCAAGAATGAGAGAACAGACCTGACTCCAAGAATGAGAACTGCTTCCCTCCTGTTCATTTTAGGCTGAAAACCTCCATAAAACTTGCGCATTCAAACAGTGGGAGGTCTCGCCTTGAATGCTTGCCATGCCTGGACTCCATACCTTGAATCATATGCAACAGCAGCTATAGCCAGTCCTGCTATCAATACCTGAAGCACAATTTAGAGTTATGTAAATTACGAGTATAATCAAGACAAATAATTTGTTTCGCCAAGCTTCTAATATCAACTTATTTTGAAAAGTGGTCTTTTTCAGAAGTATGTTTCAAAAAATACTTTTGATGAAAAATAATTTGTATTTGGCTAATGGGTTTGAAAAACCCTTTTGAGCCAATTAGTGTTTGGCCAACCTTTTAGAAAGTGTTTCTAAGTGTATTTTCTCAAAAGTGCTTTTCAACGGAGAAGCTACTTTTCTCAGCTCCTCAAATACAACTTCTTCTACTCAAAGGCACTTTTTCTTCTCCTAAAAGCTTGACCGAACACCTCAACTTTGAAGAAAAAACACTTTCTGAAAAAGGCACTTTTGGCCTTGGAGAAGCTTGGCGAATCAAGCTAGACGTAACCATCATACTGAAACCACATCGTGAGCATTAAACAACATAACGACATGATTACTGATGCATCATAAATGACACTCAGAAATAGTTTAGCAGTCTAAAGTAACCCAATATACGGCCTATTTCTTTTCTTCTGATAACCAAGAAATACCAAGTGCCGGTGGTGCACAGTTCGGAACTTGGTGGATAATAGGACAACTCATACATTTCTCCACTTAAATACCAAACTATCATGCTTTTATCTGAGGCAAGGTTTGGTGACCAATGTGAGCTATCACGAAACCTTTTTCCAAATAATATTCCCATTTGAAGAATGACTCAAGAATGTACAAAGAAGACGCAGATAATTTTTTAAGTGACGGCGGTTTCAAGAAGCTGGTCTATTCCAAATGGTTTAGACTCTATCAAGTCAATTTTTAGTTGGGCGAGTCACGTTTTCATGGGCTAGTTTTGACACCCCTAGTTAGAGCAATCCCTTCATTTCCACCTGCATAGAGTTTTTTTCCAAAGGAAAAGGTAAAGTGTGATCCCAAACGGACTAATAACATTAGTCCGTTGGTTCATAGGCAAGTGATACAAGGATTATAATATGGTGAACTATAAGCACTAAATTGTCGTATTGCTGTGATGAAAACTGATACATTAGATTGAAAATAGCAAAATGGAATCATCTTTGAGAACAAAGATGCTTAAGCAACATCATCATGCAAAGCAATGATCCAAATTCATAGGATAACCTAAAAATCTCAAAAGAAAGCATCAACAAGTTTGAAGAGTTATTACCATAACTGAAAAAATAAAGATTCTCACTTGTATGATGTGCATAGACAACAAATACAGAAGATAAAAGATGCATAAAACTCAATATTCACCATGATATGAGGATGTCCCAAACTAAGAAACACATAATAGTAGAAAGCAAAGGCTTCTGCAAAGAAATAGCAAAAAGGCAAGGACATGAAGTACATATGCTTAAGCAACATCATCACACAAAGCAATTGCTCAATTCAACTTCATAGCATAACTACTTGAGTAAAAAGAATCTCAAATCAAAGAATCAAAAGTTCGAAACTTTATGCCCTCGGGGCTTATAGATCAGTTGGCAGAGGTTGAGGGATTCGCGGCTTAGGTCACAAGTTCGAGCCCTACAACTACGCCTAGTATTTAAGTGGAGTAGGGTAGAGGAGCGGCAGGCCCATCATCCCCGAGTTTCAAAGGCTACAGTTGGTCATAGACAAATTCTCGAAAAAAGTTTGAAGCTTTAAGATCAGAACCAGCAAAGAACAACCCGAACAACCCATAAGATTAAAAATGCATAAAACCCACTATAAACCAGATTATGAGAAGGCCAAAAAATTTCAAGAATCAACTACTAGAAGGGAAACAACAGCGAACAATTGCTAAGCTTTTATACAATTAAGAGTTTAAAGAAGATCAAAGATTGCATAAATCCCACTATATACCATATTATGAGTATGCCCAAAAAAATCAAGAATCAATTACTATAAGGAAAAGAAAAAGCGGATAATTAAGCCTAGTATTCAAGTGAAGCAAGGCAGAGGGCGGGCCCATCATCCTAGAGATACTAAGCTAGTGTTTGGTCATAGATTTTGGATCATAATTTGAAAATTTGTCTTCAAATATCTGTTTGGCCATGAAATTTGATCAGAAAATTAATCTTTGAAATTCTTCAAGTTCCAAAAACCGGCTTTCACTTCCACGTATGGAACTTCAATTTTTTTCAAAGTAAAATGCACGTCCAAGCACAACTTCAAATATCAAAAATCACAACTTCAACAACTCGAATTTTCAAGTTTCGAGTTTCAACTTCAAAATCTATGGCCAAACGGGAGCTAAGGTTATAGTTTTTCATAAGGGTTGGCTCCAGACGAATTTCTTGGTATCAAAAAAAAGTTGGAAGCTTTATGATCAGAACCAGCAAAGACTAACAACACTAAAAGATTAAAGATGAATAAATCCCACTATATACCATATTATGAGTATGCTAAAAAGAATTCAAGAATCAACTACTACTAAGCTTTTTCACAATAAAACATGTGGAGAGGTAACAATTGTGATTCTTTTTACAAAAATAAAATGGCCACTAACCTTTTGAATATATCTCAAGAATACAAAAGTAATTAGAGAGCAAGTGATAAACACAAATTAAATAGAAGGAAGAAAGAAAGAGTATTTACCATTTCTGTTGATGGTTCTCTCCACTTAAGGTTTTGAAGAAGAGATTAAAACCAAATGAGAATCCATTTGTGTGTTTCTTCTAACTTTATAAGATCTTCTGCTGGGTCCCACTTTTACTTATTAGGGTTTCTCTATAAAGATTAAAGTACTATTTATATTTGAGTTTGAGAAAAAAAATTATATTATCAAGTCATTTAAAAGATTATCTACCGATAAACTTTATTAAAAAAATTATAATTCTAAATATAATATAGATTACTTGTTACAATATGTAAAGGTAACCTGATTGTGCAAGAGTTATAGGGTGACAATGCATAAAATTTAGATTCATTTGATCCTATTTTTCTCAACAAAAAAGTTGTATATATTATTATTGTATGTTCACAGGTAAAACTCACAAGTTACCACTTTTTAATTTGTATAATTGAAAAATAATTATTATCCTAAAATTCTCATAATAATAACTAATTTTCAAAATAAAGTCGAAAAGATATTAGTAAGGGCTCAGTTGGTATGCAGGATGGGATAAACACGGATATTCCATGTTTGAATATCTCATGAGATTAGCTATATGTGACTTTTTATATGGCATATATTTTTTTTCTCATTTTTGTATGGGATAGCTAATTCCACCATTTTAGTATATTCCATGAGATTGTTTATCTCTTATCCCACTAATTAAATAATGAAAAAATAATCCGCATCTTATTCAAGGTTATCTCTTATCCTACATACCAAACGAGCATACATTTGGCATATTAATTTTTAAAAATATAACTAAGTATTTTTGGTCTCTTATTAACACCAATAATTAAAATCAACGGACAATCACCTAAAAATGTACAAATTCCAATTGTATTGTGATATTAATTAAAAACCATGATAATATAGATCAACTTATGTAACGGACAATCACTTAAGAAAAAACAAATGAGTTTCAATATTCTTTGTTATATATTCTACAAATTACACCAAAAAGCCAAGAACTACAATTACATTCACTTTGATGTCTATTCTTTCTAGCAAAAAGAACCTTCATTTTCATATTGCAAATGCTACAACTATTACCTCTCATTATGTTTAATTTGCTACAATTGGAGCTCTGATCAAAATTCATCAACATAGGTAGTTTGTATCCTTTCGAGTTCTTTGATAAGTATGAAGCTTTTCAATGGCGAAAATTAAGTAGAATGGTCAATTTTTAAATCGACAACTAGAATATAGCTACCGTTTCAAATATAATTAAAAGTACACTTTTTATGACAATAATTATTCGTTAAATTTATAAAGATTTAAACTCCAAAAATTTTCATGAGCTTTGAAATAGGCACTATGACATATATATATATATGCTATAAAATAGGTATAAAAAAGTTTCACTCATAATTTTTATTTTGAACTCAAAAACAATGTCTAGAGTTTCAATAAATATTGCTGTAAATATTTTTTTGATAAATGAAACTCCTAGATTGTGTCTTTAAAAATATTAGTGAAAATCCTAGAGATAAAACTTAACAAAAGTGAACTTAAAAATTGAAACTTATGATCCTAAAATTTGAACCGTGTTAGGTCTAACTTAAAAACATTTCCTAGAGTCCTTATATTTCAAAGATTCCTGTTGTGATTTAGTCTAAAGATATACCGTCTAAATGATATTTCCTAGAAAGTGGTTAAAGTTTAATTGATTTTTTAATGACGGCTAAAGCTTGATTAGTAGTTCAAAAAATTACTATCTGTCCCCTATTTGACGGTCATTGAGATTTTCACTTTACCTTTAAATAGTAATTTTGCATGTGTTGCAAAAACTTAAGTAGTCAATATGAAATATGATGTGTATATATAGACATGCAAGTAATTTTGGACATAACTGCATCACCATATGACATTAAAACATATTGCAGGATGATACATCAATATTTCAGCATGAAGAAAAATTAGTTTCTTACAATATTGGTCCAAATGAGAATCCATAAGCACAATTATGACTAGTAAATGATCAGTAACAAAAGACAGCTTATACATTTTTGTCAAAAAGACTTCCAAAGAGTGTAGAGTAAGTACTCTACAACTTTTAGCTACCTGTTATACTTTCCCTCTAGATCCATTTACAATACATTGTAACATAAATAGCAATTCAAAACCAGTGAAGGAAGTAACGATAAACGAAGTCTAAGAAGTACATAAACCTCCAAACGATCAAGTTCGAGCTGGTCAAGCTGTTTCAACCTCAAGTTTCACTCTTACTGGAATATCTACAAAAGTCAAAGGAGAAAGAAATAAGAAACTCGTCCGGAGTAATGGAATACAAGTATTAGCATCTATTTCTACGCATAGTACAACAAGGAAGAAGGTTACTGCTTTAACAAGTTCCATAAGCCTAACAATCATTCATTCTGGAACATATTTAAGACTCCACTTGTACCAGCAAAATGAATTTAAAGAGATGATTCAAAAAACCTCTCAGTCCATACTCCATACACATTGATACAATGGACAGATCAGCAAGGCATTATTTTTGTGCTAAATTACAAAATCAAATTGGGGTTACATTCCTTTTTTAGTGATAATACCAACAACAACATACTCAGTGTAATCCACAAGTGGGGTATGGTTTTTAGTGATAATACCATAGTGTTTATTTCTCAACATCAGTACTTTATGCATTCTTATGTTATCATGAAGAAGATAACAATCTATTCCCTCAACCAATGTGGGATACTTAATATCCCATCCCCCGTGAGCATGGACTGGATATTGTTGCATGGAAAACATGATATGGAGGTACAAAATTGAGCAAACCAAGAATAGGGATTGAGTTTGGCTCTAATACCATGTTAAGAAAGTGAATAATGGCCCAAAATCAACTCTAAAAGCTAGCTAATAGGCGGGGGTTTCCCAAAACCATATAAAGAGACAACAGTCCATTTCCTTAACTTATGTGGAACACTTAAATATGATATTTTATGCCTTTCTATACTTTCAAAATCAAGCATAACACTTTGTTTTATTCCTATATTCAACTATGTTTTCCCTTCATCGCGTCATGGAAGAACGCGATGTAGGATGCACCACCAATCTTTAGAATAAGTGCAATAAAGATGCATCGAGATCTTATTCTAATTTCTCCATATTTCGATAGGCTTCTACCACCTACAATAATGTCACCCCCGACCTTTTTTTTATCAAGTAATGTCAGCCCTGACCATGGTCCATCAACAATGAAGGAAATCCGTTGTGAAACCATTGAGACCAGTGATTGATTGTGTCTTCTTCTCAACTCCTAACTTCCACTCATACTCTACTCCCTAACATCTATTGCATCCACAAAGATTCTCCTTCTATTAGCATCAACGACATGTAGAAGAAAAGCTGTATGTCGCAACCTCACCCTTTCAACCACAATTTTTTTATTAATGTAATGAGAAAGATCTTCTCATACAATGTGCATAAAATGGTAGAGAACCTTACACATGATCCTTAACAAAGAACATCCAATCATCAATTTTAATTGGGGAAGATTCAACTAATTTGTTACATTGTACAATGTTGCTTTCTACTCCAAATGCTCTACAACTTCTTTCCTTGCGTATTATCCACACGAGTGTTGAATGAACTACATCACTTTGGACAAAATTGTAAACAAATTTGTGCAATTAGAACAAGGCTGGCACTGCATCGCTAACTATTATGTTTTGCGCAACTAAAGTAAATCATATATAACTCTATAGGAATATCCAAATTGCTAACTACTTGGTTTACTATAAACTATACTTCAAGACTAGAACTTATCCACAAAACACAGAACAACTCCTCAATTCAAATTAATGGCTGAATTTGCGCCAGTTATATTGTTTCTTTCAAAATTGTATTAACCAAATCAGTTTACAAACAGGACTACAATACTAGGTTGTTAAAGTGTAAATGTTAACAAGATTTGACAACAATTCTTTTGCAAAATGAGCATGCATCATATATATCTCCGAGAGTGGAGCTAGTAACATTTGGAGGAAATGTTGGTGCCAACTTGCAAGAGAAGCATGTGAAATTTCAGATTTCACTATACAAACATCTCATAGAAGGATCATACTTATGAGGTTATAAGTAAATTGAGGAGGAAAAATTAAAATAATTAAGACTCCTTCCACTCATTGATATAGAAATTTCTCCTCTCTGAGAAGTCAAGTACCCCCCCCCCCCTCCACCTCCCCCCTCCTCTTCCAAATTTAAATCGGCAACACTGTATATCTCTAGCAATTAAGATGAGAGAAGGAAAAGGTTCTAAAGAGAAGAATAAGTCTTGTATCAAATACAAGAATGGAATAAGTTTTGTATTAAGTACAAGAATGGAGGAAACATGGATCTCCTATAGTTATTCTCTTAAGATTCGAGGGAGTAACAAAATGATTCCAAGATAGATCAATGTCAAACTTCTCACAGAATTGGTTAATAAGGTACCTCAATTATATTTTAGGTTAACCGTGAATTTTCATTATTATGCACAATCCATCCATAAACCAACACTTGGAGACAATAGAAGCAAAGAAATTATCATGATGAATAAATTACAGTATGATAGTGAGTTAGTGACCATTTACGCTCCAAACATTTGGCTTTTGTGTGGCAGTTTGCTGACTGGTGTTAGCATCAACTTGTTCTTGCTTCGAGTAACCAATTAATAGTGGACACAAAGTAATAGTGCGTATTATAGACTGTTTCTTGATAAATGCAAAACTTTCAAATAATAAATGTGAATAATGACAGACGATTCTGGAAAATATAGCCAACCTTTCGTTCTTAAACAAAGAATAAAACTCTGTTCTATCACATTAAATGATGGACTAATGACAGACGATTCTGGAAAATATAGCCAACCTTTCGTTCTTAAACAAAGAATAAAACTCTGTTCTATCACATTAAATGATGGACTTAACAAACAATCATGCTAAGAATAAAATATATAGTCACATCACCAAACAGATTAATCAAAAAGCAGTAAATCATATCCTCAAATATATCAAGGACAGCAATCAAACTAACAGAATGTACTTGTAGTTTATTCACAAAACAAGTGTGGTCATACTTTCACCATAGTTATATTTTAACTGTAACAACACATCACACAATAACAACTAGTGTCAAGCCCAAACTTATTGGGTCTGCTATATGAATCCTCAACATACATTACGCTTTGTTTGGACTTGTTTCATTCCAATACTCAAATAACAATTTGTACTTTCAGACAAACTAAGGGGGGTTTGGTTGTTGGTTAGAGTTATACATGTATTAATAATGCAGCGATTAGTTATGCAAGATTTAATAATTCATGTAATAGTTGTTCTATCTTTTACCCTGCATAAACAATACATAGATTGCTTGTATAAGTTATGCGGGATTGTAAACTACTACCAGACATGGTACTAGTTATGCTAGTTTTAATACATGAATAATTCACTCCCTAACAAGAAACCAAACGACCCCGGAGGTTTCTCTAACACAAACAGACTAAACAAATTACAACAACTACACCTCAATCCCAATCAAGTTGGGGTCAGCTAAATGAAATGCCACTTCTTTATTTAAGCTCATTTCACCTCATCATCGTGATAATAATAAAAGTAATATGAATTCTCTTACCAGTGAACGATGAGTAATCAATCAGCGCGCTTGTAGGACGGGTGTTTCCTCGCAGACCTTGCATTCTCATACTCAAACCTCAAAATATTAGGTATATGAGAAGTATCCTTAACATAAAAAAACCTCCCAAAAGCACTCTCTTCAATAGCAGGAAAAAAATCACTAAACACATTGTTAACAATCCAAAACCAACCCCCACCAAGCACAGTTCCTAAAGCCGAACCCGCGAACACCTGTGCAACCGTATGGTAACCCAAATACACCCTCGAATACATAGTCAAAATCGCGATAGGCCAAACCAAAACAATCCCAATCAACATTTGATTTCTACAAATCAACCCCAATTTCCTATAAGTCAATAGAGTAAAATACACAGCAAAAAAGAACATGCATTGTGAGTGACTTGATGGCCAACCATGAGAATCACACATTTCAAGAAGTGCACAAGTTTCGGGCCGGGCTTGTTGAACTGATTTCTTGATTATTTCATTAATGAATTGAGATATGATAAGCCCAATTGCAAAGAACATACCTTGAAGTTCTCTACGGAAAATGAAGTGAGAAATGAAACCACCCAGGGATATGAATACAGGAACTAATGAAACCCATGCTAAAAAATGGCCTAATTGATCACCCTTTGGGTATCTAACATGGGTAAGTGTTACTGCTTTCAATGGATGATGAGACATGATAAAAGATTGGTTCTTTTTCAGATCTGTGATGATTAAAGACCCTTTTTTTGTTGAGAGGAACTGAAGTGAAACCAAGAATGGGTCAGATCTGTGACGTGGTAAATAGTAAAAAAAAAATAGCTCATGCACTAAGCTACCGCAATACACACGACGTGCGAGAAATAATAAACAATACTGAAGAATTGTGAAGTGAAATCAAGAATGGGGGAAAGGGGGAAGGTAGAGGAGAAAATGGGTGAGTTGTTGACACGACCAAAAAGAGTGGTCCGGTACATTGGGAAAGAAGGAAGCTGAAGCTAGCCAAGTGTAACAACACGTGTGGAAGATCTGTGGACATGTGGCAAATCAGTACAAATCACATAAGTAACTCCAATGAGAACTGATTAAAATAAATTTATAATGTGTCTCATAAATGTGTGTTACTTTTTCTATCTCAAAAAGTATATATTTTTCTATAGTAAATTGACAATCCACGTAACAAATTTATAATCACAAAATTTGAAAGATATTATATATATATTTAATTTAGAATTAAGAGATTCGAAAACCTCTTTTTATTTCTTAAATTTTATTTTTAATCAAACTAACATGTTTAAATTGGAAATGAGTAAGTAATACTCCCTCCGACTCAATATATATTACTTCCTCTGTCCCAAAAAAATTAACCTAGGTTGGCTTGACATAAAATTTAATAAATAAAGAAATATTTTTGAAATGTGTGGTCCAAAACAAATCTTAGATATTTGTGTGATTGTAAATGATCTCATAAAGATAAATTATTTATAAATATAAAAAGAGTCAATTTTTTGAGACAAAATAATAAGAAAAGTATGTCAGTCTTTTTGGGACGAAGGGATTATATAGTTGAGCATGCACGAAATTTAAGAAATAAAGAAAGACTTTTGAATCTTGTGGTTTAAAACAAGCCAAAGATTTTGTGTAGTTATAAATCATCTCGTTAAGCGTAAGATAAAGTTTAAATTTAAATTGTTGTCAAATAAAAAAATTATATTATTATTTTTGGGATTGACTACAAATGAAAGTATGTACAAATTGAGATATGGGGAGTATTAAATATGATTGAACAGAATAAGACCTAAGGGGTCGTTTGCTAGCTAATTTAGAGGTAAGTCATGCAGCTGCAGGTAATAAATCATATATAAGTAATACCACGTTTGATAGTTGGTTATGAGGTGAGATATTCATGTATATATAAAAATCACATAACTAATACATGTATAAGTTATAAGGAAATCTAGATATTATTTTATACAAAATAAAATATAGAATAATTAATACATGAATAACTAAATCATTGCATAAATAACCCTGCATAATATAATACATAGATTCCTCATAACAAATCTTTGTATTACCAATACATGCATAATTGTAATTAGCTACCAAACAATCCCTTAATGTTGTCAACAAATTTCATTTAGACACTCAAACTATAGTGTGTTCCACTTGAGCACCTGAATACATGATAAAGTGTTCATATTAGGCACTTTCGTTCAAAATTTTTAAAAACTTTTGTGCATGTTCTCCAATCATCTATTAGGTAATTAATTTAACCATATAAAACATGTCATCTCCCTTAATTGTACACATCAGTTTCAATTAAAAAATGTATGATTTTTATGACTTATTGAGGCAAATGCGTATAATTAAAGGATGTGTCATATTTAAGTGGTTAACTATCTATGTAATAGACATTTGAGAACATTGGCAAAAGTTTTTCTCAAGATTTGAATAAAAAGTGTCTAATATAAACTTTTATCATGTATTCAAATGCTTAATTGAAACACGTCATAATTTAAATATCTAAATAAATTTTGTGGCAACTTTAAGAGGCTATAAATATATTGAGCTAAATATTTTTATTAGACATTTTTTTTTACTAAAGAGCACACTTTGACTTGTTCTTTTTCCTTTTTGCTTATCACCTTCTTTCTTCTCATATAGGGACAATTTTGGGTGATAGTAATTGTGGATGAGCAAGTAGAGAGTAATAACTAAAGAGGTAGCGAGATTGACTGTAATTTCAGAAATAAATAGACTTTCTTTCATTTTTGTTATGGATAGTAAAAGTCATTTTATTTCGTACGAGATCACTTCACACCTCGCAGTGTTTACATATGCCGCCGTCCCTCTTTCTTCATAACTTGGACTCAATCTACATCCTTGTTTGAACCTTGTACACCAAATTACATTCAATAAAGCTTCTCCATTCAATAGGTGCTTGTATAATGAGTGATTTACTTAGTAATTGGCATTGTAAAAGCAATTTTTAAATCTACTCACTACCAATTAGGCTATCTCACTATTGCATTTAAGGTATTTAGACCGGTTCATTTCAAATTCATTATAAAGATAAGCCTCTGCCCTAGTAAGAGGAAGATGGTTAGACACCAATCGAAAGACCGACAGTTTTATCCATGATGATCAGTTGGTTCTCTTTGCTCAAATTAGGGTTATTGCATTTTGTTTCACTCGAGACGACCTTCTTATTGCTATTTTTTGCTTATTACTATTCTTTTGTGTGATTCATGAATTAAAGATGATTAGCCTTTTTAACTCACAACTCAAGTAATATTAGCTATTTTATGTAAAACAACGATTTATCAACCCATTAACATTTTTTATTGCTTGCTTTTCCAATTTGTATACATCAGTCAATTGTAGGGGTGGACAAAAACTCCGGAGAACCGAAAAAACCGAACCTAATCAAATTCGGTTCGGTTTTTAAATTTTGGATACGAACCGAACCGAACCGAACCAAAAAAATCGAATTAAATATATAATTATTCTTATTTTTTATTTTAGGCTACTATTATCTCTTAAATCATAGTCATTGAAGTCAATATATGAAGCTTTTATGGAAGTCGAATGCGGCATGAACTTGATTAACATACCACGAAAACATTGACATAAAATGTAGGGAGAGAAAGTAGTTGTAAATTGGTGAAACTTTAAATGGTCATAACTCTGCGCTCGGATGTCCGTTTTACCTGATTTTTTTTATTTTGGGTATTTTTTCGAGACGGGGCCGGTCAAACTGCCACAAGGCGGTTTGGCGCATCCAATTTTAATGAAAACGTCTGTTTTCCCAATCAATTTGTGTTTTCCCCAAAATCAGTTTCTAATTTTTCTTTTTCTTTAGTAAACATCTCACGATACACAATAAATTTCAACGTCAAAATTTCATGGCAGTGTAGGTGTGAATGCCAATTTCAGTTTTGGAAATTCAATTTTTTTTAAAAATTCATCGACCCGACCCGACCCGGGCCACTAGAAAAAACCGATATAATCCTATACGTTCGGCGATATAAACCGAACATATCATTTTTTTTTTTAAAAATTATATCAATTTTTATTCGATTCATATTTTTCGGATACAAAAATGAACCAAATCGATATACGCTCACCCCTAGTCAATTACATATATGCAAGATCTCATTCCTTTCGCCTTACATAGCTGATAGCACTAGTCTTTCACTCATATTTACAAGCCCCTATTATATACGTACCGTAATAATTTAAAATATGTTACCTCTTTTGCTTATATACATCAAATTAAAATTTTGATTAAATGAATAATGAGGTAGAGGTTTATTTGTTAAAAAAATAAATTGGATAATTAAATTGAAAATCGCGAAACTCGTTAAATTTGAGAGTTAAGTTCAATTTTTTTGTTAACAATATAATAAATTTGATCAATATAGTATAACGGTGGATAAATGTGATTAATATTTTAAACTTAAGGTTAAATTTAGCCATTTCCCTTATTTGACCTTATTTGTTTTCTACATTTGTTCTCTCTCTGGGGTTTTACATCAAAACTTCATCTTCTAAAACCCTTCATCCCAAGCTCATAGCTGCCAAAACAACTTGTAGGGTTGCCCCCCAAATTTTCATTCCATATTCATCTACGCCCCCTCTAATTTTTCTCCTCGTTAACTTCAGCTCCAATTAATGGAAAAAGATGCATCTTTCTTGTTTGGTGGCATCTCTTTCAATCGCAGAAAGTTTGCCAGCGATTTTGATAGATTTAAGGTACTTTTTACTTCGACCCTCTTTTAGTTTTGTCCTATAACACAGTAAAAGAGCAAAATTTTAGCAATATATGGTATTAAAAATAGTGGGGTTTGAGTTTTTGTTGATTTAAGGTAATTTTTTCTTTGACCCTCTTAGTTTTGTCATATAACATAGTAAAAGAGCAAAATTACAGCAATATATGGTATTGGAAATTGTGGGGTTTGAGTTTTTGTTGATTTTACATTGTGAAAGTTCTTGATTTTGGTGTAATTTGATGTATAGGGGAAAAATCCAGATGATTTGGCTGAGAAATTGCTATTGATTGAGAAGGTATTCCTGTTGAACTTTGTACAAACACTGCATATTTTTATTTTTTTATATTTAAAAATATTTAGGAAATGTTTGCATTGACCATATTTTTTGAGCCGAGGGTCTATCGGGAAACAACCTCTGCCCCACAAAGTTAAAGATAAGGTCTGCGTACATACTATCCTCCCCCGACCCCACTTTGTGGGATTACATAGGGTATGTTGTATTTGAAAATATTTAGGAAATGTTTGAAATTGTAGTCAAAGAAAAGAAAGGTTTGATTCTTCAAATAGTAATAGTATCATATAAAACAGCTCACTTTATGGTTTTGATGGTCCTGAGCCACACTTTACACATTATGGTTCCTAGTTCAGAACCTTTGCACCCAAGGGTGTGTCCTAGTGGTAAATGAAGTGAGTTGAGAACCATGAGGTCTCAGGGTCAAATCCCAACATAGACAAAAACACTAGGTGATTTCTTCACAATGATTTATTTTGTGTATGTCATTGCCCATCTGTTATGTTTTTGCAAATGAAGATTTGGCTTTATATTTTACATAGGAGCATGAAACTATTGATAATTCATTAGAGAAACTGGAGTTCATCGAGAATGGAAAATCTGAAATGGAGTATGAGAGGAATGCCAGTGTAGGTAAGAAGAGGAAGAGGAAGAGGAAGGAGAAGGGAACAGTTTCGGGTAGATTTCTTTTGTCTGTCTATTTTGAGCTTCTCGTTTATTTCTTTGTACTAAATATATAATGGGTACTAAAGTTTGTTGGGCCCTTTGTCTTAATTCGTGGCATTGATTTTAGACTCAGTGGAAGGATTTCCCGTCTTCAAGAGTTCAAAATTGAAAAAAGAAGTTGCCAACGAAGAGAATGACCAATCTGTAAATGAACTGGTTGAGGGAAAGAAAGAATATTATCGACAATTGGAGGTTTGTCTCATTTGCTAGCAGTTGGCAGTAAGTTGTTTTGCCGTGTTCATGAATTGTTGATGAAATTTATTGAAGAGATATTTCTTTTGTTCCTATGATTTTGTGGATTTAGAGGGACATAGTTTTCCGGAAGATGCACAACATTCACGTTTCAGGGAGTAATATCCCTTCGCCATTACACAGTTTTGAGGAATTAAGATCAAGGTACTCTGTCATGCTTTTTGTTGAATTTTGGTCCAGAGAAACTGGATTCCCCCACTTCCCTTGCTGTGATGATCTCATGCTTCACAATTGCCAAGTATTTAAGATATTTACTTGTTTACAGTAGGATATCTATATATGTATCACTTCAATCATATCAGGGAAGTTATATTGGGTGAAACAACCAACAAAGCCTTAGTCCATTCATCTTGGTTGCCACTTTCTATGTCTCGTTGAATCTACCTTATGTGAGTTACGCATTGTGTTGTATTGTGTAAAGCAGAATAGTCTGTGATAGGGTGTAGATGAATGTTTTAAGATGTTTTGAATTGATATATCATGCAAATAAGTAGGCTAATGAAAGAGTTTGTTATTTCTTCTGCAGTTGAGTTTCTGAAATATATCATAAATGCATATACAATTTTATTCTCAACTGCCACTCTTATTTCGTCATGTTATCTTTACCTGTGTACGGAGCCTTTTGGGGAATAGGCCATTGGTGGTAAAATGAGGTAGAGTTCTGCCATTGTGCATTGAAACTCCTTTTCCCCCAACTCTCCTTTCCGTGTATCCTCCTTTACGTCATATTCCTTTTCATGGGCATAAACTGGGGATGTAACTGGTAAAGTTGCTGCCATGTGACTAGGAGGTCATGTGTTCAAGCCGTGGAAACAACCTCTTGCAGAAATATGAGGTAAGGCTGCGTACAATAGACCTTTGTGGTCCGTCTCTTCCCCGGACCCTGCGCATAGCGGGAGCTTAGTGCACCGGGCTGCCCTTTTTATAAACTGGGGATGTACAAAGTTGTTGTGAAGAGCAATTTGCTTTCTCTGTGTTTATCAGTTAATTTATTGTTTCTGCACTTGACTTTCCCTCTGTCCTCGCTTTAATCAACAGCCTGTTTGTATACGGTCCCGCAGATATAGATGTCGATCATATCTATTACGAAATCTGGCAGAACTGGGATTTAAAGAACCAACGCCAATCCAAAGGCAGGCTATTCCAGTCCTCTTATCTGTATGATCTTCCTGGAATTCCACCACTGTTTTATATACACACATTTATCTTTCTTGTTTTTCTTGTAACAGTCTCTAATCATGTTTGACTTTCATCAGGGACGGGAATGCTTTGCTTCTGCACCTACTGGTTCTGGCAAAACATTTGCTTTTGTCTTACCTATACTTATGAAACTCAAGGTATATATATAAATATACATATATTGGATTGCTATATTTGATCGTTTTCATTTTTATGAGAAGCTGTTAGACAACAGCTGACAGCCATCATGCTTGATCAGAATACTACAAAGGATGGTGTTCGAGCTGTAATTCTTTCCCCTACAAGAGAGTTAGCTTCTCAGACAACAAGAGAATGCAGAAAGTTGGCCAAAGGGAAGAAGTTCTACATCAGGTTGATGACTAAACAGCTCGCGAAAAATGGGGACTTTTCTAAACTGCGATGTGATGTACTCATCTCAACACCATTACGCTTAAAGTTTGCTATCCGCAAAGGAAAGCTTGATTTAAGTAGGTATGTTCCTCATTTTCTATGGTTCAAACTCTCAGGTGCTAGTGTGTGCATTTCAGCTGTCAACCTTGTTGATATTAAATCAGTGGGGTATTGTTAAATAAGAGTTTATGAGGAGATGACACAGTAGATCCCAGGACGATTGCATAATTCGTACTGTAATTCTGATAAAAAGCCACTGGGGAATTTAAGCCACTGATAATACTTCTTTTATTTTCAGAATCACATTGAGATTTAATTATTTTGCACTCTGAGTTCGATATAGAGGAGTATATGCCTTGGCTTTTATTCCGTGTAAACCTAAAAAATGTTACTATTTGGAATTTGGTGCAAAATATTTCAATTTTGAATCAGCATTAGCATGCCTTTTCACCAGCTCCTTTTGGGTGCAGGGTTGAATTTCTTGTCTTAGATGAATCTGATAAGCTTTTCGAGCCTGGCATGCTAGAGCAGGTTGATTTTGTGGTGAAGGCATGCACAAATCCTTCAATTCTTCGGTCATTGTTCAGTGCTACTTTACCTGATATAGTTGAAGACCGAGCACGCACAATAATGCATGATGCTGTTCGAGTTATTATTGGTAGGAAGTAAGTACTAATAGGCCTTCGGCAGATGTATCTTAACTCTGCAGTGAAATGAATGGTTATTTGGCTGCTTACACACTTTTTTCTGTTGTTTCTTGGTGAAGTAGGAGAGAATTTATCTGCATTTTCCTTTCTCTCCTATTTCTGTTTCTCCGTCTTGGTGAATGGTTACTTGGCTGCTTTTGCATTTCTGCAGAAATTCGGCTTCTGAAACAATAAAGCAAAAATTGGTATATGTAGGGAGTGAAGAAGGGAAACTTCTGGCTCTTCGTCAAAGCTTTGCAGAGGTATGGTCCTCGTGTTTCTTAGTCATCAGAATTGGTAGTATACCTCTTTTGCAGTGATTGGAGGCTGCCTCTGCCATAATAACCCTGCTTGCAAACACCTTTACTTATCCCCAAAAAGACCTTGAGTAACAATATTTACTCGAGGGATTTCATATGGATACTAGTTACTGCACATTTGCTGTGAAACTATTACTATTGAAGCACTCTAGCATATTGAGACGGTGCATTTGTATTATTTCCTGCATTTTTTCCCACCCCCTCAGTCGTCATACGTGCCTGTCAATTGTTTGCGATTTTATTTTTCTGCTTATTTAGTCCTTATATTCCCAGAAGATGGACGCTAGTTGAAACCCCTTGATTTGATGATTCAGAGCCATTTCGCTGAGGGATTTCGACGTTGGAGTATAGGAAACTCTTGTTTTTTTGCTGCTCTAGAATTGCCATTTTGTTACTTCATACTGTTACTTAAGTGAATCATCTTTTTTCTTTTGATAGGCAAAAGAGTATTACTACCTTGAAAAAGAATTAAGTCCCTGTATAAGAAATATATTGCTTGCTACAAAGTTCATCCAGTTGTCTATACTACATGGTATGCTATGTGTGCTCCAAAAAATTAAAAAGAAAAGAAGTTTGTTAGATTTGTGTACTAACTGTCTAACATTGGCCCTCAAGGGGCAATTCCAATGCAATATTTCTATTTTTGCTTCCTTCAATCACATTCTTTTCAATACCATTCGCTGGCACTTTCACCAACGCTCAATTGCTTTTTTATGGCTAAGTTTGGTACTCTTATTTGATATCATAGTGATCATTTTGGAAAAGTCTCATCATATGTGCTAATGGCTGTTATCTTTTTGCTATTTTGTTAAGCTGATCCATGATGAACATCTGCGATGATTTGTTAACCTGATATTGTATACCAAACTCATCTTATTTTTCTCTAATATTTGTAGAGTTTGAACCCACCAGTGCTAGTATTCGTTCAAAATAAGGAACGCGCAAAGGAGCTGTATGACGAGCTAAAATTGGAAGATATTCGACCTGATGTTATCCATTCAGATCTTTCTCAGATACAGGTAAATTTGGCATGGCTTCTGTATTTTCTACATCAACAGAAGGTTCATCTGCCTTCAAAGGATAAAGGGCAGGGAGGGGGGATGTCTGTTTTAGATAGAGCATATGATTTTCTCGTATTGGCTGATTGAATTATATCATGCTGTATAGAACACTTCTTCTGGTTTCTACTTACACTTGAATTATAATGCAGAGAGAAAATGCCGTTGATAACTTTAGAGCCGGGAAAACGTGGGTTTTGATTGCCACTGATGTTGTTGCCCGGGGTATGGATTTCAAAGGGGTCAACTGCGTGATAAATTATGATTTCCCAGACTCTGCTGCAGCCTACATTCACAGAATTGGTAAAGATCTAATCCAAATTCGTCTTTTACAACCTTATATAGTGATTCATAAGTCATAATCATACTGTGAATTATAAGATTTTCTAGTGTTCACTGAAACCTGCATGGTGATTCTTGTAAATAGGACGATCTGGCAGAGCAGGAAGGATTGGAGAGGCGACAACGTTTTATACAGAAGCAGATATTCCTTTTTTGAGGAACATTGCAAATGTTATTACTTCATCTGGTGGTGAGGTTCCTGAGTGGATCAAGTCTCTGACCAAGAAAAAGTGGAGGAAACACAGGCCGCGAAGAGATACCATTTCAACTCAGCCAGACATATGAAACACATCCTTCCAATTTTGAGCATTATATCAAGTTTTTAACCTTTTTACAACTTTGATGTATGATTCTTTTGTAATTTATGTTATGTATGAATTTGGAATGGTCTTTCTTGTGACATCTTCACGTAAATGTTAGAGAAATGAATGTTGTCTTTTGTTGACTTTAATGGAGTTCCTTGAAGTTAGTTTGTGGATTTATTATTAATGAAGTTTCACTTGCAAATAATTTTTGGAGTTGGTTCGTGTGTGTTTTTTGTTCAAGCTTTTTCCTTCTAAACTTACAAAAGATTTTGAGAGAAGTGATTGAATGCAGCAAGCAAGAGCTTCTCAGCCCCGTAACCTTTCGATTTTGGATCCCTAAATTTGGCACGGTTTACAACTTTGATCCCCAAATTATGGCTAGTCTTCAAGACACCCCCTAATCTTGCCTAAATGGATTTTACCCCGAGCTGCCACATCAAGTGTGCTCAAACTCCACCAAGTGAGTGAGAGCTTCCACATCACCACTCAAATGATTAAAAAGCCAAATTTTCATTTTTTTCTTTATTCTTTTCCCTATCTCAATGGCTATGAAGCCTCTTTCTCCTATATTTAAACCTATTCCATTAAAATTCCAATAACTTAAAAGTCAAGATTTTTTCTTCACCTTTTAATATAATTGCTATTTTTTTTTGTCTTTTTAGTTGATTTCTATCTCAATTGAGTTCATGACTAAAGTTTGTACATGTGGATATCCGGCGGTGGTGAGGATTTCATGGTCCGATGACACTCCGGATAGGAGATTTTCGGGTTATTAAAACTACAAGGTATGTAATTTTTATTTTTGTTGAGTTTGGTGGGTCAATTTTACATCAAAATTGTCGGGTTTCTAACTTATTTTGATGGGTCAATTTTGCATCTAATTTGTTAGGTCAATTTTGCATCTAATTTGTTGGGGTTGTCATTGATTTTCATCCACATGTATAGGTGAGAGGTCGATGTTCTTGCAAGTTTTTTCAAGTGGTATGAACCACCATTTTCGAAGCAAGCTAATATTGTTATTTGTGGTTGAAGAAGAAAAACAAATATGAGCAAGAGTTGAAGTGGTCAAGAACATTGAAGATTTTTCTATGTAATAGTGTGCTATTTAATTTGATGTTTTATCTTAGAACACAATCTGGTTATGGTTGAAGTTCTATTTATGTATTAATTAGATTGAAAAATGTATGATGACTAACAATGTCGACGGGGTATTGTAAGCGGCAGAGTGGCCTTGCTGCCACGATCCGCTGAAATTCAACCCTTTGTCGCTCCGGTTCGTAAAAATAAATCAGGAAAAAAATGACTAACAACGTAATATGATTTTGGTTCAAATTAATAGTTCTAGACGGATTAGGGCAATTGAATTGAACGTGGGTTATTAGGTTAGGTTATTTACCCTGATATAATTTTCCTTTATTATTTGGCGTTAAGATTATACACGTGGAGGCCACATCAGCTGAAAATTCCAGCTGGAACCGCGAGTGACTACACTCTCTAAGGCTTTTGAGCTCGGGGGTATATTAAAATTCACTTAGCCAAGCTTAGGGGTGTCTTGCAGACTAGCCATAGTCTGGAGACTAAAGTTACAATTCATGTCAAGTTTAGAGGTGTTTTAACCACTTCAACCAAAATTTTTGAAGTTGTGAAGCGAAGGTGTATTTCAAGTGAAACTTTCTATATCTTTAACTTTCACGAATTTTGTTTTTTCAAATGTAAACTTCCACTATTTGTGTCTCAAACTTCAAATACAACTAATTGCTTTTCCACTTCAACTAGAAAAGTAGTATCGTATCTTTCATCTTTTTTTAAAAAGCAACTTGCTGTATGAATCATCTTGCGTGGGTTTGGGGAAGGGCTGCCACTCGAGAAAAGGATGCGCACTGAGCTATGTAAAATGTATGAGCCACACCTCAAGGGAAGTAAAATGTAGGTAGTCTACCTTTGATTATTGTTTCTATATAAGGTGAAACAATATAAGGTTGCATATAACAACAAAATCATAGCTCGAACCCGTGATTTATATGGTCGCGCACATAATAATAACTTTAGTGTTGCTTTAAAGCTCCCTAGGTCCGGGAAGGGTTGCATTTCAAGCCATATAAAATGTACCGACCATACCTTAAGAAATGTAGGCAGCATACTTTGATAATTATTTCTATGGCTCGAACCCGTGACTCATCAGGTCACATATGCCAAAAAAACATAACTCGAATCCGCTAATCCGTTTTATTAAACGGTTGCACACACAAAATTAGATTTAGTGCTGATTCAAATCCAAAGGTCCTACCGGGAGTCGAACCCAGGTCGCTGGATTCAAAGTCCAGAGTGCTAACCACTACACCATAGAACCTCGTTGAGTACATTATATCTTTGTTTTTAGATATCTTATTATTGTAATGACTCAAAAAAAAAAAGGAAGAGTATTGTGATTATACGAAAGTTCAGGGAGGCAATTGCAAAATCAGCAAAGACCATCCAAGTCGCTGGAACCAAAACATTAAACCCCAGCGCCACCACAAAACCCTTCTGCTTCTTCATCCAAATCATTTCCATCAGCAAAAGAAACCTAACAATTCCCTTTGTTTATATGAAAGTTTCATAATTTCTTAAAAACCCAATTTCACCCATGAATTTCTTAACAAAATCACTAGCAAACAAGGCCTTATTCCCAAAAAAATGCCACCTTTTACTCCAAACCCTCACTTCAAGATTTGCCTCTACAAGCATCTCCAAACCAAGAAATCCTAAAACCCTTAAACCCCAAGAACCCTCTTCAACTTACTCTCTTACCCCTCCAAGAATTGAGAGTGATGAAACAGAAAAAATATATTGTTGGCCAAAGCCAAGTGAAATCCCTTACCAAGCAAAAGTTGCAAATTCAGTTAATCTTGTTGGTTTTGTGCAAACCCCAGTTCATTTTGAAGCTTCCCTTGATGGGAAATACTGTGCTGGTACTGTTGTTGCTCATGAAAATAGTGATGATAACAGCTCCGTTTTAATGATACCTGTTGTGTTTACTGGAGATTTAGCTCATGTTGTTGCTTGTCATGTTAAGGAAAATGATTGTGTTTATGTATCTGGGAAGTTGTCTATGGATCCTTTATTGTCTTGTGAATTCATGGATGAGTATCAGTCTTGTTTTCATATTGTTGCTGAAAATGTTAACTTTGTGCAAGGTCTAAAAAGAAAAAACCTAAACGGTCTCGTAAAATCCGTTTATCCGAAAAGTAAGAACTTTCTGTTGGATGACAATGATAAACAGAAAGATAGCTTGTCTGGTTTAGAATATGGTGATTCTGTTAGTTTGGGTGGGAGCAAGTCGGGGGAGGGGGGCGTTACCGGAGGTGATGATTGGAGGGACCTAATAAAGAATCCGAAACAATGGTGGGATTGTCGGAAGCCGAAGTTAGATGGAATTGTGAAGGCAAGGCATCCTGATTTCAAGAAGAAGGATAGTAGTACTTCTCTGTGGCTTGAGAATGCTCCAAGGTGGATTCTTGAGGGACTCGAGGGACTTGAATTCGACGTTTATGCTCCTAAACCGAAAGGCGTAGGGAAGGAGGTGGATTCTTGGAAAGATTTGGTGGAGAATCCTTATAATTGGTGGGACAACAGAGCTAATAAGTTGAATCCGAAAGCACCTGATTTTAAGCACAAGAATACTGGTATAGGTCTTTGGGTCTGTAGCTCACCAGATTGGGTGTTGTCTCGGTTGCCACCAGTCAGAGATCAACGAGCTGCTTATTCAGATAAGTAGGACATTTTAGGCGGGGTTTTCATATAATTTGATGCTATAACAGTAAACTTTGTCCAGTAGTCAACTCAGGCCACCTAAAAGTATTACGGTGGAGGGAAGCACATTATCGTTATGCTTGTGAAGCACTTATTTTCCCCTATATGGCACATCTTATAGCACTTTCTTATGATGGTTTTGTTTTCGGATGCATCTTTTCGTTGTGATTTTGGTGAATATGAAGATCTTGATTGTAGTATTTTGAATATAGCAGTGCTGTTTGTTGATTCCTCGTACATACGCTCCGAGGCCAAGCCAAATTTCTGGATGCATTGTTTTCTGAAATTCTGTTGGTAGATTTTAGTAAGAAAATATGGCATGTTGAAAAATTAGCGAAAAGTGAAATGGAGGTGAAACGAATGAGATTTGCTTGAATATCAATCTGAGCACATTAGTCTGGAACTTTTACCAGTTGTTTAGAGAAAACTATTAGTAGTAATAATTGTATGCATATATGTCTTAGATCACTAGTCTGTCCTATTCGCTTCCTGGCATCTTAGTACGCTTACAACTTTCGTTTGGGAAAATTCGGACTGTTAGAAGTCTGCATGTAAGTGATGACTGGTTTATTTGCTAGTAAAACTTAAAATGACCATGAATTTTTGATAGAGTTATAGCGCGGCCAAGACATGCACACGTTCATTTTTGCATGAAGTCAGTTAGAATGTTCAACATCAAAATGCATCGCCCAAAGAAATTTGCACCATGTATAGATTGTTGTCTCTCTCCTACATCCCGGCATAGGGGAGCTGTGCACTTGCGTCCATAGAGTGCCTCAAAAGGTGGCATGCCTATACTCGCCTGATAACTCTTGTTATAGGCGAACTCTACCAAGGGTAGATGTCCCGACAACCTTGAAAATCAAGGGATTATCTCCGCATAGCCTCCAGCGTCTAGATCGTCCTCTATGACTGGCCATCAGCCTGATGATGGAAGGCTGTGCTAAGACTCACTTGGCTACCCAAAGCCTTCTGTAGGCTCTGCCACAAGGCTGAAGTGAATCGTGGATCTCTTTCTGATACTATGGGTGATTGTATCCCATGTAGGCGCGATATCTCATCAATATATATTTGGGCTAGCTTGCCCATAGAGTAAGCCATACTGATTGGCTCAGTTTCCCGAACAAGTTTTGAAGTGAATTAACTTGCAGGGACATTTTAAATTTCTCAACTACAGCTTGATCTTATAGTCAAGTAATGATTTGGTCTAACCTTTGGGAACATTATGCTAATTTGAATATTTTAGCAAGCACACTCTGAAGTCTGCACCTTGTTCCGAAAGGTGCAGCAAGTTTTGGGAAGTTGTGAAATTTAGCCATCATTGTTGGTTTAGCAACTGTCACAATAATCGACAGAGCTGGTATTTAATTTCCCTCTAGTTTCAATGTTATGAATGAACATCAGTAGCTGAGTTTTCAAGTTGATAAGAGAATTCTTGACTTAAGAACCAAAAACTCAACATTCTCTTTTCATTTCATCCTTTGAGGAAGAAATTTAAGTTCTGGAAAACATAGACATAGAGAACTATTACTTGAAACTAAGAGCTTTAGTTTTGCTTCTTCGGGATAGGGATAGGAAAAAAAAGAGATTTTCGTCGTTTGTGGATCACTCGGATAAACACGCTAATTTGCGAAAGCAGTTATAGTAGATTAATACACGATTTGTACAAGAGACATTTGCTTCTTGATTACTAGGGTGTATGTGCGACTCGTTTAGATCATGAGCTGGCACAAAAGCAAGAAAACGGCTTTTACAGTATCAATGATCAGTACCGGTCAATGGGAGAAGATGGAAAAGAATCTTGGTTCCAATTTTTCCAGATGTATCAGACCCTTTACCTTACTACCATCCCCTTTTACATATAATATACGAAGTGGTGGATAAACAAAACATAGGACATAGAAGGATGATTCATCTGAGTTTGATAAAGAAGCAAGTTGTGCTGACTGGTTGGTGTGGAGACTCGTCTGAATATATTTTGAAATTATTTCTGATTTAGGATGCTATTGGATTAGATGGTAGACCTTTTTCAGAATGGCTCTAGTGGCGACATTTATGTTAAGTCTAGTCGATTGGGAAGTTGTACCTTCATCTATTAGATGGTCCTGCTTGTGTACAGTGAGCTGACCCGTTACCTCAGGTGTAGTAATTCTTACTCTGTAAACGAATGTGTGGTTGAGTTGTCATCAGTTATGTTGCTCATATTCTTCAAAAATGCTTTCGTACCGTGTCGGATCATTAAAAATTGCATAACTTTTGGAGGGTCTGATATACACGCGGCTACATTCTTCAAGGAGCCGAACAACATAGATTGTTGATGCCAGATTATTGAGAATTTCCATTTCAATCAACCATTATACTAGTATTAGAGATAAGCTACAGTATCGAATTCAAGCAGAAGTTAAGTATTACACAACACCTAAGATTTTTTTTTTTAAAAAGAATTAAGACTTGCCACCTTATTTGCTTATATTCTACACAAGTTCTAAACAGGAACTCATATAAAGAAAGTAGTTCAAAGTTCTCGATCCTTAACTAGTATTCATCTTTTCCCCTTTCTTTTCAGGTTTCACACTTAAAACTAGGATTAAATTCAAGAATTATCATTAAGGCTCTGATTAAACATCACTATGAGTTCATAAAGGCTCTGAGTAAACATCATTAAACTTACCTACTGCTTTAAGTGAGTAATAATTGATAATTTCCTTAAAAATAGTATAGGTGAAATATGATAAAATTTAAATATGGTCACCTACTTGCTTAAACAATTCAATTAAAGAAAATAGCAGGTGCATGGCATTTCAAATATGAAATTATTTCTTGCTTCCTAAAACTTGGAATTTTAGGTGTATGAGCTTTCCATCTCAACTACTATTTGGTATAGAAAGCAACTTATTTCCTTCTACATATGATTACTTTCTTTGCTTTATCCCCCCCCCCCCCTTCTACTTCAAGCAAAATCCTCACCAAATGAAATAAAATTGAGAAACAACTAACACTGTTTTATTCAACCAACACCTTCAATTATATGTTTGTTAGCTCTTGCTCTATTTTTTTAATCTTTAAAAAAGAAAAATAGCTAGGAAGTAAAAGGTTTCTTTTTCTATTCTCAACCATTCTAGTTATATATAATTTCCATGCTACATTTTCTTGCTCAATACATCATCATTTTCTTCTATTTTTCTTCATCTTAGTGAAGAAAAAACAAAGATTCTTCACATTTTACATCATGGGGTCTTTAGAAAGATCAAAGAAAAAAGTTCAATTATGGAAGAAAGCAATTGTTCATTTCCTTCTTTGTTTTGTTATGGGATTCTTCACTGGCTTTGCTCCAACAGGCAAAGGCACTTCAATGTTCTCCACTAGGAATGTTGCTATTCATAAAACTCCTCATGGGTCAAATCAAACCCAACCTTCATTGAACATGTTGCACCATTCAAGATTAGAAAGCGAGACTTTCAATAAACCTTTGTCTGACGAAATGTCAGCAACAACAACAACAATAGTAACATCACAATGGTCTAAATTAAACGACACGAGGCACTCGGAAAAGGTCTTAGAAGAAGAAGAGGAAGAAGGAGAAGAAGAGCGACAAGATCAAGATCAAGAACAAGAGCCAAAAGGAGATAATGACGAGTTCTTGAACCCTAGAAGGCTACTAATAATCGTTACTCCAACGAACGCGAAGGATCAAAACAGAGTAATGCTACTAAAGAGGCTATCAAACACATTGAGATTGATTCCACAACCAGTTTTGTGGGTAGTTGTGGAGCAACAAATTGAGAGTTCAGAAGTATCAAATATACTTAGAAAAACAGGCATTATGTATAGACACTTGGTTTTCAAGGAGAATTTCACTAGCATTCATGAAGAAGTGGATCATCAAAGAAATGTGGCTCTCAATCACATTGAACATCACAGGTTAAGTGGGATTGTTCATTTTGCTAGCCTCTCTAATGTCTATGATCTCACCTTCTTTGATGAGCTTCGAGCTATTGAGTAAGTATTCTTAATTTCATCTCTCTCTATTTCTTTTACTCATTTCTATCATATTTATTCAGAGGCGGATCTAGAATTTTAAGCTCATGCGTACTGAATTCACAACTCTTTTTTGCTTACTGGGTTCGAGGATAGATTAGTTATACATATTAAGTGATTTTTAATGCAAATACAAGATTTGGGCCTAAGTTATTAAGTTCCGTCGTACCAGTATATATTCCAAGAAAATTTCCATATAGGTGTCCAATTGTTTATCACTTAGATTTCTTGCAAACCATCAAGGCTGTTTTCTGGATAAAGAACTTGTACTACTAACAGGAAGGTGGAGAATCCAAGAATTTACTAATTTGGATAGAGTTTAACTTATATATACTAGTAGTGTTTCATACCGACTCCAACTAATTGGGGAATGAGACCTAGTTATTGTTGCATATTAGTAGTGTTTAATCCGTTGCAGAAGGTAACATGCCTTATTTTTTAAGGTACATATGTAATTTTTTAAACGATAATCACCGATATTTATTTAAATGACCTAATAATATAAAAATTCGTTTATATTATTAGTGTATAAAAGTTAAACTCGGATCATTTAGATAGTCTCAACTCTCAAGCCATTGACTGTGTTAGTTGGGAAACCTCTGTCCCACAGATTAAATAACATTAAAAATACTAGTTCCTTTTTAACCAAATCCTACTTAAAGGACTTGCTTTCTTGGCTCTTATAGGTCTCACTACTTAAACAAACATCAGAACAGCTAATTATCCTATGTTTTCTCCAAAAAATAAAGCCTATCTAATAGAGCACATTTATCAAATCCCAACTTAATAAAAATCCCATTTTTTGTCATATTATTCTGTTTATTTACGCTACAAGCTAAGTGTTAACAGAGAGATTCTTAAGTCAATTAAGTATCTCATAGTATGTCTTTATAGAAGAAGGATCCAAGAAAATCTTTGACAACTTAGACAAATACATGGGTTTGGTGAGTCTCATTAATCTTAATATATTCTTTATTATTAGAAATTTGGTCCAAGAAAAAAAGATAATTCAGTGCAGCTCTTGTTTCGAGTGGGGTTGCGGGAAGAGCCACCGGATCATAGTTGGTTTTAGAGCATATTGTGCGGGTTCACGGGAATCAAATAATTTTTGTGCAGATCATGTATAATTATATAAATATTAAGAAATGAACTAAATATCTATAAATATTTTACCGTGGACTCAGTTATTATTGTATATATTAACTTGAGCTAGTTATAGATACTCATAAACTTCAAGTTCTGAATTCGCCAATGGATCTATCATATCCAAACTTGCCTTATATTTCTAAAAATGTTATTTCTATGGCATGGACCTATAACCTACAAATCGAAGAACAACAACTCTTATTTACTTTCTTTGAGAATCAATAAAACAAAATAAAACAAATATTTGATTTAAGGTCTATGCATACAAGATTTGAGGGTTTTATTGTAGGGGATTTGGGACATGGCCAATGGCATTATTATCAGCAAACAAGAAGCAAGTCATAATAGAGGGACCAATTTGTGATTCATCTGAAGTTATGGGGTGGCATTTGAAGAAAGCAAACAATTCAACAGATGAAAGGCCTCCAATTAGAGTTTCAAATTTTGCTTTCAATAGTTCAATTCTTTGGGATCCAGAAAGATGGGGTCGCACTTCTTCTATTCAAGACACCTCTCAGGTAGATAATACTCATTCCGTTCACTTTTATTTGTCACATTTCGCTTCTCGAGATAACTGCATAAATTAAATTAAATTTCAAAAATTAATTAAATTAACTCTCGAAAAAAAAAAGACGACAAGTAAAAGTGCACGGGGAGAGTACTACTATATACTTTCGTAGTTAGTTAATTGACCTTGGAAAGAGTCATTTTAATTAAATTGATCTTGTTGAAGCAGAAGATGTGACATTAATTCAATAATACTTAATAAAATTTCATCTAATTTATCGTAATTGATTAGTTAATCGTATTATGAGATAGAGAAAAAATCATGAACTTATCAAATTATCTATTGAGAAGTGAAAGATTCAATAAAAGAGGAGTAGAAATAAATCACTATTTATTTTATGTCAAGTAATATATGGAATAACTCTTGATAAAACAATAAAATTGACTTCTCCCTAACAAGCATTTTGTGCATGCACTTAAATGGTGTAAATAGTTTTATGAGTACTATCTTTTCTCAAACATTTATGTTATTATATCATATATAGTCTCTAGTTGACATGTCACCTTGACAAAAAGATGAAAAAATGATAAAAAGTAGAGCTCATGAAATCCAATTAAAGCAACAAGTATGAATGTGTGATAAAATTTAATTTGGAGCTCCATATTTTTTCAAGAAAATGGATACCACTAAAAAAATTCTTCTATAATGAAATATAATTAGTAAAATCCCCCCCCCCCCTCCCCAAAACGATTTTACATCTATATGCATGTGTGGTATATGAAGAAAAAAAAAAGAACACTAGGAAATTAATAGGTAGCCTAAAAACATTTCTAATCATCACCATCATTAATTGATCATAGACAGCCAAGTGCTTCATAAGCAACTATTAACTATACACCTAATCACAATTATAATAATGGACAACTAACCCTACCAAAACCTTTTCGAGAAAAAATAAGTATTGAAAATAAAAGAGCAACTAAACTTTATGATCTTGTCACTTTCTCTTAACTACATATGTTTCACAACCAATACCGTTTAAAAAAAAGTTATAGACAAATTTGACAACATCGTTAGACTAGAGGCATAGTCTGAATTTTAAATTTTATGATATAAGTGATAATTGAGTTCGAAATTAGATTATTTATGCATATTAATGAACTGCTTTAATAAAAATATAAAATTTGAGCCTAAACTACTAAATTCTGCCGAACTCATAAATTTGCTCCTATTAGACCTTACAATAAAGTTCAAATCATACAAGTCTAAACCCTAAATTAAAATGATACACGTTATAGAGAAGTACTATTTTTTCAGGAAGACAAAAATCTAAAAAAAGTCAATAGCTACATTCCAGATCTTAATATTATATGCTTCTAAGGGGACAACACATATTTTAAGAGTCTTGAAATAACTGTATAGAAGAATTATAATTCGAGTCTCATTGTCACGAATTTGAATTCTAATAATTTGATAGTTACTATTTCTCAGTGGTGTCTGTCTTCCCACTTAACTAAGTGAAAAAAATAATTTTAAAAAATGTTCAACTTCCAAAATCCACCCTCAATATTAATCCTTTTTTTTTTTTGGCTCTTTTTTTATTTTTATTTTTGTTATTTGCAGGATTCTTTGAAATTTGTGAGAAAAGAGGTTCTTGAAGATGAGACTAAATTGATGGGAATTCCTCCAGATGATTGCTCCAAAATTTTGCTATGGAATCTTCCACTTTCCACATGAATATAATTCAGAATTATTTGATAAACATAAGGAGAGAAAAAAAGAAAAGAAAACAATAATCATTTTTCTGATAAATGATAAAACAATTTGTTTTGCTAGACAATGGAGCAGAGCAAAGTACACGAATAGCAAAATCTATCAATATTTTCACAATTTTATTTTTCATAGTTCTCTTTTATCTTGTACGGAGTAATATTTATTATTCTATCCTTTTTCCATTTGTTGCCTTTTTTCTTTCAATAACAATTTTGTTTTAGATGTATAGAAATACATCTTTGAGTTTTTTGCTTCTTCTTCTAAATGAGTTGTGCTAATATTCGTTACATATTGATAATTCTAGTTACACACTTACTAAAAGTTTATCTTCACAAGTTGATTCCATGTATTTAACTTTAGCGTAAGAGGCGGTCAAATGTGTAACTTTTTCATGTTTGAAGTCAATATGTTTAATTTAAAACATACAACACAATATATCGATGAAATCTCACAACGTGGGGTCCGTAGAGGATAGAGTGTACGCAGATCTTACCTCTATCTTGGTAAGTAGAGAGGTTGTTTCCGAAAGACTCTCGGCTCAAGAAAAAACATAAGCACAAGCAAAAGCAAGAGAAACGGTCAAACCCGGATAAGAAATTTAAAGCAGTATGAAAATGAGAGCAACAAAAGCGAATAAGCCATGGTAAATCATTCTGAAAAAGAAGCAGTAACTAACACATGTAAATAAGATAAAAAAGTACACGAAAGACCATACGACATCAGAAATCAAAGGACATAGAACTATAGAACAATATTGCGCCTACTAGTAAGATAGGTTAAGCAATGCTACAATAATAACACTACAACTATAAGCGTAAGTAGGACTACGCTCAACTACCTACTATCCTTTTACCCTAATCGATCCATGAACTTAAGAAATATCTTAATGAGAGCACACTTTTAATATTTAATTATATTCTCAACACAGAGTTAGCAAAAATAATTAAATCACGCAATGACCCACCATCCAATTTAACAAGCACTTCCTTCCCAGTATTATCAATAACGTAAAGCTTTTCAATCTTTGAGAATAACATCATTGGATAACAAAGAAGAGTCATCAACAATAGACTACTTCGTATTACCAAATCTTTATATGATCAATTTTAGGGAAACATGAATTGTCAAGAATATAAATTCGTCCTTTTTGCAAACACGCAATGACCTTTTTTTCACGTAATACTAGTCTGGTTAATGGGTCGGACAATCCTATATTGCTTAAAATGGCTGGGTTCTATATTTTTCATTTTTTTGACTTCAATTATTGTGTGTCACGTGTTAGGATCGAAATAATTAGGGCGTCATGTGAAAGCTATCAAAATAAACCTTGGATGATAATGAATCAAACAACAATGAAAAAATTATAAAAAAAACTTTGATAATATGATATGGGTTTGGTCAATTGACCTACACATGATAATACTAATATAAAAAAAATATTCTAAAGCTATTTCGAGAATAAATCTTTCTTTAAGCAAAATTCTCTAAATAACTACATTGTGGATACTTATCTATGTTTTTTAGTTGTGTGAAGGAGGTCTTCAATTTATAGACGTACAAAACTTTTCTTCCAAGAAAAGGAATGGCCAAATATGGAGGATAATTACATTTTCCTTTCAGGAAAAACTAAACACAATTATGGTAATATTTGACTTTCCTTCAAGAGAAAATTAAAACTCAAATATGGTAAGAAAATCAGGGCAAAAACCCTAACAAATCAACCATTTTTTGCCTGAATTTTTTGACAAAATAATTTTTCATCCTCCTTCTTCACATAATCTTTATCACTGCTGCTTGCCATTGTTAAAAATAGGTATGTGTTAAAAATTTGACCCTTGTGCGTTAAAAGTGAGCATAGGTTTAAAGCGGAACTCGTGCGTTAAAAGTAAACATGGGTTAAAATTGACCCAAGCGTTAAAAGTAAGCAAGGGTTAATAATAGGAGCTCACGTGTTAAAAACTAAGCATGAGTTGAAAATTGGAGCTCAATCACTGGTTATTTTTTTTTTTAAAGAAACGCAGCAGCAGAATCGTTGAAAATATGATTGAAAAATTCATCTCCACATGTAGTCTTTTTTGGACTTTTTTTTATGTTGACAAAAACTTCGTTATGATCAAATTGGTTGCTCTTGATTTAGACCCATCTTGAAGTCGAACCTGGCTATGATACCAGTTGTTGGGATTGAAATAATCAGGGCATCATGCAGAAGCTATTAAAATAAACCTTGGATTATAATGAATCAAACAACAATGAAAAAACTCTAAAAAAACTTTGATAATATGATATGAGTTTGGTCAATTAACCTACACACGATAATACTAATATAAAAAAAATAATTCTAAAGCTATTGAGAGAATAAATCCCCCCTTAAGCAAAACTCTCTAAATGTCTACATCGTGGATACTTTTCTATGTTTTCTAGTTGTGTGAAGGATATCTTCAATTTATAGATGTACAAAACTTTTCCTCCAAGAAAAAAAATGTCCAAATATGGAGGAAGAATTATATTTTCATTTTAGGAAAAAGTAAAAGCAATTATGATAATATTTGACTTTCATTCAAGAGAAAATTAAAACTCAAATATGATAAGAAAATCAGAACAAAAATCCTAACACCACGTCATTATTTTATTAATTATTAAAAATACACGAGCAATAATAAAGTGACTTTTCTATTAAAAAATAAAAATAAAATTGGTTACACCAATTTCAATAGTTCAATGACTACATAGACAATTATCAAACTCCATTATTCGCTAAAATAATCCAACGATAAAACTTAGAGATTCTAATGTAAAATGATTTAACTAATTACTACACATTGATAGTATAAAATATTATCACACTAATAATGTAGCTTTACTTGTTATACCAAAGTCATTAATAACATACCGTGATATACACGATTTTGTATACCATGTATATCACGGTTTCAAAAGAAAGTTTTTCCATAATTGAAACCGTGATATACACGGTATACAAAACCGTGTATATCACGGATTGGGGTTTCTATTTTAGGTATTATTGTTATAATTAAATTAGCATTGTACACTTACCATAATTATAGAATTCCTGTACAGGTAGAATATGGTTTTGAGAATAGAATAGGAATAGGGTTTTCCATATTATGGAAATTGTAAATTGTATATATACTCATTCATTAATGAAAATAATCAAGGAATTATATTCTTTCATAGTATCAGAAGTCTAGGTCAAATATTTTCTCTCCCAAACTCTCTTCTCTCGTGACACGATTTCCGAGACCTTCCCCTCGATGCGCTTTGCTCCCTTCTCTCTTCCCAAATTTTCTTCCAAATCCCTACGTCACGTCTTGCGTTGACTGTGATGGCTAAGAACACGTTTCACCCTGCCCTTACTGTTTCTAACATCAAGAACCACATCCCTATCATTTTTGAAATAGAAAATGTCCAATACGCGGCGTGAGACGAACTGTTCAAAATTCACGCACGCTCACATCAAGTTGTGGACGACCCGAGGATGATCCTAAATTGTGGACGACCCTTGATACTACTGTTCTTCAGTGGATTTACTCCACTATCTCTACCGACCTGTTGCAAACGATTATCGAACCAGACGCTACGGCGATGGATGTTTGGAATATAGTGCATGATATATTCCAACATAATCAAAATTCTTGTGATGTTACCCTTGAGCAGGAATTCTCCCACATCAATATGGAAGACTTCCCTAATGTTTCAGCATACTGCAAAAGGTTGAAAGAATTGGCGGACCAACTCCGCAACGTTGGTGCGCCCGTTACCAATGATCGTCTTGTCCTTCAAATGGTTGCAGGCCTATCTGAGGCCTATAGTGGCGTTGGTACGCTTCTTCGTCAGAGCAGTCCTCTTCTGTAGTTTTATCAGGCCCGTTCCATGCTCACACTCGAAGAAACAGGCTTGGCTAAGAAAGCAGCCATTGGGGCCCCTTCTGTTGTCATGGTGACCGAGTGCAACTTTTCTCCCTCCGTCTCCAATAATTCCAGCCAAAACCGCAACAGCGGTGGCGGCAAAAAGGGTCAGAATCGTAGAAATAATGGTAAAAACCGTGGTGGAAATAACAGGGTTGGCAATGGGCCTCGGGTCCACAAGCCAACTGGCCACATCCATGGGGCCCATGGCCGCGGAACTGGGCTAGTGGTTCTGGGCCCAACAGCCCCTATTACCCGCTGACTGTTTCCCGGGACATTGGGCCCAAAATCCCAACAACAACATGCCCAGTTTTTTGGGTTAGCAGTGGTACCTGAGAGGCAATTGTGGTCCGGGGCTGCAAGCGGGTGTGCTTGGACCTCGCCTCCGCAGGCCCACCATCCAGCGGGCCCCACCCCTACCGACATTGAAGCCGCAATGCACACACTTGGATTAAATCTCCCGGACACAAATTGGTGCATGGACACCGAAGCCACTACTCACATGACGTCCGACCAATGTACTCTCTTGTCTTATTCCAATTTGAGCAACAATCGTGACATAATTGTTGGTAATGACAATTCAATTCAAATTCGTGGTTACGGTCATAAAACTTTGTATCCCCCTCCATCCACCTCTTGTCTTGAAAAATGCCCTTCATGCCCCTAACTTAATTAAAATTTTGGTGTCTGTCCGTAAATTCACCATTAATAATTGGGTTTCTGTTGATTTTGATCCTTTTGGGTTTTATGTGAAGAATTTCAAGACGGGGATTCCTATCATGAGATGTGATATCTTTATCCAATCACGCCTACATCCGGTCTATCGAGTCAAGCCTTGCCATCTACTTTTGCAGCTCTCGCTCCTTCCTTATGGCATGCACGTTTGAGTCACCGTCTATTGTTTCTTCCTTACATAAAAAAATAATTTTATTTCTTGTAAGGGTACGCGTAGTACTCCTATTTGTCAATCTTGTCTTCTAGGAAAACTTGTTAGATTACCGTTTGTAGACTCTACTTCTCGTACTTTAATGACATTTGATATTATTCATAGCGATTTATGGACATCTCCTATTCTGAGTTCTTTGGGCCATCATTATTATGTTCTATTTTTGGATGATTATTCTAATTTTTATGGTTCCGTTAGCGAAAAAATCTCAAGTGTTTTCCACTTTCTTATAATTTAGAGCATTCATCCGTACCCAGTTCGAACGGAAAATAAAAAAATATTCAATGTGATAATGACGAATAATATGATAATGGGTTATTTCAAGATTTTTGTGGTACTAATGGAATAAATTTTCTTTTCTCTTGTCTTCATACGTCCTCATAAAATGGAAAAGCCGAACGCAAAATTCGTACCATTAATAATATTGTCTAAACTTTATTGGTCCATTCTTCCGTACCCCCTTCCTTTTGGCATCATGCTCTACAAATTGCTACATATCTTTTTAACATACTTCCTACCAAAGGTTTGACATATTCATCCCCTCTTCAAATCTTATATAATAAGACTCATTCGTATTTGTACACGCCCATTTTTTTACCACGGATCACGACGTAATGGGTCGATTCCCTGAATTGATTAAAGCTGTTGAGGAGTCGCCACTTAATTATTCTACGGTGAATTAGGACACCTAAATGTTTAACTAAATGCTGCAAAGTGAACTCCGATTACTGGTCTGCAAAACTATGAGATTCTAGGTAAGGATTCTTTTTTATCCTAAAGGGAAGGGGTTAAGCATCCTTTAAGATCCGCTAACTTGCGGTTATCCGGTCAAACTCAGGTTAATTATTACGCTAAAAAAATACATGTTTACAAGTATAAAGTTAAAATAATGTTGTAAGTAGTTAATAAAAAATGTATTTTTGACAAAGTAATGATTTTTCTTTTTTGAGGAGTTTTGCAAAAGTGATTGTGAAAATAAATTCCCGGTATGAAATCCAGAAGAGTATGCATGACATTGCTTTATAAAAATATATGTAAAATTGATTTTTTAAATGAAAGCGTGCATTTGTAAGGTATGGTTTATAAAATACATGTAAGTTAATTTTGGATAAAAGGCATGTATTTGTATAGCAAAATACATATAAAGTTAATTTTTTTTTGATAAAGTATGCATTTGTATGAAAGTTGATAAAATACATATTTTTTGCAATTGATAGTAAAGGAGAAAAGTAAATTATTTGTAATGTAAATAAATGATTTTTGGGAAGTCATTTTAAATCATAAGATTGGATAAAAACAAAACCTTATTAGTATGATTAAAATGAAAATAGAAGATGACCAATTTGTTTTGAAAGTTTTGAATATGCATGACGAGCCTAAAATAAATAACTAGCGGCGGGTTTCCAATGTTAAACTACTCTTTCTAGTTTATCAGTTCTAGGCCTAATTCTTCTAAGTGTTCAAACAACCACACAAAATTAAATAATTAAATTACAACAAAAGTAAAATGCGGGATTAGAGAATTAAAAGTAATGACAAGGGTGGATGATGATGTCATCCCGCCCTATTTATTTTGAAGTTACGAGGCAGGAGAATGCAAAGAATGTGGATGTGGGCCTTCACTTGACAATAATCATGATGAGTCTCATACCGAGACTTTTCGTTGCTCCCGATGCATTTCATGTAAAAGAAAAGAAAAGGATTAGTGACGGAACATCGAAATATATACATAATAAAATGTAAATAAATAATTCATGAAAAGTAATATGTTGTTGGTCCTCGGGATGCAAACAGTATGCGAGAAAGAGTATAAAACAAGCCCAAAACAAATTTTTCAGACTAAAAATAATCAGCTCGGACATACAATGGGCCCAATTAATACATAGTCATAAATATACAAGCCCAGAGAAAACACATCCTAAGTAATTAAATTTTAATAGAGCATGCGAAGGCAAAAAATTAAAAGAGAGGTTCAAACTAAGGCTGGCCAGTGGGCCGGGACGGCCCGACCCTGACCCCGCGTAAAAAAAAATGGTGGCGGGACTCGAACTCGGGACGGAACAATGTCTCGTCCCGCCAGACCCGAGCCCGCCCCAGGCCCGCCGGACCCAACCCCGCCCCAAGCCCGTCCCGACCCCGACCCTGACCCCCCCCCCCCCCCGAGTTCTCCCCCTTTGTAAATATAGTCGTTGCACCAACGACCATTTTAGATTTTGGCCGTTGGGCAAGAACTCCCCCTTTGCAAATATAGTCGTTGCACCAACGACCATTTTAGATTTTGGCCGTTGGGCAACGGCCATTTTAGGCCTCCCCCCTCCCCCCTACCCCTTAATATTTATTTTTAACCCATAAGTTATTATATTTACACTTTAACCCAATTTTTCAACTATAAATAACTCATTTTCTCTTCATCTTTCTCACAAATCTTCCTACAATCTCTCTAATCTCTCAATATCTCTCTCTATAAGTCTACATTGTTTACTAAATATTCAATTTTATTTATTCATTTGGGAATTGGGAGTGAAGTTGGCAACTAGCTTGAGGATCTTCCTCATCCAGCTAGGTATACCCAATACCAGGCTTCAAAACCGGGTGCGCAAACGCCCGCTCCATCGGGATAAGGTTCGCATACTGATACTGTCCCGGACCAAGTACATGGTCAAATTAACCCTATGATGGGGAGAATTGTAGGCCCTAAATACAATAAACATAGAGATAGGGAAGCAATATCAAAATTAGTTGCTGTGGAGGGTTTGCCTTTTTCATTTCCTTCATCTCCCGGTTTTATTCATTACATTAGAGATATATATAATCCTGCTTTTAACGGTTTTCCTAGATCAAATGTTAAGAGATATGTATTTAAATTCGCGCATGAATATCAACAATATTTACGTTATTCATTATATCATTTTAATGGCAAAGTATCTATCACGTCTGATATAGGTCGTAGTACTAACGACCATGATTATTTAACTATAACTTGTCATTGGATAGATTATAAATGGTCTATGCAAAAACGTATTTTAGCGTATAGATATATAGATGATAGGCACACTGGTACTTTTATTGCAGATAATATTTATCAAGTGTGCCATTATTACGGAATAACCGATAAAATTATGACTATTACATTAGATAACGCTTCTTCTAACAATTACGTAGTTACAATTTTAAAAAATAGTTTAACTCCATCTTTTCCAGACCATTTTCATATAAAATGCGTGTGCCATATATATAACTTAATTGTAAAGGATGATCTATCACTTTTTGAAGACATTCTTAGTAAAATACAATTTGCTATAAACTTTATTTTTAAAAGTAATACAGTACAACGTAGAAAAGAATATAAAAAAACTTGTCACGATTGTGGACTATCTTATAGAAAAATTCCACAAGAAGTATCCACTAGGTGGAATTATTTATACGAGCAACTACTTGTTGCTTATGACTATAGAATACCTATAACTTTATTTTTTAACTCTCATAATAAAAATCCAGCTGATATGATTTTAGATAGTGATTGGGTAAAAATTTCTGAACTTATTGTATTTTTAGAGAAATTTTTTCAAGCAACAAAAGAATTTTCCGGTATATATTATACTACTATTTCAACTATGTTGTTTTATATAACTCTAATATTTTTATTACTTAGTGAATATATGGAAAAACCAAATTTTATAAGGCTGACTATTAAAAAATATTTGTCAAAATAAAAAAATATTTTATTCCTATTCCCACTATTTATAGTATTGGTTCTGTATTAAATCCTACTATTAAAATAGACGGTACTAAATCACTAATTGAAACTATTTACGATTGTATAGAAGTACTACCACCTCCAAGTCTCAAAAATCTAAATCACCCACCACATATTGAACAAACTAAAGAAGAAGTGTTGTCTACCGTAGAACACCAATGCAAAAAAATATATAGATTTTATCAACAAGAAAATGCTAGTAACTTACCGGCTTCCATACCATCTTCTTCATCTTCAACACAACCTCACAAAAGACATGTTGTTTCTGCGGCTAGTATTGAAAGCCTCAGAAATAGAATGTCTTGACCGCACTTACCTCTACTACTAACCAAATTAGCGAGTTGGATATTTTTGTTTTGCGAGGGTTCCATGCAGTATCAAGAAGTTATCAATGAAGATGGACATGAAGACTTGCTGAAATACTGGAGGGGGAATGAGAAGACCTTTCCGACACTTTCATTGATGGCCCGAGATGTTTTGAACATTCAAACGTCATCAACTGCGTCTGAAAGCGTTTTTCTGCCGGCAGATATCAAATAGGAGACCACAGATACTCATTAGCCGGAGACAGCTTGGAAATTGCAGTATTATTCAGAGATTGGATACGAGCGGAGCGGAGAAGGTGCGGTCAACCGGAGATCAACGAAGAAGAAGATGAAAACTACAACAAAATCTTAACCGAAGGTAGTGGAAGCGACGTGGATCAATTTGACCAACAAATACCAATTCCAACTGAAGAACCATAGGAAATCATCAAGCAATTAGAACAGATTTTTTTGAGAATGTAATTTTTTTAATTGCAATTTTATTATGTAATTTGCAACTTTTGGACAACACCACAAAGTTGCAATTTAGATTTTAGACAATTGTATTTGTATTACAAAAAAATCATATGTCTATTAAATAATATAAGAGGCACAAAAACAGCCTTGAGATGTTTTTATTACACTATCTTATCTTGTTTATTGAGTTTTTTTATACATATGTTATTTTAAAAAAATAAAGGAAAACCCGCTGGACCCCGCCCCGACCCGATACCGATGGGATCGGGATCGGGACGGGACTGGAGAAAGTCCCGCCAGACCCGACCTCGACCCCTTCGCCCGTCCCGCCCTGACCCCGACCCCGCCAGACCCGGCCCGCCAGGCCCGAGCCCAGCCCACTGGCCACCTCTAGTTCAAACAACTGTCTTTTCTTTAGAAGAAGGGAAGAAAAACTAGTTCAAACTAATCAAACCTGCAGATACATCTACTGAACCTCTTTCCAAATAATTGACACCAAGATATACATGATATACTCCTATAATTTAAGACATAACTCTAAACCGAATATTCACATGTAGGACAAAAGATTGATTTACCCAGGTGTGTTATTTCCTTAATGACCACATGGTTATCCAAATTATATGGAGTATACAACAAACTCTGCAGGAACAAATACACCACCCCGGGTCTTAGGGTGACTTAACGCACTAACATGCGACAATTTTGCATCTTAGTAGGTGAAAAAAGATATGCGATCAGTTAACAAAACATGAGAGGCAGAGAGGTGAACAAATGAGAATACTCATGAAACAAGGCTAGCAAACAGGGAATGTCTAATAAAAAATCAAAGCATGAGGGGCAACTACATGATCAGTCAGAGAAGTATGCTAAAAAATGTGGAGGTGAACAAACAACCATTTGGGATAGATATATTGAAAGATGCATAGCTATTCCAGTCAAACAAACATACAAAGAGAAATAAAACAAGTACATGACCTATATCCAATGAGACTGATTCTGGATTATCATTTTTTTTTGCAAGTGTCCAAGGTAGTTTAGCATAAATTAAACAACTAGAGTATTGCTTGCAGCATACTCAGAGAAACCAGAGGGGATTGATATGCTAACATGAAAGCATTTAAGCATTAGCAGGCAGGGCATACAAATAATTAATAGAACATATAGACATGGTAGCATGGTGCAAACTGTCAGTGAGGGATCACATCCTCGATATGCAGGACTATTCATACCATACAAAACATGTAAAGCCATGTACATATCATGTGTTAGGGAAGAAGGACATGCTAAACTGGGCAAAGATTCAACAGAAAACAAGCATACTTCTGCATTTCTTTAACCTATGTCTAGTCCATCCATTCATAAACCTATAGTCATATAAAACTCATTTTAACCAATTTAGGCTCATACACACAGGTTCATGATTATGCTAGCAGGTCTTTAGAATAGAATTCAACTCATGTTTTTTATATCATAGAGAGCAAATACATAGCTTCTGTGATATATGTAGTCAAATTTATCTACCCTAACCAAGCCTGGATAGACTGTGAAGATATCCATAAACCTAGCCATACCAGACTTGACCTTTAAAATACAAACAAGTTAGCATGTTGATCTTCTATTCACGGATCCTACAAGTATACTGAGCCTAGATTATGAGCATCAGAAAATGGGAGATCAAATAAACAGGCCAATACCGGAGAACATTCAGCTTATCATGTGACAATCTTTCTACCAAACAACATGTTGAAAGCATCAGAGCTTAGGCATGATTATCATGGTTACTAAACAGAGCCTGAGTAAATGAAATCATCACCTTGCAATTAAAACAACATTCAAATATGCTATATTGAAACTCAAAATGCAACGAAGACACACATACTTCACTACCCGTTCCAAATAGAGAGAAAACATGAGGTAAACAAGTGATTAAAGCGCGTAATCAGGCTCATACAGCCGTGTCGTATTATCATTATTTGACATGAAGGTTAAATGACTCATAATTTAGGCGTAAACACATGTTAAAGACTAATCGGGGCATGACATAATTTCCTAACAACATAAACCACTAAGCTAACTATCCATGTTATGAATCATACCTAAAACAAACACACATTACACAGGACCGAATCATCTATATTAAGCACACAATACATAAACAGATTATATCAAGTCAATTTTAAACTAATCTAAGCATTCTCAGACCAATACACACAACAAATAATGTAAATGAGAGGGATTCGAAGATTACTGACCTTCTCCGGGCAGCGAACCGAGGCGTCGTTTCGAATCGTCGACCCTGCTCGGAGAAGTTGTTGTTTATGCGATTGGAAAAGAACGAGAGCTGAGTGTTTTGCGACTTTGTCGAGCCGGAATTGAGAGTAAAAGAAGGGATTTTTCTGATTGCCAATGTCTGCTCAAAGGGGTATTTCAGCCTTTGAAAACAGTAAGAAAAAATATGGATTTTTTTTTGTCGACAAATTTTTCAAAATCGAGAGTTTTGTTGTCCGAAAGAAAAAAAAACCCTCGAACACAACCCAAAGGGATGTATTTATAGCCAAAATTGAGGGGTTTCAACAGCTTCTTCAAGAAGTTTAGTTCGATTTTTGAATTCAAAGAAAGGGGGATCCCTAGAATTCTCGGATTGAATAGCATGAAAAGGGGATGGGCTTTTCAACTTTTGCCGAGAAATTCTGAAAGGAGAGAGCCGTTGGTGCTGGATTATGCCTTTACCCATCGACTTTTTCAGGATGATTTGATTGGACGAGCTATTCAAAGCTCTGTGATTTGCAGAGAAAAGGACTGGGGTGATGTGAGAGGTCAATAATAGAGGGGACAAAGGCGATTATCCGGTGGTCCGAAGGTGGAATCGGTGACGACTGTTGCTTTTTAGGGTGCATCATTCGGTTCTGGTTGGTTGCTGGTTTTCTTTTTTGGTTTCGTTTGGTTTTTAGACAATTTGGGGGGGGGGGGGGGGGGTTTAGGGTATTGGGCTTTGTTGGGCCACGGTTTGGTTTGAGATGAAATGAGACTTATGGATTTTAGTTGGGTTTGGGTTTGGGTTTGGGTTTAATGGGTGGAATGGTGGAATGAGCTGGTCGGGTATTTAATTTAGGTTGCCCTTTGTGGGCTGATTTTGTTTTAGGTAGAGAGAAAATGGGTTGTGGGAAAGAATATAAAAAAGGGGTTTAAAATGCTTTGAAGAAAAACATGTAAATTATTTAAAATAGAATGTAACGATGTGATAATAATAAAAATATAATATTTACAAAATGATCAATGTTTGATTAAAAATAGAAATGTGATGCCATTTTGCGAAAATAAAATAACATAGAATATTATGATAAAAATAATGATGCGAATAATAATAATAATAATGATGATGATAAATGAGGATAAATGACGTTATATATATATATATATGTATATATTTTAAAATAATTTTTGAGGTGTCAAAATATTTAAAATTGCAGATAAATATCGGAAAAGATGAGACAAAATTAGGTGCCAACAATATTCACATATTAGGGTTCTTTGGTGCTTGTGTTATCCACTATTTTCGTCCACCAGAATTAACAAACTTCAGGCCTGTTCTACCCCTTGTGTGTTTTGGGTTATCCGTCTACTCATCGTGGTTACAAACGTTTTGATTTATCATCTAATAAGATCATCATTAGTCGCCATGTTATTTTTGATAAAACCCAATTTCCGTTTGCTAACGTGAGTAGTCTCGTGCCTAGTTCGTATAATTTTTTGGACGACGCCGTCTCTCCGTATATTATCCACCATTTTTTGGACCTATCCCGCACCCAAAATCCACCAGTGGGCCCACTGCCCGCTGGACCTCCATTCTTGTTTGGTCCTGCGCCCGCTTCTACCGTCTTGGAGTACAAAGAATCGGGCCAAATATTCACCGATTCGTCCCTGCTTCTGCTATCGGTCCAGCTCCCGTTTTGGCTTCCAATGTTGGGTCAGCAGGCCCACTGCCTGTTGGCCAGTCCGTCACCCCTCCGTTTTTGTCCCAAAATCCACCCAATTCTCCCCCGAGTCGCAGACTAGTCACTCGTAGTCAACGGGGTATTTTTAAACTAAAAAGACATTTTAATCTAAATTCTAATGTTCTTAAATCCCCCTACCCCGTAGCCCTGTGTCCGCATTAAATTACCTGAATTGGAAGTTGGCTATGAACGGCGAATATGATGCTCTTATTGAAAATAAGATGTGGGAGTTGGTACCCCGTCCTTCCGGTGTTAATATTATTCGATCTATGTGGATTTTACTCATAAGGATAATTCTAATGGTTCTTTTGCGAGGCATAAGACTCGTCTTGTAGGTAATGGTAAGACTCAGCAGGTTGGCGTGGATTGTGGTGAGACGTTTAGTCTGGTGGTCAAACCGGCTACCATTCGCATTGTTCTCAGTTTGGCTCTTTCGAAAGCTTCGCCCATACATCAGTTAGTTGTGAAGAATATTTTTTACATGGTGATCTTAAGGAGACTGTTTACATGCATCAGCCCTTGGGTTTTCGTGACCCCAAATATCCTCATCATATCTGTTTATTGAAGAAGTCCTTATATGGGCTTAAACAGGCCCCACGGGCTTGGTATAAGAGATTTGCAGACTATATTTCATCTATTGGGTTTTCACACAGCATGTCTGATAATTCGTTGTTCATATATATCGTCGTGGTGCTTCCTTGACTTATATACTACATTATATGTAGATGATATTATCTTGATTGCCTCTTTTGATGCTTTGCGCAAGTCTATCATAACAATGCTCAGTTCTGAGTTTGCTATGAAAGACTTGGGGCCCTTGAGTTACTTTTTGGGGATTGTTGTCATTCGTCATGCAGGTGGGCTATTCTTATCACAACGGAAGTATGTCGCTGAAATTATTGAGTGAGCTGGTATGTCTTCGTGCAAGTCTACTTCCACTCGCGTTGATACTAAACCTAAGCTGGGTGTTGCGGCTGGTTCACCTTACGAGGATCCGACCCACTATCGCAGTCTTGCAGGGGCTCTTTAGTATCTTATTTTCACGAGACCAGATATTACGTATGCCGTACAACATGTGTGTTTGTTTATGCATGATCCCAGGGTTGAGCACATGAATGTGCTCAATAAATTATTCGATACATCCAGGGGACACTTGACTATGGCTTACATTTGTATCCTTCATCGACATCTACACTCGTCTCATATACAAATGTTGATTGGGGTGGCTGTCCAGATACCAGACACTCCACGTCTGGCTATTGTATGTTTCTTGGTAATAACTTGGTCTCCTGGTCTGCGAAGCGTCAGTCTACATTATCACGCTCTAGTGTCGAGGCCGAGTATCGAGGGGTAGCCAATGTGGTCTCTGAATCCTGTTGGTTGCGTAATCTTCTTTTAGAACTTCATTGTCATATTCAGAAAGCTACATTGGTTTATTGTGATAATATTAGTGTTGTCTACCTTTCTGGCAATCCGATTCAACACCAGCGCACTAAACACATCAAGATGAATATTCACTTTGTTCGCGAAAAGGTAGCTCGTGGACAAGTATGCGTCTGCCATGTCCCTTCCAGGTATCAAATTGCAGACATCTTTACAAAGGGTCTTCCCTCTGTCTTTTTTGAAGATTTTAGGGACAGTCTCAGCGTACGAAGCCGCCCGCTATGACTGCAAGGGTGTAATAACATACCGTGATATACACAGTTTTGTATACCATGTATATCACAGTTTCAAAATGAAGTTTTTCCATAATTGAAACCGTGATATACACGGTATACAAAACCGTGTATATCACAGATTGGGGTTTCTATTTTAGGTATTATTGTTGTAATTAAATTAGCATTGTACACTTATCATAATTATAGAATTCTTGTACAAGTAGAATAGAGTTTTGGGAATAAAACAGGAATATGATTTTCCATATTATGAAAATTGTAAATTGTATATATTCATTCATTAATGAAAATAATCAAGAGATTGTATTCTTTCAGTCATTTATCATCCCTTTTAAGTTACATATATGCTACCACTGAAAGTTACTTATGTTGTCAAATCTTTTTATAATAGTGTCGCATCGTTTGTCGGGATACTTTTTGGTCGTTATAGCATAATGTTATTATAGAGAATATATAATATAACATAATATGAAATTAATTTTAAAGAAAATTTGACCGCTATAATAAAATGTTATTATAAATGATGATTGTTATAACAAAAATTTATAGTTAAATTTAAGTAGTTTAATAATATAAATTTTTTTATATGGTCATTGTATAAATATAAAATCCAATCTTTTGCCGTCAAATTGAAATTTTCACTTGCTGCCAACAACTTTCTCCATTCTCTAAAACGTCAAGATAGTAGTTTACAAATTCAACAAGTTATCTAAGCAACAATAACTCCAAAACTATGTTTTGTGCCAAACAGAAAAAACAAAAAGAAAAAAGAAAGAAAGAGAAAAGGTGGGGGACTAAATGCAAATCCACTGTTAACTTGTGGGGTCGATCGTAAATATAAAAGGGTAACTAACCGAAATACCCCACAAAACAAAATAATTACCCGTCTCATTCCCTTCCTAAACTAATTATCTGCCGTACCCGTCGCCCAAAACTATTTATCCAACGTACCCCTCACGCCAAAACCCTTTCTTCGTGATATCATCGCAGTATATTTATATACCATGATGATATTATGGAGGACTAAGAGAAGGACAACATACAGTCTTCTGTGATACCATCTCAGAATATTTATATACCATGATGGTCTCATGGTCCTGAGGAATGTCTCATTGAAGGACTGAAGCAGTCCTACATGATACCATCACAATATATGTATATAAGACGATGGTGTCATAGAAGTATTTTTGAGAAAATTGTGTATTTTTTGAATAAATGAACATGATCATCCATAATATCATCTCAGTATATTTATGTACCATGATGATATTATGGAGGACTAAGAGAAGAACTGAAAAAGTATATACCACTTCAGTATATTTATATACCATATTGATATCATAATTGGAGGGGTATATCGGGTAAATAATTTTAATTTTTTTTTTTGAGGGTATGAACGGATAATTAGTTTTGTTTGAAGGAGCAGAGACGTTCTTTACCCAATATAAAATCAACATTATAACGGTCAGGTAAGACTTGCATTACATTTAATTGTAACGGTTGTATTCCTATGTCTCAATAATTCAGTTAAACAAATGTCTTGATATTTTATCGATGAATAAACAAATGCCGTAAGAACCATAGGTCCACTTTTTTATATCGTCCATCTTGCCATCTTGGTTCAGTCAGAAAAAAATAGAAAAGAAACAAAAAAGACATTGGTATTTTGTTAATTAAGGACAGATTTAAGGTGATAATAAGCCACCTAAGCACATACAAATATCTTTTCTCATTACTAGTAAAATATTTTTTTACTATTTTATTAAGGATTAAAACAAAACGATCTTGTTTAATTTGTTCGTCAGTTGAAAATAATATTTTAAGCATGCCTTTTGTTTGATAGATAACATCGATGTATCTTACCATCAAACATTATTATACAAAAAAGATTTCTAAGTGAAAGACACTATCTTATGCTAAGGCAATGCGATAGACAGGGGCTGATTTAGGGCACCGGGTGAGGATTTTCGGAAACTCAATAATTTATGTGTAAATTTTATATTTATATTGAGAAATTTATTAAATATATAGAAAAATCTATTCGTTTATACCCCGTAACAAAGCAGTTTTTTAGTCCAGCAATAATAATAGAACTTGCTTAAGCGTGGCTGGCCTTTCGGATGGGGTTTCAATTCCCTTTGGGCATATATAAATAAGTTTTCTCTTATAATTTGAGATTATTGAGAAATCATATACTTTAATTTCTGGATCCACCAATAATTATATTTACTAGTATTTTTTACTAATCATTCAAAAGGGTGTCACTGCAGATTGTTTTTTCTTATAATCATGGTGTTCGGCCAACTTATGCGCACCTCAATTAATTATACGGGATACTTATTATCGGCCACTAGCATAGATATCGAATAACGTTGTCACCAAGACATTGATCAAAAGAAATCACGTATTATTTTTATCTCTGCTAAAATGTGAACCTACGACCTCATAATTTTTTCTAAAAATAAACAATAAAGGTAAATAAAGAAGAGAAGGGTTTACTTCAAATTTACGTCTATATTATTACTATAAGTTTTGGTTCTTGCTAGTTCAAAAACTTTAATATCTTGTTATAGTTATAGAGTATACTTTTCCCAACAATATTGGTAAAATGTCAGCTTCACTTTGAGTGGAACGTTATTCACTCTAAAGAAGTCACTATCCACTAACAAACAGAAAGAACAAAACTTTGTTTTGTAACAACGAAATATATTTATCATTTGAAAATCTAGTTTTCAAAAATAAAAATGTAATTACCAAAGCGACATGCTATAGAACAATATTTTTTAGAGATGGGGTTAGTGCTTCACTGATTAAACGAGATAATAGTAATATTTATATTTATACCTGAAAAAGTCACTGCACATTCTAACACAAACTTTGACTAATCATGTGATAGATATATCGTGTGTGATTTAAATTATATTTGGCTCTTCATTCACTTTAAATAATGAGATGTTATAGACTTATTAATTAATAAGCCATAAATTTAACATAAGAAATTCAACATTGAGTAGATAGTACGAGTTACAACTAATGATCCTTAATTATTAATCTCCGGATAAAAAAAAGTGTTTGTTTAATTTTTATTTTTGAGTAAAAAAAAGTGTTCACTTACCAAATCAAGAAAGAATTAATCTTATTTTTACAGATTTTCCCTTGTTATTTGTTAGGTGATTAAATTCTAATACCAATTTAATTAAGGATATTTTAGTCAAATTATCTATTTTCAACTAGGAGTTAGTATTTTTATAAGCAGTATGAAAATGGCTAAGTAGACACTTTTTTTTTTTTTTATTCTGAGGGAGTATTTACTACATTAGTTAGTATAGGAAAGACTAGTTCCTTTTGTAGGAAAAAGATGAAGATCAATTTGCACCCTACCAGCCTAGTAATTTTGTAAAAGCTCATATTTTTTATGGGATATTTACACTTACCTAATAGTGAATAAATATATATTTTTGGTATATTAATAACTAGTTACTATATTTTTTTGTATGTTTAACTAACAACTTTAATTATTTTTCATGAATGGTCAAATGTGTAACTTGTTCCTACTGCTTGCTAATCAAATATGCATTACTTGCAGAATTGTTATCCTCCAACGAAATATATACATAAATTTCAAAATGGTGAAATATCTAGGTAACAAATTATTCTTTTTAGCCATAAATACAATCGATCTTATGTATTATAGCTTGTTTAACCAAAATCTCAAAATTTGCTTATTTGGGAAAATATTCTTTGCCAGAAATACTTCTAAAAAGTAAGAATAATAATTTATATATAGCTAATTATTTTTAAAAATACTCTCATACTAGACTTTGAATTCTTTATTATAGGGTTTGAGGAGGTAGGTCTACGATAATTTCAAGGGTTGTGGTCACAAATATTTTTTTTATCCTTACCCAGAAATTTCGTATCCGAATGACTTTGTTCGAGAGAGCTTTGACCGGTGTGTGACTTTTCGATGCGAATATGAATGACGAATCAAAAGAAAAGATAATTTCAAGTGGGGTCACACACTAGCCAAAACCAGCTGTTCTTTTCCCTCAATATGCTCTTTCATATTCATACTTGAATTCTTTTTTTCTTTTTTTTGTTAACTCAGGTCTCGAGGCGACTTGTGTCTCCCTATCGTTGGCACCTGCACAAGTACTGGTATTAGACTCCTGGGGATGATGAGACCGGTCCTTCAGCACCCCCACCACCAGGTAAATCGCGGGATGTGCACCCCGTGGTCAGTGTCTGTTTGCGTCAAATAAATTAATACTACAAGGTTGACCCCCTCTTTCGACTTGGCGGGGATCGAACCCACACTGCAACATGCCCGCGCGGCTTTTAGCGCCCAGGCTTTACCGCAAGGTATATGCCCCGGAGGACGATATCCATTGAGAGATTCGAACCTGCGACCGTGTGGTACAAGCAAGAACCTTTCACCAGCAAGCTGGAGCTCTTTGGATTTCATACTTGAATTCTTCTTCAGCCCAAGATCTGCTTTCTCTTTTTCTCACTACTATTACTATACTACAAGTGCTCACACCTCAAAAGTGGTGACACCAAAGCCCCCAAAAGGGGTCCACCTCTTTTCTCATCTTTTTGTTTTCTCTATTTTGATATAATTTTGAGAAATAAAAAAGCTTAGTCCTTTCAAGAACGCATATGAGCTTCCTTAGATCTGTCAAGCTCCAATCTTTTACTGGGTATTTTTCTTTTTACTCAATATGAATTAAAAATGTATGTTGTCTTTATTGTAATTTAGCTCTAAATTTTCTTGTTTCATGTTTGATTTTCCAGTTTTCTTGAAATTTTGGTTGTTTTTGTGTGTGTGGGTATATTAGCATCATGTTATGGGATAATTGATAACTGTGTGTTTGATCTTTAGCCCATTATGGGAAAGGAAGCTGATTGTAGTGATATTTGTATATGTTTGGTGGAGTTATTGTTATTTGGTGCATTATGTTATGATTGAATCTTTGTTTATCCAATTTGTTTAGTAGTTACGTTATTATGATTAATTACTGGCAGAAAGTAGATTCAGCTAATGTAGGCACTTAAAAAACTTGGATCTTTTTCTAGCAATTGAGGAAAAGGAAGCTGATTGTAGTGAGTGACAGACATTATGTGAACGTCTTTTCTTTCGTATATATTTAGTGGCAACGGCAGAGTCAGGATTTTCACCAAGGGTTTGATCGTTTGCTTTATATACACACAAAAAAAATTGACCTTGTATATACGGTGTGACTTTCCGGAGACTGTTTGGTGTATCTTCTACCAAAATTGATTTCTTTGTTTTTCAATTGAAAAAAAAGAACGAAAAAATATTTGAAGCTTAATTTATTCAATTGGTTTAGTAGTTATAATTAGTTACTGGCAGAAAGTAGATTAATCTAATGTAGGCACTTAAAAGATTTGGATCTTTTCTAGCAATGATAGTTTAATTCACAGATCTTTCAGTTATTACAGTTTTTCACCTTTTTATTTTTGAAGAGCCCGAGCAATATAACTTCTAACAGAAAGGTTAAATCATTTATGTATGTAATGTATTGTGTTTATAGGGAAAACTGAGGAATGAAAAGATGGGGAGGAAAGGAAGCTGGTTTTCTTCTGTAAAGAAGGCTTTAAGCCCAGATCCTAAGGAAAAGGATGACAAGGTATATACTGAAATATCAATTCTGTCCTATGATGCTCGGACTGTTAAAAAATGTAGCTGCTAAACGTGTTGGATCCTCCAAAAGTAGTGCATTTGGAGGATTCAACACCGGTGCGGCAGCAGTTTTGAAGAGTTCGAGCAACATAGTTTATGTCCATTCCTTGTGAATGTTTTTTTAGTTTATCTGGTGGATGATATTTATTATGCTTAAATTTCAGAAAGCAAGTAAATCAAAGAAGAAATGGTTTGGGAAAGAAAAGCATACGCTCCCCGATTCTTCAAATGTGGTAACTGCAACAGTATCTCCTCCTTGTCCTGTTCCTGTTCCCCCTGTGGAAGAGGTTAAATTGGATGAAGTGGAAGAGGAACAGACGAAACGTACTTACTCTGTTGCAGTTGCCACAGCTGCAGCTGCTGAAGCCGCTGTTGCTGCGGCCCACGCTGCTGCAGAGGTTGTTCGGTTAACCACAGGGAACCAATTTCCGGGCAAATCAAAGGAGGAAGTAGCTGCAACCAAAATTCAGACTGCATTTCGAGGTTATCTGGTATGCTTTTTTTGCTATCTAGTCTTGCAATTTGTTTCAACTGATTTACTTTTTCGGAAAATTACATTTTTGGACCTCTCAAAATAATAATAGCCAGCAAATGTATAGGTTGTGTATACATATAATATACACAAAATGTACATATAATATAATTAAATATACATATAATATACGTAATCGGTGTAGGTTTTGTATATTTTAGCTAGCGCCTGTAATTAATTTCGGCCGACGGGAAAAAAAATGAAAAATCCCACATTTTGGTGATATGGTAGCATTTCCTTCAATCATTACGACTTCTGAAAACTTCTGTAAGTAGCACCAAACATATGTTGTTTCATCTCATTTTAATTGTTATGACTTCGGAGAATGTAGAATAATTGGTTGATGCTGAGATCCTTTGCAATTTCTTGGTTTATCATTGTAGGCTAGGAGGGCATCGAGGGCTTTAAGAGGACTTGTCAGACTTAAATCGCTTGCTGATGGACCTACTGTGAAGCGGCAAACTGCAAATGCTTTAAAATGCATGCAGACGCTATCTCGGGTGCAATCTCAGATTAGTTCTAGAAGGATCAGGATGTTGGAGGAGAACCGAGCTCTCCAGAGGCAGCTTATGCAGAAGCATGCGAAAGAACTTGAGAGTTTAAGGGTTAGTTTCTTTTTTATTCTCTTCTGTCCTTTAGCGAAAGGATTTGGTGCTGGAACAATGGAACATGATTCTCCAATAGGCACACCTAAGATGAATCTGCCCCTCAAAATAACCAGGATGCCATTCAGTCATATTTAGTTTCTTACTAACGGGTCGGCGGGGGAATTGGAAGGGGAGCCTTGGAGCAATGGTAAGGTTGTCTTCTTGTCACCTATAGGTCACGGGTTCGAGTCGTCGAAGCAGTCATTAATGTTTGCATTAGGGTAGGTTGTATACATCACACCCCTAGGGGTGCAGCCCTTCCTCGGACCCTATTATTCTGAGCCGAGGGTCTATCGAAAACAATCTCTCGCTCTCAAGGTAGGGTAAGGTCTGCGTACACTCTACCCTCCCAGACCCCACTTGTTGGATTACACTGGATATGTTGTTGGGTCGGCGGGGGAATTATGTGGCACTTCAGCGGAATGGTGACCTCAGAATGTGCTGCAAGACGGGGTTAGATATTCAGCATTTAACCATCTAATTATTAGCCACTTAAAATTTTCTGTTTACAGTTTTCACTGGTTTTTCATCTCTCCTTGAGCCAAGGGTCTATCGGAAACAACCTCTCTACCCTCACAAGGTAGGGATAAGGTCTGTTACACTCTACCCTCCCCAGACCCCACCTTGTGGGATTATACTGGGTATGTTGTTGTTGGTTTTTGCTCAACATACTTGTTGATTCCTATAGCTCTCTTTTGAACATCTATGGATCTTTGTAGCATTCTTTGTGGTCAGCCAAATTTACGGTTCTCATCTTTGTGTAAATTAGGTGCATCTATATCCTGGTGGCAGTATGAACTTTCTGAATGAATCCAAACTTCTCATCTAATAGCACTCTTTGTTTCTCATTTTTGATAGAGAGGAGAGGAATGGGATGATAGTCTACAATCAAAGGAGCGGATTGAAGCTACCTTTCTCAGCAAATATGAAGCTGCAATTAGACGAGAACGAGCGCTTGCATATTCATATTCTCACCAGGTACTCGATAAATATTTGTGTTATAGATTAAATAACATTTTGATAACTAATAGTGAAACGATTTGATAGCGATTGCTGATAGCTAGGCCTACTCTCCTGTTGTCCCCTATTATATACTCCCTCTGTTTTAGTTTGATCATCTTACTTTCCTTCTTAATCTATTTCAAAAAGAATTTGTGCTTCCTAATTTGGCAACTCTTTAATTTCAACTTCCCACATGGCCTGTTTACCACAAGATTATACATATTTTTAGTTTAAGATTACAAGATTCAAAAGTCTTCTTTTATTTTCTTAAACTGTGCGCCAAGTCAAACTAAGACAAACAAATTGAAACAGACAGAATAACACATTAATGCAAGACTTGAGAGATTGAATGATTGATGTGTTTAGACATTATATTCTTTCTCAAGCTACTAAGGACTTTTGAGTCATTGATTGTGTCAATGTTTTAACTGAATAGCAAACCTGGAAGAAATCATCAAGATCTACCAATTTGTTGTTCATGGATCCGACCAATCCTCAATGGGGTTGGAGTTGGCTAGAGCGGTGGATGGGTGCTAGGCCTTGGGAAAGTCAAAGCATGTCCGAGAAAGAACTTAAAACTGATCAGACGTCCGTTAGAAGCATGAACATTGCTGGAGGAGAAATCGCCAAGTCATTTGCCCGTCATCAGCTGAATTCTGAACTCCCTTCGTCCCCTACTACTCCTTCCAAGCCAGCCAGAAAACTGAAACCAGCAAGCCCGAGAGTTAATGCAATGAACCAAGACGATGATACTCGAAGCATGCAATCAGAACGGAACAGGAGGCATAGCATTGCAGGGTCATCTATAAGAGACGACGAGAGCTTGGCAAGCTCGCCCTCAGTCCCGAGTTACATGGGGTCCACTCAGTCTGCAAAAGAAAAAACACGGTTGCAAAGTCCATTGGGCATGCAAAATGGCACACCAGAAAAGGGATCGGCAGGGCCTGTGAAGAAGCGGCTCTCTTATCCATCTTCACCTGCCAGGCCAAGACGGCATTCAGGCCCGCCAAAGTTTGACAACACTTCCTTGAACACCTCCATCGCCGAGGATAGTGTGAATGGAGTCATCAATTAATTATTCCTGTCACGAACAATAAGCTATCCTGCAACCCTTCTGTCTTTTAGGTATGCGTTAACATTTCCATTCATTGTGCGATATTTACTGCACCATAAAAATTCCCTTTAATTCATTGATGTACGGGCTTGTCTCGGATGGTTCTTGCTTTTCGTGTTACTTGCTCCCACGGTTGTTGATGACACAAAAGTGCCAGTAGTTGTCAATCATTTTAGATAACATTACTTGATTGTGATTACATACTATATTGTATTTTTATTATATGTACCCTAATAGCGAAAGAAAAAGATATTACTCTTTCTTTGTTCAGTCAATCTGTATACTGCTTGTTTCGCCTTTTACCATGTATTGGTTTGCCTACTAACAATTCTGGGGATTGTGGCCCTGAACCAATGTGAGCAATCCACACCTCTTGTACTAACTTTTGGGATTGAGTTAGACTGAAGATCAATTTCTTTACAAATTATCAACTTTTTCAGTAGATGTAACATTGTGACTGGAAAGTGAATTGAGTTGGGAGAACACACATGAAGTGTACAACAACTATAACTACACTTCAATCCTAAACAAGTTGTCCTCGCCTATATGAATTCTCATTGACCACAACAGTATACCACTGTAGTTCCATGAGTAGGGTTTGGAGAAGGTGAGATGTACGCTGAACTTGCCCCTACCTTTGTGGGGGTAGGGAGACTGTTTCCGATAGACCCTCGACTCAAGAAAAATGATTTTCAGAACAGGTTGCAAAGAATGCAAGAGTAAAAAAAGCTAGGACGAAAATATTGATGACAAAAAAGTACTAGCAAAAATAAGTAAAGATAACCAAAGTACAAAATAACAACAAGAATAATAAAGATAACTCAAGTAAGAGACAATTGTAGTAATAAAATTGAAGATTAAGATAACGTTATCGCAATAGTAATGTAACTGAATTCACATTGACCATGTTTCTTATTTAAATTCATCTCAGGCTAAAACACATGAAGCGTGAAGGATAAAAAACATTTGAAAGAACAAGTACATAGTTCTTTGTGTCTTCATAATTATGTTTTCTACCATGCAAAAGAGATTCACAAACAATCAACCACTCTTACGGCCGCTACTTGAGAATTAAGCGTTTACTAGTCTTTTAATCCTCGAGAGCTATTGACGATCCATATTTTCTCTGTACTAGCAGTTCAATTTGGTTTGGATTAAAGGAACAAGAAATGTAAACTAGTTACTTAACAAGATTACCACAAGAATTTGGATAGCTAATAAATGACTAATCATTTCATAAAACGGTTCCAAAGTACAAAAAAAAAAATACTATTAAGCCTTCTTTTGTTTTTGCATGTTCATAAAAATTTGAAAAACTTGAAGACAGGGGTGTGCATAATTTGGTACATCGAAATCGAAGATTTCAGTATTTGATATTCCCCTACGGTATTTGTTTTTTTTTTCTTTCAAAAATTCAGTATTTGATATGGTAATTAGAAAAAAAAAATTAAATTCGATACCGAATTGAAATACATACCAACTTACATAACATACATATTTTAGATTATAAAAATGTTATATTTGACATTAACATCAGAAAATTGACTCGCCTGCATTAACGTTGACGCTGATAACACTACAATAACAACAACATACCCAGTGAAATCCCACAACATGGGTCTGGAGAGGGTAGAGTGTACACTGACCTTCTTCATTGGATTCTTAGCAACACTTTTCTAGTATTATAGAAATGTGAGTTCATTTTGGGATGGACATGTTAGCTTAATGCCAATAAAAAATGAATTGAGGGCATTTCTGTCTTTTGACAATGTACCTATGCAACATGTCCTTAAAGTGTCTTTTAGTTTGCAACTCAATAACCACGTATAAAGAAAGAGAAACATAGCCACATACAATTTCTCTAAATCTTCTATACATTCTGCTGAGGACTTGATACGATACGGGATGGCACAAGGGTGATTATGAGAGCTAGGTTTCGTGGAGGAACTCGGCTTCAAACCAATGATGATCCATGTAGCATATTCACCACATTCTAGGAGCTTCAAGGGGTCTCAAACGAGTATCTTCACACCTCACACCCCTTGATGATGAAGGATAAGCCTTTGAAGGCCATTGAAGACCTATGTTTGAAGATGATCAAGCTATGAGAAATAGCATGGAAGGAACAAGACACAACTCATTCAAGTTCCTTCACCCGAGACTATGCCGAGGAGCTCCAAGCCATATGAGTCATGTTCATGCAAGGAGCGGATGAAAGAAATAATCCATTGATTATTTTCATTAATTGAAAGACTATTTATACAAGTTACATAATTCCATAATAGGAGAATCATATTCCTATTCTACTCCTAAAACCTTATTCTACTTGGATTACATTTATGGTATTACAATTATTATGGTAAGTGTACAATACTAATTACATTACAATATTACCTAAACTAGGAGACTAAATATTACCTAAATATATACTCTATATACGGTAATTGCAAGGGAGAAACCGAGACAATATACACATGTATATTGTGTATATTTAACACAGTGAAATCCCACAACGTGGGGTCTGGGGAGGGTAGAGTGTACACAGACCTTACCTCTACCTTGGTAGGTAGAGTGGCTGTTTTCGAGAGACCCTCGGCTCAAGACAAAGCATAAGCACAAGCAAAGTAAAAGCAAAGCAAGAGAAACAGTCAGAAAAAATTTAAAGCAGTATGAAAATGTCGATACCAAAAGCGATACTAAAAGTAGATAATGACATTATCGTGTCATTGCTTGATGAATTCCAGATGAAATATTGTGATGATGATAAATTAATACTTTATTCTAATTTTAATTCTCGTGGTATTCTTGACCTTCAGTCAAAACGAACAATTTGTGGAGCCTAAAATGAATTGTAAGCGAGAGGTTCGACTGGTCCAATATGGTTGTCCCTCGGTGAGCATGATAGAAATAACATTTACTAATAGGAAAACTTTACCTATTAGGCAACTCAGATGGACGTAAAGGGGATTGGCGGTGGAATGAAGAAGGCCAAGAAAAAAATAGAAGCCAAAAATGCTACGCATGTGATGTTAGGTGTATTTATACAATTTTCCGCCATACTTTACCCATGTTTCTACCTTGTTTTGAGAGCTAAATGCATTAAATACACCTAACATTTATTGAGTTTGTGATGTCAAGCTAATATGTGTGTTATTATTAAATCTAGGTACTTTATGTTGAAAATGTTTCGTTTCGAAGAAGAATAGATCAAAAGAGTTGAAGTGACGTGTTCCCAAGCCAATGAATAAATTTGGAGCTAAAATAGATTCTTTGGTACTTTGAAGTCTGAGTAGAAGTCCAAGAAATTCATTTGGAATCAAGATCGGAGTTGGAGGGCCGAAAATTTGAGGTTCTGAAATTTCGGCCTAGCGCCCAAGTCCAACGTGGGCGCCCCGCGCCAGGCTTAATTTTTGGCTAATTTTTCTATTTCGTATTTTAAGGGTATTATGGTCCGGGCTCGTTTCTACATGTTATAAATATATTATAAACTCGTTTTTGAGAGGGGGAGGGGGGATAACTTGTGACTCGGAGTTCAGAACTTTATACTTAGGAAGAGCTTGGAGCCGCCGTGAAGGCCGGATATTATTCGGTTTTACCTCTTCTTCTCCTTACTACTAGTTTTTATATTTTCTTTAGATGATTTGTTATTTTTCCTCCATGTCTATGTGGAGCTAAATTTCGCGTTCTAGGGTTATGATTCTTTCATGAACGTTGTTATTCGAATATTGATTTCAATTAATTAGTTTATCATATCGATTTATTTATTTAATCCTGAGCTTAATTATTTGGTTGCTTGACCACCAATCGAATACTATCTATGAATCTTAGATTGAACTCGAGAGAGGAATACTAAGATATGGGAATCGGGGAGCGGATTTGCGTGTAGGATAGAGATATACCTATTTCGCCTTGCTTGGTTGATATACAGAAACTATAAATGCATTTGTGTTAAGGTTCATGACCATAAAGATATTGGCGTGAAAGTAATACGAATCGGTGACTAGAGGAATCGAGAGATTCATAGTCGTAATATCAACACTGTCAATCAGTAAATTAGATAAATTAAGAAGTTTAATCAATTGAAGAGTATAACGTGATTGTTAGATAGCCCATAGCCCTAGAGCTATTTCATCTCATTGATAATATAAAAACCTGTTCTTTCTTGGTTGAAGTTCACTATTTGTTTTCTTTTTATTTTCAGTAGTTTAGAAACACGACTTTTTGACTTAACCCTTGTAGAGATAATTAAGATAGTTTAGTTTTGTAAACAGTTAATCACAAGTCCCTCTGGGATCGATATCCGATTTCTAAAGCCACTATATTACTTGTACGATCACGTATATTTGTGTGTGCGTTTGGGAGCAACAAGTTTTTGGTGTCGTTACCGGAGACTTAGGAATTAATTGTTTATATAGATTAGGCTTTTCTTTTTATCTATTCAAGTTTTTCTATTTAGTTATTTTTATTTTATTCTTAATTTAATATTTTGATTATCTTTTTTGATATGACATCTTGGAATAAAAATTGATCGAATATTGGTTGTTCCTATTTTGATGATTCTTGTCTACTTTGTGGAGGATACAACATGTGAAAAAGTTGTCATAATATTTCCGAGAATGGGCTGTGTGCACCTCTCAAATCCTTTAAGTGAAATGTTTGCAGTATATGTGGTGGTCGAGACGTGCATTGGAATTGTTGTCCTAACTCTTATTCCCCATCCACTAGCCCCTATTATGATTCTCATGTTGTTTGTGATGTTGACAGGAGTAACGAAGTGGAGGATGCAGAAAATCTGACCAAGTTCAACGATATGGTAAAACAAATGTAGGAACACAACACATTAATAAATGAGCATGCCGTAGAACTAAGGAAACCCATAGAGCGGATTATTGTAAAACTCACAGAGATGCAGGCTAAGGCTGGAACTTGTAATGATCTGCAAGTTACAGGTTTAGTCAATACCCAAGACGAACCTCAAACATAAGAAGAGAGCGAGTTCATGCAAGGAGATAACTTTGAAGAAGCAGATACAGTGTGCCAATCTTGGCTAACGGAACAAGCTCAACAAATGAAATTTCGTGGGTTTCTCTGTGATGGTCTAACGAACATGGTGATACAACTGATAGAAGGCAGAACTGAGCTCGAACAAGAGATATACCAATTTGGATTAGATATCCATGACCTACAGGCTCAATTGAATAAAAAAGTTGAGGTATGTGATGCCCAACCACCAATTGTTGTGGATACTGGCCAACATGTGGAGCAGAAAGAGAAATTCCAACCATTCGATCAGATCTTTATTGATGATTCCAATGTTGAGGAAGTATATATTATTGAGGATGTCAAAAATAATGAGTTTTGGAGTAGGGGCGTGTTGGTCCTCATTCTAAATATTTTTCTACATTATGTTTGGTTGGCGACATGGAAATCGAACTTGTGGACAAGTGTATAGATGAGGAACAAGACCCTTACATTCTAAAATTTTCCACACCAAACAGACAAAATGACATACCTCATTTAAGGGCCAATAAGTGCAAGATGCGATATCTATTATTTGGTTCCTTTATTTTCACACCACCACTCCAGGAACGTGACAGGAAATTTGATGCAAAATTGAGGGCACAATTTATATCCTCAAATTGGAAGGAAAAGTTGTGAAAATGATAACGTCGTGCCGCGACGTTAAATCAAGCGTTTGTTGGGAGGCAACCCAGCTTGTATTTTATTTTTATTTTATTTTTATTTTATAGTGTCATGTTTTATTTTATTTTATTTTGTTTTTATTTTGCAGATTATGGGAGGTCTGAGTACCCGTAGTTGAAGCTGAGAAACATGTTTGAGCTTAAGTATGGAGTCGTCCCGACCCTTCGAGGAGAGTTCATGTGTGAAATTTCTTTGTTGAATGGAGGTGAGTTCAAGGGATGTTGAGGATTATGCTGCTAGTTAGGCCCTAGAAGGTCTCAGTGAGTATTTCTCACCCTTATTTTAATTTTGTTTCTACTATAAATGCAACGAGGGCAAAAAATCATGAAAAATTCAAAAAGGTTTTATTTTGGTCTTTCTTTTATTTTTCGTTTAGTCTTTTATTTTTTTTCTCATTAGTTACATAGAGCATCCACCCTTGATTTTTCTTATGGCCTCAGTTCTTTTTCAAAGAGGGTCTTTGAACTGGGTAATTTTTTTATTTTTAGAAGTAGTTGTTTATTATGAGTAGTAAAAGAGAGGAATAAATACATGTTGACTTGTTTGATACTAGCATATTTAGGCGTGAGCTTGAGTAGTACTTTCATGTGAGTGCTTGAGTTGATTTAGAATAGCAGACTTTCTGACACCTAGGCTCAGGGTTGTGACTCTGTATATAGCTTATACTTATTTTGTCGTTCGCTCTGATCCTATCTGTCTGAGAGTAGAATTGATCCATCTTGATCGATACTTGTGCCATGTGGTGAGGATTTTCTTGCATATATTCCATATTTTGCATTTTTGTCTAGAACTTGCCATGCGTGTTATTGAAGCGAAATAAAAAGTGTTGCTCTGTTTAGAAGATGACGATATACTTTCTTTGATATATCTTGTGAATTTTAGCCTTTTTAGATATCGTTGTCACTAGTTAGCCCTTTAGCCTGTAACCTTTCGTTTGGTAGCCGTATTTTTGCATTGATCCTTTTGGTGAATCCCTAGTTTTTGCACCCTGCTTCCTTGAGCACTGTAGCTTAGACTGTGTTATAATTGTGAAATCTGAAGAAAATGGATGGTTGAGTGTAAAAAGATGACCAATGTTAGGTGCAAAGTGATGAAAAGACCCTCTTAAAAAGGATGTGACATGAAAAAAAAAGGAAAAATAATTTCTTAAAAAAATGATTGAAACGTTCTTGGTTTGAGAAAAATACTTGTGAAATAATTGATGAAGAGAGGACTGAAAAATAAAGTTAAGAAATGAAAATAGTGGGTGATGAAGTCTAAAAGTGCAAAGTGCTTTTAGATTTCATCACCCACTATTTTCATTTCTTAACTAGGATCGTTTAGTTTAGTAAATATTTAATCACAAGTCCCTCTGGGTTCGATATCCGATTTCTAAAATTAATATATTACTTGTACGATCACGTATACTTGCGTGTGTGTGGCGCTAGTGAAAACCATCGACGAGGACGACAAGAGAAGGAATAAGGAGAGGTATAAGGTAGTGAAAAAATAAGCGAAGTTGGCGGTCACGATGGCTAAAACAACAGCCTTTGAGCACTTATATAAAGATCTTGAATGCGAAGGCGGGGATAGGAAGTTGTATAGGCTCTCTAAGACAAGAGAGAGGAAGTCTCGCGAGCTCAATCAAGTGAAGTGCATTAAGGATGAGAATGACAAAGTGTTGGTAGATGACACACATATTAGACGGAGATAACAGACATACTTATATAAGCTCTTGAATGAAGAAGGGGCTATCATGCCGGGGTTAGCACATTCTGAGAGTCATAGAGATTTTAGGTATTGTAGGTGCATCAAGGCTGCAGAGGTTATCTGTAAGACGAGGAAAGAAAAAGCGACCGGGCATAATGATATCCCGATAGACTTTTGGAAGAGCACAGGGGATGCATGTATGGAGTGGCTGACTAGGTTGTTTAATGTCATTTTTGGACGGCTAAGATGCAGAAGATTGGAGGTAAAGTACAATGGTCCCGTTGTACAAGAACAAAGGCGATGTTTAGAGTTGCAATAACTATAGGGGTATCAAGTTACTAAGCCACACTATGAAAGTCTGGGAGACGGTGGTCGAGTTGAGAATGAGAAGGGATGTGTCGATATCCGAGAACCAGTTTGAATTCATGTCGGGTCGATTACAGAAGCTATCCATCTAGTTAGGAGATTGGTGGAGTAGTATAAGGGCAAAAAGAGAGATATACACATGGTGTTCATTGACCTGAAGAATGTATATGATAAAGTCCCTCGGGAGGTCCTTTGGAGATTCTTAAAGTCTAAAGGTGTGTATGTGGCTTACATCAGGGTGATTAAGGATATCTACGGGGGTGCCAATACTCGGGTTAGGACAGTGAGAGGAGATTCTGAATATTTTCCGGTCGTGATGGGGTTGCACCAGGGATCAACCCTTAGCCCTTTCTATTTTCTTTAGTGATGGACGAATTGATGCAACATATTTAGGAGAAGGTGTCGTGGTGTATGTTATTTGAAGATGATATAGTTTTAATTGACAAGACGCATATTGACGTTAACCATAGGCTGGAAGTCTAGAGAATGACCTTAGAATCTAAGGGCTTCAGGTTAAGCAGGATTAAAATGGAATACATGGAATGCAAGTTCAGTGACGTGTCACAAGAGACAGATGTGGAAGTGAAGATCGAGGCACAAGTTATACCCAAAAGAGGAAGTTTCAAGTATCTTGGGTCCATTATACAATGGGACGAAGAGATTAACGATGATGTTTCCCATTGTATTGGAGTAAGATAGATGAAATGGAGGCTTGCCTCCGGGGTGCTTTGCAATAAGAATGTATCGTCTAGGCTGAAAGGTAAGTTCTATAGAGTGGTGGTTAGACTAACATTGTTGTATGGGACAGAGTGTTGGTCAGTCAAGAACGTCCACATTCAGAAGATGAAAGTAGCAGAGATACGAATGCTCAGGTGGATGTGTGGTCATACTAGGAGAGATATGATTAGGAATTAAGATATAAATAAGGCCGGAGTGGCCTCCGTGGAGGACAAGATGAGGGAAGCAAGACTGAGATGGTTCGGGCATGTGAAGAGGAGGTGTAAGGATACGCCAGTTAGGAGGTGTGAGAGGTTGACAATTGTAGGAGTTAGGAGAGGTAGAGGTAGGCCGAAGAAGTACTGGGGGGACGTGATTAGATATGATATGTCCCAACTCTAGTTGACTGTGGACATGACCTTAGATAGAAAAATTTAGCGATTGAGGATTAGGGTAGAAGTGTAGTAGGTATTTGAGTTTTATCGCATTGTGTGTGAGAGAGGTGGAGGGCTAGCCTTTTCATATACTCTTCTCATTTTCTTAGTTGTATTATTTTGGTATCGCGTCGATCATTAGCTTTATGTGTGTATCATTTATTTTGTTTTGCTGTGTTATTTTTCATGCGACCTTGTATTGACCATGTTTCTTTTGAGCCGAGGGTCTATCGGAAACAACCTCTCTATCCCGTAAAGATAAGACATGCGTACATCTTACCCTCTTCAGACCCCACTTGTAGGATTACACTGGGTATGTTGTTGTTGTTGAAGATATTCTTGAGAAATTTTCTGTCTATTATCAAACTCAACCTTTACATGTATTTTACAAAGTTATCCTAGGGACTATGAACGTAAATGTAAATAAAGTAAATTGCTAACACTACAACTATACTAACTAATTTTGTATTCTAGTACCGATACATTCAAAAAGAAAACATTGGATTCTGTATATCACTTACATCTCTTACTTATTATCTTGGGCCTTTATATTTGGGCCTTCGTGTAGTTCTACCTATGAACAAGAGGCCCAACATTCAAGACTGGCCCAATGCTCTCATTTGTGTGCAGTTTTAACAAAAGCCACTTTGGTCTTTGCCACTTTGGCCGGTTGATGAAGACAATGCCATGTTTGGGGAAAAATCAATTTTCTTCCTTTCCTTCTTCTTCATATCAATTTCTGTAATTGCTGTTGATTGATGAAGGATGGTGGTGATTTCTTTCCAACGACCTAAAACGGGAACTCAAGAGACTATGTATCTCATTTTTAGTGTTTTTCATGTAGGAGTTATTTTTATTAGTATAAAATAAATAAAAGGATATTAAATGAGTCATTTTTATAACTTGGATGCCGAAGTACATAGATACTGGACTTTAACACCGCCATTTAACATCGGCCCAATTTTTAAAGTTTTTTGCCTGAAGTTTAGCTATATGACCTGATTTTCAGGTAAAAATGCATGAATTTTAGCCATATGATATTTCAGACACCGCATATTTGAAATTGTTTCGAAAATAATAGATGTACAAAATTGTTTAAAAAGTAGACACAAGTTAAATGACTGGAAATGAATAACAGTGAAATTTCTTCGGTTAGCTAACACTACAAATGTTTGCTTAGTGGATTATTGGTAAATTGGTCCAAAATCTCCAGCCATAGGCCCTAAAGCCTACTTCCAAAAGACCAAGAAAACACCCAAAACTGAAAAGGCAAGTTCCCCAGGCCACAAAATTGAAAATTTATCAGAAAGCGGGAAGCACGTGATCAAACACAGCCGAAACGTTTCCCTTTTTCCTAAGCAAACTCTCCCCACAGGGCACACACACAATTCAAAGCTTGTCATTTTCACTTAGTTATGAACTGCAACGACATTTACTTCCTTGCAAATTAGATCCAATTTTTGAATGTGATCTATAGTTTCTGTTTTGTTCAAATTTTCAACTCTTGTCTAAAATCTTGAAAAAAAATCATACAATGTGGCCAGCTTTAGTAGTTGCAGCAGCGGCAGCAGGATCTGGTTTTATAGCCAAGAAAATCTTTAACCAAAATGCCACTCAACCCACTTCTGATTCCACTCAAGGTAACATAAAATGTGATAAACCCAATGACCCAGATTGGTTTAACACTCCCTTTCAGCATAACGATTCAAGCTTTACCAGTAATTTTGAAAAACACAGTGACCCAGAAGGGTTTAACATTCCCTTTCAGTGTAAAGATTCAAGCTTTACCAGTAATTGTGATAAACCCAGTGACCCAGAAGGGTTTAACACTTGTTTTCAGTGTAAAGATTCAAGCTTTATCAGTAATTATGATAAACTCAATGACCCAGAAGGGATTATCACTCCCTTTCAGCATAAAGATTCAAGCTTTACCAGTAATTTTGATAAACTCAGTGACCCAAAAGGGTTTATCACTTATTTTCCGCAAAAAGATTCAAGCTTTACCAGTAATTGTGATAAAGTCAGTGACCCAGATGGGTTTATCACTTATTTTCAGGAAAAAGATTCAATCTTTATCAGTAATTGTGATAAACTCAATGACCCAGAAGGGATTAACACTTGTTTTCAGCAAAAAGATTCAACCTTTGCACGTGATTTTGGTTGCAGCATTCAAGAAAATAGTGAGGGGTTATCTGATGGGTCAATTTTTAGGTTTTCCAGTGCTTCTGGAACTGAAATGGGGTCTAGGAATTTGTGGAAGGCAAATGTGGAAGTTTCTAGAAAGATCAAAGGGAACTCCATGGAGTGTAAGAGAAATAATTGTGGCGGGAAATTACGGAAAAAATGTAAAAATGTAAGGGGTGATGAAAAGGAATTGTTTAGGTTGAATGGGAAGAGATTTTATGTTTGTTTGAAGAAGAGGAGAACTAATAAAGTTCCTTCAGGGAAATGTGATTCCTGTGCTTCCAAAGGTACTAAAAACATTTTCTTTCCATTAAAGACTTGTTTCGTTTGAAGGGGAGCCTTAGTAAAATTGTTGCCATGTGACCAGGAGGTCCGGTTCAAGCCGTGGAAATAACCTGTTGCAGAAATGCAGTCTAAGGTTGTGTACAATAGACCCTTGTGGTCCGGCCCTTCCCGACCTCGCGCGTAGCGGGAGCTTAGTGGACCGGCCTGTCCTTTTTTAAAGACTTGTTTTGTTTCTTAAGATCAATAATTGGTGGTTTCTGCAATCATGCTTTAGTAATGATTGTGTTTGGATTTCTATCCATTAATTTGGCTTCTTTGTTCATGGAAATGCCAATGGCTCACAAATTATAATGGTGTTGGTTCATATTTGTCTTAACTGATCTAGTGTTAGTAGAAAACTAGACTAGCATAGTTAGGGGCGTGAAAAACTCAAATTGGAATCAGAACTTTAGTAATCATCAGGATCAAATCCTCTTATGTTCATCGTTTTCCAAGTTTGCTTAGAGGGTATTGTGGTGTGAAGCGTTTTCCAAGTTTGCTTAGAGGGTATTGTGGTGTGAAGCGTAGAACTTGCAGAGGGCAGAGTTAAACTAATGTACGTTGTGTGGCATAGCTCTCCTAGATATTGGTAATGTTATCCCCATGTTTGGAGGGTATTAAAATTTTCAAATGAAGGGACAATGAAGCATCTGTATGGTCACCGCCAAGCTCATATTTGTTAACAAAGCGGTGGTCTTCTTATTTTTAGCTTTGTGATCTGCTTTCCAACATTCATCTAGTCTGTCTTTCTTTTTCTTGAATGTGGTGAGAAGGGGTTTCGTCCTATGCTGTTATGAGATTGACCACCTGATTTCTGGTACATTAATGGAACATCGTTTTCGCACCCAAGGGTGTGACCTAGTGGTCAATGAAGTGGGAGGAGAACCACGAGACATTAGCTCTTTCATGTTGAGAGTAAAACCATATCTTCAAACATTGCTAGGTTTCAACTTGTATCAATGGAAGTACAGACAAGTATGCATCCACTTGGATTTTGCTCTAGGGATTTATAGAGTTGCTAATTGAAAGAGAGCTTTATACTCTATTAGTATTTGGTAATTCTTTCAGAACTTACTGCGTTCATATAATACTGCAATGTCCATAGATTTTCTCATTTTTGTTTGAATAATTGGTGGATCCCAACATAACGAAAAATAGAATGTAGTAGTGGTGATCATAGCTAAGCAAGTAACTTTAAGATTTGTTTGAAGCAGAAGTATCTTACAAATCATGGTTCTATGTTAGTGATTATTGTATCATACCCTCATGCTTAAGGAAGAAGCAACTCAAACTGAATCTTTTTCAAATGCTGTTGTGCAACTTTTAATTTGAATCTTCTGCTTATGATATGGGTTAAACAAACACATGTTTTCTTGGTTCTCTTTTATTTAGTCCCTCAACAATAGGTCCTTACTGTAAATGGCTTGTTCGCTACTACTTCAGCGTGATTAATTTCTATTGTTGACTTTGTGCATTTGATAACTTATTCTGTCCAATTGGATCATGTACGGGCATCATCAATCTCTGATTCATGGCTTCTTCATTCCCGTTGTTTTCTTTTTTTTGAACTGCTTTGAAATGTTTTTAATTGAGCCGAGGGTCTATCGGAAACCTCTCTACACCTCAAGGTAGGTAGGGGTAAGGTCCGCGTACACACTACCCTCCCAGACCCCACTTGTGGGATTACACCGGGTATGTTGTTGCATCAATCTTCGAAAAGATTCAGATCAATGCATCCAATGCTGAAGCTATTTCGGTAGTTGGGTGTATTGTCTTCCATCACTGTACTCCCTCTTAACCAATTTATGTGAAGGTGTTTGACGGGTATGGAGTTTATAAAGGAAGACTTTTGAAACTTATGGTCTAAAATAAGCTATAGATACTTGTGTGGCTAGAAATCATCTCACTAAGGGTAAAATGGGTATTTTAAAAAATAAATTGTTACTAAATGTAGAAAGTTGTCATTCTTTTTGGGACTGACCAAAAGGAAAAGTGTCATAAATTGGGACGGAGGGAGTATTTACTTTTTGTAGTTGGTTGTTGTCAATACAAACTACTATCTTATTGGTCGAACTTGAAGACGTGACTGAATATTTTGTTCTACCTGTTTAGTTCTAAATTTGCTATTTGTGCATGTTATCTTGATAATCTTATTTGAGTGAATATTCTCTCTTATATTAAGTTGCTCCAAGTAGGTGAATATTTGCTACCCCATGCATTGTTATTCCTTTGCTTAATGTGTTTTATGTTGTCCAGGTAATTCGTTTTTTGGTTATGGGCTTGGAATTGGAATGATGTGCATGATGTCGGCTGGGAAATCTGAGATCAAAAAGCTCAACACTACCATGGACGAAACCGCAAAAGCTGTAGAAGAATTAAAAGTTGAACTTTCTAGGAGAAAAGTTCCACATGACCTGCATGCTTCGAAGAATAAAGCCGAAATAGATGAAAAGAATGATAGAATACGTGCGATCGCTGAGAGTAGCAATGAAAACAGGAATATTTATAGTGAGGAAGGTGAATGTGGAAGCAGTGCCATTACAGAAGAGCCGCAACCTGAGGTTATGGAAATGGATCAGCTGGAAGCCGAGCTCGAATCTGAGTTACAAAAGCTTCCATGGTGTGCTACAGAAGATATGGATTTGAATGGAGGAAGAGATCCTTGTAAGGTGAGTTCAATGTGAAATAAATTTCCTCTATGTGGTTTTGACTACCATGCATATTTTTTCAATCCATATTGATCTGTTTGTATTTCTTCCTTGTCCGGTAAACTAACATTTCTCTCTTGTTCCTCCACTCAACCTCTCTTTGTTTTCAATCAACAATTGGACAGTTTTCAACTTTCTTACTCTCTGTCCCAATTTATATGACACACTTTCCTTTTTAGTCAGTCCTAAAAAGAATGACACATTTCTTTATTCGTCAATAATTTAACTTTAAACTTTACCTTTTACCCTTAATGAGATGATCTATAACCACACAAATATCATTGGCTTGTTTTAGCCAAATGATTCAAAAGTCTTTCTTTATTTCTTAAACTCCGTGTCCAGTCAAACTACATCATATAAATTGGGACGGAGGGAGTAATAATTTGGGTTAATAACAGTTTTGGTGCTTCAGTTGGTAAATTTTGATTTTAGTCCCTGTAATATCTAACTAAACACACGAAACCTTCAATTAATTGAATCGTGCGCTTTTGATCTCTTTGCTTGTGAATATTCACAAATTTACCATAATGATTAACTGTTCCACCACTTAGTTACACATGTGCTAATGGACCAAAAAAACACATGTTAATTAACTGAAAGTAAAGTATGCTTAGTCATATATTACGAGGACCAAAAAAAATTTATCAATAACTTAGGGACCCAAAATGCTATTATCCCTTATAATTTCTACGTTTATTTGTGAATTAGTACATTTTAGTGAGGTCTATTCAAAACAAATTCTACTTAAAATCTCTCAACCTTCCATCTAGATGCAAGTAATTTATATGTTATTTGCAAATCAATACTACTCCCTCAATCCAGAAAGAGTGATGGAGTTCGGAATAAGATGGCTGAAACGTCTAATTTTTCGGTGTGAAATCGGACAACTGTTCTTAGAGTTTTTAAGTAAATTTTACATAGTTGAAGTTACAATTTGTTACAATATAAAATTTTGGAAGATGCTTGAAAAGTCAAATCAAAAGGGAGATATTTTTACTTCACAAATAGTTATAGGGGCGGATAAACGGATACAATAAGAGTACTCCCAATTTTATACTTATCAAGTCACTTAGTCACCTTGTTATTTGGATACAATGGAACTCTATATGTTATACTTATCAAGTAACTTTTTTTATGACATACTTATTAAGTAACTTAGTGACATTGTTATTATTGTATCCTTTTCCCTGACCATTTTCAAGGGTTTTCAAACTCAATTTTTAGGTGTCACTGGAAACTTCTACTAAAGTTATATTTCTAACAGTAGATGGGTTTACTAATAAGTTCTATGATGAAATTTAGATGTTATAGGTGTTGGAAATTTGCCTTCGGTGGGGAGGTGCGTCCACTCATATTTAATGAATTAAATACTAGGGTTCCGCATGTTGGAGGCTGTCTCTTCACACGTGCATAATCTACTAAGTGAGTAGATGACCGTAGGGCCAAGAATCGTCAAATTTCGTTGAGAAATAAAAGAGATATTGGTCCACGAAGTAAGGTGTTTGAGGCATAGAAATATGGTGTGGGACAAATCTATCACATCGGTGGAAAAATGAAAAATTGTTCTCTTCATAAGTTTCAAAATTGGCTAAGGGTTTGGGACCCCAAGGGGTAACCCATGTGTTTGAAGGAGGGAGGACCTAGGTGTGCTTGGGTTCGAGGCTAAGCGCCCACGCGCCGCCGTTGCCCGTCCTGTCCGGGCTCGGATCTTGGGTCTTGGGCTTCTTCTGATAGACCCCTAAATTGTATAATATTTATAGTTTAGTCCCTGGAGTTTCTGAAAAGATGAAATTGGGAACAACGGAAGGCAGAAAGTTTCTGCCTACCGTTTGGGTTAATTTTTGGAGCGTTATTGCACAGAAACGAGCCATTACTTGGCTGATTAACTCCCTCCATAAAGAGCCATTACTTGGCTGATTAACTCCCTCCTTCAATGGCCTTAAACAACCATTACTTGGTTGATTAACCACCTCCTCCAATGGCCATAAACAACCATTTTCTTGGCAGTTGAGAAGTCTCCCTTCTCCCCTTATGCTATATATTGATGCATTTTGGCTCAATTGTGTGTGAGAGAAACGAGACAACAACATATAAACACAGAGACAAACAGAAGAGAGAAACAACACACATTCTGTCAAAAAACATGAGCAGAAACAGTGTCAAAAACAGAAATTCTTCCTTCCTTTTCCATTCTTCAGCAAGTCGTTTCGTGTTTGTTTTCTTCGTCAGAATCAACCTATTTGCTTTGTAGTGTTGATTAGTCGTTGTTTTATCTTGGGAGACTATTGCTCGTTAACGTAAAAGCATATATATGAGGCAATCTTGTCTTAAAGACAGAGATCCATCTCTCGACTCAGTCACAGTTGTAACAATTCAGATTTAGTGTTTCTTGATTTCAGGTTATCAAAATTCAAGACTCAACAACCTTGCGGCAGTTCTGAATATTGACTATTTGTTTATCCTTTCGAACACTTGTAATATTTATTTACTTCCCGTACTGCTTTACATATCCAACAATAGGTATCGCATTATCATTTTCCCATGTCCAAACCGCAATTGGTCAATCCAAATGGACATTCAATCCATTATGTTATTCTTGTTAAGGTACTATTTCATCTGTTACTATTGATTTTTACTTCACAGGATGACTTTTTGGAGAAAGAATTTAACCAAGCTGATGACCATAATGTGGAAACTTATCAACACAGTGGAGTATTGCCATCCGAACTGGATCAAAAGCTGTGTCATCTGCTCATAGAACAGCAAGAAAGCCAGATAGTTGAGCTAGAGTCTGAGCTTCGCCAAACTCATTCCAAACTCCACGAGAAAGAAGCTGAGCTCCAAGCACTCAAGGATTGTGTCCGATGTCTTACTGAATTTTCTCTAGGTAACACTTCAGGTATCACTACTTCTGGTCGTGTCTAAGCATATTAAGTACTAACAAGTGCCGCATCACAAAACTAGATGTATATTACTCCTTATGATCCTTTTAATCAGTCATCTTATAAAATCAAGAGGGCATGATATTTTTGTCTAATTTGGCTCTTACTATTTTAAGAAGGCATATAGTTGTTAGTACTTATTTTAAGGAAGATTACATACCCCTTATGATTAATTCTATCAAGTAGTTTTCTTGGATATGACAGAAACTTTAAACGGCATATAATAAGGCCCAAAGGAGCATGTAGTAAGCAGTCCTTCTTCCCGTAATCTAAAGAAAACAACAATAGCAACAACTATGTCTCAATTCCAAATTAATTGAGGTCACGCTCGATCCTAAAGCAGAAAAGCAAGGAACAAAAAGTTCCAAGTTTTGGCTTAGCAACATACTACATTCAGACGTCTCTATAACAACATTTCACTATAACATTCATATATTTTTTTTGGAACTGATCTTTCATGTTATGTAACATTATATGATCTATATAACAACATCCGCTCTAGTTGCCACAAAATATCAGGACAAATGATGCTGGTATAGAGAGGTTTGACAGTATACTGCTATGTTACTCGAATTCTTCAATAACGTTGATGTGTGCGTGTAGGACCCTCCAAAAGTAATGTACTTTTGGAGGATCCGACACTTGCGGCAACGTTTTTGGAGAGGCCTAGCAACATAGCTATACTGTCAAACCTCTCTAAAAATATTCATTTTGGAAAGTTTAGTTTTCTTACTCTAAAAATATTATTAATACTAAGATGTTTGTTTCTCCAGATGAAGAGATTGATGGCAAAATCGAAGACGAGTTGAGTGGTGGTGGGGATCAAGAGAAGAAAATTGGACATGAATCAGGGAAATCAATAGTTGGGATGAAAAGATCAATGAACTTTTGAGTAACATAAAGTAACACATGATGGTTCACAATTGAATAAAATCTTATTTGATAGTGCAATCATCTGATAACTTTATATTTTCTATAAAATCTGTGGCCCATTTTTGTAACATCACTAAAATAGTCCCACAATAAACTATTGTCCAGAATTCCCCACAGAAGGGAACAAAAAAAGGAAAAACTTTGAAAAGATGGAAACAACTATGAGTAATACTGTAGTGGATACTGTGTAAGCACAGTTTTTTTGAGGTCTTTTCATCGTATTATACTTCTATTTCAATTTACCTGACATATTTTACTTTTAGTCAGTTTTAAAAAAAATATATAATTTAAGGCTAGTTTGGACATATTTTTTTTTTGCTTTTTTAAAGTTATTTTTTTTTTTGAAAAATATTGATGTCGTAATAAACATTTTAATGCGATGATCACATCTGATTAGCAACAAATTTCCTACTCTCCCCTTAGCAATGATCTGTCTAGAACTATTATTGATTTTACATTGTTTAAAATATAATGCATGTTTAAACACTACTTCAACTTTCAAATGTCGTTTTCTTAACTTTAAATACTATTCCATATTATTTTAAATACTACTCAGTTTATGTCCAACTACTTACGCACTTCTAAAATTTTTATTATTAAAATGATTTATAGCTACATTAATATTGAAGATCTGTTTTAAAATGCAAAATTATAATTTATTTTAAAATGATTTTTAAACTTTTTATCCAGTCAATAGCGGAAAATTCATTTTGTGAATTGATTGGTTTCATGGTCCAGAGCTTCTTCAACAGCTTTTCAGTAGGATGATTCTTGATTGACATGCTACCCTGTTTTCTTGTTTTCTTGGGTCAATCATTTTCTTGATTGCCAGAACCCAGAAGGATTTCTGAAATATTAGTTGACTTTCTGTTTTATTGTATTTTATTATCCTACTGACAATTATGAATTATGTATATAAAAAAGTACTGACTTGCATGTGCATTTTTTTAAATTATTTTTTATATTCAACTTTTACGGCTTACGCCATATTATTTATGAGGATAGTAATCCCGGTCCCTCAACACTATTATCAGTAAATCGCGGGATATGCCTGAATAATCAAGGTTTGAGAATAGAGCAACTGATATCACTTATAAAATCCTACCCAGAAGAGATCAAATTATTTCCACTAGGGTTCGAACTCACGCGGTAGACTTTCAGCTGAATTTTAAGTGCCACTCTTTTGTCGTTATGCCCGAGGCACTGTATGTGCATTTATGTATATAGAGAAGTTGGTCTCCAATCTATGGTGATAAATTTGAGAAATACCCTCTTTTGCACTTTTTGAAAATCAAATTCCTAGAGAAAATTCCTTTTTATATTTCTCAAGAGTAATTCTTTGAGAATTTGGCAATATTTTGTAACAAATTCATTCTTTTCTTTTTAACTTTATACAAGGATGTTCTTGTATCAGCTTGTGTATACCTTGAAAATATCACTAGGAGTGTACTATTTTCGATGATAAACTTTGCCTACTATAAAGGTTTAGGAGGTTAAAAAAATCACTTAATATTTTTTTCTGGTCAATATCGAGATTTTAGTTTGATTCTCATGGTTTTTAATCATTTCATAGACTTTTGAACGACACTTTTAACTAAGGCTGGCCAGTGGGCCGGGACGACCCGACCCCGGCCCGACCCCGTCCCGACCCCGCCCCGGTCCCGCCCCGACCCCGCTCTAAAAAAAAAAAAAAGTTTAACGGGGGCGGGACTCGAACTCGGGACGGGACGATGTCTCGTCCCGCTGCACTGAGCCCGCCCAGCCCGGACCCGAGCCCGCCGAGACCGCCCGAGCCCGAGCCCGACCGACCCTTAAACCCCTTTGCAAAAATGGCCGTTGAACCAACGGCCATTTTAGATTATGGCCACACCAACGGCCATTTTAGGCCCTCCCTCCCCCAACCCCTACCCCTTAATATTTATTTTTAACCCATAAGTTATTATATTTACACTTTAACCCAATTTTTCAACTATAAATAACTCATTTTCTCTTCATCTTTCTCACAAATCTTCCTACAATCTCTCTAATTTCTCAATATATCTCTCTACATTATTTGCTAAATATTCAATTTTATTAATTCATTTGGGAATTGGGAGTGAAATTGGCAACTAGCTTGAGGATCTTCCATCGAGCAAAGTTTCAATTTTCAACCTTCGATTACACGTCGACGTTACGTTTGCTTGGTACATTCGTTCCTTCATTAAATTATTATTGTCTGTTTATTTTATTTAGCGCACTTAATTTTATTGTCTTTAATTATTTATTATCATAATTAAAATGGAAGGATTAAAAGGTATGTTTAAGGGTAAGGGTAAGGGTGCTTCTTCTAGTAGAGGCAACCAGGGCAAGGGTACTTCTTCTAGTCATCTTATTCCTACACAGGATGATTTTGTTGATACTCAACATTTTCCTACAATACCATTAAATTTAGATGAGGAGTTATTTTCTGGAACTCAAGAAGACTTTAATTTAGACGATGATCTAGACGATACACCCACTAATATTGATGACAACACGCCCACTAGTGCACCTTCAACTGAAATACCTCCTATTGCCCCTAGTATGAGGCGAGGTCCAAAGAAACGACCATTAAAATCGGATGCATGGACATTTTTTGATAGGGACGTAGAGAATCAAGTAGCCATATGTAAAATTTGTAAAAATGTTTTAAAATTTAAACGGAAAAGGTCACGGTGGGGCGGGGTTTAATTAGACACGTAGTAAGTGCTCATCCAGCCTAGGTATGCCCAATACCAGGCTTCAAAACCGGTGCGCAACGCCGCTCCATCGGGACAAGGTTCACATCATCGACATCTGTCGGACCAAAATCTGGTCAAATTAACCCTATGACGGGGAATTGTAGGCTCTAAATACAACAAACATAGAGATAGGGAAGCAATATCAAAATTAGTTCTTTGTGGAGGGTTTGCCTTTTTCATTTCCTTCATCTCCTGCTTTATTCATTACATTAGAGATATATATAATCCTCGCTTTTAACGGTTTTCCTAGGTCAACTGTTAAGAGAGATGTATTTAAATTTGCGCATGAATATCAACAATATTTACGTTTTCATTATATCATTTTAATGGCAAAGTATCTATCACGTCGATATAGGTCGTAGTACTAACGGCCATGATTATTTAAGCGTAACTTGTCATTGGATAGATTATAAATGGTCTATGCAAAAGCGTATTTTAGCGTATAGATATATAGATGATAGGCACACTGGTACTTTTATTGCGTAAAATATTTATCAAGTGTGCGATTATTACGAATTACCGATAAAATTATGACTATTACATTAGATAACGCTTCTAATAACAATTACGCAATTGCAATGTTAAAAATAGTTTAGCTCCATCTTTTCCAGACCATTTTCATATAAAATGCGCGTGCCATATATATATAACTTAATTGTAAAGGATGGTCTATCACTTTTTGAAGACATTCTTAGTAAAATACAATTTGCTATAAACTTTATTTTTAAAAGTAATAAAGTACAACGAGAAAAGAATATAAAAAACTTGTCACGATTGTGGACTACCTTATAGAAGAATTCCACAAGAAGTATCGACTAGGTGGAATTCTTTATACGAGCAACTACTTGTTGCTTATGACTATAAATTACCTATAACTTTATTTTTTAACTCTCATAATAAAAACCCAAATTGATATGATTTTAGATAGTGATTGGGTAAAAATTTCGAACTTATTGTATTTTTAGAGAAATTTTTCAAGCAACAAAAGAATTTTCGGTATATATTATCCTACTATTTCAACTATGTTATTTTATATAACTCTAATATTTTTATTACTTAGTGAATATATGGAAAACCAGTTTATAAGGCAAATTATTAAAAATGTTTGTCAAAATAAAAAAATATTTTATTCCTATTCCTTCTATTTATATTATTGGTTCTGTATTAAATCCTACTATTAAAATAGACGGTACTAAATCACTAATTGAAACTATTTACGATTGTATAGAAGTACTACCACCTCCAAGTCCCAAAAATCTAAATCACCCACCACCTATTGAACAAACTAAAGAAGAAGTGTTGAATAGCGTAGAACACCAATGCAAAAATATATATAGATTTTATCAACAAGAAAATGCTAGTAACGCATCTGGCTACCATACCATCTTCTTCATCTTCAACACAACCTCACAAAAGACATCTTTGTTCTGCGGCTAGTATTGAAAGCCTCGGAAATAGAATGTGCGGCAATACCTCTACTAACCAAATTAGCGAGTTGGATATTTTTGTTTTGCAGGGTTCTGCATCCGTATCAAGAAGTTATCAATGAAGATGGACAAGAAGACTTCTTTGAAATCTTGGAGGGAATGAGAAGACCTTTCCGACACTTTCATTGATGGCTCGAGATGTTTTGAACATTCAAGCGTCATCAAGCTGCGTCGAAAGCGCTTTTTCTCGCAGGCAGATATCAAATAGGAGACCACAGACACTCATTAGCCGGAGACAGCTTGGAAATTGCAGTATTATTCAAAGATTGGATACGAGCGGAGCGGAGAAGGTGCGGTCAACCGGAGATCAACGAAGAAGATGATGAAAACTACAACGAAATCTTAACCGAAGGTAGTGGAAGCGGCGTGGAACAAGTTGACCAACAAATACCTATTCCAACGAAGAACCACATGAAATCATCAAGCAATTAGAATGATTTTTTGAAAATGTAATTTTTTTAATTGCAATTTTATTATGTAATTTGCAACTTTTGGACAACACCATAAAGTTGCAATTTAAATTTTAGACAATTGTATTTGTATTACAAAAAAATCATATGTCTATTAAATAATATAAGAGGCACAAAAACAGCTTTGGGATGTTTTTATTACACTATCTTGTTTTGTTTATTGAGTTTTTTTTATACATATGTTATTTAAAAAAAAAAAAAAAAAAAACCCGACCCGCCCGCCCGCCTCGAGCCCGACTCGAGCCCGCTTCGCTTCGATACCGACGGATCGGGATCGGACGGATCGAGCAGTCCCGCCTGCACCCGACCCCGCTAGGCCCGCTAGTCCCGATCCCGACCCCCCGGCTCGTCCCGCCCCGACCCCGACCCCGCCAGACCCAGCCCGCCAGACCCGAGCCCGGCCCACTGGCCACCCCTACTTTTAACCTTAAGTGCAACTTCTATGTATGTACATGATACTTACGTACTCGTGGTAATAGTATTTATGTTTAGCTATGAATTCAAAAATACAAAGCAACACGTTGAAGTGTTTGCCACAAGCACTTTTATGTTGTAGCTAAGAATCCATATTTTTAGATATGAATTCACAAATTTCGTAGCTATAAACAGGAGAATTTGGCACAAGTAATTTTAACCACAAGAATTTATATATTATAGCTAAAAATCCATATTTTTTAGCATGAAATATATACAGGAATATAACAAAAGATTTTCAATTGTTTTAATAAATGCTATTATACACTAGTAAGAAGATGTAATTAAAGGTTCAACAATATCATTCAAGATGACTTAAAATAGTAAAATGTTGTTCTATTTCTACACAAACATATATGTACTCTTTTACAAGAGAAAGAATATTTTCATCACGTCCCCTCAAGTCCACAACATACATAATTCTTATACAACTTGAATAATAAAGTTTGAAGAAAATAATTAGCTACTGTAGTCATCAGAGGATATGGAAGAGAAGTGAAACTCAAGAAGTGCTCCAATGCTTTTCCAATACCAGGTCTCTGGTGAATAACCTACACGATGAGTCTTTACTATGGCAAGTTGAGAGCCATTAGTAGTCTGTCAAATTTTTCTTGTGGACGTTCAAGAGAAAGTGAGCAGTAAATAAGATCTTATAGCATTCCATCAAATCATTGAAAGCTCATGAGTCAGCAGGACTGCCACCTTCTGTTTCCACAAATATGAATGGATCATATATCTTTGTGAAGGGGAAAGTCCCGAAGGCGAAACCCCCCACTTGTACCAGAGGCCCCTTGGCCAGATAGGATGTAAATCGAGGGATATGCGCGAGTGGCAGCCCTACAAGGGAGAGGACCAATGAGACACGAACCCAGCAACAACCCTTGCAATATTTCAGCAAAGACTGTCACCACACGGATTTGAACCCGCGACGTCGGAGTGGTTGTACCCCAATCACCTTGCCACTTACCAACTCGCATGTGCCCTGGGGGCGAATGGATCATATATCTAATCTGTATACAAAAATGAAATCTTTAAAATCTTAAGACTCTTAATATGATGTATGTACTAAAAAAGCACAAAATATTCAAAAAAAAAAACAAACAAACAAGCTTAGCAGTTCTTTGTTTGAAGCACAACACTATAAGAAAATACTACCATCCTCGTAAGTTGCATTCTTCTTAGTATTTGAAAACTGGAGTTTCTAGGTCAGAAATAGTGTAAATTCTTAAGTTCTCAATTAACAAGGTTCGAAAGAAAGATCACAAACTATATCAATTCAACATCAGATCTGTTTCATAAGGCATATTTAAAGGAAGTAACATTTCTGAAATTCAAATAAAGATGAACTCTTTTCTTGGTAAGTTGCATATTAAATGAATGCAGATACTCATCCTATATTTACTGATGATCAAGGTTATTGTGTCTTACAAAAAATATTAACTACAATAATTGTAAGCAGCACCTACTTTAATAGAGAACATTTATTAGAGTTTTTGGATAGAAATAGATCAGCAGGAATACCTTAAGCAATTATGCAGCTATAATAAATAAGTTGCTCCATCAGCCACTTGTCAATCTTGAAGTCCAGCCAACTTAACGAGGTCCCTTCCATTGACAAGAAGATAATGTGAATATTAAATGGATTGACTCATTGCAATTTAAGTGAGATATGATTGATATTAAGATTATCAATGTTTGCAAAGTGGAAACAAGCAAAACACTCTTCCAAAAGCAAAAACAATATCATACTCTTTTTCACAGATCTAATTAACAGTCTGCACATGCTAAGCTACGAATATATTAGCAAATAAATAATACTCAAAAAGTACTTATCAAGGCTCAATTGTTCATCGAAATAGCCTATTGTTTACTGTGAGTGTCTCTTTCATGGTGATCAGAGCGTTAGCAGCCGTGATGGCCAAATGAAAGATAATGAATCTATGAGAAATTGCCAAGAATAGCTTTTCGATGGAATGGATTAGGGAATTGGGAATTCGTGTTGTAATCTTTATTTCTCTTTTAGCTTTTTTTTTCCCTCACTTTTTTTACCTGTATTTCGTTACTTTTGAATATAAAAAGTACCTATGCTAATTAAGTATGTATAAACTAAAACATACAAACTATAACTAAAAATACTGGAGTAATAGAAATCTAATGTGTCACAAGTTTGGTGAATTAGTAAAACATACAAACTATAACTATAAATTAATCGAGTCACTAATTTTCTAATACTCAACGATAATAAAAAAAAAAAAAGAAAAAAAGAAGGTAAGGTTGGATAATGATTCCTTGTTAGCAATTGATACCCATTTTTGGGATGAGTTTGGTGAATTAGGTATTTATATGATGACATATTTACTTGTGCATTAGATAAAGGCACGAGTATTACACTATCATAACTAAAAAAGAAGAGACAATTTCAGGCTAATAATGGAGTCAACATTTGATTGGCATTACATTGAAACGTGAAAGATAGGTAAAATCATTCTCCTTAATACAACACTTTTGTTTAACAACAACATCGCGTCTTAGTTAGTACATGAATTTAGATTTGAAGTTAGTGGCGTTCTAATAAGACTCTACTTTTTGCCAACCAATATTTAATTTATATATTTTCAAATGATATCAATCTATTGTGCGTGTATATTATATATATATATATATCCGATAAAATTGAAATGATATAGACAAGATTAAAATGGTCCTTGCATGCACAAGGATGACATGCATAAATCTAGAAAACCATTCAAATCTTTTGCATTTAAGGGTGTGATATAAGAGTTAATGAAATGAGTCGAAAATCACGAGGTCTCATATTTAAATTACAGCAGAGACAAAAATGTTAGGTGATTTCTTTTCAGTCCAAGCCTTGGTGGATAAATTTATTCGATTCGCTATGAGAGATAACAATAACCAGATAAAATTAGTCGAGATGCACACAAGTTAATGTAAATATCACCGTTATCAAAAAACAAAAAAAAATGTTATGTACACATATAAATATAATTTTAATTATTTTTTAATGAATCTACATTGAATAATAATGAGTAAAGTAATATAACAATAATAACATATTAGTGTGATTATATATGTATTGTTTGGAAAGCCTGAGAGACGTGGATCTAACATCTACCTTTAACATGAGAGGTAACAATCATTAAGTCACAGAGTAAAACTAATGTGCCACAAGTTTCAACATTTCTTTTTTTTTTGATGAAAGGTAAATGTGTATAAAATATCAAATGTACAATGTTTGTGAGTGTACCCACAACCCTAGTGATGATGTGAATCTAGTGCGTCCCTGCCAGGCAGATCAACTCTAGATTCGGCTCGTCAACAGCATAAGCTCCAGCTAGTCCCACATATCGGGTAGTCAAGAGCATCAAAATGATAAGATATGAAGGGGTAACAGCCCCAGCCCTAAATCCGATGACAGTCCCGTATGCCAAGCATAGGGTTGCATCCGTGGGCCTCCTTAAACCCTTGCCGTGGTAAACCCTATTGGGATAAACCCACGGTCAAGGGAAGAGTACCTATTCGGTCATGGGTACGAACCCCACCCTCGTCACGTAAGCTGCTGGAGGTTACTGTCTCGGTACCTAAACTATCTCTGGTCTTCCCGTGCAACCCACAATCCGGGCCATCACGGGATACAAGGCATAAACAGACTCCCGCCAATCCCACATCCCGGGTGGTCGGGAGACTCTAGCTAGTCCCACAATCCGGGTAGTCTAGAGGTTTTAATCCTAGCCAGTGATGGCTAGCCACCAGCTAAAGATACAAAATTGTCCAAGAATGCCGGGAAGATAGCAAATAAGATTTTGTAGATACTAGTCTTGATTTTGAAGAGGAGAGCCTCTCTATCGAGTCTAGACCCATCAAACGTAATCTTATTTCGTTCATTCCAAATGTGATAAACCGAGGTGGCAAGCGCTACTCGCTTGGCCTTTGCTTGCCACCCAGTACCACGCCCCTCCTTCTTGATGTATTTTAATGCACTGTCAATGGTAGTCATGGCCCTAGTGATCCCGAGCCAACTCCTTATACTTGACCAAATGTACCTACTTACCGGGCAAGTAAAGAAAAGATGAGCAAGTGATTCCTCGGTATGCCCACAAAGTGAGCAAAGCCTGTCAATGTCCATGTAGTGCATTCTGTCCTTAGTGCGTAGCCTCTTCCTAGCACATAGCCATAGGATGAAAGACTGCTTGGGGATAATACAAGCATTCCAAACGTCCTTTGCCCATAATACCGGTTGGCCTTTCGGCCTGAAATATTCATAGGCACTTACCGTGCCACTAGAGTTTCCCGCATGCCAATTAGATATAGCCGCATGTGCAAGCTCATGAGATCCTTCCCTGGAGAGGATGATGTCACGGATGTCCAGTAGCCTCTTGATCAGGGGAGAATCTTCTTTCTTTACCTTCCAAGTCCAAATATTGGCTGTGCTACTCAGGTATTTGTGGTTGATCCACCTGATCCAGAGTGAGTCTTTCTTCTGATGGATGTTCCATAAGCATTTGGAGAGAAGAGAGAGATTCCAAGACTTGAGATCTCTAATACCAAGTCCGCCTTCGGCTTTGGGTTTAGCACAGTCCTTCCAAGCCACGAGAGGATGCTTGGATCGCCAGAGGAAGGACCGGCAGAGTCCTATGACCTTCTCGCAAACCATGCCCGGGACGGGAAGAATAGATAGCCAAAAGCACTCGACCCCTTGCAGGACCGATTTGATAAGCTCCAGTCTTCCTGCATAGGAAAGAGTAGTACCCATCCAAGTCGAAGTGTAACCCGAAATTTTGCTCAAGAACGGGTCATAATGCACCAATCTCATCTTCTCCGCTGCAAGAGGGATACCAAGGTACCGGAAAGGCATGGCCCCCATTTCAAAGTTAGTGATCCGTCTGATATCTTCAGTGATGTGATCCTCAACCCCCGCCATGTAAATGCTAGATTTTAGAGCGTTGGAGTGGAGGCCCGAGCAAGACTGGAAATCCTTCAAACATTTCACTAATATTTGAACCGAGCTGGCGTCTCCTCTTGACATGAGAAGGAGATCGTCAGCAAAGGCCAGGTGCGTGATCCTGAGATTCCCACATTTCGGGTGGAAGTTGAAGTTTTCCCGCCTAGTGTGTTTTTTAATCAGTCTCGAGAGGTACTCCAGACAAATAACAAATAAGGTAGGGGAGAGGGGGTCTCCCTGCCTTAAACCCTTGCGGCCCTTGAAGTGTCCGTATAAGCTCCCATTAATAGAGATAGAGTAGGAGGCCGTGGAAACACACTCCATGATCCAGGCTACCAGCTTCTCCGGAAATTTCAAACTAATCAAGATAGCCGTAAGGAATTCCCAATTGACTGAATCAAACGCCTTCCGGAGATCCACTTTCAGCATACATCTGCTTGAGATTCTTTTGTGGTTGTAACTCCTGAGAAGCTCCTGGGCTAGGTGTATGTTGTCGGACATACTCCTCCCTTGTACAAATGCTGATTGGGCCGGGTCAATGATGTCCGGGAGCACCGATTCCAATCTTGAAGCAATAATCTTGGTGATAACCTTATACATAATATTGCAGCATGAAATAGGCCTGAAGTCCCCCACCTTTGGGCAGTGAGAAGCCTTCGGGACAAGGGCAATGGTGGTGTGGTTGACCTGCTTTAGAATTTTGCCAGATAGAAAGAATTCCTTCACCGCATCACAAAAGTCCTTACCCACGATATTTCAAGCCTTCTTGAAGAAACCCGAGGTGAAACCGTCCGGCCCCGGAGCCTTGTCTTCTCCGATACCGAATAGCACCCCTTTGATCTCAGCAGCAGTGATATTACGAATAAGGTCCTCCCCTTGCTCCGGTGTTAAGTTTCAACATTTCTTTTTCTTCCTTGTTTTGCTGCTGAGCCACAAGAATTAGTGTACCCCCACAACATATAAATGTGGAAGAAAAAGATGAAAAGGAATTGCCATAGCCAAGAAATTTGTGGTGAGAAGTACAAAGCCAAAAAGAAGGCTACAATTAAATAATGTACATATCTCCTTCAGCCATCCGTGCAATACTTTTAATACTATTATTTGTACAACCATAAATTTAACACCAAACCCGACCACTTCAATACCAAATTACTATTACAGTAAAGTAAAATCACGAGATATCGCCTAGAGTATTGTTAAGCACAATTAGTAAATAATTTTTTATGGGAAATATTCTACCTTCTTAGTGAATTTACTAGAGAATATAGACTAAATAAATATAATGCTACATTTATTATCTGAACTTGTGACCCTTCGCCGTAACATTTAAGGGTCATTCGGTTTGGAAGATAAATTATGATGTAATTAGTTATCTTGATAAGATTGTTTGATTTGTTGTATTAAAAATAATATTTTTTATAAGAATTTAGTTTTTACAAGATATCCTACATTTTATTTAGTAGAAAAATATTTTGAGGGACTTCAGGGATATTTTTGTAAGTTTGATTATTTTATCTAAAAATAACTAATCTCGCTATTATTATTTCACCATCTGGCATGAATAATTTATTTTGAGACTATTTCTAATACTGATATAATTTATTCCAAAATTAATAACCAAATAAGAGATTAAACAGTACTAAATTTTTATTCCAAAATTATTTATGTATATCCATCAAACCAAACTACCCCTCAAAGCCTTCTTGATATAAAGGATATCAATTAAATTCCACTGTTACGTTGAAGATACAATTAGGCTTTATGATAGTTTAAACTCTTATATATATATATATATATATATATATATATATATATATATATATATATATATATATATGGGATCAAAGCATATAGAAATCCTCCGTTAGAGTCTTATCTTCACCAACATTTATTATCGACAGAGAATTTTTACGTTAACTTAGAAAAGAGAATGAGAGTCTCATGTGAGCGAACATGTTAAGAATATAGTTAAGTATTACTAAAATTATGCTCACTCTAATAGTTCAATCTTTTAAATGAGATTATCACACATCTCAATGCATTTAACTTAGTTCCGCAATTACAAAAATTACTATGGGATGAATAAAATTCCCCATTCCAAATACATTCAACATAGCTCCGCCACCAAAGATCTCAGATTTAAGTAGACTGTCCAACGGGTCGGGGATCCGCCCAGCCCGACCCAACCCGAAAAATCCAGGGTCAATGTCAAAATATTTTACCCGTCTAACCCGACCCGACCCGACCCGCATATTTTTAATATAATTTATATTATTTTTCCTTCATTAATATTTATTTGATACTTATATATATTTTTGTCATTAATATTTAAGTGATATAATGCATGTTTTTATAATATATGTATTGCTCTAATCTACATTGAGCTCGACATAAAATAAGATAAACACGGTAGCTGATTATTAATTATATGTTTATATTATTAGTCGTACTATTAATATCACGGAAGCATAATGTAGGGAGAGAAAATAGTTGTAAATTGGTGAAACTTTAAATGGTCATAACTCTGCGCTGGGATGTTCGTTTTACCCGATATTTTTTTTATTTTGATTATTTTTTCGAGACGGAACTGGACAAACTGCCACAAGGCAGTCAATTTTTACGAAAACGTCCGTTTTCCCCTCAATTTGTGTTTTTCCCCAAATCGATTTCTAATTTTCTTTTTTATTTAGTAAACATCTCACGATACACATAGATTTCAACGTCGAAATTTCATGGTAGTGTAGGTGTGAATGTCAATTTCAATTTTGAAAATTCAATTAAAAAAAAATCCATCGACCCGACCCGACCCGAGCTTTCGACAGGTCTAGATTTAAGTCCTGTGTTTGAAAACAATTCCAGTAAAAAGTATATTTTGCTTAGATAAATTTTATCCCAATACTGAAACTGGGCCATTTGGTCTCAGGTACCAAATGCCTAAATAAAAGGGTGAAGAGAGTAAAATTATGGTGCTAAAAACTGTAAACCAGAAAGAAACATGGCAAAGGAACAAAACCACACCTTCTCTATCTCACCACCCAAACAACAACAAACACACAACAAAATCACATGAAACAAAATACACACAGACACAGCGAGCGAGAGAGAAAAAAAGAAGAAGATGAAGGGTTCAGCAAAACCCATTTCAAGTCCAGGCAGAACAGAAAAATTTCCACCGCCATTAATGAGATTCTTGAAAAGCAATGTCGGAAACAAAAGCAGAGGAAGGACACGTGCCAGTCCCATGTTCATGCGCAAAAACAACGATGTTGCTCTCGAAACAACCCAAGAACCTTCTTCCCCAAAAGTCACTTGTATAGGCCAAGTTCGCGCTCGCCGGTCATCCAAATCCACCGCAACCACACGACGGCCAAGTTCCACCCGAAAAAAACAACAAAAAAAAGAAAAAAAATCATGTTGTTTCAATATTCGATGGAAGAAGTTAAACATTCCCAAATCATTGGTTTCAGTCTTGAAGAAGTGGGTTCGTTGTTATTGTGGGAAAAGAGTTGAAACGGTTGATTCTTCGTTGCTAGTTGAGTCAAGTCGGCGAGTTCAAAGCCGAGTCAGTATTACTACTGAAAATGTTGCAACAACAACAAATGCCAAAATGGTAACTGAAAATGAAGAGGGATTTGTGGGTTTGGATTCTAATTCTAATAATCCACCTAAAAATGCTTTGCTTTTGACTCGGTGTAGATCAGCACCTTATAGATCTTCATCATTAGCAAGTAGATTATGGGGTTCCCCGTCGGAGAGTCAAATGCACCAAAATAATGTTCGAGAACTGGCAGAAAAACCAGTTCTTGAAAATCCCATTTCACCGGGGTCGAGAAGAAGTCATGAAAGTGAAGAAATGCAAAGCTCCACTAATAGCGAAGAAGAGAAAAATGGAGGAGGAGCTTATGTTCATCCTTTACTGCTAACAAGGTGTAAATCAGAACCAGCAAGAACAGGAGAAAGGCTTAATCCAACAAGGTTTACTGATGAACTTCATCCTCAAAGTTGATTCTTCTTCTTTTTTTATTTTCATATTGTTGCAATATACTTGTATTATTTTACAAGAAATATTACTCTCTGTGACTAAACTTGTTTCTATTGTAACATTTTTTAATGCTAAATACTTCAATTAACTAAATTTAGATATTTGAATTATTAAAGAGCGCCTGAATACAAATAAAATATTTTTAAGAGATATTTTCGTTTTATATTTTGAAAAAGTTTCTGTTCGTATTCACAAGCTTCCATTACATAATAAGTTAAATATGAAATATGCATTATGTTTTAATTATTTATATCATCATTTAGATTATGTATGAAGTTTTATAACTTATTGAAGCTAATATGTGTAATTACAAAAAATAACGTCTTATTTACTTAATGGATGCTTGTAACATATACAAAAGCTTTTTCCAAATTTTGGCTCAAAAGTATCTGGTAAGAGTATTTTATCAACGTATAATTGCACAATTTCCCTTCAAATGGGATGGTCTCTTTAATTTTTGCCCTTCAAATGTGTTGGTCTTTCATATTATTTGTCTTTCAAAATCGAACTTCTTTAAGAAAGCTGATATAATTTATGTATATTATTGTTAATGTTGAATTTGATGTTGGGATATTTGACCCAACATATATTCTAAATGACTGATTTGAATGTATAAAAATGTTGGAACAAATGTCACAACATTCAGACCAACATTTTTTATAACAGTTTTACCTTCACGTTAAGCAGTAATATTTTACTGTGGCGTAAAAATGACTTAAGCATGGTGAATTGGAGCTATGTAAAACGTGGGAAAAAGAGTCAAAGTGTGGGGAAGAAGTCGAGTGAAAAACAAGTCAAAGTTGTTGAGATTTTCACTCCTTAATCATCTACCACAAGCTGTTCACATTTTCCTCAAATTCCACAACCGATCGATGAGACTTTCAAGGAAGACTCTTTACTATAAATAGAGATGCTATTGCATTGAATCAACATCCAGAATCAAAATGTAAAAATATCAAGAGAGCTCTCAGAATTTTATCTCAGAAATCTGGATCACAAATGTTGCCTGAGTGTGTTGACAACATTCTGTCCAACATTACAATTGATGTTTAGATTCTAGATTGGTTTTGTATGGAGCGATTGTAATGAGAGGTTGTCTATGTCTACTTAATTAGAATTTTCAGGCATAAGTCATCTGCGACTTTAACTTTTAATTCCTTTCCGTTTTATATTGTAAATCTGTAAAGAAAGAAGTTTTAAATTTTTGTATATAATAAATATATACAACATTTTCGGTCATTGGCCGTCATATGTTATATAATATATATATATATATAACCTATATAAATTTTAAACTTTTGTGTTCTTTAAATTTCCGCTGCATTACTTTTTAAAGTTTTCTGTGTTTACTAACGTGTTATCACTGGTGTCGGACGATATTATCGCCGACATTCGCAAATTGAATTGACATTCAAGTTATTTTATTTCCAGTTTTTTTTTGTTAAGCATACCCGGACCTAACAAGTGGTATCAAAGCCGACACTTAACACAATAAGTGCTTGGTCCTGTTGTCATAAGCTATGGATCAGGCAAATCTGACTATTGGTAGACTTCTTATTTTAGATGGATCAAATTATACCTATTGGAAGATTCGTCTACGTTCGCATATCAAATCAATTGATATTTGTGCATTGAGATCTATAATCAATGGGTATGTTGTTCTAATGTTGCCACCGGATTAGGAATGTGATATTCTTGTTAAACCTGAATCCGAATGGATTGCGGAAGAAACCAATAATGCTAGCTTTAACGAAAAGGCCTTAAATGTAATTTTTGAATGAGTTGATCTTTACATGTTCAAACTCATTCAAAACTGCCCTACGGCTAAGGACGTATGTGATACTTTACAAATTCATTGTAAAGGTAGCTCAAGCGTTCGTCGAACAAAGCTACGCATACTTATGAGTAAATATGAACGTTTAAGGATGGAAGAAGCGGATGATATTAAATCTTATTTTGAAAAGTTTATTGACATCTCAAATGAATGTCAAGTGCTTGGTGAACCTTTAACCAACACTTAACTTGTTGAAAAAGCTCTCCGTTCTCTTCCTGAAAAATTCAATTTAAAGATTTATGTCATTGAAGAAGCTATTTATGTCATTGAAGAAGCTCACAATCTTGTCACTATGGACCTTCATACCTTAATGAGCATTTTCAAAACCTATGAGATGAACATTGAGAATCAAAGGGAATTATATAAAAGCAAAAATGTGACACTTCAAGTTCAATCCTTCGAGAATCAAATCGAATAAGATAATGAGAATTTTGAAGAAATTGGTGAAGGTGCAAATGTTGTTTTACTCACTCGAAAATACAATTCGATGGTGAGGAAGTTCAACAATGATAGAAATAAACCTAAATCTAATGAGCACCATAACCAAGTCTTCAAACAAATGTCCACTAGATTTCTTCCTAATGTACAAAAGGGAAATCAACTAAGAAGAACCAACTCAGATGGTACTAAATTTGATCCCAAACAGTTTGAGTCTGTGCAATGTCATGCATGCTCGAGTTGGGGTCATTATGCCAACGAATGTGCAAACACTCTTAGAAAATTTGGTAAGGGTCTATGAGTTTCTCTTAGTGACGACGAATGAGAAGAGGAAGGAGATCAAGAAGTCGAATCACAAGCAATGCTGACCACTGTTTACGAACAGTCTCTGTCTGATAATGAAGATGTTGTCTATAATGTTGTCTCAGATGTCATGACATTTGGTCCAACATCAGCAACGGCATCTGCATCCCCATCAACATCCGAGAGGTACGAATTCTTTAACTATCCTGATGTTAATTGCTTTAGTGGTTTTATTTCTAGTAGTGAGGCTGATTGTATGGATCAAGTTGAATGCAAAGATGACATGATTAATGAATTACAAAGTATTTGTAAATCCTTAATCATAGAGTTCAAAGAACTTGACAAAAAGATAAAATCTTTAACTCATGAGAATCTAGAATTAACTGGCACTATAACTCGACTTGAGGTTGCTCTTACCAAAAAGGATACTGAATTTGGTAAGATTCGTGCAAAATTGGATTTAGCCGAAGCAACCTTCCACAAGCTCAACACAGGGACTTCGAAGTTGAATGAGATACTCAGCTTTAGTAAACCTTCACAGACAGGTATTGAATACGAAAACTCTCTTAAAACCATATGTTTTAGTTTGTTTGACAAAAATGAAAAGATATGCTTTATAAAAGAAAAAGGAATGAATAATAGGTTCTCATATATGTCAAAGAATATGAAGTTTGTATGTCATCAATGTAACTCTCCTGGTCACTTAAAATCATATTGTTTCAAACTTCAAAATTTTGTGAGCAAAATGTTGCCTAAACTATTGTCTAACATTCCGGATAACAATCGCAACAACATTTTTGAGCAAAGAGGTAAAAAATGCTTTAAGAGAGTTTGGGTTCCCAAAAAGGATGTAACATGTAATGTTGCTATAACTGCATTAAGAACTAACATTTCAAGTCCTTGGTACTTTGATAGTGGATGTTCTCGCCACATGACAGGTACAAAGAAGTTTCTAAAGAACTATGAGTCATTCAATTGAGGTAACATAACTTATGGAGGTGGCAGTAAAAGCAAAATAATTGGAAAAGGGATCTTGAATGTTTCTGGATTTCCAACATTAAGAAATGTCTTACACGTTGATGGCTTAATGAAAAATTTGATTAGTATAAGTCAACTGTGTGATGACAATCTTGAGGTAAAGTTTAATAAGAATGCATGTAAAGTTACGAATGAAGCTAACCTATGTGTCATGACAGGTACAAGGACATGTGACAATTGATATCTTGTTGCAAGACAAGAAACATGCAATAATGTTAGGATCGATGAAACAACAATGTGGCATCAAAAGTTGGGGCATGTCAACTACCGTAATTTAGAAAGATTGATCTCATATGAAGTGGTAAGAGGCATTCTCAAACCCGTGTTTTCCATAATGTTGTTCATTATGACGGACAACATTCAGGTACGTCTCACTGTTTTCAATTATTGCACATGGATCTTATGGGTTCAATTGAGGTAGACAGTTTAGGAGGCATGAGGTATTCCTATGTGATAGTAGATTATTTTTCTAGATATTCATGGATATATTTTTTGAAAGAAAAATCACAAACTTTTGACATATTTAAAATTTTACACTCTAGAATTAGGAACTTGTTCTATTCTCCCATTTTTCGGATTAGATCCGGCCATGGAGAAGAATTTAAAAATAGTTCATTCACAAACTTTTGTGAGAAAAAAGGATTTTTTCATGAGTTTTCTGCTCCCAAAACTCCTCAACAGAATGGGGTAGCAGAAAGGAATAATAGAACACTACAAGAAATGGCTAGAGTTATGCTTAGTTCTAAAAAGTTGTCAACATTTTTGGGCCGAAGGCCGAAGCCTTATATACTTCCTGTCACATCTCTAATTGAGTCTACTCAAGGTCAGGAACAAAGATGACACCTTATGAGCTGATAAATGGAAAGAATCCTAACTTGTGTTACTTTCATATTTTTGGGTGTATTTGTTATATTTTAAATGATAGAGATCATTTGGCAAAGTTTGACTCTAAGAGCGACAAATGAATTTTTGTTGGTTATTCCCAAAATAGTTGTGCTTATCGAGTATACAGTCTGAGGACCAAAACTATATAAGATTCTGTAAATGTTATTTTTGGAGCTGTGTAAAACGTGGGAGAAAGAGTCAAAGCTTGGGGAAGAAGTCGAGTGAAGAACAAGTCAAAGTTGTTGAGATTTTCACTCCTTAATCATCTACCATAAAATGCCCACCTTTCCCTCAACTTCCACAACCGATCGATGAGACTTTCAAGGAAGACTCTCTACTATAAATAGAGAGGCTATTGCAGTGAATCAACATCCAGAATCCAAATGTAAAAATACCAAGAGAGCTCTCGAAATTTCATCTCAGAAATCTGGATCACAAATGTTGTCTGAGTGTGTTGACAACATTATGTCCAACATTACAATTGTTGTTTGGATTCTAAATTAGTTTTGTATGGAGCGATTGTAATGAGAGGTTGTCTATGTCTACTTAGTTAGATTTTTCAGGCAGAAGTCATATGCGACTTCAACTTTTAATTCCTTTCCGTTTTATATTGTAAATCTGTAAAGAAAGAAATTTTTAATTTTTGTATATAATAAATATATACAATATTTTCGGTCATTGACCGTCATATGTTATATAATATATATAGATATAACCTATATAAATTTTCAACTTTTGTGTTCTTTAAATTTCCGCTGTATTACTCTTTAAAGTTTTCTGTTTTTACTAAAGTGTTTCACTGGTGTCGGACGATATTATCGCCGACATTCGGAAACTGAATTGGCATTCGAGTTAGTTTATTTCCAGTTTATTTTTATTATTCCATAGCATATCCGGATCTAACAATTATAATGCATAACTTATGCTTATATAGATATATGTTTGGTTTTAAAAGATAAAAATTAAAGACCAACCCATTTGAAGGGTAAAAATTAAACCAGCATAGACAAAAGTATAAATGAAGTGTTGAATTAAAACATGTTATATTCCAACGTATAAATAAAATTTAATGATAAATTCAACAAGATATCGATGTATTTCACCTTTTTTAAGGATTAAAAGTAGGAAAAAGCAAAATATTGCAACTAAGGTTCATTCATTCGTACGCTGAAAGATGAAATGACAATGAAAAATGTTTTTTGGGTAGTCTGCTTTTTCTCTGCTACACTCAGCTCAGCCCATTCCTCGAGGACTATTTTTTGTATTTATTATTTACACTTTTGTTTTGTGTTTAGTGGTTACTTTTAAATTTGTTTAAATTCTTGGAATTTGTCTTTATCTTTTAATCTTTTATTTTTACTTTAGTATATGGTTATGTACTGTGTAGTGTGTGAACTTATTTTTAAATCATCTTTGGATGCTCTGACTTTAAAATATTAAGTGTGTAATCTTATGGAGAATACATTTTTAGTATTTATGATCACAATTGAAGATTCAAAGTACCAAGTTACCAACCAGTCTCGACCCACTCACGAGGACCATTAATATATATTTTTCTTTTTCTTTTTTATTTGGACGGTACTTTTAATTAAACAAAATTTTGAATATATATAATATTTTCTTTTATAACTGTGTTGTAGAATAAGTTTGCATTTATCTCTACTAATCTATGAAATATTTGCTATCTTTTAATATTATAAGTATTGAGTAACTCTGTACACCAAAATATTAGGTAGACAGAAAGAAATCTCCTAATTTTTTTTGTTTTTGCGGGGATTTAGCCTCTGTTTTTTTTCTTAGTCTCTGATCTCTATAGTTAGCATTCATTTTACTGACCACTAGATCGAACCCAAGTGTACGTAATATATATGATTACACTGAGTTCATTTTGGGATCTTAATATATTTAGTCAGCTAACTAAAAAAAAAAAGAATCATCCTTCTAATTATAATAGCGTTCGTCGATATATATTCAGTGTCTTAATAGGTGTATAGTTGTAATCGTTTGTAGCCATAGTCTATATACTTATTAGTGTATTAATAAGCGTGCATCATTAATACATTGTTTATGCAGTGAGTCCATACGGATTAAAATTTATAAAAAATGAAAATTATAGTTATTTTTGTTCTGGCTGTGTTAGGTTGATGTACAATATAAAAATCACTTTGTTGTCCTCCGGGGCATAGTCCAGTGGCAAAGTCTGGGCGCTATAAGACGCTCTGGCATGAGACAGCGTGGGTTCGATTCCCCGCAAGCACGAAGAAACTCTGCATGTTGGGGAATTTGACCTTGTCTCATTGATCAGTTGTACGCTCCTAGAAAACTGGTCACCGGAGCATATCCCGCGATTTACCTGATAATAGTATTGAAAGATCGGTGCTATTACCTCCAGGACGTAGTCAGGCGCAAGCCTGGAGATCTGAATTATCAAAAAAAAAAATCACTTTGTTTGACAAAGTAATAATAAATGCATTGATATCCTGTGTTCTGACGTCTGACTCAAAATATGGATCTGCTTCATATGAGTAGGGGCCTGGGTGGTTTATTTGTTTTTTTCTTCTTCCTATACCAGAAAAAGTTGGGACTTTTAGATCTTCAGAGTGTATTTTTGGATATGTAAATTATCTAATTTTCTTGTTGGCTTTTTGCTGGATTGGTTCAAATAAAAGGACGTTAAAAAAGGAAAAAGGGGCCAAATTGCTCCTAATTTTTTATAAATTGTGGTTAACATAAGGTATTAAAAATTTACTTTAAACGAGCTAAAATATAAGAAAATTTGGAATTTATTGCAATTGCTAAAATAGATTACAGTAATCAACCTAAAAAGAGGTGATTCCTTAAATGCGACTGTCAAATCTAAAGGTGAAAATAAGTGAAAACGTACTTACAACTTTAATTATATTCAGACCTCTGTCATTAAAGGGTTTCAAAATTCTTAATTAAAAAAAATATAAGTGGAAACCGGAATATTTATGGCTTTTTTCTATACGTGGCAAAATTGTGTGAGAACAATATTTTCAATTGCATAGATTGTTGGCTTCATTTCGTCCAATATGCAATTATGTTAGAAAAAATACTCACTATGCATACTGATAGATAATATATTAATATTTTTGATATATTTTATAATTATTATTTTGATGTAATTATGTAAACTAGATATTCTAACATAATTGTAAACACACACACACACACACACACACACACACATATATATATATATATATAATGAGAAGCCTCCAGATAAGAGAGAATTACACAATTCTACATTGTATCAGAAGTCAAATCCTAATACTCTCCCTAACCCTAAATCGCTCCCCTCTTTCCTTGCATTCGGCGCCCCAACCCTAAGTCGGGCCCCCTCTATTTCCTTGCCTCCGGCGGTCACATGGCTTCTCCCGAATCCTCATCCTCCACACAAGACGTCACACATCCCCCTCATCCCAACACCTTTCATCCGGCCTTTGCCGTGACCAACATCAAAAACTTTATCCCTTTGGTCTTGATCAAGGGGATGGACAATACTCATCGTGGGTTGAGTTATTTCAAATACATGTTTTTGCCTACAATGTTCTTGATCACATCGATGGCACCACACCCCGTCTGCCCGACGTCGACAACACGACGTGGAAAAGGCTTGATGTAATCGTCAAGCAATGGATATATGACACCATATCCAAGGATCTACTTTATTCTATTATGAAGACATGTATTTCGGCTCCCAAATTATGGACAAGGCTAGAGAAAATCTTTCAAGACAACAAACACACATGTGCCATATATCTGGAGAGGCAATTAATAACACCCGTCTTGAGAATTTTGTTAATATGTCCATCTATTGTAAATAATTAACATTAGTTACAGACCAATTATCTAATGTTGGCAATCTGATTTCAGAAATAAAGATGGTTCTACAACCAATTAATGGTTTGCCAAATGGTGAGTACGATACACTTGCGACGATGATCCAACATGTTGATCCTCTCCCCAGTTTCAACAAGGCCCGTTTACAATTACTATTGGAGGAGACTAGACATGCCAAACAAAATGAACATAATCAGAAGGCGTTGGTAGTTGATGCACCACCAACCACTGCTGCACCCGCCGGACCACCATAACACGTGGACCACCAAAATCAGCGCAGTGGCCGAGGCAGTGACAAGGGCCGAGGCCGCGACGATAGAGGATGAGGTCGTGGAGGTCGGTCCTATTCCGATTGACAGTCATTGCAGGCCTAGTCCCCTTATCCGTAGGCCAGCTCAATGTCGTGGCTAACCCCCAAAAATTAGGCCTCTCCCCATGCCCTTACCCAACCGTACTGGCCCAGCACGCGAGTCCGACATCGAGCATATTGGGCCCTCTTTTAGGCCTACACCACACGAGGCAACAACACCAGAACCACTTATCTACGGCCCAACATCAACATCAACAACAAACATACGGTATTATGACCCCTACCAAACTGAGTCAGGCGTACAACACTATGAATCTCCAGCAGCCCGACGATGCCTGATACATGGATATGGGTGCTACATCCTACCTCACTCATGAGTTTGGTAATCTCCCTCAACTATTTAATTTGAACAATCCTCAATTTATTTTGGTCGCAAATGACAATCGCATTGCAATCCAAGGCTATGGCACCACTTAAACACAATCACCTCACCCTCCATTTACACTCAAATATGTCCTATATGCTCCTAACATCATTAAAAACTTAATCTCTGTTAGGAAATTTGCTTGTGACAATTTAGTATCTATTAAGTTTGACCCTATTGGTTTTTATGTGAAGGACCTACGTACGGGGACAACTCTTACAAGATGCAATAGTGTGGGGGACATCTCTCATTACTAGCAAATTAGGTCATAAATATTATTTGGTGTTTTTGGATGATTTCTCTCATTTTAGTTGCGTTTATCCTCTAAAATATAAGTCCTAAGTTTACTCAATTTTTCTTGAATTTCAAGCATATGTTAAAACCCAATTTGAGAAGATCATCAAATGTTTCATGCTTCCATCTCCCCTTCCTTTTGGGTCTACGCATTGCACATGGCATCTTACCTTATTAACATATTACCAACGCAAACTCTTTAAAATAAAACTCCAACCAAAATTCTCTTCCGTCGGCTCCCTTCTTATGGTCACCTTCGAATTTTTGGTTGTCTATGCTACCCTAATCTCGCCTCCACGGCCCCTCATAAACTAGCACCTAGGACTACTACTTGTATTTTTTTGGATTTCCCGTCGAATCATAGGGGGTACTTATGCTATGATTTGTCCACAAATAAAATCATAGTCTCTCGCCATATCACATTCAAGGAGAACGTTTTCCCATTTGCAAACGTCCAAAAATTTCAAGCCACTAACTACGGCTTCCTTGACAATTCGGACACTTCCCCTCTTATTCGAAATGCAATACATAGAGCTAGTAGTCCGACTCAATGCTCATTGTTCCTGCCAGCTTTCCCGTCGACCACTCCTCTTCCCCCGTCGACCACCCAATCGCCTCGCCATCGCCTCTATCGCCCATGTCCTCGCCTCATCGCCCCATAGTCCACTGCCCTAGTCACTGCCCCACCACCCCTTGCCCACTGCCCCCGATCCATATTCCTACAACTGCATGGAAACTCGTGCCCAGCACGAAATTTTCAAACCGAAAGTCCACTTTAACCTATCCACTCAAACTATCTCACCTCTACCTAAAAATAGAAAATTAGCCAAGCTTGACCCAAATTGGAATGCGGCCATGCGTGAGTAATTTGATGCGCTCACTACACAACATACTTGGGATCTTGTCCTAAAATCAGAGGGGGTGAATGTGATTCGGTGTATGTGGCTATATCATCACAAATTCAGAGATAATGGTGAGCTTGAACGCTATAATACGAGACTTATGGCAAATGGCACGGGTAAACAAGAGGGAGTTGATTGTCGTGAGACCTTCAGTCCAGTGGTTAAACCTACCATCATTCGTATTGTTTTGAGCATTTCTATGGGGAAGAACTGGCCAATCATCAACTTGATGTGAAACACTTACATGGAGATTTGAAAGAAACTTTGTGTATGCATTAATCGCTTGGCTTTGTGCATCCTTCGGCTCCTCAACATGTTTGTCGTCTTCAAAAGTTACTCTATGGCTTGAAACAAGGCCCCAGGGCTTGTTATGAGAGATTTGCCACCTACATAATGTAGATCGGGTTTGTGTGCAGCAAAAGTGATAATTCACTTTTTATTTTTCATCGAGGCAATGACACTGCATACCTTTTGCTATATGTGGATGACATTGTCATGACTGCCTCCTCTGGTGTGATGAAAAAATGAGATCATTACCTTGCTCAAATCAGAATTTGCCATGATGGACTTGTGTAAGTTGAGTTATTTCTTGGGGATTTCCATGACCAGATCAGAGAATGCAATGTTCCTGTGTCAACGTAAGTATGCCGACGAGATTGTTTACAGGGCTAAAATGGAAAACTGCAAGATCATGTCTACTACAGTCGACTCAAAGTCGAAACTCAACGCCAATGATGGGGACCCTGTGCGCGATCCTTCTCTTTATATGAGTCTCGCTGGTGTACTTCAGTATCTTACCTTCACTAGGCCCGATATTTCCTAGGTTGTTCAACATGTGTGCTTGTTCATACATGCTCCCAGGGAGCCTCACTTTAAAAAAGGGCAGCCTGGTGCACTAAGCTCCCGCTATGCGCTAGATCCGGGGAAGGGCTGGACCACAAGGGTCTGAAACGTATCATTCGATATGTTAAGGGTACCCTTGACTATAGATTACATATTTATCCATCTGCACCGACCATGCTGATATCATACACGGACACTGATTGGGGTGGCTGTGCCGACACACGTCGATCTACTTCTGGCTATTGTGTATTTTTGGGTGATAACCTCATTTCATGGTCTGCAAAATGGAAAGCCACGTTTTCCCATTCGAGTGCAGAAGCAGAATATAGAGGCGTTGCGAACGTTGTTGGCTCAAAAACCTCATTCTATAGCTTTATTGTCCCTTACGTAAGACATCTATTGTCTACTGTGATAACATATCTGCTGTCTACTTGTCTCATAACCCAGTTCAACATCAGCCAACCAAACATATTGAGATGAATATTCATTTTGTTTGTGAGAAAGTTGACATGGGTCATGTTCGGGTGTTACATGTTTCATCTTCCTATGAGTACACAGATATATTTACTAAGGGACTTCCTCAGCTGTTGTTCCTTGACTTCAGATCCAGTCTAAGCATCTGGCATCCTCCCGCTTCGACTGCGGGGGTGTGATAGATAATATATTAATATTCTTCATATATTCTATAATTATGTAAACTAGATATTCTCATACAATTAGGTTTGTAATTGTAAACACACACACACACAAATATATATATATATATATTGCATTAATGAAAAACCTCCAAACAAGGGAGAATTACACCATTCTACACATACGTCAAATTAATATCTATATGAAACTGAAATCCACTAACATTTTTACATTTAATCATAACAAATTGACGTAATTTGAGCATACATTGAGTTTGAATAAATGTTTTTGCCAATATGTACTTGTTTTAGTTTAATTTTTTTCTCGTATAACCTTTATGCTTTTCCTCCGAATTTATTTGATATTTTATGTTAAATTTTGTTTAATTGGAATGAGATGGATGCGATTATATTCTTGGCTAGAAAATTCGAGTTCAACTCATTGAGGTAGAAAAAATCTTTGTAGGGGATAATTTCCGTTTTAATGCACTCAATATGGTGAATGGGGCGATCTTGATTTAGTTCGATCAATGGTACTAATACGGCAATACCGATGATTATACAAAAATAAGTTAATTTATTTATTGCGGTTAAGTTTATGCGTTAACTATTACATAAAAATAAAACTATAATTTGTAGCTTTTTCTTTAATGACAAAAGTATTGATAAAGTAATGGTCAAAGTTTATTGATTTGGGTTTTGAGAAATGAAACGTAACAAACAAATCATAGAATAAGGAAGAATTATTATTTTATTGCACCTCTACATTAACTTAAGGATAGTTTGGTTCACATATTTGTTATGCTAGCTTACTTATGGAGTGATACATAATGAAGGAATCATTATTATTGATTAATAACAATGATATCGTTATATGTGAAGTATTTGGTATGTCTTAGCCACGTAAAGCTAAAAGTGGTCAGTTGAATATCTTTCATTAAAAAATTTATACATGATATATAGGAAAATTATACGGTGTATATAGGTTAATTTTTTTCAATACATATATAAGAAATCTTAAACGTCCTTAGTAAAAAATTTATTTCGCCACTGCTTAATTTAAAAGTACATTTTTATCTTTAAATAGTTTGACCTCCGCATTGTTAGTAACATATATTCTTAATTCATTTTCTATTTCACATAAAAAAAATAATAGTACATAATTTCTACATAACTTAATCGCTATATCATTTAAGCTGTGATTACTTTTTTATAGGGGTGAGCGGGTCCGGGTACCCTAATTTTTTTTGAACTACCCGGACGCTACCCAGTAAAAAATTGGTTCCTAAATTTACTATCTGGAACCCGTAGCAATCATTACCCGGAACCTACCCGGATCATGTGGTTCCGGGTAGGTTCCCGGGTATCCGGAATCGGTGTTTCTTTGTGCAAAATAATGCCTTCGTATAATAGCTTTGGTTTATGAATAAACTCGTCTGCTTATCCTCTGAAAGTCAGTGCCACAAAATCCATAAATAATCCTTTCAGAATAACCCAAGAATGTTTCAAAGATTTGCTTTGATTTTCGTTTCAACTTTATTTTTCAATAACTTATAGGAGTACATAGTTTAAAAAATTCAGTTTTTCAGTTTTCTACCGCTTTTGGCTGTTTCTCTGCTTATGATTGTCACTTTGTATTATTTGATTTATTTCTTGATGGTGAAAGTGACTGTTCTGCATTTAGGTCCCCCCCCTTCCCCCTTAAATGGTGTACTTTAGTATGAGCTTTTTTCTTCTTCTTTTTATTAATTAAAAAGTAATAGAATTAAAAAAGTAAAAATATTTAATATTTCATAGGTTTCGGATATCGGTTCCGGGTCCGGATACCCTGTCTCTATTTTCCGAAATCGGAACCAGACACGACATTGATCGGTTCCTAATTTTACTACCCGAAATCTACCCGTTATTATAATATATCTATCCGAAACCTACCCATTATTGTCGATTCCGATCGGATATCTGGGTACCCTGTACCCGTGCTCACCCTACTTTTTTATACGGTCGATCAAACACTGCATTAATGAGAGATTAATTTTAAGTTGTGATTTATTATCCTTGTAACATCAACCAAACACCCCCTAATTTTAACTACCAAACCGAAAATTCCACTTTTAACTCGGTAATCAAAAAGACCAAATCAAGAAAGATTTATCGACAATGATGATAGTTGAGTAATAATTATCTTTTCATTTTTAACTAAAAATTTTAGACTACATGATATGGAGTTATTTTTATTAGAAAGTGTTTTATCTTTTAATATAAACTTTTTTAATGAGACTTCAGTACAAGTATGAGATAATGTGTGAAAGTTAAAAAAAAATATCAAGAAAGATTTAATGGTAAATTACTGAAATTTCAGTAAGTGACAGTTTACTTTAGTCTCTAGAGTTCTGTTCAAAAAAAGGAGAGGAAATAACCAGACCCTCAAAGAACCAAAACACATTGCTTAATTTGACGAAGCAGGCACGTGAATGGAAGCCTAGTGTACAGTGACAACACAAACATCATGCCCTCTCGGTCTTAAAAAGATTTTACTATCTTCTTTATTAGTTTGTCAGAAAGATTGATAGCTTTTTATATTTAAAAATATTTTAATTTTATTAGATGATTTACAGTCAAATAAATATTTAAAATTTATTTTGAATCATATATTTCAAAAGTCTTCATCTATTTTTTAAATAACGTTAAGTCAAACTGAACCAATTTTTTTTGAAACGGAGTGAGTAACTTCCATGAGTAATAAATGCATGAGTCACAGATTGAAGAAAAAATATTTGGGGTTTTCTTGGTGTCCATTTAGGGATGACGATTTGGTTGCTTGTGGGCTAACCCTTGTAAAAGGAAAAAAAAGAGAACGACTTGAAAATAGGAATTTTCAATGAAAATACCTATGCGGGTAAATAACATATTTATTTACTTTTACATCTTAAAATACTCCATTTTTGGCTCATTGAGATTGAATTTTGATGGATATTTTAAAATATACTTTTTCATCCGAAATTAATTTTCATATTTTTTCTTTTGAGAGTCAAATTTTATAAATTTTGATCAATATTTTGACATCAGAAAATTTACAACTAATAGTATTTTTCGTATTGTTTTTGTATATTTAAATTAGAGAAAAGGTAGAAATATACCCTTCAATTTTGCGATTTAGAGCAGATATAACACTCGCTAAAAAATTGTGCACATATATCCCTGTAGTTACACAAATGGTGCAAATATACCCAAAAAATTTTAAAAAAGTCATTTAGCATGTTTTTTAATTAAAAAATTTCACGTGGCTTTAAAAAAATAAATCTTTACAAGTCACGTGATAATTTTTTTTATGTTAAATCGGGTCTCATTCGTTAAAAATATCTTCACGGCTTAAAAAAAAATCTACCCATTTTAAAAATGAATCATACCCAATCCACTAAAAATAATAACCACGTGGCCTTAAAAAATCTATTTAAAGAAAAAAGATATGCTAATTTTTTAAAAGTCATGTGACATTTTTTTATTAAAAATCAAGTTAAATGGTTTTTAAAAAAAATTATCAGCGAGATGAATATATTTACATAATTTGTGTAACAACAAATGTATATATGCACCATTTTTTAAACAAGGAGTATAACTACTCTAAATGACAAAGTTGAAGGTATCTTTATACCTTTGCTCTTTAAATTATTAAGTTGACCTAATCCAATTTATCTTTGAATAGTCAAATTGAATCTCGAAAGCAAAAATGACAAATAATTTTTGATGGTGGGAGTATTTTTCCACCATATTTATATGAACAGAATTTCAACTTATAATACCTTTTGTATAATTTTTGAATATTTTAATTATTATTTTAAATTATTAAATTAATTTAACTCAATTTAATTCTGAAAATTAATTAAATTAATTCTTAAAAAGTAAAACACTACAAGTTTTTTGAGACCGGAGGGAATACTTTCTTTTACCCATGACACAACTCATAGAGTTCCTTGCCATGTGAATACTCCATTTCCACCGTGTCTCCACTATCCCTTCTCTATTTTTATTTTTACCGTTTTACTCATCCTCATCGTTATCTTTTCACCATAAAAAGGTGATGAATTTTAAGAGGAATTCGTTAAAATTCTAATTATTCCACCATTAATAAATATTATTTTACTAAAATTACAGTATGCAGTTAAATTATTATATTGTTATAGTAAGCTATATAAATTGTATATTATAATTCTATACTGTTACAGAATCATAATCTAAAATGATTGGGGAATGAAGAGAATGGTATACAAATAGTTGAATCATACTTTGTATGTTATTAAAGTATATATACAATATATGAATTATATACTCCAGAGATATACTATACAGTATATAATAATCACATTGGTGTATACCTTCCGTAGAGTAGGACTTACGAGTTCACGAGAACTCAGTAACTTTTGTACATATCCTACATATATAATAAAAAATTCATTAAATATTAATAAATATTTAAATATAAACCCATTTATTAGTGTATATTAATTTGGATGGTACTACCCGACCGTATACAACATACATACATAGGATTTCTTTTTCTTTTGGCCTTGTTTTTATGGAAGTAAATAAGATGTAAAAAGTTGTATCTTCTACTCCTTGTTGGGCCGTTGCTTAGGGCCTATGAAAAATATGATTTGAAATGAGGATTTGACCCTTTTGTCAGGGATGTTGTAATAAGTAATATATTAATACTGATATTAATAATAACAACACAACAATTTAAGATAAATTAATATGAATACTTCACGATTCGAATGTGAATCTTAGATTAGAGATGTCCTTTTATCAAGAATTGCATATATATGCTTGTAAAACTATGATCTAAAAACATTTTTCAAAAGCACAACTCGTTGCTACCCTTAAATTACATCTCAATGACAAATAAGTTAAACCGTTAAAGTCGATAAGTAAACATACTAACATGACTGAAATATATTCGCTCTAAATTTCCTTCACTGTATCCGATCTTTCGATAAATGTGCATAGAGTGCAGTAGATTGTACGTCTTTCTAGACAATTTTCTTTTATGTGATTTTAGATTTACCTCGTACCTTCTAACCATTCCACTCACCATGACTTCACATCTATGTACCGATAGATATAAAGGTCCACGTGATGCATAATCAAACCATAATAAATGACATTCTTTTATTTTATTATCATTGTGCGCTACTTTCACATTCTGACGAATGTGATCTTTTTTAATCTTGTCTAATCTTATTTGGCTGCTCATCATAACATCCGCATATCTGCGATAATCGATCATCGATCATCTTGAGGATGCGTTGGACATTAATATTACGAGAGAAATAGAGTTTGTTAAACTTACTTTTGAAATTAAATTTCCTTATCGTGTACTTTGGTACAAAATGTTAAGTTAGACAATTTAAATTTCTTTCTTTCAACTAGAAAACGAAAATTCACAATTCTTTGTTTGATGTGATAAATGCAGTTTGTATATACATAGTTTAAAGTTTCTTTTATATTTCAAGCTATAAACTTAATTCACAAAGTAAATAATCTACTGTTAATATATTTTAGTACTTGAGCTTGGATATACTTGAAATTTAAGGATATTGGATCTACATCAGACAGAGAAGCTGACAGCATGTTATTTTGTAGAGATGGGAAATTAATTGGACCATACACACGGCCTTAGCTGTTTCTGATCTATGGACTTAATTAACCATTAATGTTTGCCCATTAAAATCAGCATGCCAGTCTAGCAGAATATCACGGCACCAAAAAGAAAAGGAAAAATAAAATAAAATAATTAAAAAATAAAGGGAGAATTAAAGAAAAAAGCTTTTTAGTATTGGGCTAATTAAAATAATTCAATTATACTTTTAATATGGTGTGATATATTTCGTTTTTGGTCAAGCTCGCATAATTTTTTCCAAAAGACTTCACACTATTAAGAGTATCCATGCGCCTCATTTATAGCTTCCTTTTCATTTCAGTTATCAATGTGAGATTTTGTTTGAATATCCAATAATCTCCATTCAAATTATGTTCCACATGACCGATCGCCTCATTAACTTATCTGGAGATTAACTGTGTCACCCGCATGTAAATTGACCCGTCTGCAAATAAAGGTAGCAAATCGAGTCCCACGCAATTACTTGGCTAATTTCATACTCGTCTAGCCGAATTGTTGGCTCTTATAGTAGTTGTTGGGTCACAGAAACTCTATATATGGTGTGATATTGTCCGCTTCTTATCAAAGCTTGCACGGTTTTCCCCAAAAAATTCCACACCATCAAGAGTACATATACTATACACCTTATATATAGCTTCCTTTTCAATTCAATTATCAATGTGAGACTTTATTTGTATAATCAAAACATTAATTGATATTTCATTGCTCAAATTGGTGAATAATTGTAATTAGATTGCTATTTTAGTATATAAAAAAAAGGAAAAGAAAAGGGAAGTAGATCATTGGCAGGCACGGAACTTTCTTCAATAATTTACTAGGGACATCAATCATTTTCAGTAGTTCATCTTTGTCCACTATTTTCATAGAGATTAAAAAAACAATTTATTTAAATAACACGAAGAAATCAAGAAGTATAATATACCTTTGATAATTCTAGGAAGGACTGCTGTTAATTATGATTTTGTTAATGACCTTTAATTCCTTAAGATTTTGGTCCACAAAATGATGCCTAAGAAATTAATGACCTTTTAATTCACATGACCACTTACTCACCGACGTCTTTGGAACCCTATTTATGATTTTGTTACACATTGTTTTGTCATGATATTCCATCGTGGGCTCTATTATGTTTTTCTTATTTTCTTTTCGAAATTTTGATATTTATTTTGAAGTGGTGATCAATTCATATTAGTGTCACATAGGTTCATTAAAGAGAGAAATATTTTTTTCAGAATTTTTTCTATTCCAAATTTGGAATAACAGCTAAAGAATTCTATCCATCACATCATATAATTTTTGGTGGTGCTCTATTATTTTCTTTTTTAGGGTTTCTCACCTAGGTCCAATACCTGCAATGGAGGGGAAACAATAGCCACTAAGATTTCTTTTATTTTTAGAATTCGAACCTGAAATCTCTGATTAAAGATGAAGAAATTTCATTTATCGCACAATATCTCTTGAGTAGGGGTGTCAATGGTTCGATTTGGCCGATTTTTTACAAAAAAATATACCATGTCAATTTTTCAGCTACTCTACTATATTTAACCAAAATTAAACTTTTTAAAACCATCCCAATCATATAGTTTTTTCTTCAGTATCGATACGGTTCGGTTAATTTTTTATTTTTTTTTAAAAATCAATTAATACAATATTAAAAAATATAAAAGTTAAAAATTAAGAAACGATGGAAGAAACAAACTGAAAATACACTAACACTATTGATAAACCTCACAAATACAACTTACATATACATATAACTTATAAGGAACATACTATACTATAAAATAAATACTTGTAAGGCCGCAAGCCAACGATTGTTTCAAGACATGATACTTGTTGTTTAAAGAATATATTTTTATTATATAAAATAATTGAAACTAAAACTGTATAAATTAATGTTCATATAAATTCCAGTGCAATGGAAAAGGATAATTGTATTAAATTTTTAGTTTAAGAATTTGCAATATGAAGTTATATATAGATGCTACCATGGCTAATTGGAATAAGAACTTTAGAAAATTAGAAAAACTATAGAGGGAACATAAAGAAGGTGAGAAAACAAACCTTTCCTTTTACCGGAGTGGTTGATGATATTGTCGTGTAATATTCGACATTTATTTTATTTCAATAGGGTAGAGTCGGTATAAGTTTAATTATGCCCCTCCATTTAAATTCATCCCAAGGCAAGGTCTAAGGTTAAAATTTTAATGTTATGTATCATAAATTTTGATACATAAAATATATTTTCTATAGGTATATTTATTCGGTTCGGTATTTTTTTGATATTTTTTATAAAATAAAAAATTCACTCTAATTATTCGGTACAATTATAAGTATATATTGAAACTTTTGATTTTATTAAAAAGAACCTAAAATTCGATTCGATGCGATAGATTCGATTGGTTCAATCGATTTTTGAAAAACCATTAACACCCCTACTCTTGAGGGTGGTCTATTGTTACTTGCACATGGAGTAGTAGGGCCAACATCTTGTTCTTTGGATGTAGGATCAATCTTATATAATCACATTAGGCTGTGATATGCGTAATTATGATACTTTTGGTGATTTAAAATGTCCTTCCAGATTTCAAATGATAAAGCTTAAGATTTTGCATCCCTTTTTTTTTCTTCATGTTTCTACATATTAGAACTTAAGTTACAAGTAGGAAATATGATTAACCCCTACCTAAAGAAGTCCTTTAATTAGTGTTGGAACCAGATTCAAATAAAAGAATTTAATAATATTTAAAAATATCACTTAGAAGTTGAACTTCACTACAAGAAGAAAGACATTTGTCAATAATATTTTTTGTTGTCATATGTTGAATGTTATTATCAAAATTACTTTTCGTAACAACAAAACTTACTGCATGTTGTTGCAATTACTTCCAATTAGGGATGGCAACGGATATGATCTGGACCGGATCCTACTGGATCCAGATCCAGATCCATTTCTCATACATGTATCCAGATCCGGATCCAGATCCATCGGGTCCATAAAAATCATATCCAAATCTAGATCTATCGGATCCACGGATCGGATCTGGATCCACATATAAAAATTTTTGAAGGCAGCAATTTACTTCATGTTCAAAAACTCAAATTGCGGAGACAAATAGGAAGGCTGCAGTTTACTTCAGCACACAAACAAAGTAAAAACATCAACAGTTTGTCCAAAGCTACCGTTACAATTTACAAACAACACCTGAAAACTTCAATAATTTATTGTCAAATGAAATTTTATAAACCAAAATCATAAAAAAACACCAAATAACCAAAAGCAGAACATTATATTCTGCAGCTTCTGCTTCCCTTGACCTCCCAGAATCATTTTCTTCTACTTATATTCTGCAGCTTCTGCTTCCCTTAAGCAGAACATTATATTCTGCATCTTCTGCTTCCCTTGACCTCCCAAAATCATTTTCTTCTACTTATATTCTGCAGCTTCTGCTTCCCTTGACCTCCTAGAATCATTTTCTTCTACTATTACTATTACATGATTTAGAAGCCAAAAGCTTAAGATTTTTAGTTTACAACCTCCCAAGAAACAAGGGTAAAAGATCTTGTCCGGTGAGTTGGCATTTCAGTTTGGGATTTTCAGTTTGGCATTTCGGTTTGAGATTTCGGTTGCCAAACTTCATAAACTAGTCTTGAAATCACTAGTTTCAACGTCATCAACATCCTAAAATAACAAAGAAACAATCATATTAAAAAGAGATTACTAAAAGAAAATCATCTCAATAAATATTTATGATTAAATATATCATTTACCATATCAATATAGTCAACTACTTCTCCTTCTTTTTCAGAATCTTCAGTAACTATCGAACAAGCATGTGTGCCCTCCAAAGTACCTTTATTTGAAAGAAATTGAAAAATAAATAGAAGGTTCATGTTAGGGGAAAAATTGATATTAACATATATGAGAATAATCAATACATAAATAATAGATACCTTTAATGTCTTCAATCATCCAATTTTGCAAGCACATTAATGCCTCCACAGTTTTAGAGTGAAGCCTAGAACGATGAGAACTAATCACCCTTCCACCCATGCTAAAGGCACTTTCCGAAGCCACAGAAGAGACAGGAATTGCAAGGATGTCCTTGGCAATTTTCTGTAAAGTAGGATACATTTGATCCCTTTTCCACCAATTAAGTACATCAAAATCATCATTCTCGGGTATAGGATCATCCTCCAAGTAATGCTCCACCTCACCCCTCACATTCATCTTTCTTTTCTTTGTTCTTTTAGCTTGAGCATATTCATCCTCATCATTATCACAAGACTCTGAAATTCCTCGTTTGCCACTTGGAAAAGGTTCTTGACTTTATTTCCCTCACTTCTCATTTGATATTCAACCACAAGTTTATCAAGATTTTTTCTAACCTTTGCCACTTCATTATCCGTATCATCTTTGTACAGTCTCTTAAAATAGTACTCCACACAATCCATTTTATTTCTTGGATCTAAAATTGAAGCAACCGCCAACATCTCAATAATATTATGCCAATATTTGTCAAACTTGTCAATCATATTTTTAGCCATCATTCTAATGGTCTCAACATCACTCTCCACCCAACGCCTCAAAGCAAGTCTTATCTCACACACTTTTCGAAAAAACAAATTAGAAGTAGGATAATTTCTACCGGAAAATACTCTAGTGGCCTTGTAGAAAATTTCCAACTTCTCACAAACAAGTTTTGCCATCATCCAATCATTCTCACTAGGAATAACTAACTTGAGCTTCTTATTCATACGTTTTAACTTAGCAAATACATCTTGAAAAGGCAAAGCGGTATTAAGCATCAAGTAAGTAGAATTCCACCTAGTTTTGACATCAAGAACCACTCTTTTAGGTTTAGAAATATTCAAAAGCCGACAAGCCTCCTCAAATTTTTCAACCCTTTTAGGAGTAGACATCCAAAATAAAATGCAATCTCGAACTTTTTCAATTGCCGGATCAATTACTTCTAAACCATCTTTCACAATCAAGTTTAGAATATGAGCACTACACCTCATATGCAAAAACTCACCACCTAACATTAGATACCTACTTTCCAATTTCTCCAATAAAACATTCATCATTGCATCATTAGTGGTACAATTATCAACTACAATCGATGAAATTTTGTTTTCCAAAGAATATTGAGACAAACAATCCATCAAAATCTTTGCAATAACACCCTTTGTATGTGGACATGGCACAAAACAAAACCTAAATAAAAACATACATTAAACACATACAATAAACCTAAAAAATCAGCATTTATAAATAAGAATAAGCTCATTACCTTAAGGTTCGATTGCGTAAAAACCATTGTTGATCAATGAAGTGAGATGTCACGGCCATGTAGCCCCTTTTTTGGTTGGAAGCCGTCCACATATCGGTAGTTATTGCAATTCTAACCTCATTATGCTCCAATAGAGCTTTAAGAGAACCCTTATCTTCATTGAACTTTTTCAAAATGTAACTCTTCAAAGTATTCCTCGAAATCATCTTGAAATGAGTATTTAGACTCCTCACGAACCTTTTAAAACCTATATGATCTACAATGGATAATGGATACTCATGAATCACCACCATACCAACCAATTCTCTCATTGAAAAGTCTTGATCAAATTCCTTTTCCTTTCCCTTTTCTTTAAGTTCTAAAGTAGTAGACCCATCAGCTTCCGTTTTAACCTTCAATTGTGTTTGACCACTAACTCCAATCCGCAAATGCTTTCCCGGACATGTCTTCTTAGAATGTTTAAGAAGATGTGAGGTTCCATTCGCACCATTATAAGAGAGTAAAGATGTACAATATTTACACTTTGCTCTTGTAATACCTTTCACTACGACCCTATCAAAAGATTCCCATGCCTCGGAAGTGAGTTTCTTGCTTGTTAGTTTACTTGATTGACTATTTTCTTTTACTCCAACCTCAATAAGACCTTCTGAATCCATTTCTAAATCATCCACTCCACAAAGTAGAGGCACTGGAGGTGGGCTAAAAGAAGCAGCATGACTTTTATTAGTAGCATTTGCATTATTGTTAGATTGTTCACTATCCATTTCCTACAAGAAAATATTTGAATACATTACTTAACCACAGTCCACATATGACATAACAGAGAAGTATCATGCACATTTTAGTCCAATTAACATATTTAAATCTCAATACCGTAAAAAACCCAGTGCATTGTATATGTACTCTTGACCAGTGCATTGTATATAATATAACAGAGAAGTACCAATATCATGCACATAACAGAGAACAATAATACACACACACATTATCTTTCCTTCACCAGAAAATCAGTGCCACTGCTAGTCTTCCACCATTACCTTCGATTCCCATACTCTCCATCATTTTTCCTAAAGAACAATAATACACACACACACACTAAACCAGTGCCACTGCCACCATTACTTTCGATTCACATACTCTCCATCATTTTTCCTGAAGAACAATAATACACACATACACATTATCTTTCCTTCACCAGAAATTCACACACCCTATATATAAATGACTGTTAATATATCTTTCAAAATACCAAAATATCAAATATTATATAAATAAAAAAATAAAACTAACAAAAAGAAGAACTAAAAAAAAGAAGAACTAACAGAGGTTAAAAGGCCAAAAAAAAAATCGAACTCACCGTTTAATATAGCAGAAAGTATTGAATCTGATTTGTCTTACAACCTTGGAATCGAAAGGGGGTGGACATGGACTGTTGGCAAGTAAAGAAGATGGCTAGGGACTAGGGTTTTCGTCTTTGGTATATGAACTGTCGAAGAACAGAAGAAGATGGAGTGAACTGAGGACTGAGGAGCTTGCGGCTTCTTTTGATCTTTTCCCTTAGGTTAGGCTTAGCCGCTTAGGCATTTACCTAACAATTATAAGACGCATGGGCTGGGCCTTCGGTCCTTTATGGACTTGGGCCTGGCCGAGAAGATTAATTTGTCGCTAACGCTTAAAACACATAAATTTGGGCCTTCGGTCCTTTATGGACTTGGGCATGGCCGAGAAGATTAAAGAGATAATGTATAAATGTTTAATCTATTTAATAAAATAACGGATCCACGGGTCGGATCTGGACCGGATCCGGATCTCAAATACAAGATCCATATCCAGATCCGATCCGTCAGAAACGGATCCGGGTCCGATCCGGATCCGTCGGGTCCAAATTTTGAAGATCCATATCCTATAAAACGGATCCGGATCCATCGGATCCGGACCGGGTCCAGGATCCGCTGCCATCTCTACTTCCAATGCAAAAAATTTCCGCAACAAGTTATTTTTTGTTGTCATTTATGTTTTTAGTAACAAAATATTATTTTTTGGTTGTCATTTATGTTTTTTAGCAACATATATTTATTGTTGCTAAAATTTTGTTTTCAATTCTATATTTTCTTGTAGTGCTTGTGATGTAATAGAATTATAATATTTCAATCTCATTTGTCATTTTACCAGACTATTTCCTTGTATCAATTGAATGAGATTCAATAATTTATATATTTATTTTTCTATGAATGAGGTTGAATCAGACCACTTCTCGTGCAACTAATTTATTTATGTCTCTCATTAAAAGAAAAAAGAAAAAGAAACCTAAAACCTTAAATGGCACGCATGCAAGGTATTAGTTACTATAGTACGTACGGCACATCTTGTTTATTCCAAGTCCGTGAATATAAGATATGTGCTTGCATATGATGAATCATCGAAATGATTAATATATATATATATATGACTTCTTATTTTAAATTACTTAATCAGTAATTGATTATTTCATTTCAGAGAGGTGGTAAATATACTTATAATACAAACATAATCATAAACTAGAATGAATGTAGTAAATAATTAATTATACACCTACCATATACAAAAGATAACTAAAGATTATGTAATATTTACAAAATATTCTATCACATCTCTACAGTCGAAGCGGGAAGTCGTCGTATGTTGAGACTGTCCCAAAAATCGTCAAATAGAACCAATGGAAGACCTTTGGTAAAAATATCGGCTATGTGATAGCGTGACGGGACATGTAAGACACGTACTTGTCCACGAGCAACCTCTTCGCGAACAAAGTGAATATCCATCTCAATATGTTTAGTGCGTTGATGTTGAGCCGGATTCTCTGAGAGATATATCACACTAATATTATCGCAATAAACCAATGTCGCCTTCGGAACAGGACAATAGAGCTCCAGAAGAATATTTTGTAGCCAATACGATTCAGAAACCACATTGGCAACGCCCGGGTACTCGACTTCGGCACTGGACCTAGACAAGGTAGCTTGCCATTTGGAAGACTAAGAGATCAAATTGTCACCAAGAAAGACATAATAACCAGACGTGGAGCGTCTGGTATCCGAACATTCACCCCAATCTGAATCGGTGTAGAAATGAGAGTGGTTGTCGAAATACGAATATAGATGCAAGTCATGATCGAGAGTGCCCTGAATATAGCGCACAATGCACTTGAGAGCATGCATGTGATCCTCCATCGGGTTATGCATGAAAAGGCAAATCTGTTGCACAACATAAGATATATCGATCCCCGTGAAAGTAAGATATTACAGGGCTCCTGAAAGGCTGCGGTAATGTGATGGATCAACATATGATGTGCTGGAAGTAGCACTCAACTTCGGTTTAGTATCAACCGGAGTGGAAAACGGCTTACAAGAGGATATGCCAACCCGTTCAATGATCTCCTATGCATACTTTTTCTGAAACAAGAATAAACCACATGCATGACGTGTTACAGCTATTCCCAAGAAATAATTCAATGGCCCAAGATCTTTCATAGCAAATTCTGAGCTAAGAAGAGACATGATAGAGTTGCGAAGAGCATCAGATGAAGCAGTTAAAATAATATCATCCACATATAGAAGGATGTAAGCCATATCATTACCGTGACGGTATATAAAAGGGGAATGATCAGATCTGCTATTAGAAAACTCAATAGTAGAAACATAATTTGCAAACCTCTTGTACCAGGCCCGATGAGCTTGTTTGAGCCAATACAAAGATTTCTTCAGTAAGAATATATGATTAGGATAAATGGGGTCTCTGTAACCCATGGGATGATACATGTACACAGTTTTGTTGAGTTCTCCATGCAAGAATACATTTTTCACATCAGGCTGATGTAGATTCCATGCCTTAGAAAGAGCCAGACTTAGTACCGTGCGGATAGTTGCTGGTTTGACCATCGGACTGAAAGTCTCACCGCAGTCCACACCAATATGTTGAGTCTTTCCATCACCTACAAGACGGGTTTTATACCTCTCAAATGTACCATCAGATTTTTCTTTTTGATTAAAAATCCACATAGACCGAATCACATTAACATCAGGAGGACGAGGCACCAAATCCCAAGTCTTATTATTAATAAGAACATTATATTCATTATCCATAGTCATTTTTTAATTCGGGTCATTAAGGGCAGACACAAGATTACGAGGAAGAGGTGATTTGGTAACATATGTGTGAAGACCATATTTTTTATTTGATTTGAAAATCCCATGTTGACTACGAGTGAGTGGCCGTTGGGCCGGAATTGGAGTTGATTGGATAGGGGAAGTGGTATTAGGCTGACTTGTGATGGGTCCGGAGACCGATGGGGAAGGGAGTGGACTGCCTGGTAGTGGGCCTCTAGTCGGTGGGCCACCACTGTCCGGGAGTGGGCCTCCAGCCCATGGGTCACCTCTCGGCAGTGGGCTGCCAACAAGAGGAACTGCTAGGTTGGTTTCCACTGGGCTTGGGAGTGGGCTTCCAGTCGGTGGGCTGCCACTGGGCTCGGGAGTGGGCCTCCAGTCGGTGGGCTGCCACTGCCTGAGAGTAGGTCTCCAGCCAATGGGCCGCCTCTCGGCAGTGGGCTACCAGCAAGGGGTGCCACTGGGCTAGTAGTCAACTGGTGGACCAAATATAGGGGCATGCTATCATTAATAAAGTCGTAGGTATTAGGCATGGAAGAATGTATTTTTGCAAGGGGAAAATTTGATTCGTCAAAGACTACGTGGCGACTCACAATGATTTTATTAGAGGATAAATCATAACATTTGTAACCACGATGGTTTGACGGATATCCCAAAAAAATACACAGAGTAGAACGTGATTGAAGTTTATTGATGGTAGTAAAAGGAAAAAGAGGATATCATAAGCACCCGAATAGTCAGAGATGAGAGTAACATGGGTCCCTCAGGTATAGAATTTTAAGAGGGGATTGATAGGCTAATTATTTGCTTGGAAGTATGTTGAGAAGATAGGTTTCCATGTGTAATGCATGATGCCAAAATGATTATGGTAGAGAGGCATGTGCAAGTAAGGTTCTAACAATGTTATTAATGGTTGGAATTTTTCTTTCCGCTTTTCCATTTTGAGATGAGGTATGTGGACAAAAGAGACGAAACGATAAACCATTATCTTTGCAAAAATCCCGAAATGTCATATTATCAAATTCTCTACCATTATCACATTGAATATTTTTAATGTCCCGTTCAAATTGAGTGCGGATGAATGCTCTAAAGAAAAGAAATGTGGAAAAAACCTGTGACTTTTTAGACAAAGGAAATGTCCACAAAAAATTAGAGTAATCATCCAACAAAAGAAGATGATATCGATGGCCCGAAGAGCTTAAAACGGGAGATGTTCAAATATCACTATATATAATATCAAAAGGCATAACAGTACATGAATTAGAAGCAACAAAATGCAATTTAACATGTTTTTCAAGAGGACATGAGCAACAAACATGAGAATTACGAGTTCTAGTACACTCAATAAATTTATTTTGTTTAAGAGATGCAAAAATAGGTGCTCCCGGATGACCCAAACGTTCATGCCATAAAGAAGTAATTAAAGCTGTAAAAGTGGATGATAACGTGGCTTGATGTATGGTAGTGGTGATTGGATATTGCTCGCCCCGACTATCACATCTCATTAGGCGTATCTCCGTATGAAAATTCTTCACGAAAAATCCAAAAAGATCAAATTCAACAAAAACCGAATTGTTAGTGGTAAATTTTCTAACTGAAACCAAGTTTTTAATCAATTGATGAGCATGCAGGACATTTTTAAAGCTAACAGTGGGTTCGAGGGGGAGGGGTAAGTTTGTATTACCATAACCACGAATTAGAATTGAATGTCCATATCTAACAATTATACCACGATTATTGCTCAAATTAAAATAAGACGAGAGATTACCTTGTGAGGACGTCATATGAGACGTTGCTCTGGTGTCCATGTACCTGTTTGCATTGGATGGATTGAGCCCAATAGTGTGCATTACGGCCTCGATGTCGGTTGGTGCGGCTACTACCGAGTGGGCCTGCTACTACTGGCTCGGTTGTGGCCCAAGTATGCTGGGCTGCTGGCCAGTGAGCTGTTGCTCGCCAGTGTGCCTTGGACTAGGCCTGGCCCAAGTTCCCGAAGGAAAATGGCAGGGCGGGACAACCCAAGGCCACTGCAAGGCCCAATGTAGTTGTCCACTGCCCCACTAGGAACGTGGCTAGCACGCCTGGCCCAAGTTCTTTTGCTGCTGGTCGTCGCCCCTGCCACCAGTGCCACCACCTCCGCCACTCCGGTGGGCACCACCATTGCCACCATCGCGGCCACCGCCGCAATTTTTATTGCCATTATTGTCATTTCGTCCCTTTTAACCACAATTTGGGCAAATTTTCAAATTGTGAAGAGTTATCATCGGATGGAGCAACAACCATGGCGGAATTCGACATGATAGTTGTCATTTGGCAAAATCCGCTTCTTCTAGTATGAGCATAGAACGAGCTTGGTAAAAATGCGAAAGAGGTTTGTTTTGACGGATGAGTGTACCAACTCCACTATACGCGTCAGTGAGGCTGACAACCGTTTATAAAATGAGCCAATTTTTAGTTACCAGCGCCCCTACGTTCTTGAGTTGGTCCGATAAAACCTTGAGTCATTGACAATATGCGGATGCATTAGAAAAATCTGCCATGTCAGTGGTGAAGAATTCTTACTCAAGTGTGACGGTCCGAAATTTTTTATTATCTTGGAATATGTCACGTAATCGATCCCAAGCCTCCATTGCCGTGGAGTCGGGTTCAAGAATCGTATGCAACAAATTACTCGAAATTGTGGCATAAATCCACTAGAGAACCATCGCATCGAGGGTCAACCATAATTCCTTTTCATCATCAGTTTTCGGCACCTTCTCCTTGCCTTTTTCTGATGGAATTATGTGATGGATGACCCGGTGTGACCTACAATGAATTTTGAAGAGCTCCGCCCATGTCACATATGGACGTTTTTCATCTCAATAGTGATGGAGATATGTGACTTAATGTTTGAAACAGCTAGGGCTGGATGAAAATTTGATTTCGAGTCAGACATGACTGACGGGACAAAGAAAATGAAGGAAGTGGACGGCGGAAAAAGAGGGGGGGAGAGCCGGCGGCAAGGAGAAAAATTTAGGGTTTTGTGGAATATTTGGATTCGGAACTTTCACTAGAATCTGATACCATGTAAGAAATATTTTTCTTGATTATTTCATTCCAAAGAGGTGGTAAATATACTCATAATACAAACATAATCCTAGGCTAAATTAAGGTAGTAAATAACTAATTATACACCTACCATATACCGAAGATAATTAAAGATTATGTAATATTTATAAAATATTCTATCAAGTATCATATAATCACGAAGTGCGATTAGATATTTTCCAGTAAGTAGTTTTTGTTTTTTATCATTAGGATTCCAATCAGCACAAAAAGTCATTAGTCATCTCTTAAAATCTTAATCCCTTCATTTTATTTGACGTGTGAAAGATCTTGGAGATTTCTTGTGGACGATTTAAATTACTCCATATGATTTGGAGAGAGAATTATAATTAGAATGCACTGAACAAGTAACAGTATGTACTAACAAACTTGTGGATATTCTAAATAGTTTTTCTTTTATATTTGTTATATCCCTCAATCATTAAGCATCAATCACAATGATGTTTACTTAACAGCTGATATTAGTCCGACTTAATGATATTGCCGAGTACTGCCAAAAGCAACATAGTTTATTGAGAACAGAAAATTAAAATCACAACTTAATTGAAGCGCTTCAAAAATATAATAATGCTTAGACATTTAGAATGACTCATATGGTCGTATATATATGGTGATCATAAAATGACTTTAGTATTTCCTAGTCCAATTTCTACTTCTAAATATGTTAAACTAATAGCTTGGTCGTGAAGAAAAGATTAAGTTGAACCCTGATAGTAGTATGTATCAAGATACACTTTGGAGATGAAACTTTTTGGAGGAATCTTTAGAGATGCTCAGAAAAAATAGTTGTTGGTATACTCAGGTAAAATTAATGAAAGTTGTTTCAAGCCTTACTACAAAATTGTGGAGCATCAAGTAAGGACTAAAGTTGACAAACCAATTGGATTAATGAGTCGTAAAAGTGGAAATGTAACGACCCGTCCGGTCGTTTTAGGCCAAAGACCCTTACTTGAATATTCTACCCTTCTCGTAGACTCTGTGTGGGGTTTGTGATATATGGGATGGGTGACAGGGAGTCCGATGTTCATTTATGTGATTTTCGGATAGAGAAACCCAAATTTAGAATCTTAGAGTTGATTAGTTTGACTCACAATTGACTTTCGAGTATACGGGTCGTTTCCAGATTTCGTTGCTTTCATTAGTTTCGGAGGGTCAATTGTGATTTAGTTGCGTTATTGGTTCGCTTTCCGAGGCACCCAGATATATTTTGTGGCCTTATTTGTGAATTTATGGAAATTGGTGATTTTGGGTGATTATTTAGAAAAGTATGTCTTAGCTCGGTTATATGAGAAATTCGAGGGCGTGAGCAAGTTTGTAGCACTGTTTATCTTGGGGTAGCATGTCTGGTTTGTGTTCGGGGGTCTCGGGAGTGTTTCGGGTGTTTGTTGGAAGATTTGAGTAATTTTGAGTTGTTGGTTGCTGGTTCCTGGTGTCCGCACCAGCGGTCTTCTAGCCGCTTCTACGTGTCGACTATGTGAAGGTTGACTCGCAGATGCGGGCCTTGTGCATTATTGAGGGTTTCACTTCTGCGGACGTTTCCTCTCGCCTCTACGGAGTCCTTCTCGCTCCATCGATCATCCGGGATATTAAGTGAGTCCGCCTCGGCGGCCTATTTTTTGCCGAAGCGTGTCCGCTTAGGCGAATTGATTTTGTCAAAGCAAAATTGTTGTTCAGATCAGAACCTTAAAACGCCCTAAAACATATTTATTTTCCAAAAACTTTCTCGTCGGACTATATCTCGGCTAAGAGGGGATTTCTTGTGGATTTCATCTTTGTTCTTCATTGGAGGTATAATTTCATTTCTTTTAATTATTATTTATTGTTAGAATATCCTAATCCTAGTGTAAATCTTATTTGGGGAAGAGGATGTCATAAGCTTCCATGCTAGAACAAAGAGAACTAGAGTCATGAAATTGGGGATTGTAGGTTGACTAGATGATTATGATATTGTAAACTAATATTGATTAATGATTATTAATGATGTTTTGAAGGTTAATTTGGTATTAGAAACTCTTTCTAATTTAGGGAAACCCTAGGATTTGAAGTTGGGGCTTTTGCATAATCTTGAAATCGAGGGTCCAGTCAGGTGTTATTTTCAAATTAATATAAGGATGTGACTATCTAGTACTTCCTCCGTCCCAATTTATGTGATGTACTTTCATTTGACACATTTTAAAAATAAATAAAAAACTTTTGAATCTTATGGTCTAAAATAAGTCAAAGATATTTGTGTGATTATATATCATCTGATTTTGCGTAAAATGTAAAGTTTAAAGTTAAATTATTGCCAAATAAGGAAATATGTCATTCTTTTTTGAATGGACTAAAAAGGAAAGTGAGTCATTCTTTTTGGGACAAATGGAGTATATAATTATGTTTTGTGAAGAATAAATTTAGATTTTGACATCGTGGGCTCGGGGATTGGTTTTAAGTGTCTTTTGGTATGTTAAAGGACTAAGTCCTTGTATGAGTATTAGATTAATTATTAAATATAGTCTATGTATGTTAGACTATGATTACTATGAGGTGCTTCGAAAGGGCAAGACGTGCGTAGTGGGTCGACCGTTCGTGGCTCCTGCTCGGCCTTGAGGTAGGCTACGATTTATTCTTATTAGACTTCGATAGAAGTATGTAATTAGTTATAAATGTTATGGGGGTATTGGGCGTATTTGGGGGTCGCACCCAAACAGTTGTGATGAACGTTTGGGTGGGTACCAGTGTTGAATTATAATGATGGGTGATTTGGGGAATCAACCTTAAGCTGATTTCGACTGTTGTTCATTGGGCTTGTCGTCACTATGTTGGCTTGTTTCCATATTTGTCATTGTTGTGTTTATTCACCACAATGCTTTCGATATGATTATACTTGATTGCATCTCATAGATCCTGATTTATTGCCTTATATTTTCATTTGCATTCATACACTCATGGTTCTGATGATATTGGTATGAGAGTGGTATGAAAATACTGTGGGTCCAAGAGACCGGGAATGTAAGAATACTTATGAGATTTTGGCAACATTGATTGATGATGATACTACAGCCACAGAGCTGGGATCCGATGAGAAATTCGGCGTGATGATGATATGTGGGGGAACGGGTTGCACGCCTGCACAATTATTATTCAGCCAATAGCTGGGCTCCGTTGAGAAATTCCGGAAGAGTATATGGACTCCGCATATCCCACATGGGTGTGTAGTTCATAAAATCTGAATGCATGTATACTGAGAGTTGAAAGTTACATGGCATATGCATTGCATTCGTATCATTCATGCATTCATTCATACTGTGATTGCCTGTTATTGGAAACGTGATATGGATTGGTTATTGGAACTTGGGTGATACCATGATTAAATAAATGTTTGGATGATCGGATTGATTATATTAGATCGAATTGGTTGCCATGATTGACTTGTTCTCTGTGCAATTGATTGTGTGATTACACATATATGAGTCTGAGTACTCGTTGTCGAACTATATTGTGGTCAGCAGATTTTATTGACAGAACTATCATGTTGAATATAAAGAACTGGGTATGTCTTGTATGGTTTAAAAATTGATAACATTATTCGATAGAAAGTCTAGTAAGGAATTGGTCAGGATGTTTTTGTGGTAGTTAAGTGACTTGTATGCTATGCATGTATAGATCCCCTTCTTAATCAAGAATAAACAACGTAGACTTCTACTTATAGTATAATGAGGATGTTAAATGAACGAATATGTGTTCCGCCCTTACTTGTATAGAATCACAATTAAGTCATGAGTTAGGGGGAATAAGAAGCTAATGTGGTTATGATTAGACTAATTGTGATACCATGTGAAGACGATTGTGATAGGGTGTCGACCTGTCTTATGTGGTTGTTTGATAACTTGAGTTGTGGTCATTGAACTCTTCTGTAATTGTGGTGACTTATATGATTATGAAAGCTTATATGAACAAGCGAATTGTTGATTCAGTGAACTACTATGTGGACAATGTAACTTATTTGGGATACTGAACTGCTTAGTATAGGATTATTTGGTGTCAGCTTTATATTTATCTCTAATTGCGTATCTTCCGTCGTTGTTGGTCTATGATGTCCACGGGGGTACTTTGTATACTCATACTACACTTGCTGTATTTTTTTGGATGCAGATACAACTCCTTCTATCAATTCGGGACCTCAAGTTTAAGTCTGAGCCGATTGATTATAGTAATCACGGTGAGGATGCTACCTTCCGGCATGCCTTGGATGCTCATATCTCTTCCCTTGTCTTTTATTTTGATTCTGATAGACATGTTCAGACAGTTGCTATATGTAGCTTATGTTATCCTTATTCAGACTTGTATTCAGTTAGAGCTCTTGTATTGTTGACTAGATTCTTGGGGGTTATACTTATGATTCTCAGACTTATCTTTCCGAATTTTATATTATGATCATACAACTTATTTAAGTATGTTGTTAATTCCGTATTTCTTTCTTATATCATGTTAATGATTTGGGAGTGATGGTTTACCTACCGGTGGGAAAGGTGTAGGTGCCATCACGCTTCCTAAAAGAGATCGTGATAGGAAACATCTTTTTTATTGGTTGTTAAGCTTATCATGGAAGAGAATGTTCTATATCATCCACTTAAATATGTTATTGAAGTCTATAGATACTTGTTGCAGACCAACAAGGTCACAATTAGACATATATGGATGGAGGGGAACCGGTGTCATGATTTTATAGCAAATGAGGGTCACAATCATGAAAAGGCGTTGATACTCTGAAGTCATGTATCTAATTAAGGACATTGAGTTTCTTCTCCTAGCAAACTTAAGCGTGTTGCTAATGAATAATTTTAAGTTTTTTAGTTAGTTTGTTGTTTTTCATTGTATAAAAAAATGGCCTTAGTGGATGTGTGGAAAAAACCTGTTAAAGCTTCTGAAGAGTAAATGTGGCTTGTGAAGATATTTCTTTTACTTAGATCATATAGATTTTGTATAGTATATTTCTAGGACTTCTAATACCATTGTTCATAACTTAGCTAAGTTTTCTGTTTTGTAATTCATAGAATCTTTTGAGAAATTATATTTCCAATTATAATATGATGTTCTTAACACCAGATATATTATTACTATTGTATATAATGTACTTAATAAAGTAGTTAATTTGGTCGTAAGAAAATTAAAAAAAATGGCGTTAGTACAATCCCCCCCCCACACACACCCCACCCCCACCCCCACCCCAATTCGACTCCGGCAGACTTCAGGCCATTAAATTATATGTTTCTACTTAAAAATAATATATATTACTAATTGGATATGTATTCAAATTCACACATTTTAATTTTAAAAGATAAGCAATAGGGCCCATCAATCCTAAGGAATTATTCAAATACAATAACTTCACAATGTCACTCACTATTAAAGGATCAGAGCAAACTTTTACATATATTAAAAACAAATTCATGAAAGGACAATAATTATAATCACATCTTGGTGCACTGCATTAAATTTTCCAACCACAAAATGCACAAAAAGAGCTTAGTAAAGGGTGCCAATCTCTTAAAGAAAGAAAGAAACACAAGCTGCCCATAATTTTTTTATAACAAAGGTCCAAATACATCAATTTAAAACAAATAATTAAGTTGTACCATAATCTGTAATATCATACTACATCAGGATTTTATCAAAGGCAAAATGCATTGATAATTATTTAAATCTATAAAAAAATATTTAAATATTTTAACTGAGGTCAGGACCTATTGGCACATACAGTACCTGTCAAATGATCAATATAACATGGCCTTAGTTGAAATGTTTAAATAAATTTATTTTGGCTGATTTGCAAGAATGAACTTCATAAAGGGCGATCTTGAACTCTTGATCGTGCTTAACATTTTTTAAAGAAATAATTCCTCGATTATTTTCATTAATTGAAAATATATATATATAATTTACATATTTCTATAATAGGAGAATCATATTCCTATTTTACTCCTAAAATCTTATTTTACTTGGACACTAACTATACAATTATGGTAAGTGTACAATAATAATTACAACCAAACTTTACCTAAACTAGGACACTAAACCGTGATGTACACGGTTGATATACACCATGTATATCACGGCCCAACAGTCCAATTATCCGAAGGCAGCCCGTGATATACACAACGTATATTCCGTGTATATCACTGGGACTGTCCCTAAATCTTCAAAAAGGACCGAGGAAAGACCCTTTGTAAAGATGTCGGCAATTTGATACCTGGACGGGACATGGCAGACACGTACTTGACCAAGAGCAACCTTTTCGCGAACAAAGTGAATGTCCATCTCGATATGTTTAGTGCGCTGGTGGTGAACCGGATTACCAGAAAGGTAGATGGCACTAACATTATCACAATAAACCAAGGTCGCCTTCTGAATAGGACAATGAAGCTCTAACATCAAATTACGTAACCAACATGATTCCGAGACCACATTAGCTACCTCTCGATACTCGGCCTCGGCACTGGATCAGGACAAAGTCGAATGACGTTTCGTAGACCATGAGACCAAATTATTGCCAAGAAACATACAATAGCCAGACGTAGACCGTCTGGTGTCCGGACAACCACCCCAATCAACATATGTATACGAGACAAGTGTGGACATCGATGACGGATATAAATGCAAGCCATAGTCAAGTGTACCTTGAATATACTGAATGATGCGTTTGAGCGCATTCATGTGCTCAACCTTGGGATCATGCATAAACAAACACACCTGTTGTACGACATACATAATATCTGGTCTCGTGAATGTGAGATACTGAAGGGCCCCTGCAAGACTGCGATAGCGGGTCGGGTCCTCGTATGGTGCGCCGGCAGCAACACCCAATTTGGGTTTAGTATCAACTGGAGTGGAAGTGGACTTACAGGATGACATCCCAGCCCTCTCAATGATCTCGGCTGCATACTACCTCTGTGACAAAAATAATCCACATGCATGACGAGTGACAGCAATCCCAAAAAATAACTCAAGGGCCCCAAGTCTTTCATAGCAAACTCAGAACTGAGCACTGTCATGATAGACTGACGTAAGGCATCAGAAGAGGCAATCAAGATAATATCATCCACATATGATAGTATATAAGCCAAGGACGAACCACGACGATAGATGAACAAGGAATTATCCGACCTGCTATGAGTGAACCCAATAGTCGAAACATAGTCGGCAAACCTCTTATACCATGCCCGGAGGGATTGTTTAAGTCCATATAAGAACTTTTTCAACAAACATACATGATGAGGATATTTGGAATCCCTAAATCCCAATGGTTGATGCATATAGACTGTTTCCTTGAGATCACCATGTAAGAAAGCATTCTTCACATCTAACTGATGAATGGGCCATGCTTTCGAAAGAGCCAAGCTGAGCACAATGCGAATGGTAGTCGGCTTGACCACCGGACTAAACGTCTCCCCACAATCCACACCAACATGTTGAGTCTTACCATCACCCACAAGCCGAGCCTTATGCCTTGCTAACGAACCGTCTAAATTGTCCTTATGAGCATAAATTCACATAGACCTAATAATATTAATACCAGATGGACGGGGAACCAACTCCCACGTCTTATTATCAATAAGAACATTATATTCATCGGTCATAGCAATTTTCCAATTCGGGTCATTTAATGCAGACACATGATTACGAGGTAAGGGTGATTTAAGAACATTAGACGTTAAATTAAAATGTCTTTTTGGTTTAAAAATATCCCGTTGACTATGAGTGACCGGTCTATGACTTGGGGAAGAATTGGGCAAATTTTGGGAATTTTTTGGACTCGGGACAGACTAGCCAGCATGCAGTGGGCATACTGGCCCAACTCGGTAAGAAGAAACAATGGAGGATGCAGGAACTGGACCAGTTCTAGTATTGGGCTGGACTGTCCCAATTGTTGAAACTGGCCCAGTGACAAAATTGGGCATAGAGGGCTGCGACAGACCAGTGGGACCAGCGGGCAGTAGGCCCGCTGAAGGATTTGGTGTGTGGGATATGTCCAAAAAATGGTGAATAATATACGGGGATATACCATCATCCAAAAAATTATACGAATTGGGCACGGGATTACTAACCTTAGCAAATGGAAACTGGGAGACATAAAAAATTACATGGCTACTAATGATGATTTTATTAGAGGATAAATCAAAACATTTATAACCACGATGATTAGACGAAAATCCCAAAAACACACACGGAGTAGACCGGGCCTGTAGTTTATTAATTGTGGTGGACGGAAATAACGGATAACATAAGCACCCAAAGATCCTAAGATGTGAATACAAGGAATCTTATTATATAAAATTTGAAGGGGGGATGAATATGTCAAACCTTTGGAAGGAAGAATGTTTAGGAGATATGTAGCCATTTATAGAGCATGATGCCAAAAAGACGGGGGTACGGAAGCATGAATCAATAAAGTGCGGACAATGTTATTAATGGTACAAATTTTGCGTTCGGCTTTCCCATTTTGTGAAGACGTATGAAGGTAAGAAAAACGAAGATTGATCCCATTAGTTCCACAAAATTCCCGAAATACCCCGTTGTCATATTCCCTGTCATTATCACATTGAATATTTTTTATTTCTCGTTCGAATTGGGTTCTAATGAATGCTCTAAATTTTACGAAGATGGAAAAAACTTGAGATTTTTTCGCTATTGGAAAAGTCCATAAAAATTAGAATAATCATCCAAAAAGAGAACATAATACCGATGACCCAAAGAACTAAGAACAAGAAATGTCCATAAGTCGCTATGAATAATATCAAATGACATTAAAGTATGAGAATTAGAGTCTACAAACGGCAACCTAACAATTTTTTCTAAAGAACAAGAATGACAATTCGGAGTACTATGCGTACCCTTACATGAAATAAAATTATTTTTATCTAAGGAAGAAAAAATAGACGACCCCGGATGACCAAGACGAGCATGCCACAAGGAAGGAGCAACTGCTGCAAATGTTGACGGCAAGGCTTGACTCGATAGACCGGAACTTGGCGTGATAGGATAAAGATCTCCCCTACTATCACACCTCATGAGAGGACTCCCCGTCTTGAAATCCTCCACAGAGAAACCAAACGGTTCAAATTCAATAGACACGAAATTATTAGTGGTGAATTTACGGACAGACACTAAGTTTTTAATCAATTTGGAGGGCATGTAGGGAATTTTTCAAGATAAGGGGTGGATGGGGGGAGACAAAGTTTTATGACCATAACCACGAATTGGAATAGAATTATCATTACCAATAATTATGACACGGGTTGCTCAAATTGGAATTACAATATTACATAGAAGCTTGATATAATGGTGTGTTTTTGAGATTTGGATGAGCAAAGAATGTGTCCTTAATTATTTTGATGAAGCAATAGAAAATATATGTTTGAACTTCTTTTATTTACTTTCATGTGATATATAATATAGAGAATGTTTCGTAGAGTTTATTAATTTGAAAGAGCAATGTAATTAATTGTCAAATGCTTTAGATTGGATTTACTTAATTCTATATTATGATATATCTACTACAGTTTCTGATAGGTGCAATTTATTCCTTGTGAATCAATAAAATAGTTGGACAGTGATTTTTTGCTTAAATCAATATAATGAGCCTAAAAACGAGTTCCCTACCTAAGTGAAAAATTTACAAAGTATTACAACTATAAACTCTATATATCTGTTTAAATTTTTTAAAATCAAATTACTTAAAAAATATTGATGTTAAGCAAATTAATCGCGTAATTAAAAAATTATGCATTTGTAAGTGTCGGTTCTTCTATAAATAATCTCTTTTCTTTCCCTTTCTCATTTCTTTTTGTTTGTTTGTCCCATTTTCAGAAATTATTGTTCCTAAATTCGTCCACTCGTGAAGAAAGGAAAAGGACTCTAGATTTGTATAAAATCTAATATTATCAGTCATTCAAAAAATATGTTATATAAAGCTTTTATAGATAGTAAGTTACCCGTCAATCATCATAATAAATAATTATTTTTTGATAATGTAGAATTTATTTATACTAGTGCGTATAACTTAAATTTATATTTACTGAACCAATCACAAAAATTTAAAATAAGAAAAAGAACCATAAAAAGAACAGTTCGATATACTAAGCTCCCGTTATGCACGAGATCCGAAAAAGGGCCGGACAAGAAAAAGAACCATAATATTTTGAATTTAAATTTAGCTGTAGATTTGATATTTGAAAGAATGGTGATTGTTCAAAGACGTGTCTAATTGAACATGGAATTACCATTTATTGTGAGATGTACTAGCATTAAAGGGTCTACATGTCCACATTTAAAAAATAAAAACCTTTAGATTTATGAATATCTTCATTAATATCTCTGATATTATCAGAGCATCAATGATTACTCCTTTATCACATCCTCTCTCATAGTGATGATTAAACTAATTTAATTTTAGAATGTGCATTAACAATATCTCAAAGTACAACAAATGAATAGTCATTTTCTCACAAGTTCTTAATTTGAATATTTTTACTTGTTATTTTAATTTAGTGCCTGAGTATCATCTTAGACTTCACCTGATCCATAACCTAACAATCTTAACTGAGTCGGTCAACAAATTAAATTAAGGATCTGTTTGGAAAGCCATCTGCTAATTGGAATTGGTGTAATTACTAGGGTAGTAATTACATTCCGATGATCTATTTATTTGTCGTAACGTAATTACAGTGTAATTACAAGCGTATTGTTTGGTTGCACAAGTGTAATTATACAGTTAGATATTTTAAAAATAAAAGTTAATTATGAACAACTAAACGTTAATATTTTACAAATATATGTTTATATAAGAAATATTACTTAATTTGATCTATAGCTATGTATTCAAGACACATATTATTTAGAAAATATAGAACTCAATAATTATAAATTTGTAACTAATATTGTTAAAAAACTTGATATGTACAAAATAACTAGTACTTTAATTGAATCAATTAATAAGAACTTTTAAATATACACACATTTTGCAATAGCATCATGGACAACATATTGACAAAAAATGTATATTTACAATCATATTTTCACAATATTATTTAATATTAAAAAGTAATCTATTAATTCTAACATCACTCAGTATCACTCATTATAAGTCAAGTTTGTGGATGATTTATTCTTTCTAAGATTGAGATGTGTAATTATTTTTTTAAAAGGAATAATACATAGCTAGGCGAAATGAAAAAAATAAATAATAAGAAAGATAACATAGCAAGTGAAATGAAAAAAATATAGAAAACGTGAATAAGAAGTAATATATGAGAAATTATATAGAAACACGTGAAGTAAAGGTTGGGAAATAAAACATAATTTTTCTTTTCAAAAAATGTAAAAAGAATAATATTTTTTAAAAAGAATTTAAAAAGTTAAAATAAAAAATAAACTAAAAAGAAAAAAGAATAGAGATAAAAAATAAATTAAAAAGAAAAGAATAAAGATTAAACAGATAACTTTGTAATTACATCATGTAATTACCAGCAATTCTCACCCCACCCACCTCACCCCACACCACATTGAGAATTTGTAGTGTAATTACACCCCCTCCCCCCACCTCAATTACACTCAATTACATGTTGATCAAATAATTACTTGATCAGACAAACATGTCAAACTGTGTAATTACACCCAAATCTAATTACATGGTACCTTTCCAAACAAGCCGTAAGGGTGTGTTTATTACGAACAAAAATGTTTTGATGAAAATAAGTCATTTTCTGGTAATCAAATACCCAATAAACTAATATTAAGTGTCGAGAAAACTTTCCTCGCTTATGTTTCTCTCCAATAATTTATTTGAATTGAATTCTAAATTTAACAAAGTGTTGGATAGTGAGATAAAATTTCTTCTAAAAGTTATTCGACTTTATTCTCCGACATTTTTTTCTTCTTAACCAAACACACTTAAGTAGAGCAATGAAAATGAGGTTGTTGTCACGTAGATTAAATCTATGTTGCTCAAACTCTTTAAGAACGTCAGGCGAGTGTCGAATTCTTCAAAAATTATGTATTTCTGGAGGATCCAACGCAAGTCCGGTAATATTTTTTAAAAATTCAAGCAGCATAGGAATAAATTATTGACATAGAGCAATGATAACATTAAAACAGTTAATTTTGCAGGCAAAAGAATCAGTTGTACTATTTCCTTTTTTCAAAATATTGGTCTAGGCTAATGTAATTTTTATTAATGGAATTTCTACACGATAAAAGAGTTTTAAAAGCCCAGTTGGTTAAGTGATTTATGCTTATATGTCGATATTTTAAGATCTATTTTAGTTTGTTATAACTCACTTTTCTTGCTTGCATCGCTTCTACATAAATTTACATCTACTTTTCTTGCATCACATCTATGTAAATTTTTTATATCAAATCAAATATGATGAAGATGAAAAATATGAAAGTACTCCTACTACTAGTAACTTATGTAGTGCTTCATCCGTATCAAATTATTTGTGTTTTTACGATTTACAAGTTTTTTAAGAAATATTAATTAGAAGGATATTTGACCTATTTTATTTTTATTTATGTCTAAATTATAATCTATTTTTATTAAATATTTATTTTATTTATGTATCATCTTCATTAATATTAAAGTGTAAAATTGAGAAAAAATAATTATATCTTAAATTTCTAAAATGATAAATAATTTGAGATAATTATTTTTAATTATCACAATAAATAATTTGAGAGGGAGTTAGTATTAAGTTTTTCTTTTAAGGTCCAAAGTTGACAATTAAGAAAACTTAGCAGCATTAACAACGACCAATTCCACACGGACTAGAGTGTTCAACTATTATTTTTTTCCTCGTACGTCACAATTATACATACCCAAAATTTCTTCACCAATTTTTCAGATCCCTCAAATGTTCTTGATTTCAGCCATGGCCAATAACGAAGAATCAAACCCTCTTTTATCAGATGAGAAGAAATCCACAAAACCCATTTCTTCTGCCGCCGGCGAAATTCCAGCTCCGGTGAAGCCTTCATCTGTTCCGATGGGCTGGACTGCTGATGGACTTCCGATGGGCCATGGAGTTGTGGGTCAGCCCATGATGATGTGTAGGAGGGCTCAATGGGATTCTGGACTTTGTGCTTGTTTTGGAAGGACTGATGAGTTTTGCAGCAGTGATATTGAAGTTTGTGAGTATTTTTTTTTTCTAATTAATCTTCTCTTTAAGTTAATTTTAGATACCCAAATTAGTTTAGGATTATGTGTTATGATGGATTAAATGTCTCTATTTTTGGATCTAAATTCGTGGATTAATAATTCATTCATTCAGCGATCATTTTTGCGGTTTTTCCGTCTAGTTTGATTGGTCACGAAGTTATAGAAATAAAGAAAGACTTTTGAATTTTGTGTTATAAAATAAGTCAAAGATATTTGTATGTTTATAAATCATCTCGTTAAGTTAAATTGTTGTCAAATAAGTAAATGTGTCGTTATTTTTGGGACCGACTAAAAAGGAAAGTGTGACATATAAATTGGGATAGATGGAGTATTTGATTTACCAGCTATGTTTTACTTTGTTTTTGGGCTATACTGATAATCAATCATATCATCACTCACTTCCAAATTTATCTGTTCGACCATATGAATCCTCTGTATTTATATATATTCAATGAGTATCTTAATTCCAGTAGTAAGATATATTCTAAGAGTTGATGAAACTGTGCAAGATGGACGTTAAGGATGTTGGTCTATTGGTGGTGAATTTTCAGGTTTAGAAATTCTAATTCAGGTGTTGAACTTTAATCTTTAGAAAGGTTCAGCCTTTGCTTAAATCAACTCATTGGTCCCCTGTGAATGTTCTTATTGGATGATCTCACCAAGTCTATGTGAGCTGTGGGCTCATAGGCTACTATTTTTCATGAGAAAAAGAACTAGCAAGCAAATGTATGGGCATAGATGATAATCGTAGACGGGGAACTGTATTTTCCTTCGATGACTTGAGTTTGTTGTCTAAACTTAAAAGCATATCCCAGTGCACAAAGCATACCTCATTCACGCAGGGTCCAAGGAAGGGCTGCACCCTAAAATTCCTACTCCTAATTCGTTTTGCTTCTTCTGATGACTTGATCAAGTGAGGAAATAGCTATACTAAGGTGGAAGCAGCTGGAACACTTTATTGTTTAAATTGTGTTTCCTTCAGTCTTTATTGTTCTTCAAGAAACCCCAACATAATGTCCATTTGCCACAAGTGCATCTGCTACATCAATGTTCAAAGTTGTATTAATGTTCTAGTATATGCAGTCTGCACAAACATCAAACTCAACTTTTTGAATGATGTTTTTCGATAATTGATGTCAACAAACACTTTCTTCAAGGTATTACTCAGTCTAATGCAATTGAGTAGTTTGCATTCACTTGCAAATCTGCGAAGGGAGGACCATTTGCAAGACGCACATGTGCTTGTTTCTATATGTATCCCGTGCTTTACTGAATCAAGTCTACTTTTGTTAGTTCTTGTGTCTTGATGCTATATTTCTGCAATATGGTTTTTCCTGTCGATGTTCCATACATATTTTTCCTTTCCAGGAGAAATATTTTTGGGTCTTCTCCTCACTTTGCTTCTGTTTATCATAATGGACTGATAAATGACCATCATGACGCTCTGCAGGTGTACTAGGAAGCACGGTCCCATGTGTGCTCTATGGGAGCAATGCTGAGAGACTTGGCTCTGCTCCCGGGACTTTTGCCAATCACTGCTTGCCTTACACTGGCCTCTACCTGATTGGACAATCTTTATTTGGCTCAAACTGTGTGGCACCCTGCTTTACATATCCCAGCCGTACATCTATCCGCCGGAAGTTTAATCTCGAGGTAGGCTGTCTTTTAAATTTTTTTACGTTTCTGCCGGTGCTTTACTGATGCTCATTCTATGTTATGGCTTTTCGGCCACAAATTCATTTCTGCTTCCTATGGTATGCACTTCTTCTTTTTGAATTGTTCTGCTTCATATCTCTGATCTACTAATGTATGTGTTTCCGCATCAAATCAAGAATTTTATATTAAAAAGTCTCATGTGGAATTTGCACACCGTGATCTAATCTTAACCCCACCTCATACCTTCAGTATACAGTGTGTTAAAAAATACACTTCAAAAGGCCCTGAACTACAAGTTTGAAAGTACTTACACAAAAAACCTATACACTAATATTGGACCAAAGTGATTCAGACATAGTTCATTCATGTCAAGTAAATGGCAACATGAACTTAAAATCGGTATGTTCTGTGTGTTCAATATTTCAATTGGATGTATGTATCTTTTTGGTTATGCTTGGAGCACTGATACTTAATCTTGAACTTTCTTTATATCGCCCAAAAAAAAATAGAAGAAGGTAGAGGTTTGAAGGAACTATTCTGCTTATGTACTTATCAAAAAGAAATTATTTGACTTATGTTCTCCTTTTTTCCTTCTTATTTGTCTCTCTTACTCATTTTTAGGGTGGGATGTGAAATGATATATCAGAAGGCCATATATTGTTAGTCATCTTCATCAAACAACTAGGTGTGAAGATAGTGTTTTCAAAACCATGATGTCTTTAAGTTTTTGACTAAAAGCTTGTAAAACATACTGTTGCTTCTTAAGTGTGATTAATTCGGAGTTTTTGCCACCTAATATATGCAAAATGGCTATCAGCTGTATTTCTTAATGACATCCTCTAGCTTTTGTTTCTTCTTGCTGTTTCTGCGTCATTTCATCTTTGTTTGATGAGGAACTTTTGAACTTTTGCTATTCATTCAATTTCATCCTAATGGTTGTACTATAAATGCAAACTAATTTTCTCTACAGGGGAGCTGCGAGGCGCTCAACAGATCTTGTGGGTGCTGTGGGAGCTTTCTTGAGGATGATGTGCAGCGCGAGCAATGTGAAACAGCCTGTGACTTAGCAACTCATTTCTTCTGCCACCCTTGTGCTCTTTGCCAAGAAGGTCGTGAGCTTCGCCGTAGGCTCCCTCATCCTGGGTTTAACGCCCAACAAGTGCTCGTTATGATCCCCCCTAACGAGCAGACCATGGGCCGCTAAGCACAAGAGTATCATACTGTGTGAGTCCAACCATTTCCTGCTTGGTTTGATTTGTATCCAGCTTCTCAAAGCTTTCTGAACTTATTTCACTAGACTTATTAATAGTTTTGCCAGTTATGTAAAACATAAGACCTTTTTTTTTTCTTTTTCCATAAAAACTTAAAGATCTATATGTGTTGTGTTTATACTTTATAATGTATATGCGTAAAAGAGATGGATTTTGCTATAATATTTGGGTTGCACTGTATAGTGTTGTAATAGACGTGAAACATATTATGCTAAACTTTCCCATGTCCCTAAATTTGGTTATGATCAGTTTGTCGGGAACATATGCTTTCAATAATGACATTTGAATATAAAGAGAACAAAACCTGGGATCCATTCCAATTGTTTAGTTTTACATGCTCAGATTGATTTTTAATAGTGTATTGACTTTAAAATGAACTACTTTTGTGAGATTTGCACAAATAGGATCATTTAAGTTATTGTTTAAGTTGTCTCCACTCTCCGTTGAAAAAATTTGTGCAAAAATATTCTAGCGGGTCATAATGTTGTGAGTTATGCCCAGCGTAAAATGGAGAGTTTTGCTTACAAATTATATAGTAGTATATAGTTCAGGAATCAAAGGAAAAGTCATTTCAATCGAAAATTTGGACTACCAAGTTTCTAACCTGAGCACTAAAAAATGTTCAAAATTTTCACTTCATCCCAGGATGAAAACAAATTCCTCAACTACATAAGAATTGCTACCCTATCTCCCCTAAAGCTTTCCTACATTACATTTCATTGTTAAAAATTGGTTATTGATTAACTTCTTTTCTCATAAAATTTGTGATTATGTTATCGTATCACGGATGGAGTCAAATTCTGAGACAGCACAATGGAATGGTCAATAATGTCTAGGAATAATACAGGCATCAATTTGATCAAAACGTCATTTTTTCAGGTAAAATTTTAAAAATAAAGTGCAAAGAGATCATAGAGATCTAGTTTTTTTTTTATGACAATCATAGAGATCTAGTTAATCATAACAGGAGCTAATGTAATCAAATACCAAGTAGCATTAACCACAAATGCTTAGGCAGATGGACATTGCTTAGTATTTTCTCTTCTCAAATTTGAATCCTAGCATCCAAAATTTTGCACTCACTTCATTGACCACTATATCACACTCTTTGGTGCTTCCACTACTATCTTTCGAGGGCTAAAATCAACTTTTTCAGCTGTGCAACCCAAGAAAGCAGCAGTAAGTATAAACCTCCCAAGAAATTCAGGTATCACCAGAAGGAAAACGAAAAGGGAAAATAGTTCTACTGGAAGAGAGAATAGAGAAATCAGTACCTTGCAAAACAACTTCTCAGTCAGCTAACGTAAATAGCAGCATGTTCTAAAGTTGAGTTCTAACTATGAAGATGGGAGGAAAACTGCTAAACATTAACAAGTTCTAAAGTTGAGTTCTAACTACAATGATGGCAAACTGGTAACGTTAACAAGTCTAATCTGTTTGACACTGTCGCTGGATATGAAACTAACATAGCCTTCTCAGATGAACAAGGGGAATAAACCCAATGTGTCCAGGATATCTATTCTCCGGGTGCGGATACACCTTGCTTCAGTCTTTCCCTCTTCATCTTCTTCTTGGAGACCGGCTTCTTTTTCTTTGGAGGAAGGGTTTTCTGTGCATACATGTAAAGCACATAGTTCCCAATAAGGAATGCCAACACGAGTCCACCAATAACAATTAAGACAATTAATCCTGGGTTGAGTCCTTTCACTTCAACATCCTTGGCCATATTCGTCTGCTTCAACAGAGAACAAGGGTAAATTTGTGTCTAACCCATGTCTGTGATTGGGAAATGACAGTTCATAAAGATACATAAAATAATCAGAAGTCCACAAAGTATTCTTCTATGTTGCAACAACATACCCAATGTAATCCCACAAGTGGGGTCTGAGGAGGGTATGTTGTACGTAGACCTTACCTTTACCTCTACCTTTGTGGGCTAGAGAAGTTGTTTTCGATAGACCCTCGGCTAAAAAAATCGTAGTCAATGCAGGAATTCAAGAAAAATAAGATAGCAATATTTCTTGATACAAAACAAATGAAACAATACATAGTAATACACACATAAGATTATGGATCTACGCAAAACCTAAATAATACTATAAAGAAAGGGAGAAGAGGAGATAAAGAGGCTAGCCCCCTACCTCTCTCACACAGTGCGACAAAATCAAACTACTTACCAATCTTCTATCCTAATCCTCGACATCCAAATCTTTCTATCTAAGGTCATGTCCTTTTGAATTTTTCTGCGTTGCACGGGTAACATCTTGTCTAACTCCAACTTCAGGAGAAAACTTCAAACCTTTCTAAAGAGACACATGTTAATTGCATGTATTTTAGATAAATGATACCCAACATGTTGTAGAATGATCTCTTGGGGAAACAACAATAAAGCTAAAACATTATCACGAAATTGCCAAAGAATAGAGATCAGAAGAGCAGCGTATCAATACAGAAGAAATAACCCAAGCATGGAGGAGTTTGAAGAGTAAAAATTTACAAGATCAGATCAGCTCCATCTTGGAATGCAGTAACTCAGAAACTAGCCATATGAGACTCATAAATAATTTGACAAATTCTGGGGTACAGAGCTAACTAGTGCTTCAGATTTTAACAATTTATTTTTCAAGAAATAAAGTAAGTGTTAGAATAGGAATAGGATTTGTATATAGTATCTTACATGGAAAAGGATTGAGATGTAATATCTATAAATAGGGCTCAATGTAATAATGTAGATACACAATTCAATAATATATTTTTCTCCCATAATCTCTCACATGGTATCAAAGCATTAGTGAGGAAATATCTGATGTGCAATATTCCAGCGAAGTACCCTATTTTCCGGCGAAACACACCACTGCACGAGATTCCGATCACTTTCCGATGTGATGTGCATATACCAGTACCACCAACAGGATCGGAACCCTCGTGCGACCCTACTCTGAAATTTTCGCCGTCGTTAGGTCCCACATGCGCCACTCAAAGCCACTGGTCGCCGTAGCCATGCACTGGCGAGTACGGTGCCAGATTTTTTCCCAGTTGGCTCGTCTCTCCATTCCGAGCATACCCATCCAATTTGCTCCTGATTCCGACCACCTTTAGTTTTTCCGTCAAGTTAGCGGTGACGGTTTTCCGGTGACTGTTTGCTGCCGCTTCTGGATCACGGTTTCTAAGTATCATCAGCCTCTTTTGGTCAGATTTCTTAAAATTTTAAACCATGTCTCTCGAATTTGATGTTTTTGATTCCAAAAACACGGGAATTGAAACTTCAAGCCCTATGATTACTTCCGAACCATTAATGGGAAGTTCAAACTATTTAGTTTGGGCTTCCTCGGTTGAGCTGTGGTGCAAGGGTCAAGGTGTTCATAGTGGGAGAAGGTTGACGCTCAATTATGTAGTCTCATGTGGCGATCTGTTGATGCCCTTGTTTCGTTGCTTCCAGCCATGTTATTCAGTTTGGGAAAAGGCTCGTGCTTTATACACTAATGACATCTCGATTTTATGATGTGATATCTCAGATGACCAACTTAAAGAAACAGGAATCATATATATCTACTTACTTAGGACAAGTACTGGCAGTCATGGAGGAATTTGAGCAGTTGATGCCAGTCACTACGGACGTTGAAAAACAAGAGCAAAGACAGATATTGTTTCTAGTTTCTTACTGGACTTCCTACTGACCTTGATTCGGTGCGTGATCAGATTTTGGCTAGTCCTACAGTTCCTACAATTAATGAACTATTTTCTCGTTTGCTTCGTCTTGCTCCTCCTCCTAATCACACAGTGGTTCCATCACCAACCGTTGACTCATCTGTTCTCGCATCTCAAACCATAGAGAATCGAACATCTCAGTCTATGGTAATCGACGAGGAGGTCGTTTTGGAAAATCTCGAACTAAGTGTAGTTATTGTCATAAGTTTGGACACACTCGCGAGGTACGTCGTGCTCTACATGGTCCACTACCCAATGATGTTCAGTGTAGTCATTGTCATAAGTTTGGACACACTCATGACGTATGTCATGTTTTGCATGGTCAACCACCCAACAATGCTCATGTTACTCAGACCGACACTACAGGAAATCCGAGGCTTTTATCTGAAGGAGAATATAATGAGTACCTTCAGTATCGAGCAAGTAAGCAGACGTCTCCACAAATAGCCATAGATTTCTCAGCCTAATACTTCTGTTGCTGATAATTCCTTTGCTTGTGTTTCACAATCTAATATCCCTTCATCGTGGATTGTTGACTCAGGCACTTCTGATCATATTACAGGTAACAAATCACTTTTGTCAAATATTATTTATTGACAGTTCCTTCCTCCAGTTACTACAGCCAATGGGATCCAAACAAAACCAAAAAGGGTTGGACAAGCTAATCCCCTATCTTCTGTCACTCTAAACTCTGTTCTTTATGTCCCCTGGTTGTTCTTTTAATCTTGCATCTGTCAGTCGTTTGACACGTGCCCTAAATTATTGCCATAATATTTCTTGATGATTCTTTTGTTGTTATGCAAGACCTCAGTACGAGACAGGTGATTGGTGCAGGATATGAATCACAAGGTTTCTATTATCTTACCTATCCTAATTCCTCCACAGCATGCTCCATTACAGATCCTCCAGACTTAATCTATAAACGATTGGGACATCCGAGTCTGTTCAAGCTATAAAAGATGGTGTCTAGTCTGTCCAAATTAGATTGTCAAGTTTACAAGAAACACACTCGCACTACCTTTCCATGTAGTGCTTCGTTATTTTGTTAGTTTCATTGACAATTTTTCCGGATGTACTTGGCTATTCTTAATGAAAGATCGTTCTGAGTTATTCTCTATATTCAAGAGCTTTTGTGCTGAAATACAAAATCAATTTGGTGTTTCTATTCGTACTTTTCGTAGTGATAATGCCTTAGAATGCAAATTCTCCCAGTTTCAGCAATTTATGACTCACCAAGGAGTTATTCATCAAACATCTTGTCTATACACCCCTCAGCAGAACAGGGTATCAGAAAGGAAGAATAGGCATCTCATTGAGACTGTTCGCACTCTTCTCATTGAATCCCATGTTCCACTGCGTTTTTAGGGCGATGCAGTCCTCACAGCTTGTCATTTAATTAATCGAATGCCCTCATCTTCTATTCAGAATTAGATTCCATATTTCATAGTATATCATCAATCATCTCTATACTCTCTTCCTCCTCGTGTTCACATGTTTTGTGCATAACCTAGCTCCGGGGATAGATAAATTAGCCCCTCGCTCTCTCAAATGTGTCTTTCTTGCTTATTCTCGAGTTCAAAAGAGGTATCTTTGCTTCTCACCTTATCTCCATCGATATCTTATGTCTGTCGATGTCACATTTTTCGAGTCTCAACCTTACTTTAGGTCTCCTTTTGATCATCTCGATATCTCTAAGGTCTTACCTATACCTCAGGCTTTACCTACACTGGCCTTTGAGGGATCTACAGTCACTTCTACATCTCCAATCACGGTGCCACCACTTCTGACTTATCATCGTCGATCGTGTCCACCATCAGACCCAACATCAGGTCCAGATGATTCATGTCATGCGTCAGACCCTGCAACTACTGCGGACTTGTCTCCTCCTAATCAGCCAATTGCACTTCGGAAAGGTAAAAGGTCCACTGGAAAGGTAAAAGGTCCACTCGTAATACTAACCCACATTATACCCTTTTAAGTTATCATTATCTATCATCATCCCATTATGCCTTTGTATCATCATTGTCCTCTATCTCCATTCCTAAGTCTATAGGTGAAGCCCTTTCTCATCCCGGATGGCGTCATCCTATGATTGATGAGATATCTGCTTTACACACGAGTGGTACTTGGGAGCTTGTTCCCCTCCCTTTACATAAATATACTATTGGTTGTCGTTGAGTTTATGCAGTCAAAGTTGGTCCGGACGGCTAAGTTGATCGACTTAAGGCTCGCCTTGTTGTGAAGGGATATACACAGATATTTGGGTTTGATTACAGTGATACTTTCTCTCCCATGGCTAAAATAGCACATGTTCGTCTTTTTCTATCCATGGCTGATGTCCGCCATTGGCCTCTTTATCAGTTAGACATTAAGAATGTTTTCCTCCATGGTGATCTTGAGGATTTAGTTTATATGGAGCAATCTGGTGTGTCGATTGCGTCGGTCACTTTATGGTCTAAAACAGTCTCCTCGAGCCTGGTTTGGTAAATTCAGCACAGTAATTCAGGAGTTTGGTATGACTCGCAGTGAAGCAGATCATTCTGTGTCTCATCGACATTATGCTCCAGATATGAGTATTTAATTGGTGGTTTATGTTGACGATATCATTATAATTGGCAATGATCAAGATGGTATCACTAATTTAAAGCAACATCTCTTTTAGCATTTCCAGACTAAGGATCTCGGCAGACTGAAATATTTTCTAGGTATTGAGGTTGTCCAATCCACGTCAGGTATTGTTATTTTGCAATGCAAGTATGCCTTAAACATTCTTGAGGAGACATGAATGATGGGATGTAAACCCATTGACACTCCTATGGATCCGAATGTTAAACTCTTTGCCAGGACAGGGGGAGTCACTCAGTGATCCTAGATGATATAGGCGGTTGGTTGGTAAGTTGAATTATCTCACAGTGACTAGACCTGACATTTCATTTTCTGTGAGTGTTGTAAGTCAGTTTATGGATTCTCTCTGTGATAGTCATTGGGATGCAGTTATCTGCATTCTGCGATATATTAAATCAGCCCCAGGTAAAGGACTACTTTTCAAAGATCGAGGCCATGAGCAGATCGTTGGATATACAGACGCTGATTATGCAGGATCACCATTTCATAAACGTTCTACATCCGGATATTGTGTTAATAGGAGGTAATTTGGTGTCCCGGAAGAGTAAGAAACAGAGTGTTGTTGCTCGATTTAGTGCTGAATCAGATTATCGAGCAACGGATGTAGCAACTTGTGAGCTAGTTTGGATTAAGCAGTTGCTCAGAGAATTAAAATTTGGAGAAATCAGTCAAATGGAACTTGTGTGTGATAACAAAGCAACCCTTCATATCGCATCAAATCTGATATTTCATGAGGACTAAGCACATTGAAATTGGCTGTCACTTTGTTAGGCTCTCTGGAGATATTGTTACTAAATTTGTAAAGTCGAGTGATCAGCTTGCAGATATTTTCACCAAGTCACTCAGTCATCTTCGTATTAGATACATCTCAGTTATTTTCGTATTAGATACATCTGTAACAAGCTCGTACATATGACTTGTATGCACCAGCTTGAGGGGGAGTGTTAGAATAGGAATAGGAATAGGAATAGAAATAGGATTTGTATATAGTACCCTACGGGGAAAAGGATTGAGATGTAATATCTATAAAAAGGGCTCAATGTAATAATGTAGATACATAATTCAATAATATATTTTTCTCTCATAATCTCTCACAGAAAGAATAAGAATGCATAGGATTGGTTAGACTTGTTTTGCATTGTTGGGGTGGCTAAGGCAAGTGTAGAAGCTTCAAGGGCAAATAAAAACAGAACTAATCAGAGAAAAACAAGATGAAATGATTTATTTTGTTTTCCAACATGGTTCTTTCTGTTTCCTTACTCTGGGAAAAGGGGAAGTTGTTCTTTAGTTTAGTTAAGGGGGAAAAAATCAAAACACATCAAATACTCCCGCAATAATCCCAATCCAAACCCAAAAAAAGTGGCACTTTAACACAACCCTCTGCAATCCAAATATCTAAATCTACGGCTCTCTACATTCTATATTTCCAACACCAAAAATCTATTCCGGAAAATTCTTATCACTTCTGACACTAACAATATTGTTTACATATTCTTATCACAAAATAAATTTCCATAACTTGAACCACATAACACTTTCATCTCCGGGTTGACAAGATAAGATATTTCAATAGAATTGGCCATTGAACAAAAGTAAAAATTGTTAGCTTAATGGATTAGTCATTGGACACGTGTCCTCAACTTTTGACTAGAATAGTTGTCACGTTCCCATGCATGACCACATTTTCTATACCTATAAATACCCCATTATGTCTTGACAATTTCAACACCGATAATTAGTCTAACTAACACACCTTCACACCTATTCTCTTTCATAACTTGTTGCATTTGTTATTTAACATTTGTTGTTCTTGCTCCCTTTGATAGAGGAAGGCTTGTTTATGTTGGTAAGATAAGATATTTCAAAAGAATTGGTCATTGGAAAAATGTTAGCTTAATGGATTAGTCATTGGACACTTGTCTTGATTTTGACAATTGTCCTCAATTTGTCTAGAATGTGACAAGTGTCATTAGTCATAGGACACTTGTCACATCCTTTAATGAATGACCACATTTTCTACACCTATAAATTACTCATTATGTTTTCATCATTTATGCACCAATAGTTCGTCTAATAATCACTCCATCATTCATACCTACTTTCTTTCATACTTGTTAGTTTTATTATTTAAATAATGTTTTCCCTGCTCCCTTTGATAGAGAAAGGCTCGTTTAACCCTAGAGAAACTTATACAATGCCTAAATAGTTTCTCATGACAACGAATTGCATGAATCATTTCATACCTATATTTACTCATAAATAAATAACATTTGTTGTCCTATTTTCTCCGTGTTTATCCAACAATAAGAAATGATGAAGACATAATAAGGTATTTACAGGTTTAGAAAATGTTGTCATTCATTGAGGATGTAACAAGTGTCCTATGACTAATGACACTTGTTATATTCTAGACCAAAGTTGAAGACAGTTATCAAAATCAAGATAAGTGTCCAATGACTAATTCACTAAGGGGTCGTTTGGTTCAAAACGAGGATATTCCAAGATTATAATCCTAGAATTATAACCTAAATAAGCAATCCCACTTTCTATATGGGATAAGCTATGCCAAAATTTTGGTATAAAAATAATACTGGCTTTAGCAAATACATCCAACCAATCACATGATAAAATTAATCCTAAATTTATAATGAGATGACCACCTAATCCCTTGAACCAAATGACCCCTAATTTAACATTCTTTTGATTGTCCAATGACCAATTCTTAATAACTTTATCTTACCAACACAAATAAACAATGAATTAATGAGTATCTAGCTAAATAGGTGACAGACCACATCCGGAAACAAAATATTGATACGTATCAGAGCAGATACAATTCTCTACATATTATTCCAGAAAACCTCCGCAAATCCTTACAAACTCTGACATTAATTATTACTGTTTAATATCCGTATCACAAAATTTAAACAAATTTAACATAACTCGAAGCATAAGACCTCTGTTTACAGGAAACAGTAAATTTACGATATCTAGCTAACACAAGTGAAAGATCACAACCGAAAAACAAAATATTGATACGTCTCAGAGCAGACCAAATGGAAAAACCTACACTTCTATGCATCCTATGTTTCCAACACCAAAAATTTATTCCACAAAACCTTCGCAAATACTCACCAATTCCAACATTAACAGTCATTGATTACATACCGTATCACAAAATTTCAACAAATTTAACATAACTCGAACCATAACACCTCTGTTTACATATCGGTGAGCAAATTTTGTGATAACTCGAACTAACACACATTCTATATTTCCGACACCAAAAATTTATTTCAAAAGACCTCAGCAAATCCTAAGTAATTCCGCTATTAACAATTACACTGTTTACATATCCGTATCACAAAATTCACACAACTCGAACAGTAACACCTCCGTTTACAGAAAACAATAAACTCACGACATCTAGCTAACACAAGTGACAGATCACACACGAAAAACAAAAATACTGATACGTCTCAGAGCAGACCAAATGAATAAACCTACAGTTCTCTACATTCTATATTTCCAACACCAAAAGTTTTTTCCAAATCATTTCTACAAATCCTTACCAATTCCGACAATAACTATTACTGTTTACATATCCCTATCACAAAATTTCAACAAACTTACTATAACTCGAATCATAACACCTCTGTTTACATATCCGTATCACAAAATTTGAGCAAATTTAACATAACTCAAACAGTAACACACATTCTATATTTCCAACACCAAAAATTTATATCAAAAGACCTCAGCAAATCCTAACCAATTCCGCCATTAACAATTACACTGTTTACATATCCGTATCACAAAATTTCAGCAAATTTAACATAACTCAAACAATAACACCTCCGTTTACAGGAAACAATGAATTCACGATATCTAGCTAACACGAGTGACAGATCACACACGAAAAACAAAAATATTGATATTAATAATTAGTATTTACATATCCGTATCACAAAATTTCAACAAATTTAACATAACTCGAACCATAACACCTCTGTTACATTATCCGTATCACAAAATTTCAGTAAATTTAAAATAATTCAACATCAACACCTCTGTTTACATATCCGTATCACAAAATTTCAACAAATTTCACATAACTCAAACAGTAACACCTTCGTTTGCAGAAAACAATGAATTGACGATATCTACCTAACAAAATGACATATCGAAGCAAAAAAAAACAGAAAAATCGTACGTATAGAGGCAGATCTGGTGAGAAATAACATGAAAATAAGAGAATTTCGAGAAAAAAAATAATGTGAGATTATCTATAAAATGTACCACGTTATCATGATCTTCGTAATCCATGGATTCAGCTTAGAGAAAAAAATGGATTTATCAAACACCGATGATCGTTGGAGAAGGCGATATCCCCGAGTAAGATACGGTGAGGAGAAATGGACTTGTGTCTTGGACTAAATATACTACAGGTGCTTGATATAGTAACAGATTTACGATTATTTGCTAACGAGTCCTTTATTTCTGTTTTTATCTTTTGTTGGCCCCAAGAGTCCTTTTTGTTCGCTTTTCACATAACATACTAAACTCGTTGTCATCTACTGAACACGTATTTTGACTTTTAACATATCACTCTTATTACAAAATTATAGTAGTTAATTAATATAATAGTTTTCTTATTTTATAATTTAACTATAATAAATTAATATGAATCGGTATAAACGTCAAGTAAGAAGAACAATTTATCCGCATAGGATAATTTTACATAAATACGTGATATATGTTTATATATAATTTTTTTTTGATTAACTAGGACTAATTAATATGTATTCTCATTTCATTAAATTATATTAATCATGATAAATTAGTGCGTTTTGGTGTTACATTCTGTGCGGTAAGCTGTTAACATATTTATGTTAAGTATTTCTTCCAAATATGGGCAAATCTTTGTCTTTTAGAAATGCCTAGTTATCCCAAAATTGCAACATCATCCCAAATTCTTCAAGGTAGTCAATTACACCCCACTAAAATCACACATAAATTCTCTACACTGATTCTAGCATTTAGTTTTACTCCAACTAATGTGAACCAAAGTTATTTTAATGTTCTAATCCAACTAAACGACAGTTACCAAAAATTAGGATTTAAATTTGTGACATTACGATTCGAGATAATTCTTATGGCTAAGAAATCTGACTTAAAAGTTTTTTTTCTTCAAAACGGTCTTAATTAAAGTTAACTATGGGGAAATGGTGGTTCAGTTTTTTCAAAAGAAAATAAAAATAAAAAGACATAACAAGAACAACGTTAAAGATAAAGCCCATAACTAAAAGACGTCACCCGGTCCACTAGACATCTCCTTTATTAGTTAGCTACTCCATGGCCCATTCCTTTCCTTGGTTGTCCCGTGGGTCGGACCGGTCCGATCTCGATCCGGCCCGGCCCCATTACCGCCCCGCCCCTAAAAAATTGAACGAAATTGTAGGTAGCGGAGTTCGATTTCGGGACGGGACTAGGGCTCGTCCCGTCCCACCCTGCCCCGACCCGATCTCCTCCCCCCTTGCAAAAATAATCGTTGCAACAACGATCAAATTTTGATTTGGTCCGTTGTGCAACGGCTATTTTTGGGGCCCCCTACCCCTTAATATTTATTTTTAACCTCTAAGTTAGTATATTTTCACTTTAACACTATTTCTCAACTATAAATACCTCATTTTTCTCACAAATCTTCCTACCATTTCTCTAATCTCTCAATCTATCTCTCTACAAGTCTACATTGCCTACTAAATATTATATTTTATTTACTTATTTGTATCAAAGTTAAAAAATTAGCAGTGAAATTGGTAACTAGCTTGAGGATCATCCATCGAGCAAAGTTTTAATTTTCAACCTCGATTACACGTCGACATTACGTTGGCGTTTGGTACATTTGTTCCTTCTTTAAATTATTATTGTTACTTAATTTTAATTATCATACTTAATTTCATTTACTTTAATTATTTATTTGCATAATTATAATGGAACGACTTTGACGTTTGATTTATGGTAGAGGTACTATGATATTTATAACTTAGTTGTAAATGATGGCCTAAAACTTTTTAAAAACATTCTTGATAAAGTACAATTTGCTATAAACTTTATTTTTAAAGGTAATAAAATACAAAGACGCAAATAGTATAAATTTTTTGTCATGATTGTGGACTACCTTATAGAAAAATTTCATAATAAATTTCGACTAGGTGTAATTCTTTATATGAACAACTACTTGTTGCTCACGAGTATAAAAGACCTATAACTTTATTATTTAACGCCCATAATCAAAGTCCAATAGATATGCTGGTAGATGATGATTGGGAAAAAATTTCGGAACTTATTACATTTTTAGAGAATTTTTTTCTAGCTACTAAAGAATTTTCTGTAATTTATTATCCTACTATTTAAACCATGTTATTTTAGATAGCTCTAATATTTTTATTACTTAATGAATATATGCAAAAACAAGCTTACGCTCCAGCTATTAAAAAAAGTTTATAAAATTTAAAAAATATTTTTTCCTATTTTCACTATATATTTTATTGGTGTTGTATTAAATTCGACTATTAGAGTAGACGGTTGTAAAACACTTTTTGAAACGATTTATGAAAGCTTAGAAATACTTTTAACAGACCCAAAAGAAGAAGAATCAACTAACGAACCAACTAAAGAAGAAGTTATGTCTAGCATACACAATGAATGCAAAAAAAAAATATGTATTACCAACAAGAAAGTGCAAATAATCAACCGGCTTCAGTACCATTTTATTCTACTTCACTGCAACCTAATAAAAGACATGCAGTTTCTGCTACTAGTGTTCAAGGCCTTAAAAATAAAATGTTTAGTGGTTCAACTTCTTCACAAGTTAGCGAATTTGATGTTTATGTTTTGCAGGGTGTTGTACTATACAAATCAATTGTCAGTGAAGATGGATGTGAAGACTTGCTGAGATACTGGAGGGAGAATGCAAAAATATTTCTGACACTATTAAAGATGGCCCGAGATGTGTTGAACATTCAAGCGTCATCAACACCATTTGAAAGCGCTTTTTCTGCTGGAAGATTTCAATTAGGAGAGCACATACACTCATTGGCGGGCGACAACTTGGAGATTACAATTTTATTCAGAGATTGGATTAGAGCGGAGCGTAGAAGGTGCGGTCAACCGGAGATCAACGAAGAAGACGACTACAAGTACAACAAAATCTTATTCGAGGGAGCAGGAAGCGACGTCGAACAATTTAACCAACAACATCCAATTTCAATCGAAGATCCTGAAGACATTGTGAGGAAATTAGAAAAAGTATGGTTAACTATGTAATTTTTAATGGCAATTTTACTATGTGATTTGTAACTTTTAAACAACGAAACAAAGTTGTAATTTTGAAATTGTATTACAAAAAAATTATATTTCTATTAAATAATATAAGAGGCAAAAAACAGCATTGAGATGTACTTATTACACTATCTTGCCCAATTATTTAAGTTTTAAATATATATATTTTTAAAATTAAGTGTAAAAAAAATACAAATCCCGCTACCCGACTCGTCCCGTCCGGCCAAATCCCTTCCCCTCTTCCGGCGAGATGTGGGACGGGACGGGACTTCTTCCCGTCTCGCCTATCCTGGCCCCGCCAAACCCCGGTCTTGACCCCCCCCCATCCCGCCAAAACCCGTCCAAGCTAGCCCCGCCCTGCTGGCACCCCTATTCCATACTAAAAATAGCGGACAATTTTCCATTTTTTGGTTAACGTCTTTAAAAAATAATTATTATCATAAAATTTCGATATAAGGATAATCTTTGTACTAATAATGTAAAGATTATTTTCAAGATGCCAATATGATTACCTGACATTGGTGGATTCGTAATTTAAATCATGTATTAATTAGTTGAATCAGTCACTGTTATTTACGTCAACTTTTTTGCTAATATAAGTGATTATACCTATCTTTCAATATTTTATAATTTTATTGAACCTTACTTGCGAGTGAGAGTAGTAAAATTAGTCTATGAAAATATGACCCGTCTAACTTACTCAAGTTTGGATAGGTTATTCAGGGGCGGATTTAGGTGTTGGTGGGGGTGAGGGTTACATTGTATATTTAGAGTATATTTTATGTGTTTATGTACATGTATTAACTTTCGAATACCCTAAACCAATACAAAAAATTAGCTCAAGTGGTCCAGGGTGTTCAAATTTTCCTCCATCATCCTAGGCTCGATTCTCAAAGACAACATTATTTTTTTATGTTTAGCTTTTGTTGTTCTTTTCGAATACCCTGAATGAAAATCTTGAATCCGCTACTGTGATTATTGACCCGTCCATTTGTTAATTCAATGCATTTTGGCCCGATAAAATCAGCCCATGAATTGGCTTAATATGTAGCTCAATTGACGCATTAAAAAACTTGTCAAAATATTCTTAAAAATATATTTTTTTTCCATTTAATATCATATATAGTCATAAAAAACAAAAAGATATTAGATATTTAACAAATTATAAGAAACTAACAAAGAAATTAAAACTTAGTAAGAGCTGAATATGTTGGGCTATGAGTTGTTTAGGCCATTTCGGTTCAAACAACTTTTGGACGGATCAAAACTCAGCTTATTTTGACCTGCCCAAATTCAGCGCAAACTGCTTAGTTAACGCTCTTACCTGCTAGAGATAATTTCCTTCAACAACTTCTAGACTTGCCAAGTGCAGTTTATTCCAGCTTTTACTTTCAGATGATTTTATTGGGTTAACTAATGGATACTTCTGTTAGAAATATAGGCCCAACTGGACCCCCAGATGGTATGCGTAGAGTTAAATTATCTATTGAGAATGTGCACCTTATCCCTTTAGACTCTATCAAAGCAGGTAGTGGCATTGCTCATGGTGATCTATCCGCTATTGATGAGACACAGTAATGCTTTCGTGTCGTGTGGTGAGTTCCAGGTGCTGCTCTTGTGGCCAGTTAAGATATCCGTTGTTGAAAATTATTTTTGTTTCAAAAGAAGCACAGGTCCTCCCAGAGTTAGAAGTTGATCATGATAATATTTATTTGTTGCCGAGAGTTGTTTGCTGATGTTCGATGAATAGACGAGGTGCGCATAAATCTAACACGATGTATTATAAAAAGAGAAAAGTCAAAGAAATCCTTCCATAAAATTGTCCAAAAGTATCCTATTGTAAGTGCGTCAATATTTTGTGCTTTTCTATTTCACTTTCAAGATTCACCAACAAGGTGCTCTCCGGTACTTGTGTGCATGAGAATTTTCACCTAACTTGGTCGGTGTTTTTGTAAGATAAAGATGAATTTTTGCAGAGAACACAAGTAAAAAGTACTTGTGGCACCAAAAAAATACATTTTGTGGTACGATGAATATAGAAGTTCATGACAATATTTATATTGAAACTTCTCTCATTGGAGACAAATGACTCATCTTTACAACGATTTGAATTATTTTTGAGTTTGTTATTATTGTAACAGCGTTTAGATCTTCTGCCAATTTTTGTCTTCTTCATTTTTTTGAAGTATGGATTATTCAGTAGTAATTTATGTTGGGTATTGATATTGGTGAATGGGAAATGATGGAAAGAAAAAGTGGGAGTTGTCCCACATCGGTAGTGGAAAGAAAAGTGGGAGTTCCCTCTTGCTTTATAAAATAAGCATTTGTCCCACATCGGTAGTGGAAAGAAAAGTTCTTCTACTTATAAGTAGAAGTACTCCTTCTTGTCGCTAAAGGGTTAAGAAGAGGGTCTCCCCTCGCGCCGTCATCGTCGCTCGGCTCGGCTTCGGCTTCAGTCAAATGATCATTAATTTTTAATTATTATTTAATTAAATTAATTAACTTATTCAATCCTATCCGTTAGTGATCCGGATCCGCTTGTCTGACCCGCGACCCGTTTTCTTTACCACATTTAAATTTTCCACCAGTTTTTAGTGGCTGTTCAGAAGGGTTGCAAACCTTCAGAAACAGTACTTCCATGGCTATAAATTCGTTTGATTCCCCAGAATTTTACTTACGAATTTTCTGAATAACACACAAACTTCTTCTTCTTCTGCACAAATAATTCTGTGTGATATACTGTCATTGAGTGGTTCGCCGCTACCTGAATTTGGAGTACTACTATTCTGGTAAGATAATCGTTCTATCCTGGGAGGGGATATTCCATCAACCTCGAGTACTGTGAGGGGAATAATTTCCTTAAGGACACACTTTGAACTAAGTGGGCTCGATTATATTCTGAAAAATTATTCTTATTTTTCAACACTGATTCCGTTTATTTTCAGATATTAGTATTTACTGGGTTTTTTTTGAAATACATATTAATAACAATCTTAAGGAAATTACATTTTTAGATTAATCTGTATTCTGTTTTGGAGACTAAAACCTGTGTGGTTTTCTACTCCGTATGAAATTTCATATTCTGACTTGAAGACATAAAAATTTCATTGGAATATTAAAGTTCATACTTGTACAACGATTTGAAGAACATAAAAACTTCATCGTTGCTGTATTCTGGTTTGGAGATTAAAACTTGTGTAGTTTTCTACTCCATATGAATATTAGTATTCTGACTCGAAGATATAAAAACTTCGTTGGAATACTAAAGTTTCATAATTATACTGCGATTTGAAGAAATAAAATCTTCATCGTTTAAGTCTGTGAATGAATTGTTATTACGGTTTTATTAACTAAAGCAGTTTGTCAATTTGATGATGACAAGCGAATAATGACAATTGAGACTGGAACTACCTCTGCGAATCTTGCACGGTTACTCCTACAACCCAGACTGGTTGTGCCACCGGCTGAGAAACCTGCGAAGTTCACCGATGCCAACTTTAAAGAATAGCAGCAAACAATGGGCTTTTGGCTTACCACCCTTGGTATGCAAAAGTTCACCAGTGAGGACCCTCCCGTGCCTGCCGCCGACATGCCTGACAACCAACAGTTCATGGTTACTGAGGCTTGGAAACAGGCTGATTTTTTGTGCAAAGGCTACATTTTGAGTGCCTTAGAGGATGACTTGTACAACGTCTACAGTGCAGTAGAGACTTCCAAAGAACTATGGAGTGTACTTGAAAAGAAGTACAAAACTGAAGATGCTTGCTTGAAGAAGTTTGTGATTGCCAAATTCCTAGACTACAAAATGGTGGATGGAAAAATCGTTGGAATCCAAGTTCAAGAGCTTCAACTTATCTTCCATGACCTTATTGCTGAAGGTATGGTAGTAAATGAAGCGTTCCAAGTGGCTGCAATGATTGAGAAGTTGCCGCCCTCATGGAAAGATTTCAAGAATTATCTTAAGCACAAAAGAAAGGAAATGAAGTTGGAAGATCTTGTGATTCGTCTCAAGATCGAGGAAGATAACAAAACCGCTGAGAAGAGGTACCGTAAGACTTCACCAATTGAAGGGGCAAACATCGTTGAAGATCTTTGCTCTGAAAAAGAACAAGAAAAGGAAGAGACCTTACGGAAATGAGAAGGATTCCAACAAGAAAAATTCAATGGCAACCGCTTTAATTGTGGGAAAGGCGCCACAAAGCCCCAGATTGTCGTCTCTAGAAAAGAACAAGGGAAAAGGACAAGCCAATATGGTGGAAAAGAATGATTATATGGATGATCTGTGTGCAATGTTATCGGAGTGCAATTTGGTTGGAAACCCAAAGGAGTGGTGGCTTGATTCTGGTGCCACTCGACATGTTTGCGCTACAAAAGAAGTATTTGCAACATATGCTCATTTGGACCCAAGAGGTCTTGTTTATGGAAATCTTTGCAACAACCAAGGTTGAAGGATATGGGAATATACTTCGAAGATGACTTAGGCAAGGTCGACGACTCTCAACAATGTTATGCACGTTCCAACAATTCGGAAGAATTTAGTTTCAGCCGGACTACTCGTCAAAAACAGGTTTAAGTGCGTGTTGGTTAGTGAGAAATTGTAATAAGTAAGAATGATTTGTTCATAGGAAAGGGCTACCTCACCGAGGGCCTTTTCAAACTCAATGTAATGGTTGTTGACAGTATTAATGAAAATTCAGCTTCGTCTTACTTATTGGAGTCAAATAATTTATGGCATGTTCGTTTAGGACATGTCAACTACAAAACCTTGCGAAAATTGATTAATTTAGAAGTATTGCCTAAATTCGAGTGTAATAAATCTAAATGTGAAATCTGTGTCGAATCTAAGTTTGTTAAACATCCATATAAGTCTATTGATAGGAATTCAAATCCTTTAGACTTAATTCACACAGATATATGTGATATGAAGTCAATACCATCTCGCGGTGGGAAAAAGTATTTTATAACTTTTATTGACGATTGCACTCGATATTGTTATGTGTATTTGCTTAATAGTAAGGATGAAGCAATTGATGCATTTAAGCAATACAAGAACGAAGTGAAAAATCAATTGAATAAAAAGATAAAAATGATTAGAAGTGATAGGGGCGGAGAGTACGAATCTCCTTTTGCAGAGATATGTTTAGAATATGGAATTATTCATCAAACTACTGCCCCTTACACACCACAATCAAATGGAATTGCGGAAAGGAAAAACCGAACATTAAAGGAAATGATGAATGCCTTACTAATAAGTTCCTGCCATCGCAAAGCTTGTGGGGGGAAGCTATCCTTACAGCTAACCGAATACTCAACAGGGTGCCCCACAGCAAAACACAATATATTCCATATGAACTATGAAAAGGAAGAAAACCCAACTTGAAATATTTCAAAGTGTGGGGGTGTTTAGCAAAGGTCCAAGTTCCTTTGCCCAAAAGGGTAAAAATCGGACCAAAAACTGTGGATTGTGTTTTTATTGGCTATGCTACAAACAACAAAGCTTGTCGGTTTTTGGTTCACAAATCGGACAATCCCGAAATTCATGTTAATACGGTAATTGAATCAGATAATGCTGAATTCTTTGAAAACATTTATCCGTATAAAATCGAATGTGAGTCGTCAAGTGAAAAACCTAAACGACAGCGGGAAGAACCAAAAGAAATTACACCAAGTAAAAAGGATGCAAGGCGTAGCAAACGTCAAAGGACATCTACTTCCTTTGGACCAGATTTTGTGACATTCTTGCTTGAAAATGAGCCTCAAACATTTAAAACAGCGATGTCTTCTTCTGATTCAGCATTTTGGGAAGAGGCAGTCAATAGTGAGATTGAATCAATTTTGAACAACCATACATGGGAATTGGTTGATCTTCCTCCTGGAAATAAACCGTTAGGATCAAAATGGATTTTTAAAAGGAAAATGAAAGTTGATGGCACTATTGACAAATATAAGGCAAGACTTGTGGTCAAAGGTTATAGACAAAAAGAAGGCATTGATTACTTTGATACATACTCGCCGGTGACAAGAATAACATATATTCGAGTGTTAGTGGCACTGGCGGCCGTATATGGTCTTAAAATCCATCAAATGGATGTCAAGACAGCTTTCTTAAATGGAGAATTGGAGGAAGAAATTTACATGGAACAACCTGAGGGCTTTGTAGTTCCTGGTAAAGAAAGGAAAGTGTGCAAACTTGTTAAGTCACTTTATGGACTTAAACAAGCACCCAAACAATGGCATGCGAAATTTGACCAAACAATGTTGGCAAATGGATTTAAGATTAATGAGTGTGACAAATGTGTCTACACTAAAAATACACCAAATTATGAAGTCAATATTTGTTTATATGTTGATGACATGTTGATAATGAGTAGAGATATTACCGATGTAAATGCTACGAAGCGTATGCTGGCTAGCAATTTGATATGAAGGACTTAGGAGTTGCTGATTTGATCTTAGGCATCAGAATTCATAAAACTCCACAAGGTCTAGCATTATCGCAGTCTCATTATATTGAAAAAGTACTTGACAAGTTTAAGTATTTAAATTTCAATGTTGCAAAGACTCCAATTGATGTAAGTTTTGCACTTCAAAAGAATGAAGGTGAAAGTGACTCACAATTGGACTATGTACGAGTTTTGGGAAGTTTGATGCATATTATGAATTGTACACGACCAGATATAGCATATGCTATAAGAAAGCTGAGTCGATTCACGAGTAATCCCAATCAAACTCATTAGATGGCAATAAAACGAGTCTTAGGGTATTTAAAACACACCCAAACCTATGGTTTGCATTATAATAAATATCCCGCAGTAATTGAGGGATATAGTGATGCAAACTGGATCACCGGATCATCTGAAGTTAAATCCACGAGTGGATATATTTTCACCGTTGGTGGAGGAGCAGTGTCTTGGAAATCATCAAAACAGACATGCATCGCCCGCTCTACAATGGAATCTGAATTTATAGCTTTAGACAAGGTCAGTGAAGAAGCTGAATGGTTCCGAAATTTCTTAGAAGATATTCCATTCTGGCCCAAACCTTTGGCTCTTATATGTATACATTGTGACAGTCAAGCAGCAATAGGTAGGGCAGGGAGCGTAATGTACAACGGAAAATCTCGTCACATACGGTGAAGACACTATACCGTTAGACAACTCCTCTCTAGTGACGTTATCACGATTGACTATGTAAAGTCAAGAGATAACGTGGCGGATCTGCTTACAAAAGGATTATCTAGAGAGGGAGTTAGTAGATCATCAATGGGAATGGGGTTAAGGCCGAGGACAAGTCATCATGGCGGTAACTCTACCTAGCAGACTGGAGATCCCAAGAGCTAGGTTCAAGGAGATCAAACAAAGTTGTGACTGACGGTTTAACATTGTCAAATAACTCAACCCATTCTCGGATGAAGACAATGTTCAGAAATAAGGATAAAACCTTATGGCTTGTTAATGAGTTAATAAAGCATTAAGGTTCTTTAATGATTATCTAATTATGGCAGTGTATGACCAGATAATGTGGCTATAGGACCACATGTTTAGAAATCACCTATGTGAGTGTTAAGTGTAAGTCGCTTTAAAGGGGAATGACAGTGAAGGCCCATTCTCTACGCACTCATGAAACCAGGAAGTGTTCATGGCTGAAACGAAAACAACCGTGAGAACCATAAACGATTGAGGGTTGATTGTGTGACTTATGTTGTCGAGGTATACAACAAAGTTCGACGGTTCAAAGATATCAAATCTACCAATTGATCGAGTATATCCAATATAAGTTCACTACGGAAAGTTCAAAGGGAAACCTACTTATCCAGATGCAGTCAATTCGCGCTTGTATATCACACTTGTCCGCGCATTCCTTTATCTTATAGCTATTCCCCATTCATGTGGGGGATTGTTGGGTATTGATATTGGTGAATGGGAAATGATAGAAAGAAAAGTGGGAGTTGTCCCACATCAGTAGTGGAAAGAAAAGTGGGAGTTCCCTCTTGCTTTATAAAATAAGCATTTGTCCCACATCGGTAGTGGAAAGAAAAGTTCTTCTACTTATAAGTAGAAGTACTCCTTCTTGTCGCTAAAGGGTTAAGAAGAGGGTCTCCCCTCGCGTTGTCGTCGTCGCTCGGTTCGGCTTCGGCTTCGGCTTCAGATTTGGATTTGGATTTGGATTTGGTCAAATGATCTGATTGATATACTGCCATTGAGTGGTTCGCCGCTACCTGAATTTGGAGTACTACTATTCTTGTAAGATAATCGTTCTATCCTGAGAGGGGATATTCCATCAACCTCGAGTACTGTGAGGGGAATAATTTCCTTAAGGACACACTTTGAACTAAGTGGACTCGATTATATTCTGAAAAATTATTCTTATTTTTCAACACTGATTCTGTTTATTTTCAGATATTAGTATTTACTGGGGGTTTTTTTTGGAATACAGATTAATAACAATTTATGCTTTAACTGGTTCATTTTTACTAATTTCATTTATGTTTCATACATTTTGGAGTAAGACAAAGCAATAGTTGATAATTCAGAGAAATCTAATGGCAGACACGTAAACAATTGGAAGTATAAAATGTCATCCATTCACTCATGAAATACTTTTTTTATACTTTTTGTGAGGTTGAATAATTAAGCGGCCAATAAAGATTGTGGTTGACTCGTAAGTATTACTTTATTTTTAATTAGAGATTTTGAGTTTGAGCCCTAGATATTAAGTTATCTTTGTTAGGAATCGAGCATTTTAACTCGGGACTTTCTAGCTCAAATTCGTATTTGTTATAATGAGACAACAAGAATTAAAGCAATGATAACGAAAAGAAAGAACACACAATTTTACGAGGAAACCATCTAGGGAAAGAAAACTACGGCCGTCACCAACGCAACTCTTATTAATCTCAATGAAAAATGATTACAAGATACATAATTATGTGGAAAAATCATGTATATAGACTGCGAAAAATCTTAAATCCAGAAGAAATCAGGTGTCCTCCAAGCTATTTTCCACGGGCGTCCTCCAAGCTACCCCCTCGACGTGGCCTAGGCCTCTTGCTTCGTCCATCACAGGAGGATGCCGCCCCCTGCAACCCACACAAACGATCATGTCCACAAATTTAACAATATTTAATTAAGTTCCAATGCAAATTCCAAATAAAGTTAAATGATTTTTTGAGATAAAATTTGTTAGTTAAGTGATCGTTTGAGAAATTAACTCTAATTTGACATGTTAATTAACAAACTCAACTTCATCGCTAATCGATACTGTTAATTTCTATGCTTTTAATTGCCTAACTGTTTAAGTCAAAAAGCATTAACATAACACAATCCCATTATCCCCTCTTTATGGGATAATTCAATCCCATAGTCTCATTGTTACTTGTCAATTATGTTGATGTAACTCCTTAATTAATTGTTATTTATGAGTTATTTTACACATCTAGAAAATGCATTTTTATTGTAACAACTTAATCTAATCCAACTTTATGATCACCAAGGGTGGATGAAGCTATATTGCTGCGGGATTATTTAAATATGGGACTTTTAACATAGAAGGTAAATTTATATGCAAAAAAATATTAAAATTATAATAAATAGTAAGTCAAAATCCTAATTTTTAAAAAATGTTTTCAGTACTAAAATAATTAAAAGCTAAACTCATAAAATTTAATTTTGAATCCGACTATGATGGTCAAGACTTACATAGTCTCAATGATATTGGTGCTGTGTCTTCCACCTAAAGGTAAAAAAATTGTATTCATCCTACTACATACAAAGTCTTTTTCACCACATTGTATCGGGTCTTTACTCTTTAGCCTAAAATGTTTCTTTTAATTTTTTATTTGGTGTCTTATATTCGTATTGGAATTCGATTAAATTTAGGTTCACATCAAAAAATTCCACATAAGTAGTAAAACGCTCCCGAACAAAAGCGATTTAGTACCCAAAACTCAAACCCAAGACTTCTTTTTAAGAATAAATAAGTATGTACCACTCCACATAACCGTTGTTGGTAGCCTAAAATGTTCATTATTCTTATTCTTGAAGATACTTTGAAAATAACCTCTTTATCTCTCGAAGTAGAAGTATGATTTGCGCATATTTTATTCTTTTCAAATTTTATTTGTGAGATTACACTGATATATATTGTTGTAGCAAAGTAAATTCTAAACACTTAAAACCTACCAATATATTGATTATGATTATATTTTGATTGTATAAGTTGAACATGAGACTTGCGTCCCATCAAAGTATTGGTGATTTCCTAAAGTAAAAACTTCCAAATTAGTCTTGAAAAGCACTCTTCCACCAAAGTTGTGATTATTGCTCTTTCTTCCACCAAATGCACATGGCCTAAAAGACACCTTTAGCTCATGGTCCCCTTCTTGCACTAAACAATTATATGTCCTTAGTCTTACTCTTAAATCTTAATCAATTACTACTATTAATTCTACATAAACAATTTTACAGCCATTTTATTGACCATCAAAGAGTTATAGTTTAGTGATAATTACTCATTTATTTTTAGAGCCCTAAAAATAGAGTCGAATTTTATTAGGAGCTTACCCTTAAAATGAGAATGAAATCTTTGTACTCTTAAGTCTTAATTATAGATTTTGAGTTTGATCCCTAAATGTGATTTTTTTTTGTAAGGACCTCTTTCCCTTCAATGAGCTTTATGAGCGTAACTCCAAATTAATCGAGACCCCAATATGAATAATTAACACCGGATGAAAAACAAAAAACCAACCCACTGAACATTTTCTTGTCATCCTTCTTTGGAAAATAAAATTGAAAACCAAAGATAATCATTTTGCTCAACACATTTTCTATGAGCTAGGCTAGCACTGAAATTACTACTAATAGAAGAAAACTTACCCATAGCAACTATGATAAGAAAAAGGAAAAGAAGTCAAAATCCTATCACTTTGAACAGTAATTTTTAGGAATTATAACATCTACCAATAAATAAACCTTTTTTTTAGCTGTCACTAGGCCATAGTCCATATATTCATACCTTACCAAACCTCTACTCAAAGTCCCGAACTTAAATGACAAAAACAAAAACAAAAAAAAGAGAAGCAACCAAAATACCTCAGAACAAAAAGTTATCAAAATACATTTTGCGTAATAAATTACTGTGTAAAAGGATTTAACTGACTGACAGTTGTCATCTCTTTTAGCGCACTAAATTTTTGCGCAATACAAGTCCCAACAAATTTAAATGCACATGGCCTAAAATTTAGTTGAGTGAGAACATATTATCCATTACATTGTGCATAATATCTATTCTGTAAAAGTAAAAAAATATTATACTTATCCATGTATGTTTGTTCATTCCCCTCAATTAATTATTGCTCTTAATGTCATTTATTCATTAAAAAAAAGTTACCTATTAAATTTAGAATATAGATTTATCTAAGTCTATGAGGTGTAAAGTTGGTAAGAATTTTAATTAAGAAAACTTAAGTTAATTATATTTATTAAAATTTTCATGATGAAAGCTTAACTTCTTTCATTATAAAACTAGAAGGCTTGAGATTAACTTATTTTAATTTCACTATAAAATTAGAAGTCATTTTTAGCCTTTTTAAAATAATTTTATTTTTATCCATTTTCAACTAATTCCAGCAATGTATATAAACTATATAGAAGATGTATCATTACTGTATATGTACAGAGAAAATGATACATTGTTGTATAACTTATGTAAATATCGACGTATAAAAACTATATAAACATCGTATAAATTATGTATCCCTAAAGTATATGTATAGAAAATATATCATTATTATAGAATTTCTGTATAATAAATATATATATCAACGTATAATTTATGTTTTGATAAATGTATATTTAATGTATACGTTCTAATTATACATGTTTTGAGATATTTCTTGAAGGCCCAATTAACGTATACATACTAATTATACATGTTTTGGATATTTTTTGAAGGCTCAATATGTTTTTTTCGTTGATCTTTAGTGGCGACTAAAGTCACCACAAACTGTTTCGATCTTTTGTGGCGACTGAAGTCGTCACAGATAGTCTGTTCTTTTGTATCGAACCTTTTGTGTATTTTTTTTATAGTGTGGGCTGGATTGAGCTAGCGCCTGAGAATAAAATAGGCCGAATGGCCAGCTCAAGTATTTAACCCAAAATATGACTTTTTGGGCTTTTCTTTTTTGTGGTGACCACACCATGTCATTTTCTCTTTATGATGGTCATGTATGGTCCCTTCTAATGTCCAAGCTTACGTTAATAGTGGGTTGGCTGAAGTGGAGGCCCAACTCTAGTCCTTGCATTGTTTTCCTCATTGGTCTACTTACTTTTATGGATAAAGAGAAAAAAGAAAAGATAATCACAACATCCTTTTCCTTTCTTTTAATTGATTGAATTCCTCTTTACCTATAAGTTTAGAAGAAAAAGAAAAGCTTCTTTGCTATCAAGGTATGCTTTAAATGCTTAACTAAATAAGAGAAATAAAATAAAACGGAAGAAGTATGTGATTTCTTTGTATCTTTCATAATTTTGATGGGCAAAATTACATAGTATGTGAACTAATAGAAGATAACAAATAAAAAACGATAAAACAACACAACACACTTATAGTACACTTGATTTTAAAGATATTGTTATTTCACTTGAAGATGCAACACGACAGAAATAAAAGCGATAGAGCAAAACAATGCAACCATTTTACATTAATGTCCGCTAGTTAAATAAGTAGTTTTTAAGCAATATTAAATAGCATTTTTCTCCACAAAAGGAGAAGTTGTTGGATCAGTAACCAATTCTTGATCCACAATTAATAGCCCTTTGTTGCTCAAAATGTTCTTGTAGCATATATTGTCTATAGGCATTGGAGTTTCACGATCATGGTTGCTGGATCAGAAACCAATTCTTGATCCACAATTAATAGTAATTTTTTAGCCCTCGTAATTGAGAAATAATCATTGTCGTGTAGTTTTAAATCTCACAAATGAAACTCCAAAAAATATCTTGAAGTTTCACCTGTGAAATTGAAACTTCGGAATAATGTCATAGAGTTTCACCTATAAGATTTAAAACTCCAGAATAATGGCTATTTCTCAAAGACAGACACAAAAAAGTGACTAGCGAGTGTTATTTTTTCCTAATCTACTTACTCTTATGTATTAGCATGTGTACTAGGTTACATATTATCATATTTTGTATTATATAATTATGGTAGGATTGGGATCCTTATTATATAAGGATTTAACATTGTACACCTATATATATTTGTATTAATGAGAAAGGCTCTCCAAGGGAGATTAATACAATCTTACATGGTATTAGAAGCAAAAACTTCCTTCCTACACTAATCCCTCAATTTTGGCCGCCTCTCTTCTTCTTCTGGCGCGGGGATCCGGCCGTATACCACTAGTATACACCGATATACAGTAAATATACAGCATCCCCAACCACTTATCTCTATAACAAACCGATATACACTGAGTATATGGTTGCTACTGCCTCACATACACTCCAAATATATGCCCCGAACCCCAACATAATTTTTTCCGGCAGGCATTCATGGCAGAGATTAATCACGACGGTTTTACGGGCAGCGGCAATAGCACTACAAGGGACTGGGCTGCCAGCCACGTCCAAGACCCAACGACCCAGTGGCCTCCTCAGCAACTCAACAGCCTGTCACAGGCCTAGTGGCTTGTAGCCCAACATCGGCCCAACAGTTTGGGACCGACACCACCAGGCCACAACCAACTGGCCCAACATCATGGGCCTATCTGTCCGTCGCAGGTCCAACCCAAGCACATTTGAGCCAGATATTTAGCACTTTGAAAAGTCAACAGCCCAATAATACATGGTATATGGACACGGGTGCCACGTCTCATCTCACCCACAATTCTGGTAATCTTCCTCAACTATGCAAGCTACAAACTCTGCAGTTCATTATGGTCGGTAACGATCATCGCATCCCGATTCAAGGGTTTGGTCACACCCTTACCCCGCCACTGCATCCCCACTTCTCTCTTAAAATCATCTTTTATGCCCTACACACCATCAAAAATCTAATTTCTGCTAGAAAATTTACCACCAATAATTATGTCTCGATTAATTTTGACCTGTTTGGATTTTCTGTAACGGACCTTTGTACCAGAAAACTCCTTACGAGATGAAATAGTGAGGGGGGCCTATATCCTTTCCTACCCACATCCGATGCTAGTGTCACTCCTCCTACCGTTCTAACAACCATATCTCCCTCAATGTGGTATAGTAGACTTGGTCATCCGGGGTCTCACGTTTTTTATTCTCTTAGAAACCGAAATTTAATCCAATGTAACAAAGGGAACCTTTATCATAGTTGTTCTTCCTGTCAGTTAGGAAAACACGTTAGACTACCATTTACGAATTCTATGAGTACCATTTTCTCTCCCTTTGATATTATTCATGTTGATTTATGGACCTCTCCCATAACTAGCAACCTAGGCCATAAATATTATTTAGTATTTTTGGATGATTTCTCCCACTTTCTTTGGGTCTATCCACTCAAACTCAAATCTCAAGTGTTCTCCAAATTTGTAGAGTTTCATACACTGATTAAAACGCAATTTGAAAAGACATAAAATCGTTTCAATGTGATAATGATCGTGAGTTTAATAATTCCTTATTACATAAATTATGTGCGGCTAACGACATGGTTTTTCATTTCTCGTGCCCATATACCTCCTCTCAAAATGGTAAAGCCTAAAGAATTCTCCGAACCATTAATAATATGATTCATACCCTCTTTTTCCATGCGTCTCTCCCTCCTACTTTTTGGGTATATGCACTAAAAATGATATAACACATTCTCAACATTTACCTACCCTGCGATTCAAAATAGGACACCCACCGAAATTCTCTACCGTCGGATCTCTACCTATGACCATCTTAGAATTTTCCGTTGTCTGTGTTACCCTAATCTGACATCCACGGTCCCCACAAATTAGCACCCAGATCTACTTTGTGTGCATTCCTAGGTTTCCCATCAAACCATATGGGGTATTTGTGATATGAACTATCCACCGCCAAAATCATCATTTCTCGCCACGCCACCTTCGTTGAGCATTTTTTTCCGTTTGACAACATTAAAAAATTCTGAGTCACTGATGACCAATTTCTCAAAGATTCGGACCCATCCCCGCTTGTCCAACAAGCATTTCGTCAGACTACCACTGTTCCGGCAGTTGCCGACAATGTTCAGGCACCGTCTTCCACCAACTCCACTGGTCAGCCACCGTCTGCCACTACTCCCACTAGTCCGACGCCATTTGCCACTACCGGTAGCCCCTTTGCACAGTCACAGCCACCACCGAATGCCATTCCCATCGTTGACAGTCGGTCGGCTTCCCCACATACACCAGTTCTCCCATCTCACACCCACCGGCCGTTTCCACCAGTAAACCCAATGTCACCACCACTCATTCTCGTCATTCGAGTCACACAACCCCCACCACTGTCACGACGTCGTACCCCACCGTCCATACCCAAAATGTCATTGATCTAACCCAATCGCCACCACCACCACACCAGTTGTCAAACCCAGAAACTCCATTACAGACACCCCACCCTATCGTACCCAGTTACCCAACAGATCCAGTCGCGATGAACAGTAACCAAAACCCAGCCCCATCGAACAGTAACCAGACACCATCCCCACACCTAAATACCAACAGTACCCCTACCCTTACTCACCGCATGGAAACCCGTGCCCAACACGAGATTTTCAAACCCAAAGTCCAGTTTAACGTGTCCACCTCAACCATTTTCCCAATTCCTAAAAACCTAAAATTAGCCAAACTAGACCCTAATTGGAATGTGGTCATGTGTGAGAAATTTAATGCTTTAACAAAACAACACACTTGGGATTTGGTTCCTCGACCGGAGGGAGTGAATGTGATCCGATGCATGTGGCTTTTTCATCACAAATATAGAGGCAGTGGTGATCTAGAGAGATACAAGGCTAGACTTGTGGTTAATGGCACTAATCAACATGAGGGTATTGATTGTGGTGAGACATTCTGGCCGGTTCCGGTTGTCAAACCGACCACCATTCGTGCAGTTCTCAGCATTGCTATGGGTAAGCACTGGCTTATTCATCAGCTTATTGTGAAAAAATGTGTTTCTTCATGGAGATTTGAAGGAAACAATTTATATGCATCAGTCGTCTGGTTTTGTCCATCCAGCAGCCCCTTAGTATGTATGTCGTCTCCGTAAATCACTCTATGGCTTGAAATATGCTCCTACAGCATGGTATGATCGCTTTGCTCAATATCTCATGCAACTTGGGTTTGTGTGCAGCAAGTGTGATAATTCTCTATTTATTTTCCATAGAGGTAGTGGCATTGCGTATTTATTATTGTATGTTGATGATATTGTGCTTACTGCCTCTTCTGAGTTGTTGAAAAATGGAGATCATTGCACTGCTCAAATCAGAATTTGTTATGACTGACTTGGGGAAGTTGAACTATTTTTTGGGGATTTTCGTGACTCGATCTGATGATATTATGTTTCTTTGTCAGCGTAAGTATGTAGAGAAGATTGTATACAAGGCTAAAATGGTAAATTACAAGATCATGGCTACTCTAGTTGACTCTAGATCAAAGCTTAGTACCTTAGATGGTGATCCCGTGTCAGATCTCACTCTTTACAAGAGTCTCGCAGGTGCACTACAGTACCTCACTTTCACCATGCCTGATATTGCTTATGTTGTTCAGCAGATATGCTTATTTATGCATGCCCCCAGGGAGCCTCATTTTACTGCCCTCAAACGTATCATTCGATGTGTTAAGGGCACACTTGATTATGGTTTGCATCTATACCCCTCAACTTCGACTAGGTTATTGTCATAGACGGATGTTAATTGGGCAGGTTGTCTGGACACGCGACTCTCTACCTCAGGCTACTGTGCGTTCTTAGGGGATAATCTTATTTCTTGGTCTGCCAAGAGGCAACCCACATTGTCCCGCTCGAGTGCAGAAGCAGAATACAGAGGCGTTGCTAATGTTGTTGATGAGATCTGTTGGATCTGAAACCTTCTTTTGGAGATTCAGTGTCCATTACGTAAGGCTTCTTTGGTTTATTGTGATAATATGTCCGCCATATATTTGTCTCATAATCCGGTTCAGCATCAACGAACCAAACACATTGAGATGGAAATCCACTTTGTTCGTGAGAAGGTTGCTCTTGGTCATGTCAGGGTATTGCATGTGCCTTCTTCATATCAGTATGCGGACATATTCACAAAGGGCCTTCCAATCAGCTCTTCCTTGACTTCAGATCCAGTCTTAGCGTCTGGCCTCCTCCCGCTCCGACTGAGGGGGTATATTAGCACGTGTACTAGGTTACATATTTACCATATTTTGTATTGTATAATTATGGTAGGATTGAGATCCTTATTATAGAATAATTCAACATTGTACACCTATATATATTTGTATTAATGATAAAGGCTTTCAAGGTAGATTAATATAATTTTACATTATGAATAAAGAGAAATTGGAAAAGAGAATCACAAGATCTTCTTTTTCTTTTTACTTATATATTCCACTTTACCTATAAGTTTAGGGGGGATAAGTTCCTTTGCACTTAAGGGTATAATTTAATGGTTAATAAAGTGGTTGAAAATGTGAAAATCAGAGTCCAACATCTTCCCCATCTTCCATAGCTTTGGCAGGAAAAAGTTACCCAATAAGGAAGCCACAAATATCCGATAAAATAATTAAGGAATGCGAAAGCTAATTCGAACACCACCACATTTTATCAAAAAAAGCGACAGAACAATGCAACACACCTATTACACTTGATTTTAGCGATATTATTATAATTTCACTTGAAGATGCAACACAACACAAATAAAAGCGAGAAAAAAAAAACAAATACAACATATTACATTTTTTTGGCATTTAAACGTCCGCTAGCAAATAATTTTTAATCACTATTTACATAGCGACACACCTTTCTAATTTGGCCTTGATCTCCAGTTAGCGGATTATTTTCAGACAAAATGCGCAGTGCCCGCGCGAATTGATCATGAAAATAGCCATTATCAGCAGCCATTTTCTCCACAAAAGGAGAAGTTGTTGGATCAGTAACCAATTCTTGATCCACAATTAATAGCCCCTTGTTGCTCAAAATGTTCTTGTAGTACATATTGTCTATAATCATTGTAGTTTCACGATCATTTCTCGAGTATAAAACTTCCTGAGGGTTAGGATCCGGTGAGGGGCATCGACCTTTAAGGTACTCGGCGTAGTTCGGGTCGATGGTCGGATCGACTGTTGGGTAAAGTCTGTGGACTAAGTTTACACAATGAACTCGTCCTACAGAGTGTGCCCCTGTATTTTCAAGTAATACAAGACAATTAGGAGCCCAATTAGGTTGGATGATAAACATAACAGAGATGGAGTTCGGATTTGAAGTTTATAAATTATGAATTCGTCAGTGAACTCATAGCTTATTTTAGTTAATTAAATACTTGTGTTAGTCAAAACATGTGCCTAATACTGTAGTTCCGCTCCTGAACATGAAGTGCTAAAGATGATTTTATATAGGAAGTATTAAGTATTATTTGAATAAGAAGCAATTGGTATGCTGGGAAAACACTTCTTATTAGATGACATAAATGCTCTTAATTATTTTTACATGAAAAATGACAAAAGACAGAAATGAAACAGAGAAAGATTTAATTCTTATATTTTGGGGATTATAAAAGAACTTAGAGATGTAATAGTAAAAAGTATGGTCAAACTAGAGTGCATATTGAAAAGTCATAAGTTTGGGAGTGATCAATTATAACAATTTAGGTACCAAATATGATGGATAAGCCAAAAAAAATGTTTATATACAAGTTAAAACTCCATACTTTCACCAATTAACTTTTAAGTAACTTGATAATTTGTTACTGAGTAAACTTAGAAGTTTGAAACGTTAAACAACTTAGAGGGATGATAACAATTACAGTACCTAGAAGTGCCACAGTTCCTTCAGTATCAACACCAATGGATTGGAATCGAGAGAGCACTGATGACATAGAGTCATTGTGGTTAGGAAGGTAACTCTCAACTTCTGCTAAGTAACTTTCTTTGCTGTCCTTCCTCCCTGTTCTCATTTCAATGTGCGGTCCTCCCAACTGTATCACATAAATTAAACTCATTTCTATACGAAAATGAAAAATGAAAAGTAATAATTTATTAGTTATTCCTTTTATGTCACGTATTCACGTGCTACAGCAGATTAAAATACATTGATTGTTTAAAAGTTTCTCGTACTCTGTGTTCAAGATTTAAACTCTATAGAGTCGACCTTTAAGGTTATAGCTCACCGGTGAGGCACATTACTTTTTGGTTAAGGTCATTAGTTCTGATCTTCCTGGAAACGTGATTTACATTTTTTAGAGATCTCATTAATCGTTTGTCAATAAAGTAGAGGTTGTAGAGAATGGAACCAGTGACTTCCTCCATCAATAGTAGTAATAATATCATTTCAATTTCAGTAGTACAGTAATATTTTAGACAATTATGAATATATTTCAAAAAACTGAAAAAATTGTGAAGGAGAATTGTAATATTGTATTTGAATTGTGTTTTACAATATGATATTGTTATAGTGGTTTGCTTATTGTTTGCTTCTTTAAATATTGACAACACTTACAAAATAATGTGTCATTAGGTTCAGATAAATCTGCCACAACGCTGCATGCTACTCCGACTGTCAGTATATATAAGTTAAATCCGAGGCGGGGAGATGGAAAACAAGGTGAATTTTGATGAACTTACCCAGAGAAGACCATCCCTAGCAGAAAGAGCAACAATATCAGCACAAGAAACAGTATTAGGACATTCACTTTCAAGTGCCTGTTTAATAGTCTCTATATACTTAAAATTCCTCATCCCAAGGTTCCTTGGAGATGTCTTCTCTGATTCCTGCCCATTTGCTGTGTCCAAATATACTGATGCATCACATGACTGCAAATACAAATCATATTAGTTAGTTTAAATCAGACAAAGAAGGGTAAAAATTAAAAAATAATACCAAAAACAGAATTAGATTTGGTCTTGAAACGTTATTTGCTTTTTCAATTGGATATAACATTGCTTTGAATCAAGGGATCTTTACACAAATAACTGGTCGATTTGGTGTTTAATTTTTTAGCCGGTATATTATACACTAAAAGGGCAGCCCGGTGCACTAAGCTCCCGCTATGCGCGAGATCCGGGGAAGGGCCGGACCACAAGGGTCTATTGTACGCAGACTTACCTCACATTTCTGCAAAAGGCTATTTCCACGACTTCAGCTTGAACCTATGACCTCCTGGTCACATGGCAGCAACTTTATCAGTTACTCCAAGGCTCCCTTCATTAGATTATACACTAATTACAAATATTCATTATTATACATAAAAATTTGGTCTTGAAAAGTTATTTGCTTTTTTCAATTGAGATGGAACGATGCTCTGAGTCCAAAGACAAAAGCAGAGAGATCTTTCACAAATAGCCGGCCATATTCACTTTTTACATTTTAAACCGATAAATGTATATTATACACGTTTATAAACATATTATGAATGAATCATTCATATATGTAATATATTGCTCCATTGGCTATTTTTAGTTTAAGTGGTTGGATGAACACCCATTTACACAGTTATACCTTAACCATGCAATCATGGAAGAGATTTCTGATCCAAGAAACTGCAGTATTGCCATGCTTGTGGTACAAGGTTGCCACTTGTTCTTTGATGATTTCTTCAGCTTTTGGGCAACTCTCTGAGTAGTAGTTCAATTGGAGCTCACTTCTTACTGCAATTAATTCAGACTCAGCAGTTAGTATATATATATATATGTGCATTGATCAGTATTCGATATCTGTGCTGGTGAGAGATAATAAATACGTTGTCGAATCAGTAAAAATATGTGCAGACTTGCTCTAATACCACGGTTTAAAAAATGTTGTTATTTATTTCCGGTGAAAAAAATGAAAAAGAAGAATAGTTTCTGTTTTTTATATGAAAAGAATTTAACTCCTATGCATTGACGGTGTATAATATTTACGCCATTGAGTAATTAACCTAGGTTAAATAGTGTACAAAAACTAACTCTCCTTAGAAGATATAGATTTGAGTTTTAGTATGTTCAAGTATCTGTGAACTTAAAACACAAATGTACTTGATCTAGAAAGTTAGTCAAAAATTGAGAAATAAATACTGTAAAAAGAACTCATAAAATTTAATGTGAGTTTAGAATATTACCATAGTGAATTTGAAGAAGCAGCGGTAATAACAGAAAGAGAAATCTTGAGAACAAGCTGAAATGATTGGCCATATCTCTGATATAGTGAAGTCTTCCCAATATTTTGCTCAATTTATATAGCAAATGGTTTTCAAATTATGTATTACTTGAAGTGGAATAAGGAATATTGGATTTGAAAATTTGTTCCACTAATTAATTAGCAGTCCGCCACTTTGTTGGACTTTTAGGCCAGTAGTTGTAGTCCCACTGAAAGAAACTGTACTTCATCACAATTATTTAAACAAAAAATAATTAGATGAAAGATTAGTTTAGCACACAATATAATTATGCAGCTGATTTTAACTTACCACTTCTACTAATAGAAATATGCCTTTTGAAATGCACTAATGCTGATAAGGGTGAAAATTTACTCCCATTCCATATTTAACGGAAGATAATGAATACAAGACACGTGTTTTTAAAACATATATTTATCATTTTATCAGGATTAAATATAATGCATATTTACTTTATTTTTACCTTCTAGTTAAATTATTTGATGTAAATATCGAGTAACGGTAAATATCTCTACTTTTGAGTTGGATTGTATATCCAAAAAGATGTATTGATCATCTTACATGCTACCTAGCCGAAACATGTAGCTATTTACCGTGGATTCTCTTATTGTACTCCATTAACTAAGAAGGTGAGCGGACTCAACAACTACATGGATCCTTTCTTTTAGAGGAAGCGACTAAGGTGGAAAGGAAAGGACTAAGCATTATGATAAGTCAGTGTATGATTGAAGTGTGTGACTATGAATTATACATCTAAAAGAGGTTGGAATCAATTTACATCCTATTTAATAGAGACGTGATTGTCTGAAGTAGATTATCTTTTTTATCACAAATGTTCAACTTATTGTGCCCTATTGACTAAGAAGGGAGCGGAAGCCGGACACAATAGCTACATGGACCCCTTCCTTTGGAGGGGGAGACCAAGGAGGAAAAAAAGGATTAAACATTATGATAGCCCAATCTACTATTGAAGTATGTATAATTATCTTATGTAACAGTTTAAATTATTAGATAGTACACACGTTATTTATTTAATGATATCTTCTATATGTTCTTTCATGTGTTAATAATTTTTTTCATGAGCCAAATATTTGAAATTCTTTTTTTATATGTGATGTACAATTACTTAATTTTTTTTTAAAAAAATGAAAGTTGAAGCTTACGTTAATTGGATCTAATGAAACAACATGGTTTCTATATAACTCGAGATTCGAGAGTATTCTTTTTTTCGATTTCTCTATTATGATATAACAAATTGTCACCCTTCTCTAATTTGAAGGTCCAATTAATAATCTAGAACAAAAATAATATGTTCTTAACTTAAATATATGATCAACTTCACTAATAATGCCTACTCTTTTAATTAAACTCCTAGTCAACCTCAACTATAAGGCATAATGGAAATTAAACATTTATGAGCAAGAACAAAGTTGATGAGTTATTGAGCACGCCAAACAAATAATAGTAGAAAGAGACATTATAAGGACCACTTCGATAGAGGGTGTTAATCTTAACTTTTGACGTTACAATATTACAATTTGGGAACTTTGTGGGCTATCCCCCTCCCTACCCACCCAACCCTCTGATCATTAACCGGGTCGGGTAACCGGTCTAGCCATTTATTTCATAAACCGGGCCTATCCGATCCAGCCACCTGGATTGTAAATATTTTTGGGACGGCCTTCTTTTTTGTCCTAATGAGTAATTTAGAATATGATGTGATCAATGTCATTTAGGCAGCAATTAAGCTTGTCCAGTTTGTAGTTTTGTCAAGATCCAAGCCAATTATTATTGTAATGACAATCTTTCTTTTTCTAAATTTGTTTCTTTGGCTTTTGGCCTAATTAAAGGAGGATAGGTGGGGAAACACATCAATGGATCAGTTGTCCTCTTTTACCTAATAAATATTCCGATTTGTCCAATTAAGTGCATTCATATAACAAGATTAATTACTTAATCAAGAGATATTTATCATATAATTAGCACTAACGGATATTAGAATTGAAGTCTCGTGGTTCCAAGTTCACTTTACACCATCTAAGTATAGGACTCAAATCGTCATTCTTTTTCCTTTCCTTATACTGCATTCGCTCCAGAAACAACACTAACCTATATAATGCAAATCAAGCAAAAACAAATTCAATTGAATTTGAGTTAAGGAACATATAAAAAAAAATGACCATGTATTATAACAAATAGCTGTACTACTCGAGGAAAAAAATATAATAGACAAAAAAATAGGTTGATTCTGATGAAGAAACAAACACGAAACGACTTGCTTCAGAATGGAAAAAGGAATGAAGAGTTTTCTGTTTTTGTCCACTGTTTCTGGTCACGTTTTGGGCAGAATTTCAGTTTGTCTCTGTGTAGGGACTTCTCAACTGCCAAGTAATGGCTGTTTATAGCCAAAAAGCTTCAATATATACGAAACGACTTGCAGATCAATGGAGTTTTAATGCTCCAAAATCAACCCAAACGGCAAAACTTTCTGCCTTCCGTCGTTTCCAATTTCATCTTTTCAGAAATTGCAGGGACCAAACTGTAAATATTAAGCAATTCGGGGGTCCAAAGAGATACTATCAGAAGAAGCCCAAGGCCCACGACCCGAGCCCGGACGGGCGGCGGCGCGTGTGGACTTAGCCTTGAACCCAAGCACATCTAGGTCCTCCCTCCTTTAAACACATGGGTTACCCATTAGGGTCCCAAACCCTTAGCCAATTTTGAGACTTATAAAGAGAACAATTCTTCATTTTCCCACCGATGTGGTAGATTTGTCCCACCATATTTTCATGCCTCAAACACCTTACTTCGTGGACCAATATCTCTTTCATTTCTCAACGAAATTTGACGATCATTGGCCCTACGGTCATCTACTATTAGTAGATTATGCACGTGTGAAGAGACAAAGCCTCCAACATGCGAAACCCTAGTGTTTAAGTCATTAAATATGGGTGGACGCACCTCCTTACCAAAGGCACATTTCCAACAAAGCTTACTTGTTTTCCCAATTGTCTAAATTTCCATACCTCATCTTTATTTAGAAAATTGTACTATATATAAAATAGTATTTTATAGTAAGAAAACACTAGAGAAATTCTAATTACATAAGCTTTTTTCGCTATTATTTTTTTCTTATTAAATTAAAAGCACTTCCAATTGCTGGAGAGATCAGCCACTATCTAGGGACAGAGATAGATATGCGGAAGGGGTGTATTCGAATTTGTTTCACTGATAAATCAAACTCTATATACAAGGTCAAAATTTATATATACATACATAATAACGATAACATACTCAATGTATTCCCACATGTAGGATTTGAGAAGGGTAGAGTATACACTAATTTTATTTCTACCTCGTCGAGATACGGAGGTTTATTTCGAAAAACTCTGGGCTTCAAATTGTTTCCGAAAGATCTTAGGCTCACGACAAAACATAATTAAAAAGACATAGCAAATAATAGAGCTAGAAAGCAATCTAAGGACGAGAAAGTATGATAATAATGCAAATACCATCTACCCACCAAGCTTATTCCACATGAGAACGTGACAACGCTCAATTACTTTCTAACCTTCTCCCTAATCCGATTCCATGCTAATACTATATATTTTAGATTGACTGAAGAATTCTGATTCAGATCCACAATGAAGTAAAAACAAATTAAACATGCCTTTTATCTTTTAATAAACCAGTACGTTGACCAACTGAGTTCACAGGATCTGTTTTGTTTTCTTCTTCTTCTATATTTGACTAATCGATAAATCTCACACAATTTTTTTATTTGTATTTTGACTTTTAGGAGCTTTTGCATTAAATTTGCATTGCATTATCACGTTACAATGTTTACAAGTAGAAGATTTAAAACGATCGTGAGATATAATGGAAGGATTCAAAATAATAAAATTAGCATTTGCATGTGCCGTGTGGATTTATTTTCCTTAGTACATGAAAATGTAGCTCTTTTGAGTCATTTTCCTCTTAAGAGTTATAATTAGGCTAGATAATAATACTTTCATTTGCTTGTTTGCTACTATTAAAGGTATCATTATTTTTTCATTATTATATTTCCATTAATATCACTTTTAGTTTTATATTTTGCCAATACTATTATGGTCTCTCAAATCATCAAAACGATCTTGAAGTTAGACACAAAAGAAAAACACAATACAAAAGCATACAAAAGCAGAAGATTTATTCTTTAAACGTTATTCAGTTAATCTAACTACAGGAATCCTATCTTGCTTACCCATCCATCGTAAGCAATTACTAATGGACTTGGAATACGAATGAGATAAAAAAGATCATTATTGGGGCAAACGATGCAATAACTTCAGTTTGAACAAAGTCAAAATGGCATAACCAAATAATTATTAAGTCGATGTGAATTTCGCGCCATAAAATTAACCGAGAAAATTAACTATGGATGTTTTCATTACCGACAACAGCTCCTGCTGAAGTAATTGTATCAACTTCTACACCCATTTAATTACGCACCTTCTAACATCTCGAGTTTAGAATTCTCTTCACTTTTTTTCATTATAATTTTCTTACAATATTTTGACCGAAGTCACCGTTTCATCATTCATTACCATAATAATAATAATAATAATAATAAATAATAATGCTTCAAATAGGTGGAATTGTGGAAATGAACAAACTAAATTACTTTTTTATACGCTATATTATTTCAAGCATGTGTTTGATAAGTGATGACGCTATATTCGTTTAATTCCCCCTCACGATAAGCCCTAGCTATACTTCACCTTTAGAAATTATTTAAAATCTTCATTATGTTATAGTAATCACCGACACTCTATCCTCTTGTCAATGTACCATTTTTTAAAACTCGGTAGTCAATATTTGTTTGAAGCCCCAATTAATTTAGATTCTCACTCTATAATGCTCATTAAAGGAGAAAACGGATCATATAAAAAAGTCAATTACATGATTCAAATATGATTTTTTATTAATAGTGAAGAAATCGTATCTATTGATGGACAATGTGCCATTAATAAGATGGATGTGGCCAAGAGATTAAGAAATAGGAGCTATTCTTGACTAAAATAGTAAAATGTGAATGGATGAAGATTTAGTTTGAATTTTCATTTTGTTTTATTTTATTCACTTTGATCTATCCATATTTTTGTTTTATAGAGGAAATAGATTTAGCTTGATGCATCATCAATCATTGATCTGTTTATCTCCTTAACTTTGAAGAAGACTATATCCGTATTCCTTTTGATAATAATACTCTTCGATTAACTCCCAAACTCTTAGTGGAAATAACAACTTTCTTTATTCTTAATCAGAAGTCTCAAATTTAAATTTTAAAAATGGAAATTTTGTTAACGAACCCCTCCTCTTTTAATAGACATAATGTGGGGGGTATTTGAATTATTCATGACAAATATTGTGATGACAAAAGACAAAAACTTCAACCAATAGTTCCTTACATTCATGAACATTTATGTTATTAAATAATTTGTAGTTCTGAAGAGAAAAGGGAAAAGTTGGATCAAATTAAATTATGACACATTATTTAGTTCATCTTAATTCGTTCATTTAAGTCTAAATAATCTTTCGATGAGTCACTAACCCAAAAGCTCATAATTGCAATTCGTGATTTTCTTCCACACAATTTCATCAAAGTTATGTAATATATCTCTCAAGTTCAGTTTTATATTGAAGCGTACAAAAGTCTAGCACAGATACAAAAAATGAACTTTGTTCATGATGACTTGAGATTTGGAGAAGCTACATCCAAGTATCAAAGATAGTTTTCCTACCCTTTTATTTGTTTTTCAAGGGGTATCCGATATTTATAATGGAGTTTGACTAAATTTGAATTAGCATCGAAAAGTCTCACATGAAGAGAAAATTCATTGATATTTACTACTCTAACTAGTTACTCATACATTTAATTTTTTCTTTGAAAAACAAAGATATAAGAGTCCAACAACAAAATTGATATACTCATTCCGTCTCAATTTATGTGGCACAATTTGATGTGGCACGGAGTTTAAGAAAGAAATGAAGACTTTTGAAATTTGTGGTCCAAAACAATTGTGTGACTATAAATTATCCAATAAAGTTATATTGTTTCTAAATATAGAAAAGTGACATTCTTTTTGGGACAGACTAAAATAGAAATGGTGCAACATAAATTGGATAGTAATAAATTTCTCAATAGGCGAATATTTACAGCAAGTTAGGGCATTTGGTCTAGTGGTATGATTCTCGCTTAGGGTGCGAGAGGTCCCGAGTTCAATTCTCGGAATGCCCCGTTTGTTATTTTATTCTACAGTTTTTTTACCCTCGTCTTATAAAATCCTATGGGCCCCTGTTCTGGCCCAAAGTGAAAATAACAACAATTGTTTGGGCTTTACAATTGATGGGCCCATGTCTATGCAACTATGCCTCTAGAACAAAAATAAAAGCCAAGTAAAATTGCCAAAATGTGGAATGTGTAAATTTATTTGGATTCTATTTTGTTAGATTCTCCAACTTCATGAACTTTAGGGGAAATTGAATAATATCAAGAATTTTGTAACTCTAGTTTATTTCATCTTATTTTCTATTATTTTTAGAGACTGTGAATTCAAATTTTTAAGTTTTATTTATTAGAAGAAAACAAAGGAGAAAGTAAAAACGTGTTGGTAGATCATAAGTCGACGATGAAGCGATGAAGCGATGAAGGCAGAAAAGCAAGAGTTAAGGAAGAGTTTTAGGCAACTTAATCGACCTACTGGAATCTAAAGAAAGGATACCACACTTAATTTTATTTTAAAATATTTTAATTGCTTATAAAACAGTTCTAATAATTTTTATAATAGTCGTCTCAAAAAAATGTTTTCCAATTTAAAGTCAATAAGAACTTATCTAAGATCAAACAAAGTCATAAATAATTACACGGATTGACTATACTATCAATGAAAAAAAGGAAATTAGTTATCCAAATATAATTAACTATTATGTATTATAAAAATTTATAAGAATAAACATCAAATAAAATATATACAAATTTTATTAACTATCTACTTGACTAGTCTCCCGAGTATTAGATTTTTTGTCTTTTCTTTTTTCATAGTCTCTGTGGTTTTCATAAACATAATATATGGGCGTGTTAACAGAACAAGTTAATTCAAGTAAAATTTTGAAAATTGAAAAGAATATCGTATCATACTAAATGAAGTCACATTTGTGATTGAAATTACAATTTTATTTTTCATGTGTTTTTTCTCTAATAACAATCTAAATTAGTCAAGTAATATGCACGTACGAACGCAGCATATATATATATATATATATATATAGTTCGAATGAAAGGAATTAAGTATGTACTTTCTTATTCACATAAGGTAAAATCGTTTCTGCTTGTGAGCAACAATAACATAAATTGATCTTGAAAGTAAAAAAATTAAGCCAAAACTACAAATGAAGATTCTCCCTTTAAATAATTAACTCCATAGATCATTAATTCAAGACCATAAATATATCTTTAAAGGGTTGATACATGTATTATAACCACTACATTGAAAACTTAGTTTAATTTTCTTGGCACATATAAGTACTTTAGAATTTTCTAATATATTTAGTGGTTTTAAAGACAAATTCATATCCCTAAGTACAGTGACACAGTCCATCTCTGCACACGGCAGTCCAAGTAAATGGATAACAAAAATAATAACAATCTCTAGCCGTGTTGCATACTGGATTTGCTGCAATTTCCAAGCAAAACAAACCTGCAAAATCATAAAAAATTCTTGTAAAAAGAAAGAAAAAAAATATTTTTTCGATTTAATCATCTGATATATTCAAAATCAATTGGCACAACAGATCCAGATCTACGTCAGGTAGACTCATTAATCGGGTAAAGCGCTCCGGACAGTGGCGAATCCAAGAATTTTGTTAAGAATACACACACTTGAACCCAAAATCTCTTATCAGGGATGGATAAGTACCAAACATCCCCTCGAATAGAAAAAAAATGTGAAAAATAATTTACATCGAATAGGAAAAAAAAAGTGACGGCCGAGAAGGTGTATCGGCGGCTAGGGTAGGGTTTGTAGTTTTAAGCTACTTATACCATAAAGAAATATGTTCTTTGATGTTTATTGATTAATGATTTATAATATATATAAGGTTACAAGAATATTTACTTTGATACAAACTAAGTAATCAATTAACCTAATTATAAAAGGATTATAATTCTACCTAAAATATGAGATATACAATTAATACAATTAATGAAAGAATATTGGGAAATATTCTATTCCTAACATCTAAAAATCTTTCTGTCCAAAAAAAAAACTAAAATGGCTAAAAAAAATTACAATAAAAAGGAACAATAGAATTAATTACGCACAAATAATTGGGAAGAGAGATTAATTACACACCAATGATGGCAATTAGAATGGCATAAACCAAGAACAACGTTGTAAAGCAAACACTAGCCATCTCTTCAGATATAACACAAGTTTTTCTGATGATTTTTTTGTAACTTGAATCAAATTTTATATTTGGAGGTGTTTATATACACACTTATAGGGGCAACAAAATCTAATATAGATGGGATTTGGACGAATAACATTTATTGCCATAAACCTTTTTTGATGTTGGTTAGTTATTTTGGTGTAATCTGTCAGATTAAGAAAGAAGCAAATTGAAATTAATTAGAATTGAATGTTTGACCAAGTTGTATCCAAAATAACTAAAATAGTAATTATTCCTTGTCGTTCGTCTGAAAATAATTAACATTGTTATTTATTAATAAGAAAAAGATTTACAATTTTGTTAAATTTCTTCGAGTTTAATAAATAATTGTTTAAATATACCATTTCTTATTAATGGATAATAAATTGTTAAATTTGTCGAAATATAACTGTTAAATTAAATTGATTAATTGTTAACATTATTAATAAAAGTAAATTCATTTGTTAAAACATTTTAAATTTATTGACCAAAAAAATAAACCGTTGGACACCCACTTGTCCGGTTGGGTACTACCCCTTTTTATTAGTGTTGGAAATTAGCTTTTGGCGGGAGTTGCGACCGACCAACTTTAACGGCTTAAACACTAGTGTTACGTATGTTGGAGAATCCGGTTCTTCAAATATGCATGATCTACTAAGTACGTAGATAACCGTAGGGCCAAGAATCGTCAAATTTCATTGAGAAATGAAAGAGATATTGATTCACGAAGTGAGGTGTTTGAAGCATGAAAAAGTGTGGTATTGTGTTCAATTCTCCCTCATCGGTAGAGGAAGAAAGAATTGTTGTGTATATAAGACTCGAAATTGGTTTGGGGTTTGGGGCCCCAAAGGGTATCCCATGTGTTTAAAGGAGGGAGGACCTAGATGTGCTTCGGTTCGAGGAAAGACCACACGCGCGCCGCCGCCGCCCGCCCTGTTCCGGGTTCGTGGGCTGTGGGTCTTCTGATATTATCTTTTTGGTCCCTGAAGTTTCCAGAAAGTCAGAATTTGGACAGTCAAAGCAGAAACGCCAAACACTCAATTCAGCCATTTATTTTGGCTGAATTACTCCTCATATAAATGGCCAATCCGTTGGTCTTTCACCATTTATGTTGGTGACTTTACTACCTCCATAATGGCCATTATTTGGCTGTTATGGAGGCAGTTTTCAGTCCCTCCCTCACCTATATAAACACCCTCTTACACCATTGTTGAGAACAAAAACTAACACTAACACTAAGACTCACATATACACGAAAATACAGAAGCTTACACAAGCAGAAAACTCTTCTTCCTACAACTTCCAATCATCATTTCGTTACTCAATATTCTTTACGGTAGCACTTGAGTTTCCTTTGCTCAAGTATTCCATTGTTGTTTTATCTTGGAGACAAATTGTCCAGGACGTATAAAGGATACATACGGGGCAATATTGTCTTAAGGACAGAGTGCCACACTCGACTCAGCAAAAACAGTTTCCAGTTTTTCTTATGCAACAATTGTAATTTCAGATTTCTAATTGAATTATTGAATCTTTGTTTATCCTTTCGAATACTTGTAATAGTTATATACTTCTCGTACTGCTTTATAAAGTACAAGAGTAAAATCTCCCAACAATTAGTTAATGTCGTTAATTATTGAATCCATTTGTGTAAAATTCTGGGTCAATTATTGGTATTCATATGACACCAAATTTAATATATCAACGTATTGAGGTTTACCTATGGAAACAATTCCTTAAATCCTACCATTTTTATTTGATGTCACGTGTATTTGATTGTATTCAAAATGATTGTATTTAAGTGCATTTAAATAAACGATGGAGCGGTATATTTTAGTGTATTTATATATTAATATATCCTTTTGTTTGGCTGTATTTGAATGTATTCGAGCTCTGATCAGCAAAGTCGCCAACGGTATCACAAAGTTGAATGTATTCGACTGTATTTGAATGTATTTATACTCAGAAATCCTTTTACTTAATGAAGAATAATCATTTTGAATGTATTTACATTCAAAAATCTTTTTATTTGATTGTATTTGAATGTATTTACACTCAAATAAAAGAAGAATACCTTCAAATTCTTTTAAAATTACACTGTATTTACTCAAAAAAATTAAGATACAGTGTATTCATCAAATCTGCAACAACTCCACCGGAGATCATACAAATGTGACCTTGTTGAATAATATATACATTAAGAAAATGAAGAATACATTCAAAAGATACATTGTATATAAATACACTGAAAAATGACGAATACTCAGATCTTAAACAATCAAATGTGGTCGGAGAGCCCGATTTTAGAGATCGAGAAAAAAAAAACATAGTTTTACACTCATATTTGAGCGGTGGCGGCAGCGGCGACAACGACGGCGTGAGAAAACTTAGATATGGGTGGTGGCGGCAACATCGGCGTGAGAAAAAAGCAACATAGCTTTACACTTAGATCTGTACGGTGACAGCAACGACATGAGACAAAAAAGCAATATATTTTTATAGTATACAACTACTACTAGAGTATTGGTTAATTTCTTCTCTGTCAAAACGAAATCGATAGAATGGTGTATTTTTGTAGTCATTACTCACATAAAAGTTGGACAACATTAGAGAACTATGTAATATTTGAAACGTAAAGGAAGGTAATTATTATCCAGGCAAACTAGAGGGAGGACACACACATACATTCATTCTATTTTAAATTATTTTTTAAGAATTACTATGTTGATTGCCTAAGAAGAAAGAGTTTTGATTTTGACGGGATAGATATAGACTACCACTTTATTGCAAAGAAGAGAGAGGGAACTGAGAGAGATGCGAGGGAGAAGCTTGATATAATGGAATAACTCTATGTATTTGGTATAGTTACTATATGTAAATTAGATAGCTACGAAATATAAATAAATTAAGTAGTAGTTATTATTAATAAATATCCTTAGAGATAGTTATGACAAGTAAATATTTTAAAAATCAATTCTAGGGAGATACTATATGAAAGACGCAGGAGGTCAACCTGTAAGGGACCAATCCTCCAACTTGCATTTAGGTAAATTTAGTGAAATTAGCATAAATTAGCAGTCTTCACTTCTCGTAGAGCGAAGCTTGCTAGCTGATTAGCAACCCATTTTTAGGGGTAAGTAATTAATAGGTGTACATTTTGACCCTGTAAAGGCAGTGTATTAAATCCTCTATAACTACTATAGTGTATGCAGGGGCGGATCTAAGTGGAGCCGACAAGCCGAGGGGGTTCGTCGGAAAATTGGATATATAAGGCTAAATTTGACATGTATTGTTATATTATATATATTGAACCCTCCCAATACAAGTAAGGTGCATATCTTAGTGGTAAAGGTGGTGAAATGATGTTCATATCTTCTCCAAGGTCGAGTTTGAATCAGCTGGCTGCATTACTTTTTTTCAATTTTCATAAAGAGCTTTAAATTTCCTTTTCCAGATTCTTTCCCAACATTTTAATAGGTTTCCTTGCGAAAATTAGTTTAGACATAAGAAGAAATTAGTCCTTAAACTTCTAAACTAATTAAATTTTGTGTTGTGAAAGTGGTGCTCCCTTGTTTACAAAAATCTTTGGTTAAATATTTAGGAAGTTAAAAATGTATTTTAAAAATTGAGATATTTGTGCATATTTTTAAGAAAAAATAAGTGTTATTGAGTAACAACGGAAATTGTTATCTAAAAGTTGATTATGATATTTATATTTTTCAAAAATATCAATTCAAATTTAAAAAATATCAAATAAAAAACTATTTTTTTCTATTAATTCAAGCTCGTTGTTATTATACAGCATACTAATATCCTAAAATTGTAATGCGTCTTGTTATTAGCTTCTCGCTTGCTTAACTAAAATACATGGTGTCTTTCAATTCAACAAGGTACTTTGGACATCAAAACATAGATATGAATTCCATCCATATTCAAAATTCCGTTATATCTTACATTAGTTTTATTACTAAATTTCGAAAGAAAAAATAAAATTGTGAATTTATTTTTTCCTTTTAACCTTGGGCGTTCCCTACAAATTTAACGAACTTTATGTAATCTATAGATTAGATATTCATGAAAAGATTGAGAATTCCAATGAGAAACTTTGTGTTTTCATACATAGGACTAAAGCTATGAAATTTTATACTCCTCCCATTCATTTTTAAGTGATTTTCTAACATTTTAAATGTGTTCCGAAATATAATTCTTCAGAAATCAAGAAGGTACTTTTTTTTTTCAAAAATACCTTTATCTTAAAAGCACAATTTTTTTTTTAAAAAAAAGCTCGATGAAATAGGGCAAAAGTAGAAAGAGATGTTAAAAGGACATGATAAGGTGAGTTAAAATTTAAGCGGGTTTAGGTTCATTAGTCTTTTCCTTCGTTGTCCCACCCTATTTATTATCAAATTGATACAGGTAAAATGTTGGAAATTATGCCACCGCCACTGAACGTATGTGGTTTCGATAAACGTAATATATATTGGTGTGTTAAGAAAACTCATATCAAATTGATACAGGTAAAATGTTGAAAATTTAAAAAGAAATATCTTGATTCTTGCATCATGCTTATGGAGCAACATTCGTGATTGAAATTACGATCTGATTTTTTATGCTTTGCTCGAATAATAATCTAAATTAGTGAAGTGTTTTAGATCTTCTTATCGAAGAAGACACTTCAATTTTGCCTTGGAGGCCCGAATGCTTAGCTTTTTTGTCTGTCTAAGTTACTTTAGATCGAAGGATGAGGGTCCGGGGCCAGCGGGAGGCTCTCACGACGGGCTATTAGCTCAGTGGTAGAGCGTGCCCGTTGCCCTTGGAAAAATAATAAGTCCCGCTCCTATTAACATAGGGACTGGGAGTGGAATGAAAAGTATAATTCGAATGATAGGAATTCAATATGGTAGTTCTTATTGCGCAGAAACTAAAAAAGAAAGATTGTGCATTCAAATAATTAACTCCATAAGTCGTTCAAGACAATGAATATATCTTTATAAAGGAACAATACATGTATAATAACCACTACTTTCAAAATTCACTTTAATTTTTTTTCGCTCATATAAGTGCTTTAGAATTTTCAAATACTCAGTGGTTTTAAAAGACAAATTTCAAACCCCTAAGTGCAGAAACAAAGTCCATCTTTGCACTTGGCAGCATAAGTAAATGGATAACAATGATAATAACAATCTGCAGCCTTGTTGCATACTGGCTGTGATGAAACTTCCAAGCAAAACAAACCTGAAAAAAATAGAAAACTTCTTGTAAAAAATAGAATTAATAAAATTTTCGGTTTAACCATCTAATATCTTAAATCCTTTGGCATAATAAATTTAGATTTACATCGAGTGGGCTCACTGATCGGGTAAAGCGCTCCCTAGTGGCAAAGACAAGAATTTTGTTAAGGATGTCCGAAATTTAATATTCATATATGAAAAGTAAATTTTTACATATATAAGCAATATAATTTTATTTTATTATACATAATATAATTTTTCGAAGAATGATGTTTAGTTGACTACCCTTCGATCTATATATGTGGCTCTGGGAAACTCCCCGTTTTAAGATTCTTCATTCCAGAGGCTCGAACATGAAACTTATTATAAAGAATGAGATCACAAATATTTCACCAGAGGTAAAACGGAAAAAAATTAACTTGCATAGTATTTTGGTCTAACATTTACTAATTATTCTATACCAAAAAAATTTATACTAAAAAATGGAACAACATAAATTAATTACACACATAATTGGGAAGAGAGATTAATTACACACCAATAATTGCAATTAGGATGACATAAACCACGAACAATGCAGTGAAGCAAACTCTCGCCATCTCTTCAGATATTATTACCGAAGTTTTTCTGATGAACTCTCTTTTTAACTTGAAATCACATTTTACTTTTCGAGGTGTGTATATATATACACTTATAGGGGACAAACTGTGATTTAGGTGGGATTTAATTTGGAAAAACATTTATTGTGTTGAACATTTTTTGGCATGGGTTGGTTAGTTTGTCTTAGTGTAATCTGTCTCATTAGAAAATAAGCAATTGAGAATAGGGAAAGGGGCAAATTTGCCATTGTACTATACGAAAAGGATCGATTTTACCATGTAGTGGGAGGGGTAAATTGGGCATGGTGCTGAGGTGGCATATCATGTGGCGGCGTTCATATCATCAAAATGTCAGTGTCACGTTGGATTAAGTGTCCACCTTAGACAAATTTGATTTTTCTCCCTTAAAAATAATTAGAATTGAATGGTTGACCAAGTTTTATAGAAAATAATTAAAATAGTTACTATATATAATAAGTAATGAAAAGTACTCTAAAATAAGCTCGTAATATAGCATTTGTCATTAGGCGTCATTGCTAACGTCATCAATTAGAGAAGAAGCTGAGTTCTAAAAATAAGATGACTAATGGGAAAGAGATAGATGTTAATTTAATATGTAATCTCTGGAATGAATTTGGAGGAAATTTATTAAAGCAATATAAAAATATTGTTAATTAAAAACCATATTATACATCCCATGCATAGGGAGAGGTATTACCTCAAGTAAAGTACAAAAAAAAAAAGGCCAAGGTGTCACTGGTCAATAGATATGGAAGGATTAAAATGAAAACAAAATATAATTAGATATTTGATTTGACCGATTAATTTGAGGTCGTTTGCACTTTTTCCCAATTTTGTGTTGATCCTGTTATAAATTTATATTTTCACATCATAAGTTATGTCTAATATTTTTGGGATCTCTAAAATACTCTACCGAAAATGAAAGCCGTAAATAACCCAACTCCCATTCTATTTCTACGTATCACAGAGCAAACTAAAAGAGAAAAGAGGCAACCAAGAGATCCTTTACTCATTTGAAAGAGATGACTGATGATAATAAAACATTTGCTGTACAAATTTTGAGGTGATGCCAGTTTTTCCCTCAATTGAGAAATGTTCTAAATACATATTTACACAAGTTTATGCCAATAGGTCATAACTAAATAGATCATTTTTCCTTCATATCTTCGTCATCCAACACAGTTTTCTTGCAGATCGGACACACATTCTTCATCGACAGCCATTTTCTTATGCACCTCACATGAAAATCATGGCTGCACGATTTCAGTGTCCCGACATCATCCATGTTCACATACTCTTCCTGTCAAACGCACCGACATACAAAATCCACTTGTTAGAATTTAATCATTCTCCTTACTCACAAGAAAAACAAAACTCTATACGAACTAATAGATTGGTAAAACTGCTCAATGCAGAGTCCGATCACAACAGTAAACTCGCACGGAGTGATAATGATGGGAGGATTTAAGTTTCCTTTTACACTATCAGTGTAGTTTAACCTATGATAGTGTGTTGCACACCATTTTTTAACAGGTTACAAGTAATGTTTATCATAGAGATTTACTTGTAATTACTTAATAAGTGACACGATTGTGTATGCATAGAATTTAAACTCATCGCAAAAGCACCCTAGGAAAATCCACAATGCTTGAGGTCATAATATCTATATTTGACCTGCATGATGTACATTTCCGACAAGATAACAATACTCACCAAACAGATAACACAAGTTCCTTCCTCATGAATTTGGTCTGAGGAACAATAAATTGACTCGGTCATGCACTTTGAAATCAGCTCCTCCGACAAACCAGTACTGACATGGCCAATTCTTTCTCCCAGTGCAAGAAGTTCCTGATCAAGTCAAAAGTATCGAAGCTGAACAGATGGCTGTAAGTTGAAAACAGAAAGCAAGTAGAGTTTCAGCATTTACCTCATAGCCCATGTCGTCAATGTCAAGTCTCATGTCCCTGTGCTGATCAAACATGCTTCTGGATCCGTAATAAGTAGAGTGGTCTGGAAGAATAACACCCTGAAAGAATACCCAAAGTTTCACATTGAGGTGACATTTTCAGAGATAGTAGAAATGATTAACTAAAATATCATATTAAAGCCAAGTTACCATCTGCAGCTATTTGTATTTCACGTTATGCCAGATTGAAATAAACAGCAAAATAAATCCACCAAAATTATGAGTAATGAAAATTGATGAACAAAATTAAGGAGCTCTGACTGAATTTCATCAAGATTGATTGGACATGAGAAGGATCACAAGTCAAACAGACAGCACAAACAGCTTAAATTAATGACACGGCCCCCTATATCATAAATATGTGTGTATACATATTCCCAGTTAATCTTTCAAAGTGAAGCACATAATTTCCTGCATTAGCTGGTTAAAAAATGTACGAAATACACCTGGTAGCATATATGATTCACCTAAAAAAAATTTACAACAATATGTATACACACATGTAAAGAAAAATAAGACTCATGACATTCTTGTGGCATGAAGCAAATAGGTCATTCTTTAATGAGAGGAAAACAAAAAGGAAGACTGGGACATCCATGTGGCATGGAGTCAGATAATGCTGCAAAAGACGGTGTATTTGAAATAGGGAGTAAAGACAGGAGCTAAGCCCCTCAAAAGGGCGACATGACAATTTCTTGTATAAGATGACCGTACAAACCTCAGATGCAAGTTGCTCACGGAAACCTGCCTCACCAGCCATTGATCTGTACCTATCACTAGATACCCTACTTCTCCCATTTCGGTCACCACTGCGCAGTCCGAGAGTAGACAATGGACGTGAATGTCTTGAGGAGTAACCTTCAGCAAACAACTGTGATGCATCATCTGAAGTACCAACATGCCCATGGTGCAAATAGCTTGAAGAAGTCCTAAAAGCAGGGGAAGATCTTTGATTGTACCTACTTCGGACTCCCCTCGAGGATTGCAAGTTGCCAGGCAAATGTTGAGGAAGGGAACTTCTGTTGGAGTTGAAATCATTGTGGTAATTCACCATCTCCAGAGAGGTCGAGATATTGCCGGTAACCAAATCGTAGTGGTTCATATCATAACAAAAGAAGCTTGTATCTGCAGTTTGCAAAACATTACTATTAAAATCAAAACATAGCAAGGATACCAAAATAATTTAAGAAACTAACCAGGAGGGAAATTCCTCCCATGAGCAGCAGCAGGTGGCATGACTGGATGGTTCCATTCCCTAGCTGAAGAATTCGAACTTGGAGCTAGATAGCTCATTGAACTACAATAATCAGTGGTTGTTCTACTGCTGGTAGAGTGATGTGAAGGAGTACTTGTTATATGAGCCCTTCCTACATTATTTTGCAGATCAAATGCAGCTCTGCTTCTTACATTCCTCTGAGAACCTTCACCTCCAATAGACAGACTATTACCTCTGTAACTAGGATGTAAACCCCAAGTTGTGTAATGGGAGTCTGGATTTTGTTTCTCATGCCAAGAGTCAGAAGGGAGATCAGATGAACTGCCAGAATCAAAGTATCTGCTTGTACTACCACTTTCACCACCTGCAAGTATACCAGGACTCTTTCGTTTGTATGGCCCTCTTCCACTACCCATTGTGAGGTCAACAAGGCCACCATCCACCCCATGATATGTCTGGCTTCCATGGGTTGATGAAGATGATTGATGTGGATAACTCTCATGGATCATATGAAAGCCTCCGGTACCTGAATGCAAGAACGGATCATGAAGAGGACCTTGAACCTGTGGCTGACAGTGTGGAATTTCCATATTTGGATTCGAGGAAGAATATCCACTTGGCCTGGAGGCATGACTCCCCTGAGCAGGATGGTGAGTCCCGTCAATCGACATACTGTCCACTGGATAAACAAGATTACTGCTTTCAGGAGCACCAGCCCTTGCTGCAATAAAAAAAAAAGACATCAACATGAGAAGGTTCTTACTCTTGATTTATATCCTCCCTATTTCAGAACATACAAATGGTCAACAAAGTATACTTTGAATTTTATACAGCCAGAAGGCATTATTTTGTTCATTACCCTTCAGCACTTCCACAAGAGTATTTTGTAAAATTGTTAATTTCCATGTTTAGCCAAGGTCAGTTCCTTTAAAAAAATTTATAATGAAAGTTACTTTTATCAAAAGCCAAACTCTGCTGTTCTCAGTCCAATGGTTTAGTTCAAGCCCATCCACTGGTACTATATCTAGGTAGATTTTTCATGGACTAATATTAATGCCATTTTCCTACAGGAAACAATCCATCACGAAGCACCAGATTTTGCCACATGCATTCTCCATCTTTTAAAAAGGAGACGTATTCAATGATTTAACTACTTCTAGCACTAATGTGATGATAGGATCATCTCCGTACTATAATGAGTTTACAGGCATTACATGTCAATAACCAAAGGAAGGGCAAGAATGAAAAGGAACTATCATGGTACGCTTAGACAGAGAGGGCTCATGGCATGTTATGAATTTGCAGCTCCCAAGACATGTGATAGATTTACTAATAGACTAATCTCAGACAAAACTTAATAAACCGAAAGATTGGTCAAGCTTTATGTAAAAAATGAAATCTGTACACCTAAAAGGAATATCAATTGTTACCAAAAGGCAAAGGTGCTCCCAAGACATGTGATAGATTTACTAATACTTATTTCAGAAAAAACTTAATAAACCGAAAGATTGGTCAAGCTTTATGTTAAAAATGAAATCTGTACACCTAAAAGGAATATCAATTGTTACCGAAAGGCAAAGGTGCCTGCTCTGGAAGATTCCATCTCTGATCATCTTCTGTCTCAAATATCTGAGACATGTTGAATGAATTTCTGTGCCCCATTGTACGTGAATGTCGCGAATAAGTTTATCTCTCCGTGAAAAGAAACCTACATTAACAGGAGTTACTTCAAAGAAAAAATGATGAAATTATTTTGCACTTTTGGTTTCACCTCGTCATTTTTTTCTTTATACAGAAAGGAGATATAAACAGTTATTCGGTGACACATTATTTGACGATTCAGCTATACACCACAAAATAACACATCAAAGATCCACATTAACCAACCATGACTAAAAAATCCCAGCGGAAGCTAATTTTACAAGTACCTTAAAGAAGCACCTTTATGATATTGTACAACTTCCTCTCTCTCTCTCTCTCTCTCTCTCTCTCTCTCCCTTTCCCTTTTAGTACACAAAGTAATGTATTGGAAAAGTATTATCGATCTTCCCTCTGATTTCTAAAAACCTACTCAAACACATCTTGTTACAGATATTTACTGATAACAGATACAAGCCAACATAGAGAAAATATCTTATCAAAAGTAATTGAGGAAAGTCGAGGAATAAGCTTGGGATTGCACAACAAAACAGGAATGCTTGGTTTAAAATTGCCAAGCTCCTTGTCATAACGTAATCAAGATCAGGCATCTAGATGTGGTACAACTCTTGCACTGAAAACCACAATTAAATCTCACAGAGATGTGAAACTTACGTATCAGCATGCAGGATAAGCCAAACAGAGCTGACTTATAATCTTAATGGGCACAAGACATAAACTACTTGATATGGCCAATCTGACGCAGATGCTAAAACCATTTTTCCTTTTGATAGGTTATGTCAAAAGTCGAGAAATAACGTGGTTATATGTTGAATACATCCAGGTTAATGGAATGAAATATTACTTTTTGGTTGGTAACCAAACATTAGGACACTTCCTTCAGCCTAAATATTTTCTTCTTTCTAGTATTCCAAAATTTCCTTATTCCATACTAGCCCATACTCCTGTGTAAAGAGTCCTAATATGTTTAAGGTTTTCTCTTTACTTGTTCCATTTTACATGGTAAGCCTCTATAAACTTGATCAACAGATAAGCAAGCAGATTTCTTTATGCTAATTGTCTGGTCAGATTTTCCCTTCGTTTTTACAAGTTACTATTTTTCTCTCTGATGACCGTTCTGGTGGCACCACATCTTTTCCGGTGGCACCATCTCTTGAGACCACTATTCTAGTCATTCTTCTCGCAACTTTCAAGTAAAATGTTCTCTAAAACTTTTCTCCTAGTCTTTTTCTTTATAGTAATATTAAGTATCTTTATTACTAACCACTACCAAGCGAGTACCATAGAAAATACAAAAAGAGAACTTAACAACTGCTAGAAGTTCAGGGAATCTAGTACATCCATAACAGTTGACATGCTATTTCGAAAGTTCACCATGTCACATAATTATATTTTGTATATATCTAGATTTAACATGAGAAATACGATCATTCTCCCCTTAAAAGCATTTCTCTCTCCTTGGAAGGCATATAATGCATAAATATATCGTCTGCCCCAGCTGTCTCTACTCTGTCTGTTTTCTGTCTCTGCCAGCAGTTTAACAACTGCTTCAGATTCTATGCGTAACCCAAGAAACACCAAATATGTCTAGAAACAAGCCCATATCTGACACGTTTGGCTGCACTGAAGAAATAGGTGACTAGTCCAGGGAATTGTTCACATAGAGAACATCTGTTGCATAGAGTAAATCCTCCACACCGAAGCCTATCTTATGTTAGACATGCTTCATGTGTTGCAATCCATCCAACTATTGCTACCTTTCTTTTTCTTCATGATATTGAAGTCTGGGTATCGCTCCTTGGAACATTGTTCCACAATTTTTTTGATTACTCTTCCGATGCCAATTCAAGCTGCACTAATGATGTCCTAAAAATTGATGTCACTGCACCTATTTGCAGTAATTGAATATAGATATTTTTCGGGGGAAATGGTAAGAATTGTATTCAAAACAGCACGAAGAATGTGTTGGGAGATTTCTACAATGTGGCAAAGTAAGAAAACGAAAAGTACATCCCATCCTAGACATGTAGGGATTCTAACAGCCAATGGAGTATAGATTTCTTTCTGTATATGTTACAAGCACTTTCTTTCATAATACAATTACCACTTCCTGAGGAAAGATCCCAATGCCGCTTTCTTTCCCGTGATTGTTTACATGTTCAAATACTACTCCACCAACACTATTCAGGTTCGGGTGATTGATTACTATTTCTGTGATTTCTTTTAGTATTTTTGTTTTGGGATTAACAGACTCAAGTTGTTTCACCAGCTTGAGCTGAAAGTCGAGAGAATTATGTCATATTACGTTAATAAATCTAGGTTGATAGAGCGAAACATTCTTCATGATTGGATCATAATTAAGAAAAATAAGAATTACAAACTTTATTTAGCTTAAATTTTCTCAATTTCATTCCTATGTGTTCTCACTGCTTACTCAATAAGTATTTCTTTCTTTCTTTTACTTTTCTCTTTTCACAATTCAAAAGCTAAAACCTCGCAGAGGAACCTCGACAAAAAATTAAAAGTACAAGTACAATATAGAATTTTTTTTTTTTACCGCAGAGGTCCAACAAAGCTATAGAAGTAAATAAAAAGCAAAACTTCATAGGCGGAGGGTTTACTCCTTTATATAAAAATAATTCAAAAAAAAACTTGCATGTCCAAACAAATTGTTATCTATTCAATAATAATGTAAAGCCCCAACTCACATACATTGCAGGAAAGGATCCCTTTCAGTAGTGTACTTTATGGAGAAAGGCTTCTAAGAGGAAGTATATATTTACTTTTCAAATACATTCCTCTTCTTATTGTCACACTAGCTACCATTTGTATCATCTCTGCGCTTGTGCCTATAGTTAGGCTCCTAAGGGATAGAAGGACTATAATGCCTGGGGCAATGATTGAAAAGATGAACAGAAATTTTCTTTGATTTTTGAAAGGCAGCGAATAAAGGAAGCTTGCCATTTTGCTGCGTTATGTTTTTCTTTCTAGCCTGATTTGGTAATGCGTCGTTGTGCCGAGGGTCTATCGGAAACAACATCTCTACCCCACAAAGGTAGGGGTAGGGGTAATGTCTGTGTACATCCTAGCCTCCCCAGATCTCACACCGGGTATGTTGTTGTTGTAGTAGAGAATAAAGGAAGCTCTGGGTCTCCAACCGGACTATTCTGGTCTAGATTAGCATCAAGGTAGAATTTTCTCTTTCTTGTCCATACAGTTATTCTTGGCCCATTGGTGAAAAAAGTTAAGAACCTAAAAGAAGAGTATTACAGTTCAACTTGAATTAGGTTTATTAGTTAACCCTTTTCCATGTCTAACACGAGTATTCAAGTTGAAGACGTCATCCGCCTCCTCGTTTTCGGAGAATTCTACTTGAAAAGAAGTTATTTTTTCACAAATACAATACTTGCAAACTGAATCCCCTTCACAATAGCGATTATGCAACAAACATTAGCTATCTAACCCTTTCTTTTTTCCGTTCTAGTTACATTATATCTTCCTACCAATTAAAGCATAGTCTACTTAAACTGTAATCTTAACTTAGCAACTTCGAATGGGTTTGGTGGCAAGAGGAATCTCTTACGTTTATACATCTCCAGAGATAGTCTATAATGGTTAATGGAATTCCATTTGAACCTTTTCAGGAATAGCAAAGGATGTTCACGCAGAGATCATTTATCCCCATTACTTTTCTGCTTTGCCATGGAGAGGATCAATAAGCTGCAGGAAAAGTAATAAAGAGCATGTCTGAATGGTTTTATGATAAAAGTTATAGTAAACCATAGATTGAAATATCAGATCTAATATAGGCAGATGATACCAATTTTCTAAGATACTCAATTTAGACAAATTTGTTCTCCATCAAGACCTTGACATAGATTGTGGCAGTGTATTGGCTCAGAACAGGTACAACGAAGTCGGAGTGCAAACGTTTGGGAGGTGCATAATAACCATCAAACTAACTACGATCGAGGGGTGGTTGCACATTAGTTCCGTACAAACTGCCTGGATCTTCCACTAGGAGGCAAATTCAAAGAGGGAGAGCTTTGGCTACTACAGTTTGAGAGTGTATTGAAAGGATAGAAAAAAGTACATGTCAAACAGGAGGGCGAAGTATTTGATGAAGAGAACTCTTATCTACATTTTCATATTCTAGCATTGGTGCCTAAAAAACTGAAAACCTTATGAAGGTAAATGAATGAGATAGGAAACTTCACCTAGTGAGTTGGGAGAGCTGGAGAGAGACAAAGCCCCTATATGAACAGAAGAGCCTCGGTAGGAATGGAAGCCTTACTATCTGGGAATAACAGTGTTCAACTGAGCCCTTTTGGGCCTTTTGGAATGGTTATGGGAGATAGAAATTGATGAGAGTGCTAGATGGAGGGAACATCAATAAAAAGTATAAACGCATACATCTTAGATGGTTATCAAAGAGGCGATCCACTCTTATAAAACAAGCTAATGGTAAAGATCATGAAAATGAGAGGACTTCATGAAGTTCATAGAAATCTCATTTAGGAACTAAAACTATACACGATGTTGGCTCGATATTTGGTGAGGTGGTATTATTTTAACAGTTCGATTTCCTCATTTCTCTTCAATCACAACTGCAAAGAAAGACATAGTTGTGGAGATTCTTAATGTGAAAGGAGGGCAGATGGCACCAGACATACATTTTAGACAAAAATACAAAACTAAAAATTGACAACGTGGATAGATTTCCTCGCAACTATACAAGTTTTTCACGATTAAGGCGATAAGATGGTGTGGATGGTGACCTTTACAAATTATTCTCCAAGAACTCTTACCATAACCTCCTGCTTGAAGGGGGTGAAGTAAAACCATTTGGACGTCAATACAGAAATTGGAACCAACCAAAAAGTGGCATTTTTCACATGAAAAAAGATGCATTGATGTCAATGTGTGAAAGTATTGTTATAAAGGCAACAACACCATTGAATTATACAGTAACATCCATTTCAAAACAATATACTAAAGTATGAAGACATGTGGATGGATATCTATGACCATTCCTATTGAACTACTCAAAATTGAACAGGAAACAAGAACACAAGCTAAACCACTTGAATACTCCTGCTGTTTCTCATCAAGATGACAGAAAATATTAAAGACGGCTCATTATTAATATAGCTAAAAAGAGAAACATATCATCACAAGTACCTTTGACGAGCCATACCACCAAACATACATGGCCAATTTGGTTTCCCTCATCCCACGGCAGTCTCACTGAAATATGTTCCATTAAGAAGAAGCCACTACAATTTTTGTGTCCATCAATCTTTTCTGATAATGACGGTTTCAACATTCAGAGCTCAGACAAATGCAGGACGAAAAGCGATGGGTGGGGGAGGAGTATGAGAGTTCCTATGGAAGCACTTATTAATATTTTTATGAGATGTACCAGTGTAAAAGAATATATGAGAGATTAGAAAGAAGCAACTGCTACTTTTGGTATGAGATGCACCAAAACAAGTTGACTTGTGAGAGAGAGAGAGAGAGACTAAATGGATAGCGATGGTATGAGACAAGCTAAGAATAATCTTGTCAGAGGGAGAAAGGAAATTAATTTGCTAACAGTACCAGATATGCTTTGTGCTTGAATGAGTTCAGAACGAAGTGTTGCGAGTCCAAAATAGTGAGTAGAAGCAAGAACTGTAAAATGGCTGCAAAAGCTTCCATCATTGCATCTACTTGCAACGTGAAATATAAGAGGCACCACCTCAGAAGATTGTGGGTAGTACAAAAAGAGGAATAGTGCCGGGTATCAACGAGCCCCAAGGAACTACAGAGAAATCCTCCAAGCTGCAGAAGTGTTACTAGTTTGAGAGTTTTGTACAATCAATGGGATTTCAACCATAAATACAGAGGCTAACTGGTAATACACATGTTGTCTCATTCATCTCAACCAACTATTATAGTTGTCCTTCAATATTGGATAGACGAAGCAACATAATGATTAAGTGTTCTAAAGAGTTACAGCACACTTAGCAATAGAGTAAGATTACAACCTAAGCCTCCAAAGGAGCAGAGGATCACTAACTCAACAGGCTCAATTAGAGGAATTACCAGCATACAATTGAATCAGGATAAAACCAGCTGTCAGTGAGAAAAGAGAGAGAATGTTGTGTCTGGTGAGCCCAATAGTATCTGCTCAGTCCCTCTACCCTGAATCTTAGGAGGGATATAATAATAAAGTTGCAACCCATTCAACTAGAACACACTCAACTGTGCACCATTCAGTTCTATTCACCGGAAAACAATTCAGTGTGCACAGAGAAGCAGCAAATCAAGATGGCACACATCTGCCCCCATTCCAGAGGAAGTAACACAAATCCCAGTCCAAGTTTTGCTTTGGAAGCAGAGCATGGTCAGCAAGAACCTCATCTCCTATCATCAATCAAAAAAAAGGCATAAGCAAGATAGTCTTTCCAAGAAAAAGTGGCCCCATACTACACCTCATACTACCAGCAGTTGTCATAATGCAAAGGAGTCCCACAACTAATCAGAAAGTTAGTTGCAGCCTGTAGATTGAACTTCAGGTTTTCCACAAATGCTCACCCCTCACTTAGTGACAGCCTGTAAAATGAACTTAAGTTTTTCAACAACTCCTCACCCCCCCCCACCCCCCACCCCAATTAGTGGCAGCTTGTAAAATGAACTTCAGGTTTACAACAACTCCTCACCCCATCAGAGAAGCATCTTTAATCGTATAGGTGATTTTCGCATTGCAAGGTCGTTAATTCTGCAACAATAGCAGAATCTATTTCCTATGAGCTCTTCACGCTCAAAAGCTGGAAGGGTAAGAGACTGCAATAACAGCAGCTCAGTCTAATGAATCTTATAAGAACACCCTTCAGTGTTGTTCCTGTTTAGTCCATAAGAATGAGATCTCTTCATAACCTGCCAGATTGACCAAAAAGTTGCTTGCAACATCATTTGTGATTGAGGTTCTATACATTAGCAAAGCTAGCTAGCTATCCACCATATATACCCTGCACGAGCTCCCAGGTTATTTTTTCAGTGAGAAAGATGAGAAGATCCGAAATATAATCATGACCTATCCTAATTATCTGAGATGGTAATAAGAAATCCGGACTGAGATTGAAAAAAGAAAGTAAGAACAGGAAGATGCTAGAGAAAAAGCTGGAAACAAAAAGAACAACGTAAGCTGGGGACATTGTTCCTTAAAATAAGTACTATAGATAGAGATATGGCTGAACTGAGAAAGGTAGGTACCAAATCCCTCACCTGTACATGTAACCTGTCCTCATTTCAAGCCCCTCACATCAACTTATGTCGTGTCAAAGTAAAAAATGCCAATGGAAATGACATTTGATCATCATGGCCAACATTAAGCTCAAATCAACTCCAACAAAGCCCTAGTTTGAACTATTTAGCCCAGGAAACCCATTCTTATGAATCTAGGGCAATATCCTTCATCTGACAATAATAAGCCGCCAGCCTCCCTAGCCTGCATAGAAAAACCATCTAAACCTAGATGCTCTGAAAGGTAATATAGAAAAATGCTAGTACATAGATTGTAGGAACTCAGTGCCTAAGGACAATAAATAGATTACAAAGTGGGCGCTTAGCAGGAAGATAGGAGATAGATATTTGCTAATATAGAGGCACTGTCACATGGCTTCAGGTAAATGTTTGCATACAGTCATTTTAAGTTAGTTCATCCAATTTCTTCAAGTTCATATACCGATGCATAGTCCTATAGTATAATCAATTAATGAGACAACAAATGTTGAATAGGATCACAAAACAAGAAAAAAGATCATTTATAAAAGAGAGCCAGCAATATAAACATTGTTCAAATTCAAAAAGTTAATGGAATAAAGCTAAATGCTTTTCAAGTTCCTGAAGTAGTCCAAGGGAAGTAACTTCACATGGTGCCCAACAAAATGAAAATATAATATAAGCAAATATAGACAGCTCAGTGCTAAGATGTATCACTGAGTAGAATAAAGGGACTGATCAAATGTTGTTGCCTTACTATAATTTTGGAAGTGTTCAAATATGTAATCACAGCAGCTGTTAACAAGGATGAAAATGTATCAGACAATTTTGAAGAATAACATTGACATATAATAATATGTGGCATCATATCCTCCTGTGATCCAAGGAGAGCTATGGCCCAATAATAAGAGAACTCCTGACATCTAAAAGTTGCACGGTGCAGGCAGATGCTCCACCTAAAATCTTTTAACGATAGATCTCAAAGCTAACAATTTGAGAGTTTACATAAAAGAGGACATGCTTACGTGAACAGGAGAGTTTCACTCAAATCTGGTCAGTAACAAAGAAAAACTATTGTGTCTTCAGGTCCTTGCAAGGTCTTTAACTCCGCGGCTGTATGGTATAATGTGCAAATAAAACCTGTGTCATTTGCATTGGACAAATTTTGAATCAATAGTTCACATTGATGGCGAAAGAAAATCTTGACTTTTAGGGACCACTGTAATACTATATGCGCCAAGGCCCCATAATCACAAGTTATGATTTTCTCATATCCTTGCAAAACATAATACCAACTATGAACATACATATCTAAAGGAACTCAGAATGCATTCAAGAAATCAATTTCAGAACACTGGAATCTGCAATCAACAGCATAGCTCATGGTAGAATGGTATAAAACTGATTCTAAGCTCCATTTGTATTTGACTTAAAATTCATGGACAAGGTGTAATTTCCTATCCAAATAAGTTGCATCACTATGAGACTCAAAAACTAGTTCATTAGAAAAGATTCACACTGAGACCTATGTATCCATGGATCCATCACATGTCATCTTTGATTGGTCCCTAGACCCCTGAGGTGAATTTAACTCCCTAACAGTTATAATTCTGGCCACCTATTTTTTATTAAAGGAATGCTGGTCCATTTAAATGCCAGACACAGTCAAACTTGGGGAAAGAGTTATCCTAACCCTACACGATATAAAGAACTCCAAGGTATTATTATATTATACTGACCGCCACTATGAGTAGCTAAATGTCAATGTTCCTCTTAGACTAAATTTGAGATTCCACCCTAATGAAGGACGTATAAGGAAATAGAACTAAGACAACTCAAAATGAATTGGGTTTGAACAAATATATCTGGGCAACTTTCCTTTTAATCGATCGTGAGGGGGGTTTCCACTTTACTACTCAGGTAGAGGGATTCTAGATGAAAGATATCTAATGAAACAGTCGCTGGAATGAGATCAAAGGCATCCGAGCTGAAGTAATTCACTCGAAAGGAGAAGAGCGTCAAGCAGCTCCAACTCTAGCTCCGGAGGGCTCCCTGACTAAATTTGAGATTCCACCCTAGCGAAGGACGTATAAGGAAATAGAACTAAGACAACTCAAAAAGGCAAATATAAGTAGAGAATGAAGCTACACACTGGATTTTACAATTTGCTTACCAGAATTATGAAAAGATTCGAGTCAAATTACTCACCATATTCACTTGGCGTGAAAAGGAGAGGGATCGAGGTAAAAACAGAGGAGAAAACTATATCACTTTACTGCTTTTCCAATCACACCAAACAAAACTAAGCCACCAATACTTCACATATGAGAATAAACCAACCAATTTCTCTCTTTGACCCTCCCTCTCTCCCTCCCTTCCTTTTTGATAAATAATTAATGCTTTCAGGATCTCCTATATGCAACATATAGCTTTCCGACAGCAAGATCTCCCCTACTAAAATCGACAGTTAATACAACAACAATATACCTAGTGTAATCCCACAAGTAGGGTCTAGGAAAAATGAACAACTAATAGTTGATGTGTGTTTTGATAAATAGTTGGTGAGAGTTCAGAAACTCACACGTGATAGTTCAGGTAGGAACTCACAAAAAAAGTGATTGTTCAAATGTATTTTTGACCATTATCTCTTTCACTTTTCTGTTTGATTATATAAAGTCCCTAGTACTCCCTCTGTCGGTTGAAATTTCGAGATTAAAACTTCTAAACTTTGACAGTGAATTCGGACATAGAAGCTTTAAGTTTTTTGAGATAAAATTTATATATTTGAAAACTCCGTAAAAGGTACTATAAACCACAATAATTAACAACTTAAAATATTTATTTTGACTCTTGAAATTACAACTGTGCCACATAAATTGGGACGGAGGGAGTATTTATTTATAAAAAATAAAAATAAAAACTAGGCACTTCAATGATTTACAATCAAACAGAAAACTGCATTTTTTAGAGATAAAAAAATCTAGGTTCTTAGATACAATAAGTTGTAAAAAGCAAAAAAAATCTATTCATGCAAAAGAAAGTAAAATAATAATAATAACAACAACATACCCAGTATAATCCTACAGAAGTAGGATAACAACATGAAAAAATAACATCTAGAACTGTAATGCTTTAATATTACTATAATATATCCTTTCTATCAAAAAAATAAGTTGTAAAAAAGCAAAAAACAATCTATTCATGCAAAATAAAGTAAACTAACAACATGAAAAATAAAATCACAGTATATTACCGGAAAAATAAAATCAGCTCCGGAATGATTAAAAAAATTGGTTAGAAAATCACAACCAAACAAAGCCTAAACCCAACAAAAAATTAACACAGCAACCGAAGAATAACATAAAAACGATCGGCTGCGAATATCAACTTAAACCCAATAATTTGTTTGATCGATCAACCAAGCAAAACCAAAAAAAAATTATAATAAATAAAGGACGATAACAAACAAATAACATGAACTTGATATAAACAATAACATGGAGTAAAACGATGGCGTTTTGATCGATGAATTACCGCAAAAAAAAATTGCCGGGGAAGAAAACGGTATCTTTGCTTTCTGGATGATCGGTTGATTCAGACGAATAATTTATTTAATTAATTTAGAATTGATAATTACATAAAGAAAAGACACAAACGTAAAGAGAGAGATAGAAAGAAGGCAAATGAAAAGACACAGTTGGATTATTATTTTATAGAAGTAGTGGCCTCTTTGTTGTCCGTGTAGTTGTGTTATATTGACTTTTTATATATCATTTCCATATTACTTTAAATATTCTTTGACGATTTTAAATTTGTTCTTACTTTGTTTTGTTGTTGCTTTGTCTTGAGTCTCTCACAATAAGTCGTTATCAAGTAGAGTTATGTTCTTACTATGCTCTACTCTTGATCCAAGACCTCACATTGTGTGATTTCACTTTGTACGTTGTTATTGTAGAAGTAGTGGCCTCTTTTTTATTTTTGTTTAGTTCTCTTTTCTATGAGAATTTACTAATGTAGTGTGCTAATTTGTGAAATAATTAAACTTGCCCAATGGAACAAAAAAAGACTTATAGTAAAACTTATTTATAACAGCGTTGCTTGTTGAATATTTATAAAAAAAATTATTATAAAAATCATATAATTTAGCATGAAAAAGTTCGTTCTAAAAAGAATTAGTTTTTATAATAAAATATTATTATAGATGATGAATGTTATAGAGATGTTTTAATATATGGTTAAAAATCTATTATTTGTTAGGTTAGGTACACATTTTGTATTTTTATTAAGAAAATAAAAAAGAAGTGGGGGATATATTATTTTGTCTTTTTTTTTCTTCAAATATTTTTTCTAGCAATTGTTTCACTTGATTATTTGGTTGGGATTTGGGTGATGAGTTCGCGTTGATATGCGATTAGAAGCACGAAGCATTTCATGTTGATTTCTTAATTATGAGATTAAAATAGTTATCTTTCAACTTATTAGTTATAATATGTAAAATCGTATATTAATAGTAAATAAATAATCAATAGCAATTACCTCATAATTGTGATTATTTTAAAAAACAATATCTCATCAAGAGAGTTGAATGGAGAGAACAACCAAAGAAGAAAGGGTCAGGAATGTTAAGGAATAAAGCTACTTTATTTTTCACCTTTTGTTTATCATTTTGTTTGCTTCAATATCCAATTTAAAATAGATATTGATCTTACTTAATATCCGCTTTAATTATCAACCTACACACCTCAAATATCAATTAGAGCTCTTTTTTTTTTCTAATCTCAATCATCAAGTTGTAAATATATATTGTAAAATTGCATGTGACTTTTTTGTTCGCTCATAATGAAATATAAATAATTTTAAGTTGAACATAGAAAAAATACAATTTTCAAGAGAGCCTGATGATCTTCATATTAATATTGATAGAGAATTCATTTTTAAAAAAATATACAGTAAAATCTAATTCATCATGCCCTTGAAATCAGTAAAATTATTGTCACAATACTAGTTCCTTCTTTTAACGTGACTCTCTTATTATGTCAAACTTATTTATCCTTTCCAAAAAAATTAGAAAAAATTCTCTATAAGTACTCCTAAAATGAAATTTTTATATTATTTATATAAAAAGCACAACAAAAAGATACACAAATTTTTCTTGATCAAAATCTCCCCTTGCATTTTTCCTCAATAACTGCCACGTAGAGCATGGACATTATATTTTACCAGTGTTTTTAGCTGTAGATAAATTGGGTGGACTTCATGCTCTAAACTCTGAACCAGCAAATTTACATTAAAATTGTTTGCAATAAGCCAATAACAAAGCAAAAAATAATATACCAAAAAAAATTACATAAAAACATTAACATTATGTGCAGACTATGTGCACGGAAGCCAAATTTATGGCGATGGCTTTTTCTCATAGTAATGATGTGAGAACATTTAGCAAATAGGTTTTTGGTAAGTCTTAATTTAGAGAAAGGCCTCCGGAATTTTTTTTTTGATAGGACAAAGAGGAGTGATCTCGGGGTATAATTCATCATTTTTAAAATTTTGAAGATTTTAAGATAATACACTTAAGTCTCTTTCTTTTGTGTTAAATATACAAGAACCCCTTATCGCTCTCCCTTCAATTTCTTTCACTTTTTGAAATTAAAATTCTCTCAAACTTTCAACCTACTTTTACTCTCCCCCGAGCTTCGATATTGTTCAGTCGTCTTTTTCATGTATTTTTAAAATTTTGCAACTCTTTCGGAGCATTTTGAGCTTCATATTGTCCTGGAAGTTTTTATTTTTTTCTGATTCATGGTGTTCATATAGTTTCAATTTTTATTCAAAATTTTGAAAGTTTAGCCTTTATTTCTGATTGTTTCGGTCTTCCTTTTTCTATTTTTGCTTTTTGCAAATGAATTATGGTCTATACTAAATTTTTGGTCAATTATTCTTATTATTATAGCGTGGTTGATCAACGTCACTCTATTGTTTGTATATGGATCATAAAGAATGCCTAGATGTAGAGGAAGAGAAGGATAAATAGTCCCTCGTTCTGTTGATATGGTTCAAACCCGTTCTAATGCGAATGTTAAAGATAGAAAAAGAAGTGGTGAAGAAGTTGTTAGACGAGAATGAAAAATAAAAAGAAATGTAGAACCTGATAGTGAGGCCTACTCAGACCTCATGGATGAGCATAGTGTGGATGAAGATCAAGATGACCGAGGTGATAGTTATGTTTTTGAGGATGGTTCAAAGCAGTATGGTTCCGATGAAGATATTGATCCCCAGTTCTGACGAGAAGAATTCAAGCTTGACCACAACGTAATCACTACCACTGTTGTCAACGTCTTTCACCCGACGTACTCCTCTTGAGAAATGATATGGAATGTCTATTCATGATGCTCATATATGACATACAACGATTGAAAATGCACATTATATGCGTGTAATCTTTGAAAGGTTCGGGAAAGAGCCTTATGATTGGACCATCATCTACCTACCCTCTAGTAGACTATTATTTTTATGTAATTTTTTTTTGTAAAACTTTTATTTATGAAAAGATAATGGATAAGTTTGATCAAGAAAAAAGATAGTGGAAGAAATAAATCATAAAAAAGCCAACTGGAAATAAACCAACTTACTCTATAATAACGCAGTGCTTGGGACAATTTTAGATCATTTTGATCGATGATAGACTAGAAAAATAAAGACGACTCGTGCAATGTGGAGCATGCTAAATTTGCACGTCCAACGGAAAAAAATTAAGAAAAAAAGAAATCCAAACTACAAACCTCAAATGCCAAACCCCAAACCCCAAATTGCATAAATCTAAGGGACTGTCGATAGGTATATCATAAACTGCATCGTCAATAGCTAACAATTATCATTTAGGCTCAACTTCACGCATGGTCAATAATTATCCACATGTTATGCATAGATCTAGGACAATATTTATCTAAAATGCTATAAATATTATTTTTTTTTAAAATGACATACCACTATTTAATCGTTATAGTAACACTTTAATACATCATATGAGAGTCCTCCATTCATTGAATACATGATTAAAAGAGTTTTAGGATAAGTAATGATACTTAAAATGTCAATATTTATCTAAAAAGGCAATTCGGTGCACTAAGCTCCCGCTATGCGCGGGGTCCGGGGAAGGGCCGGACCACAAGGGTCTATTGTACGCAGCCTTACTTCATATTTCTGCAAGATGATGTTTCCACGACTTGAACTCATGACCTCCTAGTCACATGGCAGCAACTTTACTAGTTACTCTAAGGCTCCCCTTCAATATTTGTCCAAAAAGCTATAAATAAATAAAAAGAGTTGATATTATTTAAACATTATAATAACATTTTAATACAACATATGAGAGTCCCCTTCAATTGAACACGTGATCAAAAGAATTTTGGGACAAATAATGATACTTTAAAAAGCCAATATTTATCTACAAAAGTCATAAATAAATAAAATAAAATAAATAAAAAGACTTGACACTATTTATAAATTATAATAACACTTTAATATATCATATGAGAGTCTCTATTCATTAGACACATGATCCAAATAGTTTAAGCACAACTGATAGTTGTCTGTAGAACAAGGTTGTGCTTTGAGAACAATAATTTGTTGTTAGACTAATTAGATACCGGTGTTATAATTATCATTACTTGTTCTAAAGCTCTTTTGATCATGTGTTAAATGTATGGGGACTCTCATATGATGTATTAGTGTTATTATAATATTTAAATAGTATTAAATCTTTTTATTTATTTATTTATGACTTTTTAGATAAATATTGACCTTTTAAGTATCATTACTTGTCCTAAAACTCCTTTGATCATTTGTTAAATGAACGAGGACTCTCATATGATGTATTAAATTAAATAGTATCAAGTCTTTTATTTATTTATAATTTTTTAGACAAATATTGACCTTTTAAGTATCATTACTTGTCCTAAAACTCCTTTAATCATGTGTTAAATGGACGAGGACTCTCATATGATGTATTAAATTAAATAGTATCAAGTCTTTTATTTATTTATAACTTTTTAGACAAATATTGGTCTTTTAAGTATCATTACTTGTTCTAAAACTCTTTTGATCATGTTTTCAATTGATGGGGGCTCTCACATGATGTATTAAAGAGTTATTATAATGTTTAAATAGTATAAAGTCTTTTTATTTATTTTATTTTATTTGTTATGGCCTTTTTAGATAAATATTGGTCTTTTAAGTATCCTTACTTGTCGTTAAACTCTTTTGATCATGTATTCAGTAGATGAGACTCTCATATGATGTATTAAAGTGTTATTATAATATTTAAATAGTATAAAGTCTTTTTATTTAGTTTATTTTATTTATTTATGACTTTTTAGATAAATATTGGCCTTTTAAATATTATTAATTGTCCTAAAATTCTTATGATCATGTATTCAATGGATGAGGACTATCATATGATATATTAAAGTGTTATTATAATTTTATATAGTGGCATGTTCTATTATTTATTTATGACTTTTTAGACAAATATTATCCTTAGTCTATATATAACACGTGAAAATTATTGATCATGCGTGAAGTCGAGCCTAAATGATAATTGTTAGCTATTGACGACGGTGGATTTATGGTATGCCTATCTACGGTCCCTTAGATTTGTCCAATTTTGGGTTTCATTTTTTTTTGTTCGTTACACTCTTCGTCATCACTATTATGATCATCCTGTCACCTTTCTCACATAAATCTAATTTCAATATTTTGAGGTCTCCTCCACTCACCCATGTAATCATCACATACTATAATATATTTTACAATCGACGGCATAATAAATTTATAATAGACTATGACCTATGACTGCAATCGACGCCATAATTAATAAGTTGTTATTGATTTTTTGATAAAAAGCTAATTTTTTTGCTTGAAACGGAATCTGAAAAGTGAAGAAATTGGAAGCTTCTGGTGGGATTTGTTTTTTTGGGTAATTAAAATGAAGGAAAATACTCTATTTTTATTTATTATTTCGGGTAATTAAATGGTTGAGATTGGGGATCAAAGTGTAATTTTTGAAAATCTAGGGCTAGAGTTGGACACAACAAAATTTGATGTTGCTGACATCGTAAATGGAGGCAATATTCTACTATCAATATTCTTTTTATTGCTTCTACTCAATCCCCTAATTTCAAGAAACTTGTAGCCTTTTCCTTGAATAAATTTCTGAAGAGGCCTTCTAGCAAAAGCCCCCCTAGTAATGTGCTAACCAAAGAAAATTTTGTTTATTGACAATTGTTTCTTTCACAGATAGTTTCTCGCCTATATTTTTTTTTCCTCACAAACACCAACAATATTCACTTTGTCAATCTTAGTTTTACACATAACTACATTCGTTCGGTATGTTTAATTAATCGGTTGATAAGATAATATATAATTATTATGTTGGGTATTTTTGCTCTATGGTACTTTATAAAGCAGTACGAGAAGTATATAACTATTACAAGTATTCGAAAGGATAAACAAAGATTCAATAATTCATCTAGATTAAAATTACAATAGAACCACAAAACTGAAATTACAATTTTGTTGAAGACTGAAAAATGGAAACTGGTTTTGCTGAGTTGAGTGTGGCACTCTGTCCTTAAGACAATATTGCCCCGTATGTATCCTTTATACGTTCTGGACAATTTGTCTCCCAAGATAAAGCAGCAATGGAACACTTGAGAAAAGGAAACTCAAATGCTACCGTGAAGAATATTGAGTAACGAAATGATGCTTGGAAGTTGTAGAAAGAAAAACTGTTTTGGTTGTGTATTTTCGTGAGTTGTATAAACTGTTATTTGTAGTGCTCAACAATGGTGTAAGGGGGTGTTTATATAGGTGATGGAGGGTTGTTTAACTGCCCCCATAACAACCATTATTGGCCAAATAATGGCCATTATGGAGGTAGTAAAGCCACCAAAATAAATGGTGAAAGACCAACGGATTTGACCATTATAGCAGGAGTAATTCAGCCAAAATAAATGAATGAATTGAGTGCTTGGGCGTTTCTGCTTTGACCGTCAAAATTCTGACTTTCTGAAAAACTTAAGGGACCAAACTGTACATCTTGAAACTTCATGGATCAAACTGTACTTCTGGCAAAGTTCTCTGGTCCAAAAAGATAATATCAGAAGGCCCACAGCCCACAACCCACAACCCACAGCCCACGACCCAGGACCCGTGAACCCGTGAACCCGAGAACCCGGAACTTAGAACTCGGAACCGGAACTGGACCGGACGGGCGGGCGGGCGGCGGCGCGCTTGTGGCCTTTCCTCGAGCCGAAGCACATCTAGGTCCTCCCTCCTTTAAACACACGGGATACCCCTTGGGGTCCCAAACCCCAAACCAATTTCGAGTCTTATATACACAACAATTCTTTCTTCCTCTACCGACGAGGGAGAATTGAACACAACACCACACTTTCCATGCTTCAAACACCTCACTTTGTGGATCAATATCTCTTTCATTTCTCAATGAAATTTGACGATTCTTGGCCCTACGGTTATCTACGTACTTAGTAGATCATGCATGTGTGAAGAACCGAATTCTCCAACATACGTAACACTAGTGTTTAAGCCGTTAAAGTTGGTCGGTCGCAACTCCCGCCAAAGGCAAATTTCCGACAATCCCCTCTTGAAAGAGATTTTGGCGCACTCACATGGTGCCTTTTCCATTTCCAAAGAATATTTCAAATGGACCGATGTTGCATAAAGAGAGGTAGCTTCAGCTTTGAACCTTCCATAGTTGAATACCATCGGACTTACTTACTGCGCGGTGAACGTGATGTCTTGAACCGTCAGTGTTTAGCGTAAGCCAAGTCAATGGTACAAACACAACAAATTCCCTTACTCTCTTCTTCGTAATGTTTTGTCCGTTTTGGCCATGGACAACGTCTTGGATTCTTAAGTGCGTTCATTTGAGGCGGCCCGTCCTCGCACTTAAATAGGTGGTCTCCTACAAGGTATCCTGCTATACCCCACTTCACAAGTGTTATGAATCATTAAAAGTTTCCCAAAGACCTAACCTCAACTGCTGAGGATCATTACAGGTTTTAAAAACTTAACATTTACCCATACTGCAGATAGCACTTAACGTCTATCGCGGGAACGGCTTTGGATTTGGTGTTTCTTTTCAGAAATCACTATCCGAAGTGCTCATGCTTCCACTGAAGCGATCAACTGAACCTTTACAGCTTAGTTTTCCCATTGAACCAAATTACTGGGATCTCCAGTTAGTAAGGTTGGGTTACCACTGTATTGGTCTGTATATTTTGGGTTTTAAGCCCATTCCCCTAGACAGGCAGAACACTTGATCTCCGGGTAGTCCCTTAGTTAGTAAATAAGGAAGTGACACCCGTAATGATCAACTGCCATACGGTCTTGTGTCTCCAACAGATCCTCACAGATATGTACAGACGCCGTCATCCATGTCCTTCCTGAAGCCGACCGGCTAGCCACAGTATATAACCGCTGAAGACACGGGTTTCTCCCAATATGGGACGTCCTCTAATGAGTCGTGAAGTTACTCAACTTCTTTCATGCTTTGTATAAAGCTATAAACTCCGATACCATCATGAATCGGTCGATGCAAGTTTGCTTAGAGGATTTTCCAAGACCCACCATACACATTTACTTGTGGCTTTGGTGTTCTCCAGATCTGATGTCCGATTTGTATCATTATGTTCTTCTTGGACCGCTGGACATCCAGAATACTATAATCCGAAGATAAGCGAATAATTCAGATATCGTCATATCCGACTTAACGCCTTCTATTGATCATGTATTAAGATCATCAGTGAAACTTAGTTCAACTAATCTGTTTGTAGGACGATACCAGGTCAGTTGTAGTGTGTACAATACATTGAACTACACATGACCTGTGCATATCGCTCCTTGTCTATGGGTGCACTATGATTCCAATCAGTTCTATGATTCATATCCATTGGTGGCTTCAACGAGACTGTCAACTATCGACCAGTCCGTTAGATGTCTTAGAAATCCAATTTCTAAGATGTCATCTGTGATACCCATATATTTCATATCGAGACTCTGTTTCAATATGACTTTTACTTTCAGACTGTTGATTCTCCAATTGTTGGCTTTCTAACTTCAGAGTCAATGTTTCTGTGGTCAGATTCATTATTTCTATTTTATCTTAAACTTTCAGGACCAAAATGTAAACATTTCAGGGACCAAGATGAAAGTTCAGGAAGAAGCCCAACAATCTAGAAAACCAACTCTGATTCTCTTCTTCCAACTTTCCGGTTGGGAAGGTTGTTTCAACATTCATGCCACGCAAGACTGCAATGGCCCATGATGTTAAGCTACTCCCAGGGGAGCACATGTACAAGTAGCCGAGGCTTTGAACTCGTCAGTAGATCAATCTACTTTGTACCCACTTTTGAGTATCCTTTTTCACAACCCAAAGGTTCTTTTTTCGGAGGAAGATCAACTATTACGCAAGTATGGTTCTATACGATGGAAAATATTCCTCTCTTTAGCTTATTTCCAAAGCAGCGCTTTTGGAGATAACAATTATTTGTTAATTGTCCATGATTCGTTCTTAACCATACAAGCTAGAAGGACTGGAACAAGTCTTTGTCCCTTCTTTGCTCCATCTTGGTTCAACATCTAGAATCCCTGAGTTTTGCAGATCTGGAATATTAAGTTTCGGATAGTCAATAACTTTCGAGTCCTGTAGATAAGGAACGTCTAGTTCCAGACAGTCAGGCCCTCGCGGGTTCTTGTTAACCTTGAGCAATTGCTCATTTTTCCTATTTCAAGGAAAGTTATCTTCAATGAATTCAACATTCTTTGACGCCAAGAGGCGATAAGCACTACTGTTATTTGCAGATCTAGTAGATATGCAATCTACAACTTTAGGTACGAAACCACCTCACATCACAACATTTGTATGTGAGATCATTTCCATGTCTAACACGGAGGGTTATCCTTATCTTTATGCGGAGTTCTGTTGAGAATCACATTAGCGGTAAGGATCGCCTTGCCCCACATAACTTGGGCGTACGAGTTTGCGCTTGGCTAACACCGTTGGACTGAAATGAACAGTCGTTTAATGAACGATGCTTCACATTCTCCCCCTCTATCGCTATAAATTTCGCAATCCATAGGCTGCTTTGTGGCGCTTGTCCGCTTCAACAACTTCATATTTGATGTTCAACAAACAAAGAATTTCATACGTTGTATCGTCATCAGTGAAGATCACAACGTACTTGTCTCCCCCCTCTATTTTGTATAAACTTCAAATCACCCAAGTAGGTATGACTAAGTTCTAGAGGAGCAGTGCTTCTTTCGCTATTTCCTTGACGGAATTTGGAAATGTGATTTTGCCTCTTCGCCTACCTCACATTCATTTTGAGGGTTTATGTCGAAAGAAGGCAACAATCTCAACTTCGCTAACTTTTAAATGACTTGCTATTTAACATGTCTTAATCTATGATGGCATAGATGCACAGATTACAAATATATCATTCATTCGGCTACAGACATACTCTACCATTCTTAGTTATTACAGACCTGTTGGAGTAGTCTCAAACCAGTTCGACCAACAGCGTCCCTTAAAACCAAGTTAGGAACATGTATCACCTCATCTTAGAGTGATCCCATTCCCTGAAGTCCTATTGAGGACAACCTCTCCAGCCCCTTTGATTTTAGAGGTGGCGTTGCTTCACATGAACAATCTCTTGCCCGTGGTTAGGGCGTAACCGGATCATATGTGATCTCGATACTCGGGCCCACTCTAATTGCTTTGGCAGACTGAGTGTCCAATTTCTTTACTGCCTTTCTTTAGGCCTTCAGATCATTTAGGACCTGGAAACTCTGGCCCACTTTAATAGGTGTCCATTACTTTTCCTATGAAATGAATTCTGGCCCCCCTCCAGTCGCCCGGAGGCTTTATATGATTGAGTGTCCAATATCATCATATCAAAGGAATTTTGGCCCACTTCAGTAGCCCGGAGGCTTTGGATGACTGAGTGTCCAATATCATCCTATGAAGGATCTTCTGCCAAATAACATGACAGGCTCAACGTCATTAACTTTTAGACTTCTTCCGTTATGATTGGTGCCCAGATAATTCTTGGCGCTTACTTAAGTGTGGTAACAGTTTTCGCACAGTCAGTGGATCTTTCTCCCTCGTATGTGCGAACATACTTTACACACTTTAATAATTACACTTAAAAGAACGGATCTTCTTAAGTCGTTTACAAAATCCAATCTTTAAACGGAAAAGAAGATGAGATTAAACTTCTGATTTGTTAAAGCGTAAGGAATATAAATTATTTTCATATTCCTCCTTACTTTAATCCATTTTTAATCAGACATCATTTAATCTCAATTCTTGACAAGTAAGAAAAATACTTATCATTTAATCTTTATTCTTGACAAGTAAGAAAAATACTTATCCCAATTTTGGATTCTGGCTCACTTCAGTCACTTCATCAGACTGAGTGTCCATTTCCTTCTCACCATTATTCGGATCTTTTGTGTGGGACAGATATAGGCCTTCTGCTGCAAGATAAAAAAACATCTTCAGTCTTCTCCTCTTGTCCCAGTTGACATCCCCAGGCTCTCGAGAGCGCTTGTTCCCACCAATATTGGTAGCGGTGACACCATGAACATGTTCATCATCATCACTCTCTTCTACCAGAAAACCATTGCCATATTCAGATTTGGTCACACAACTTTTGGCCGACATCTTTCAAACACTAATAGTAATACTATACAGATATTGTCTTAAGTTGTTGGGTATTTTTGCTCTATGGTACTTTATAAAGCAGTACGAGAAGTATATAACTATTACAAGTATTCGAAAGGATAAACAAAGATTCAATAATTCATCTAGAAATCTGAAAATTACAATAGAACCACAAAACTGAAATTACAATTTTGTTGAAGACTGAAAAATGGAAACTGGTTTTGCTGAGTCGAGTGTGGCACTCTGTCCTTAAGACAATATTGCTCCGTATGTATCCTTTATACGTTCTGGACAATTTGTCTCCCAAGATAAAACAACAATGGAACACTTGAGAAAAGGAAACTCAAATGCTATCGTGAAGAATATTGAGTAACGAAATGATGCTTGGAAGTTGTAGGAAGAAAAACTGTTTTGGTTGTGTATTTTCGTGAGTTGTATAAACTGTTATTTGTAGTGCTCAACAATGGTGTAAGGGGGTGTTTATATAGGTGAGGGAGGGTTGTTTAACTGCCCCATAACAACCATTATTGGCCAAATAATGGACATTATGGAGGTAGTAAAGCCACCAAAATAAATGGTGAAAGACCAACGGATTTGACCATTATAGCAGGAGTAATTCAGCCAAAATAAATGAATGAATTGAGTGCTTGGGCGTTTCTGCTTTGACCATCAAAATTCTGACTTTCTTAAAAACTTAAGGGACCAAACTGTACATCTTGAAACTTCAGGGATCAAACTGTACTTCTGGCAAAGTTCTCTGATCCAAAAAGATAATATCAGAAGGCCCATGAACCCGTGAACCCGGAACCGGACGGGCGGGCGGCGGCGGCGCGCGTGTGGTCTTTTCTCGAACCGAAGCACATCTAGGTCCTCCCTCCTTTAAACACACGGGATACCCCTTGGGGTCCCAAACCCCAAACCAATTTCGAGTCTTATATACACAACAATTCTTTCTTCTTCTACCGATGAGGGAGAATTGAACACAACACCACACTTTCCATCCTTCAAACACCTCACTTCGTGGACCAATATCTCTTCATTTCTCAATGAAATTTGACGATTCTTGGCCCTACGGTTATATACGTACTTAGTAGATCATGCATGTGTGAAGAACCGAATTCTCCAACATACGTAACACTAGTGTTTAAGTCGTTAAAGTTGGTCGGTCGCAACTCCCGCCAAAGACAAATTTTCAACATATTATACTAGACTAAGAAAAAAGTATGTATGAAATTTAATGATATTTTGTTTGAATTGGTATAAACAACGACAACGATTAACTTTTGTCATTATAAATACATAGAAGATCAAACTAGCAAAGTTACTAAGATGTAAAATTTCAATAAAAAATATCCGAAATTTGTCCATATCAAGTCCACAACTTCAGTTGCAAATTTCTGAAATTGACATTGGCAAATTATATCAACTTCAGGCAAAAATATTCAAATTTTGCAAAAATATATGAAGTCAAATAGAAATTTTTAACTTTCAGTCACGTTCATTTGAAGTTATTTTCTAATAAATTTACAAATTTTTTCAAGAGCGGGCACAAGCTAAATGATGACTCCAAAAGCAAATGGATCATTCACACAAATGTCCCTGTTTTGGGGTTGTCTTTAATTTTCGCCATTCAAATTTGTGTTCTTTAATTTTTTTTCTTTACTATTTCTGCCACGACATAATTAAAATTTCGCAAAGCATAAGTAGTGTTTATCTTCGGCATATGTATTATACACAATCCACAAATTATACCGGATAAGACATAACTTTCAACACTCAACATAATATAAAAAAAAACTTAATTTCAGATTTCGACAAACATAGTTAGCATTTAATTTCAACATATGTATCATAACATTCACACAAACTATGCCGCATGAGGCATAATTTCCAACCCTCAACATAATTTTAAAAATTACTATAAAACTATGCCGCATAACTTAATTCCTATATAATTTATACCGTGTGACGCAAAATTCCAGTTTTAAAAGAAAAAAATATTACAGAGACTATGTCCTAGATATTTTTATAAAATAAATAGTAGAGGTAAAAAATAAAGACCACATATATAATAAATGGTAAAAATTAAAGAGTAATGCGTTTAAAGGAAATCCGCACAAAAAAATGAAAAGGGATATTTATGCATTTAACCCGCCATTGGCACCTACTTAGATCCAAAGAAAATTTGGGCTCACTATAAAGCCCCATAATATTGGGCCGAATTTCTAACGAATATATAAACACATTTTTTTCACGCAGACACTTTTGTAATTTCATCTAAACTTCATAAAAGCTTGCCTCCCAGTGTTGTTCACTTGCTCATTCCACCACCTTCATCGACCGCCGGCGTCCATCTCCGACGACGTATATTCTCTTCTAAAGTCGATAATATGGTGAGATTTTTCCGTATACTCATTGATTTTATCTGAAAATTCCAACTTTCTGTACTTTTTAAATGTGAATTGAAATTATTGTAGGCTGAGTCGGAGAGTAAATCACACGAGACAGTGAAAAATTGCAAACCGGAGGTAATAATGTGCCTTATTAGGTAGTATTTGTGATACACATTATGATTTTCCTTTCTTGAGCTTGCCTTTTAGATTGACTTTGAGTATCTGATAGGCGGCAGCAGCAGCAGCAGCAGAGGGAAAACAATTAACACCTGAAGAGCTCGAGAAGAAAAAGAAAAAGGAAGAAAAGGTTAGAAGTTCTTTTTTATTTTTTTTTGTTTCACGATAGTCAATTTGATTAATATTTGGAGCTAAGTTGAATTAGATCAATTCAATATTTTAAAGCTAAAATTTAGATGTTCGAAAAATATAGAAAAAATACTATTAAGTTGCAATGCTTCTCGTATTAATATGATAAAAAATACATCTTAAAAATTGGTAAAAGTCCCTCCAGTTTGACTCTCGAGAGCGAAACATGACAAGTAAAAGTGAAAGGAGGGAGTAACTCACAGAAAACTGTTGCAATTCGACAATATTTTTGGCGTTCAAACATCAGTTCCTTGTTAAAATCAATATTATTAGTGATATACAAGTATATGGATTATAATTTAGGATTGACACAGTTAATTCAGAGGCGAATCTAGAATTTTCGAAGATGGATGCAGCACTACATTAAAATTTAGCCGCACTTGTATAATACTAAACTGTATTAATTTACCATAATTAAGTGATAAAATTATAAATTAAGTTAACAATATTTATTAATTAACTATGATTTACTTATACCTTGTGTATGTGAAGACATATATGGTATATCCATTTAATGGATATAAACATCGAATGCGGTTAACTTTTTACCACACTACTACTTTTAAAAGGACGAAAAGGTTAGAAGACTACTTTTTTGTTATTCTGTTGTGATGGATGATAACTCACATGAAACTGTTGCAATTCGACATTATCTTTGGCGTTCAAACATCAGGTCCGTGTTAAAATCAATGTTCTTAATGATATTCAAGTATATGGATTCTAACTTAGGATTGGCGCAGTTGATTGATCAATTCAAAATATTCTGAGTGGGTCTTTTTGTGTTTATTTGTTGGCAGGCTAGAGAGAAAGAGTTGAAAAAACTCAAAGCTGCACAAAAGGCGGAAGCAGCAAAACAGGTAAAACTACTTTGTTTATTTATTTAGTTATGTTTGATTCTTGTGTACTTCATAAATGCCTGGCTTGGTGGAATGGCTCTTAACTCTCTCTGTTATACCGTTTCGATATATTGATTGAGGAAAAGGAATTGCCAACTATCGGTACCACTACCAATATGCCCAGCAAGTCCAGACAGTGATGAAATTATAAAATTTCTTGCAAGTCTAATCTAATTTATGCTTTTTCCAAGCTTCTCTGACATGGGTCATCTGCATTAATTAAGGCACAAGCCAGCTCCAATGTGTCAAAGGCTGCTAAGAAGAAGAACACAAAAAAGGATGGCGGAGAGGAGAACCCTGAGGATTTTGTTGATCCAGAAACACCTCTGGGAGAGAAGAAGAAGCTCTCCTGTGAAATGGCGAAGACTTTTAATCCCAGTGCTGTAGAGAAATCGTGAGTTTGAAATTAGTTTACCTGTACTTTCTAATTTACTATTTCAGAAAAAAGATTTCTCTTGTTAGCACACTATTATGATACATTATGCTTAACCTGTCTAGGTGGTATGCCTGGTGGGAAAAGTCCAATTTCTTCGTGGCAGACCCAAACAGCTCCAAACCACCTTTTGTGATTGTGAGTTTATCTTCTGACTTCTTATGCTGTTGTTCTAATTGATGATATTGGCGTGAATGAATATGTAGGACATGTAGGATCTATAAGGAGCTGGGTTCATCTACAAATGCAACTATGTGTGTGCTTCAAATTCTTAGGATAGTCTTTTACAGAGAAGCACATGTTGGTATCTCACAACATTTAGCAACTTTTACTTGCTGGAATGTTGAAGTTTTAATATGAACTTTAGAATTTTTTATTTGTTATCTTACCTTGCTTTAGTGTCATGATCTGGGGTTGGAAACCTATTTTCTACCTCTTTCTCATGGATTGCAAAAGTACCCTAAACGATTACAGTAGTTATAAAAAAGGAAGGAAAGTTTCAGTTGCTCATTTTCCTTGAGTACTCTCGGACAGTTTAGCAATTTCAATCACTCATTTCTCTGACATTTTATTATGATGTGGGTTTGGAAACCTATTTTCTACCCCATTTCTCATGGATAGCAAAAGCACCCTAAACATTTTAGTGGTTATAAAAGATGAAGGGAAGTTTCAATTGTTCATTTTCCTTGAGTTCTCGGACAGTTTTGTCAATTTCAAAGCTCATTTCTCTAGGATTTAAAAGTGGATGATGCTATTATTCCAGTTAAATTATACCCTTTTCTTGGGAGGAGGTGAAGTTTTATTAAGACCAGAAGAAAACAGCTGTGGCTGGCAATTTCAGTTAGGAAAACAAGCAAATAGTTAGATTTCATAGATTACGCAGTGAGCTAACAAAGTCAAAAAATGGCAGTCAGAATTTACAACAGCCATTCTGTTCCAGAAAGAAAGCAAAAGAACACATGTTAACATAAGATAAGTATAGAATTTTGTCTTAAAAAATTCTGGAGTTCCTTTCTCTCCAAATTACCCACCAAATGGCTGCCAGGATGGAATTCCATGTCATAAAGGATACTCTGTTTTACTTACAGTGAATGCTCATATGGGCCCAAAAGTAAGATAACTCTATACAGATTACTATAGTGAAGAACTTAAACTGGTTGTTTTCATTTGGGCAATCACTTGTCGAATTGTGTTACTCAATAATTTGGTAAGGAAAATAAGCTGAAATGAAAGTCTTGTTTGTTACTGTGTATCTAAGCTTGGATTCTTTCTCCAGAGCTGCTCACCTCTCCGTCTAAATGCAGGTCTTGCCGCCACCAAATGTGACTGGTGCTCTCCATATAGGACATGCACTCACTGCTGCCATCGAGGTATCAGAATTCAGATTCACCAAGCATAGTTCTGAGTGTTCTTCTTTTTTATACAGATTTTATGTTTTAACTTTGTTTCCAGGATACTATTATTCGTTGGCGGAGAATGTCTGGATACAATACCTTGTGGGTCCCCGGGATGGATCATGCTGGGATCGCAACACAGGTTATGTTTCAAACATGCCAAAATCGCGACTTTAAATATTTTCTTGTTTTTTATTATTTGCACAGTATATGGGCAGTGTGAGATAGGATTTCTGTTACTTAGTGTCTGTGTTATCTGATGGGCATGATCGTCATAAGGATGCACTTATATTTTTTTAAAAGATCTTATATGGAAGGCTGTGCAGTTTCTTTATAGGTTTTGCAAATCGCCGCCATTCATGAAAAATGTTCTACATATACTTGCTTTGGTGCCTGAAATGAAACGAGTTCACAGTTCGAACATGATATTCAATTTGCTAGAGATAAGTTTTTTGGATCATATGACAACATTCGTAAAAGAAAGATCGATTAAAGTAATAATATTTTTCCCAACAACAACATACCCAGTGTAATCCCACAAGTGGGGCCTGGGGAGGGTAGAGTGTACGCATACCTTACCTCTACCTTGGGAGGTAGAGAGGTTGTTTCCTAAAGACCCTCGGCTCAAGAGAAAGCATGAAAAACTGATAAAAAAAGGTCAGACAAGAATTCCAAGAAGTCATGACAAAGAAACACTAAGTAAGCATTATGAAGAAGAGTAAGTAACAATAACTGCAGCAAACTAGAGAAGAAAACAAAAATCACGTTTTCATTTTGGTCAAACAGAATGACAATTGCTTAAATATTTTCATATCGCCACATCTTGAATAAAGAAGCTACTTAGAGAAGATGGTCGAAATGACAATTTTTTCAGGATGAATCAGAGTTAAGGACAACATTGCTACTAAAAGGTAAAACAATAAGATAATATCATAGGTCAGTAAGCTTAGTGTTACTTAGTGTTCCTGAACCTTCAATCAGTAATCTTAGTGTTGCTTAGTGTTCCTGAATCTTCAATCAGTAAGCTTAGTGTTGCTTAGTGTTCCTGAACCTTCAATCAGTAAGCTTAGTGTTGCTTAGTGTTCCTGAACCTTCAAATATAGTTTCTCGAAGATTTGCTAGGGGTTAAGGCATGGTGTAGCAGGGTATTAAGTTAATCCTGTTATCTTTACCAGTTTACCTATAATAACATGGTCTTTTCTGCTGTTTATCTACTATTTTCTAATTGTGCCTTGTGAATGCTGAATCTAGGTTGTTGTGGAGAAGAAGATCATGCGGGAGAGGAATTTGACTAGACATGATATTGGTCGGGAGAACTTTGTAGCTGAAGTGAGTATATACTGCTAACACGTTATTTATGCCTTGAGCTTATTTTGAACTTTGAAGTCTATGATTATTAGTTTTTCATGCCCTTGAAAAAATCACTTCAATGGCTATAATATCCTCCAAATTGTTGTTGCAAGCGAAAAAGAAAAAAATCCTTCCAATTGTTGCCTCTTTCTCAGTCTCTGCTGAAGAGTTAAATAAAGAAAACCAAGTGCTAATTTTTAACAATTCTTTACACCCATAGATTTATTAATTGTACTCGCTAAGGTTTTTGCAGGTCTGGAATTGGAAGAATGAGTATGGGGGTACTATACTGAAGCAATTACGCCACCTGGGTGCATCACTCGATTGGTCTCGTGAGGTATGGAATCAAGATTTTACCCTTTCCTCCCTCTGTTGGGAAAATACTGAAGTTGTAGCTATACGTTTCTTATTTGTTGTGCTCTAACACATGTTCTCCCAAATCAGTGCTTTACCATGGATGAGAAAAGGTCTAAGGCTGTTACTGAAGCATTTGTTAGGCTTTCCAATGAAGGTCTTATATACAGGTATGCAACTCCTGCATTATCTCCTCATTATGTGCATGTGAATGTTTACTTCCCTATGTATAGGACTTAGCAATATTCTTGAGTGCGCAAGTTCCTTGAATTGGTTTTTGCTCTATATTAAACTTTTGTTATCATCTATCAAGGGCTCCACGTATGGTGCACTGGGATTGTGTCTTGCGTACTGCAATTTCTGATATTGAGGTGAGCCATGTCACCATGCTGAATCAAGTTTTAGATCGTGGCAAATATATCTTTATATAGTGTTGACTCTGCTTGCTGTTTGTAGGTTGAATATACAGACATCAAAGAGAGGACACTACTGAATGTTCCTGGATATGAAGAGCCTGTGGAGTTTGGGCTGCTGACATCATTTGCTTACCCTTTAGAAGGTGGTCTTGGTGAAATTGTTGTGGCAACCACCAGAATTGAGACTATGCTTGGTGATACTGCAATTGCTATACATCCTGAAGACAAAAGATACAGTCACCTTCATGGGAAATTTGCTATTCATCCATTCAGTGGAAGAAAGCTTCCAATAGTTTGTGATGAAATACTTGTAGATATGAACTTTGGGACTGGTGCTGTTAAGGTATTCTATATCATTAAGTTGAATATGGAGAAATGATTGCCGCACCCTTGTCATTGCTTATGGACCATTCTTTGAATATACCTTGCAGATAACTCCAGCCCATGATCCAAATGATTTTGAGGTTGGACAGCGTCACAATCTTGAATTCATAAGTATTTTTACTGATGATGGGAATATAAATAGCAATGCGGGTCCAGACTTTGAAGGAATGCCTCGTTTCAAAGCTCGTGTCGCTGTGACAGAAGCTTTAAAAGAAAAGGTATCTTCATAACTTTACTGTACTCTGATTTAGCTTGAAATAAAATGTTAATGGACTGCGTGCATGTATTTGATCTAATTTATGAGGTCTTGCATTTAAAATATCGATGGATGTGTCTTCATCAAAGAAAAAAAAGCATATGTGGATGTGTAATGTACACACTTGCATCTGAAATATCCATGTATATATATACCCATGTCTGTCCAACATGAGTATATATATGAAGGATATTGTAACATAATGTCCATAAATGTTTGCTCCACCTTTGTAGTCCCTCTCCGTTTTCCTTATAAAAATACTTTACTAAAAAGATAGTCCCTCTCCATTTGAATCCATCAGGAAAAGGTAAACAAATTGTTCTCCATCATGTGATTTTTATTGAGAAAAGCTTCTGTATACAAGAGGTATATAAAATTAGAGACTACATCAAGGGTGTGTCCTAGTGGTCAATGAAGTGGGGGAGAATCACGAGGTCCTAGTTTCAAATGCCAACGGAGGCAAAAAAATGATTTCTTCCTATCTGGGTAGAGTTACCCAATACCTGTGCAGGTGGATGTGCAGGTGGGAGGTACCGGTGGAATAGTCGAGGTGTGAGCAAATAGGCCCCAAACACCACACCACCGTTATCGGATCAGAAAAAATAGTAGGGTCTACATAAAATGATTCTCTACAAAAGACACCAGCTCTTTTTTGCAGGTCATTCATCCCCCCCTTACATTCTACGACAATATCTTTTAACTTCCTGCACACCAATCTTCCCCTCTCCCCATCCTCCTTATCCCTTTGCCTTCATCCCTTTTACTCACCCTACCCTTTCTCTGATACACCAGAATATCACCCCTACATTATTTCATCCCCCCCTAGCTCCTAACCCACTCCACTCTTCTATCCCCTTGCTCTGCAAGCATGTATTAACACAAATGAAAAAAGAATTTCGACAAATATGAGATTTGTGTTTACATGTGTTGCCAGTGGCTAAAACATCCTCCCAGCCATTTTTTGAGAATGAAAAGAAAATTTTAAAAACATCCTACTAGGTATTGTGTTTCACTTTATGACCATTCTCTAGCATCATGCTCCAAATGTAGCTGAAGCCTAATAAATTACTAGTATAGTTCACATGGAATTTCTAATTTGCTATAACTCACAGAGATTAGGTATGTATGCACGTAGATGCAAATACCCAAACATATATGTTATATGAAAGTATAACGTGAGCAAACATTATGTATGCATGCACTTATGTACGTAGACGCAAAACATATATGCTATATGGAAAGTACTACTAATTCTATCTGGTATGTTAGATATGTTACATATTAATTACAATTGAAGTATTATCGAACTATAGGCTTTTCATATATTTTCATATTATTGATTTGGAAGAACTTAATGCGTATATCAAATATAAACTTGGTGATCAAGTTATGTTATTGTTAGGTATCTTATTGTATTTTCCCTAGTTTTGAGTGTGGTGGTTGTAATATGGAACCACAACCTCCGTCCTGATATACATGCCGTTTTCTATTTTGGGAAATGCAAGGATTTTATGACATACTTGAACCAGCCGAAAATAGTAACCTGGGATGATTTGAGTTGTCTGTGTTAAGATGCGTTGTCTTTGATTTATGTGTTCCAGGGTCTCTACAGGGGTGCTAAGAATAATGAGATGCGCCTTGGGATTTGTTCAAGAAGCAATGATGTAGTGGAACCTCTTATAAAGCCCCAATGGTTTGTCAACTGCAAAATTATGGCCAAGCAGGCTTTGGATGCTGTTATGGATGATGATAATCGGAAACTGGAGATCATTCCAAAGCAATATGCTGCAGAATGGAAAAGGTAATTTTGGATCTGGCCCCAAAAATGCTTTGATTTATGTTGGTCGTTCAATAATGCTAGGGTTCAAATGAGATGCTAATTTGTGCTCTCCACGACCCTATCCATGTGTAGAGTGTAAACTAGTGCATTTTGATGGGTCTAATGACTGTGTTTTAGGCTCTTCTACTTAATAGTCTTATGTTCATTGCGGAAATCGGTATTTTGTCATTTACTTTTCTGCAAATATCTCATCAGACATAGATGCATACATGCAAAAAACTTGGTTGTGATTTTTGTTGTGGATTTTAAAGATGAACTTTATACAGGATGATTTCATAAAAAAACTTTATATAGGATATTTTGTGCCATTTTCTCATTTCTTGATACATCACCTGCTTAAAAATCTGCTGTCCTTCATGTCATGAAGACTTATGTGGTGAACATGCAGATGGCTTGAGAATATTCGTGATTGGTGCATCTCAAGGCAACTTTGGTGGGGTCATCGCATTCCTGCTTGGTATGTGACATTGCGTGATGATAAGCAGAAGGAATTTGGTCTCTGTGATGATCACTGGATTGTTGCTAGAAATGAAGAAGAAGCTCAAGATTTGGCTCGTAGGAAATTTTCGGGGAAGGAGATTGTTGAGCTCCGTGAGGATCCAGATGTGCTAGATACCTGGTTTTCGGCTGGCCTTTTTCCGTTATCTGTATTGGGGTGGCCAGATGATACTGCAGATTTCAAAACATTTTATCCAACTTCAGTTCTTGAAACCGGACATGATATTCTCTTCTTCTGGGTTGCACGTATGGTGATGTTGGGAATGAAGCTGGGAGGTGATGTACCATTTTCGAAGGTTAGCAAACCTAATCCTCCTTCATAGGAAAATACATCTTTTCTTATTGAGCTTTATTTTATAAGCGGAGTTCGATTCTTTGAATCTATTTTAGGAATCATTTTCACCGAGATAGTTCTGTTTCCATGTTCCGTGGCTTTTCCAGTCCTTAAAATTGAATATTAAGTAGAGTGTGGTTATTAAATTTATATTTAGTAGTTCGTATTTTATCTGCATGAAGTAGTTATATAACTTGATCTTTCTGCTGTGATCACAACAAAATCTTATTCATTTTAAATGATATGCAGGTTTATTTGCATCCAATGATCCGCGATGCTCATGGGCGTAAGATGTCCAAGTCGTTGGGAAACGTTGTTGATCCTCTTGAAGTTATAAATGGAATTACCCTTGATGGTCTTCATAAGAGATTAAAGGAGGGTAATCTGGACGCCAAAGAATTTGAGAGGGCAAAAGAGGGACAGGCAAAGGACTTCCCTAATGGTATTCCTGAATGCGGTGCAGATGCTCTTCGATTTGCCCTTGTCTCATATACTGCCCAGGTTTGTCACATTTGCGTCATAAATTTAATAAGCTGTTTCTTTTGACTTCCGTTGGTTACTGTTAACTTTCTTAATTTGTTCTTCCAGTCCGATAAGATCAATCTTGATATCCAGAGAGTGGTTGGGTATCGTCAATGGTGTAACAAACTGTGGAATGCCATTAGGTTTGCCATGAGTAAATTGGGTGAAGATTACACCCCTCCAACAAAGATAGTTCCTCATGAAATGCCTTTTAGCTGCCAGTGGATACTCTCAGCACTTAACAAGGCCATAGCGAAAACTGTCTCATCCCTGGAAGCTTATGATTTCTCCGATGCAGCAACAGCGGTATATTCGTGGTGGCAGTTTCAGTTGTGTGATGTGTTTATAGAAGTAATCAAGCCATACTTTGCTGGTGATAATCCAGAATTTGTATCTCCAAGAAGATTTGCTCAAGACACCTTGTGGCTTTGTTTAGATAACGGGTTGAGATTACTCCATCCATTTATGCCATTTGTCACTGAAGAATTGTGGCAGCGCCTCCCTGCTAGCGGGGATTCTGTAAAGAAAGAATCTATAGTGATAAGTGATTATCCTTCAACTGTAGAGGTATGATCCAAGCACAATTTTTAAGGTCCAGAACTAGCAAACTGACATGTTACCTCTGTTGGTGTCTGTTAGTAAATTTTGACGTATACTTTCTCTTTTTATTTTACTGAGGTTAAAGTGTAGTTTCTTTTCCTGCTTTTCCTCTTTCTTTTTGCTGTTGGTTTTGGGGTGATGGTGTAGTGTCTTGATGGTTACTCTGAACTTAAAGTATATGATCTATTTTTGAGAAAACAATTTAGAAATGCAAGGTAAGACTGCGTACAATAGACCCTTGTGGTCCAACCCTTCCCCGGACCCCGCGCATAGCGGGAGCTTAGTGCACCGGGCTGCATATACGTTGTCAAACTTCTCATCAAGTATCTGTGAAAAGAAACCCATGTAGGCAATTCATTTTGCAAGAATATGTATCTGGAATATGTTAACTTGCTTGAGGATCTGAAACATGCAGCTTATCAAGATGAGTCTAGTAATACAAAATAGGACTTAATATAATGCTCCATGCTAGCTGATTCTTGTTTTTTCATTGACCATGTTGCTTTACGTCTGTTCAATTTTTCAGGGCTGGAATAATGATAGCGTGGAAGCTGAGATGGAAAAGGTGTCATCCATTGTTAAAGGACTTAGGTCAAAGAGAGCATTGTTGCCTCCAAAGGAGAGATTTGCAAGGTAAACATTTGGGCGTATCCTGTGTCTCCTAGGTGAACTTATCTTTTTCATATTAAAAAGAATTTCAAATGGCATTTTCTGATTTCCTTCAATAATCTCTTCGTGTGTGAAGTCTATGTTGTAAATGGCCATTCACTATTCATTGTAACAGGGCATTAAGTAATTTTTTTTGAACATGTGCGACCTTATCCACACAAGAATCGTTGTAGTACCGTCGGAGTTACTTTTGAGTGAAAAACAATATGGTGGATAAAGAGCATGTTAATACCATTTCGTGTTTAGTGTGCATTGAATATGCCATTGTTCAATATGGCTTTTTATTATTAGAGATGTGAGAAGATTAAGTTTATCTTTGAAGTGGTGGGAAAGGAAATCCATTCTCTGTAGTGGAAAGACTTAAAAGTAGTCACAACTGGGGTGGGAGTTTAATACAAATAAAGAAGGTTCAAGTGCCTTTTCATTAAATAACCGACAATCGATGAACTAGTTAATGTCTTCATTCCTATTGTAATCTCTCATCTTAGTTGTTCGTAACATCACTCTTTCTTGCACATTTTTAGAAGATTGGGTTTCACTACTACAACTATTATACTGCTGTAATTGATATTTATCTGTTAATGTGAGGTAATGTGAGGTAAGACTGTGTACAATAGACCCTTGTGGGGTCCGGCCCTTCCCCGGACCCCGCGCATAGCGGGAGCTTAGTGCACCGGGTTGCCCCTTTTTTTAAGTTGTAATTTCTTTAGGGGGCCTATGCTAAATTCCACAAGATCCTTATACAAAAAAATGCTAAATTCCACAAGATATATAATGTATAGCACTTGGACAAAGGATACTAGTAGTGTGCTGTGATCTGTTTGGTTAAGTGTTTGTGAATCAGTCAGTAAGCGACACACCCTTGATACATTTAACTGATTGCAAGAGAGAATGATATGTTAGGCTTTCTTTGTATGGCTTGATATTATAATTTGGTTTGAGAAGGAAAAATACTTTTTTCATAAAGACAATTAGGACATTTAACTTTCCAAACTAATGGTGGTGATCTTGCTGTCCTCAGGCGAGAAGCATTTGTGCTTTGCCGGACAAATGATACTGTGGAGATCATAAAAAGCCGCGAACTCGAGATTTCTACTCTAGCTACACTGTCATCTTTGAAGGTATCTCTTTCTTTGTCTGGTTCGGTTCTCTTTGATTCAAGGCTTCTTTATCTCCTCCTCCTGGTATCACTTCGGTTTGTGAAAAAAAGGCAAATATCATAGTAATTCTGTTTATATATGATTAAAGAAAAAAAATCATATTGGTAATTATGTTTATCCAATCAATGCATGTTTTGATGTGAGTTGTGCAACTACCTGTAAAAAACTAGTGTTATTGTTTTGCAATGGCATCAAAAACATGTTATTTATCCTCGTTTTACCTACCTTTTTTTTATAGAGTTAGTAATTTTAAAAATAATGGGAAAATCTCCCATATACAAGACGTACACCAAAAAATAGAGAAACTACCAAAAAACATCGCTATTTAGTTGGTACATTTCCTTTTCCACATGATATGAAGCTGGGTGTGTATTCAAACATCCTTAAAATATCCTGTATGTTATCCTAAATATTTCACTTGGCCTTTTAAAATGTAATGGCCACTCTTCAGACCATGGTCAACAACAGCCTTGCCCCCAACGTGTTTTTAGTCGAGGACTCAATCAATTGAAGCCTCTGTCTTTTGAGGGGAAACTAGAACTAGATGAGAGAGTACCAACAGAGAGTGCATTTAAATAATCCTATGTAGTTTGTATATGAGCTCGACTTTTCTGCGTCTATTATGTTGGAAGTATGTAAATGCATGTTCTTTTAGTTACATTTCCTCATTTTTCTTACGAATCTACTTTTCTTGCATTAATTCTCCTCAGGTCTCAAGTGACAGTGATGCAGCTCCAACTCAATGGCTGACAGAAGTTGTGGATGAATCTGTCACAGTTTTTCTCGAGGAAAAAGGGACTATCAGTAACCCAGAGGCTGAAGTTGAAAGGCTAAAAAAGAAGAAAGAAGAGATGAGGAAGTAAGTGTAATTTCATAGACTAGTGCTATTGTTGCAAATTTTGATTTTCTGACTAGTAGGTAAGTGCTTTTGATTTGCTCTCAGCATTTTCATACTGCTTTAAATTTTTAAATTTTATTTTTTTTTAAAAAAAATTGACCGGGGCTGACTGTTTTTTTCTGCTTTGCTTGTCCTGAGCCGAGGGTCTCTCGGAAACAACCGCTCTACCTACCAAAGTAGAGTTAAGGTCTGCGTACACTCTACCCTCCCCAGATCCCACGTTGTGGGATTGCATGGGGTATGTTGTTGTTGTTGTTGTAGGTAAGTGCTTTTGAATTGCACTCGTTGGAGCTACTCTTTTTCCTGTCAATGAAGAAAATTAGGTTTTTTGCAGAAGCAAAGTAAAAGCTTTTCCATTTGTTATTAATTGAATCATATATTGCTCCGGCTCTTCAAAAATGTTGACGGATGCATGTCATATCCTCAAAAGGTGATGCATATTTGGAGGATCTGACACGGGTGCGGCATATTTTTGGAGAGTCTTAGCAACATAGATTGAATCAGTATATAAAGCATTACAGCTTTGCAAAAACAAGAAATTGGTGTCTTTAGTTTTACGAGTTACTGAAAATTGAGGAAAGTTTCAATCAGGGGTAAGTCAAAGAGGTCATCGAATTACATCGAGAAAGATGTTGGGGGAATAGGAAAATCTGTGTAAAAGATCAGTCTAGCTTTTTTTTTTAAAATCTTTTTCCAGATACTCATCTTCTTAATATACATCTGGCATGTTCTTTTGATAGTCTGAAATCACGTATTGTACCAATTTTTGTTCAATTAGTGCATCCATTTGCCGAATAGCGCAGAAATGCAATTTGGCCTTTCGTCGTTCAGCTGTCTTCGTTGAGATGTGGACTCAAGTGGATATCATGAAGTTTACGAGCTGTTTAATTTTCTATTTACCAACTCTTCTTTTGCAGGCAATATCAAAGCTTGACCAAAATCATGAGTGCCTCTGGCTACAAAGAGAAAGTTCCGGCTAACGTCCATGAAGAAAATACATTGAAACTTGGTGTCCTCAAGCAAGAACTGGAATCATTCGAAGAAAATATTGAGCGTCTCATACGTCAAATGGAAGCACTATAATTTGCAGTATTTTCAGGTTGTTCTGAAGATCACCATTTTTGGACGAAAGTGACTTTACCCTCTCGATTGTGTAACATATTTGGTCCCCTATAGCTTTTACAGCGATTTTTTTTTCTGTAAGTTAAATTATATTGTTACTAAGTGTACCATGTTGCATTTCTAATATAGTGACGATTCTTCAAATTTGTGATATGGGTGTTTTCTGTAAATTGAAACAATTCAGGCCTATATGACATGACCTATCAATAGATCTACTTTTGTCATATGTTTCATACATTAGACTAGATAGATATCATATTCATGAAATATGATTCACTTTCAAGATGACCCGGTGGCGAAATGGAAGACCCGCGAGACCCAAAAATCTCCCGAGTTTCGAGTCCTCTTCTAACGCATATAATACCGAGCACTCTCAATAAGAGAGCTCATGGAGAACATGCTATTCTTCAATAGGAGATTTTTAAATAGCAGAGGCTTGGTTTGGTCAGTTAAGCCGCTCATGAAAATGAAAAAGATGCACTCTTGAAGTGCGTCATATTGTAATTAAGTAATTAAAGCTCTTTCTAATAATTAGTGAGCTACGCTAAAAAACAATATTTTCCCTTTACGGGAATGACTAATATCTTCTCTATTGGTCAAATATAATACGTCGAGCAAATTTGATGCTACCGCATAACCTGTTTTAGACGTAAATACACAGAAACAAAAAGATTTTGTACATTTTAATACCACTATATGTAAAGAATGGACCTTGGGTTTAACTCAACCTCAAAAGCTAGCTTGTATGGTGAGTATTGTCCAAATATATATAAGGAGTTCATATTCCCATTTCATTTCCGATGTGAGACTCTTAACACTCCCCCGCACGTCTAGATCTCGTTAACTGGAGCGTGTAAAATATATTTTGGGGGCTCAACATCGGTGAACAAAGAATTGGAATGAGCATGTCTCTGATACCATGTAAACAGTTTCTTTCAAGTCCCCATGTAAGAATGAATTCTTGACATCAAGCTGATGAATCGGCCAATGCTTACCCATAGCTATGCTCAGAACCGTGCAAATGGTAGCCGGTTTAACCACTGGACTAAACATCTCACCACAATCAATACCCTCCTGTTGATTAGTACCACTAGCCACAAGTCTTGCCTTATAACGCTCAAGGTCACTACTGTCTCTGAATTTGTAATGAAATAACCACATGCATCGAATCACATTAACTCCATCCGGTCTAGGAACCAAATCCCAAGTGTGATATTTCATTAAAGCATTAAATTCCTCATGCATGGCCGCATTCCAATTCGGATCAAGTTTGACTAATTTTGGGTTTTTAGAAATTGGGGATATAGTTTGTGTGGAAAGGTTAAAATGGACTTTAGGCTTGAAAATCCTGTGTTGGGCACGGATTTCCATTTGGTGCATGGGGGCCGAGGCTGTTTGGGTATTTGGGTGGGGTAGTGGCTGGTGGGGTGTTGGGTCAGGGCTGGAATTCAGGGTTTGAGATGTTGGGGCAGTGATAGTGGCGGAAGGTTGTCTGGACTAGTCAATGGGGTAGGGGTGAGTGGGGTTCGGGTCCAGTGATCGGGACTGGTTGGGTGTGACGGGGTATCGGGTGAGATCGATAGGTTGTGAGTGGGTCGGTGTTGGGAATTGTGACTGGGTTGGAGTATTGGGACTGGGTGGTTAGTGGGGCGGTCGCTGGGCAGGTTTGACCGATGAGAGATTGGGCGGCATGTGGAGGTGACAATGGGTTCAGCTAGGAGGATGGTCGATGGGTGGGGGAGACGATGACGGGATGGGTTGTCTCTGCCGAGAAAAGGTCCGGCAGGTTTCCGATGGTGGCAGCGTGAGAGGGTGGTGCCGGGGGGGGGGCAGGCAGTTTGTTATGTAATGCATTTTGGACTAGAGGTGAGGTGTCTGAATCATCAAGGAATCTGTAATCAGTGACTCGAATTTTTTGGATGTTGTCAAACTGAAAAACGTACTCAACAAACGTGATGTGGCGTAAGATTGTGATTTTGTCTGTGGATAGCTCATAGCACAAGTACCCATATGGTTCGATGGAAAACCTAGGAAGGCGCACGAAGTGGATCGAGGTGCTAATTTTGGGGGGGGGGGGGCGTGGATGTCAGATTTGGGTAACAAAGACAACCGAAAATTCTAAAGTGATCATAGGTAGGGATCCGATTGTAGGGAATTTCGGTAGGTGTCCTATTTTGAATCCCACGGGTAGGTAAGATGTTAAGAATGTGTTCTACCATTTTTAATGCATATACCCAAATGGTAGGGGGAGAGACGCATGAAAAAGCAGGGTACGAATCATGTTATTATTGGTGCAGAGAATTCTTTCGGCTTTATCATTTTGAGGGGAGGTATGGAGACACGAGAAGTGAAAGATCATGCCATTAGCCGCGCAAAATTTATGAAAAGGGGAATTATTGAACTCACGACCATTATCATATTGAAACATTTTGATGTCTTTTTCAAATTGCGTTTTAACCATTGTACGAAATTCAAGGAATTTGGAGAACACTTGAGATTTGAGTTTAAGCGGATAGACCCAAAGGCAGTGAGAGAAATCATAAAAAAATACCAAATAATATTTATGGCCTAGTTTGCTAGTTATAGGAGAAGTCCATAAATTCGTATGAATAATATCAACGGGAGATAAAGTAATACTTAGAGAAGGCATAAATGTAGGTCTAACATGTTTTCCTAGATGACAAGAAGATCAACTATGTGAAAGTGTTCCTTTATTAAGTTGGATTAAATTTCAGTTTCTAACGAAATAAAAACATGAGCACCCGGATGACCAAGTCTACTATGCCACGTTGATGGATATATTGTAGCTAAAGCGGTGGGAGGAGTGACATGGGCAGTGGGCGTGGATATGAAGGGATATAGATCCCCTCACTATTTCATCTGATAAGAAGTTTTCCGTACATATGCCCGTTATAGAAAAATCAACAAGGTCAAAATTGATGGATACAGAATTATCGGTGGCAAATTTTTTAACAGAGATTAGGTTCTTGATAACATAAGGGGCATATATGACGTTTTAAGGGAGAATTGGGGATGCGATGGTGGGGTTAGTGTGGGGCCAAACCCTTGTATTGGAATGCGATGACAATTTTCGACCATAATAGATTGAGGATTATTTAAATTGCGCAATTGAGAAAAATTACCAGAATTGTTGGTGAGGTGAGACGTGGTGCATGTATCTATATACCATGCATTATCGGGCTGCTGGAGAGTCAATGGGCTGAAAGCCTGGCCCAAAGTGGTTTGGGTAAGGCTTGGAGCGGACTGTTTGGCTGCTGATGGTTGTGGCCCATCGACTGTGCTCCCAGGCTGCTGGGTCGCTGCTGTAGCCACAATTTATGTTGGGCCGTAACTTCTGGACTATTTTTGGAGGCTGTTGGAGGCCCAATTCCCATATAGCTGCCAGGGCAGTGGGCCTGCTGTGGATGGCAGGCTGAAGTGGTCCGACCCCCTTTGCCACCCCTGCGTCGCTGGCTGCTGCCACAACCGTGGTTATTCTTTGCCATAATGGCTGCCGGAAAGTAGGTGAGAAAAAAATGGGGGGGGGGGGAGGAGGGGTTTGGGATGTATACGAGGTGTATATGGGGCAGTATCGGTCGTATAATAGGTGTATATCGACTTAGGGAGGTTGTTACGTGTAGTATATTGGCAGGGGGGTATGTCATCCGTATACAGGGTGTATATCAGTTGTGTATAGGCTATATACGAGGGATATACAATTTGTTGGAGAGATAGAGAAGGTGAGAAGGCTGTATATCAGTAGTATACCAGAGGTATACGAGGTTGTTTGTAGAAGTGGAGGGCTGGGCAGCTGTATATCAGCGTATATCGGAGATATACAAGCGGTTTGACGCCGGAAAAGGGAAGAGAAAGGGCGGCCGATTTAAATTTTAGGGTAGGGAGGGATTTTGGCTCTTGATATCATGTAGAAAATTGATCTTGGGCCTAACTCAACCCCAAAAGCTAGCTTGTAGGGTGAAAATTGTCCAAGTCCTTATAAGGAATCCATATTCTCATTTCATTTTTGATGTGAGATTCTTAACCTTATATGAAAAAAAGAATCTTTTGAATATGCATGGTTTAGGAAGCATATTTATGACACCTCAATAAAATATCTGATAGCCAAATCTTGAGAAAGGAAAAGACACTAATTTAGATGTCTTGTTCGCATGCTAATTTATTAGGCCAATTTAACTTGTTATATCCGGTTGCAGAATCAGAATTTTCATTAAGAAGATTCAAAATTTGAAGAAGTAAACACACGAAGAAATCAAGGAGACTCAATAATTACTATATATATCAAAAAATAATTTTAATCTTATATATAGTGCACTTTTTTGCTGAAGGAATTTTAAATGAATTTCCTTGACTTGGCTCCACCTGGTTATATTAGATTATTACTTTACTTTCTAAATTATCTTATTAGCTGAGATTTGACGACTATGCAATGCTTTTCAATTTTCACACGTTTACCTACCTCATATTTTTATTAATTTACCTATATCTTTAGTATGTCTATTCACGTGTCAGTTTGATCCTTTTTAATGAATCAAAAATTTCTATGTACTATAATACTATGTCTAAGTGTGTAATCCTCTCATCTAAAAATTTAAACCGTAACAAATAACATATACTTACTTAATTACTTAATTTTCTATATGGTTAATTTTATCCCGATAAAAAATACTTAAATTTTGGAGAAACTACTTTAGAAAATTCAGGTTCTGAACTCTTTTTAGGTTTAAGATTTTTTTTTCGGTTAATAAACTTTCTCTGTATAAAAGCTTTAGGAAAACCCCTTGTAAATTCATATTACACGTTAGATTCCTTCTAGATTTAGGAGTCTTTGTTTTACTAATATAATTCTTTTTATCTATTTAAATATTAAGCTATATACAATTTTACTTTTAAGTTTTCATCTATCACAACTTTGCACAGTTTTCACTCCCCCCCCCCCCCCAACTTGCCGAGCAGCTACGTCAACGTGCCCACGACAAAGTTGTCTCCTATCTTTGAGAGTTTCTTTTTTCCTTGAACAAAAAGATTTTATATTAGTAATTGTTTTTAATAGATCTCAAAAAATACATCCCTAATATATCGAGAATCTTAGTAGGCGTTTGTCATAGAATTTAAATTTTTTTATTTTGGAATTTATGAAGTTGAAGATGGAGTTGTGTAGAGTCGGAGTCATGATTTGAATCTTATGGGCGAAATTTTTTTAAGTTACTAAAATTTAAATTAACAGTTTATACATATTCAATAAATTCTTAAGATAAATATAAAGTTTGGATTAAAGCTACCGAATTCGATCGAGTCGTAAGTTGTACTATAGCTCCACCCCTGAAGTTTACTTGTATTTGGACTTATATTTTTTTTTAAAGGAGAGAAGAGAACGCTTTTCCAACTCGAAGTGGAAGATGGAGTTAGAAAACAAAATTTGAGCAGTTTTCCAAATTTGAAATTCAACTCCAAATTGGATTTGAAATTTTTATAACCAAACACTAGTTTTCAAATAAAATAAAAATTTAGTCCTAAGAAATTATTCTATGGGCCAAATGGGCCAGCCCTTAGATCTATTTCATTTTGTTGCTTTTGTTTTTGCGGTTAAATGGGATATGGGGAAGGGCCTCGGAGAAGGATAATCCCAATTTGGGCTCATTATTAAGCCCAATATTTTGGGCCGAATTTCTAACGAATATCACTTGTTCAGTCCACTACCTTCATCGGCCGGCGGCGGCTATCTCCGACGAAGTTTTCTTATCTCCGACGTCGTATTTTCTCTTCTAAATCCGATAATAATATGGTGAGCTTTCTCGTATACTTATACCTTGTTTGGATGGTTGTTACATATCTTTTCATAATGTATCGTATTGTACTGTACTGTATTGCTCTGATAAATACAATTGTTACATATATTTTCACAATGTATCGTATCATATTGTATTATATCGTATCGTATCATATCGTATCATATCATATTGTATTGTACTGTATTGTATTATTTTGTATTGTTTTGATATGTACAAAGTTTGGATAGATTGTATCTAGCTAATGCCATACATCAACAACCTATAAAAGATAAACCTAAAGAAAAATAGAATAGGAGTAGAGTTATTATAAAAAAGTGTAGGGAAAGCATAAAATAGAATTATTAAATAATAAACAAATGCTAGTAGGTAGTTGAGCGTTGTCACACATATCTTTACATACCTGCAGTCGTAGTATTATTTGGTGTTTCTTGTACTTCGATTAGCGTATGATTTTTGTGGCTGTTATGGTATTGTTCCTTTTCAGTTTTCTCAGACTTAGTTATGCTATTATCTGTTATTTCTTTACTTCTGTTGTTTCTTTTTTCGTATTGCTTTTGTTTGCTTATCTTTGAGCCGAGGGTCTATCGAAACAACCTCTCTACCTCCCAAGATAGATGTGAGTTTTGCGTACACCCCACCCTCCCCACACCCCACTTGTGGGATTACACTGGGTATGTTGTTGTTGTAATAAGCAAAGGCAAAATGAGGAATAAAAGATAATGTAACGATGCGATCACAAATTCATACCAAATGGGTCGTTACCTAAAATGAGACTTCTCATTGTTATGTAACAATGGATATAACGATACGATACAATAAAGTTTAAGTAACAATCAAAACAAACATTGCATTATACAATACAATACAATAGGTAACAGCCATCCAAACAAGCTGTTATTGATTTCGTTTTTAAAATTCAAAATTTTTGTACTTTTTAATGTGAATTGAAATGATTGTAGGCTGAGTTGGAGGGTAAATTACACGAGATGGTGAAAAACTGCAAACCGGAGGTAAGAAACCGTCAAGGTAGTTATTGTCATATACATTGTGATTTCCTTTATTGACGTTGGGTATCTGATAGGCGGCAGCAGCATCAGAGGGAAAACAATTAACACCTGAAGAGCTGGAGAAGAAAAAGAAAAAGGAAGAAAAGGTCTGAAGACTACTTTCTTTTTGGTTCTGTTGTGATGGATGATTCCTCACAATGAACCATTGCAATTCGACAATATTTTTGGTGTTCAGACATCAGTGCATTGTTAAAATCAATATTCTTAGTGATATTCAAGTATATGGATTCTAACTTAGGATTGACGCAGTTGATAAATATTCTAAGTGGTCCTTTTGTGTTTATTGCTGGCAGGCCTGAGAGAAAGAGTTGAAAAAACTCAAGGCTGCACAAAAAGCGGAAGCAGCAAAACAGGTAAAATACGTTGTTTTTTTATCTAATTATTTGATACTTGTGTACTTCATAAATGCCTGGTTTAGTGGAATGGCTCTTAGCTATCTCTGTTATGCTGTTTGTGATATACTCCCTCCGTCCCAATTTATGTGAAGGAGATAAACTGGGAATGGAGTTTAAGAAAGTAAAGAAGCTTTTGGAATTTGTGCTCTAATATTAGCCATAAATATTTATGTGGTAAATCATCTCAGTAAGGGTAAAATGGAAATTTTGAAGTTAAATTGTTACTAAATATAGAAAGGTGTCATTCTTTTTGGGGCTGAATAAAAAGGAAAGTGTGTCGTTTTGGAGGAAAAGATTGCCAAACTCTCGTTACCACTACCGAGACGTTCAGCAAGTCCAGACAGTGAATTTGTTTTAATTATAATCTAATTTATGCTTTTTCCAAGCTTCACTGACATAGTTCCTCTGTATTAAGGCACAAGCCTCCTCCAATGTGTCAAAGACTGCTAAGAAGAAGGGCTCAAAAAGGAATGGTGGAGAGGAGAACCCTGAGGATTTTGTTGATCCAGAAACACCTCTTGGGGAGAAGAAGAAGCTCTCCCGTCAAATGGCAAAGACTTATAATCCCACTGTAGAGAAATCGCGAGTCTGAAATTGGTTTACCTTTACCATCTAATTTACTAATTCAGAAAAAAATTTCTCTTGTTAGCACACAATTATGATACTTTATGCTTAACCTGACTAGGTGGTATGCATGGTGGGAAAAGTCCAATTTCTTCGTTGCGGATCCAAACAGCTCTAAACCACCTTTTGTGATTGTAAGTTTACCTTCTGACTTCTTATGTTGTTGTTCTAATTGAAGATGTTGGTATGGATGAATATCTAGGAGACTAGGACATATAGCATATATAAGGAGCTGGGTTCATCTACTGTAGCAACTGTGTATTTCGAGTCCTTGGATAGTCTTTTACGGAGAAGCACAAGTTGGTATCTCACGGCATTTTGCAATATTTACTTGGTGGGATGTTAAAGTTAGAATATGTACATCTAGACCTTTTTTTGTTATCTTACCTTGCTTTGGTATCATGATGTGGGTGAACTGCAAAAGTATCCAAAATAATTTGTAGTAGTTATAGAAGAGGAAGGGAAGTTTCAGTTGCTCCTTTTTCTTTGAGTACTCGGACAGTTTTGTCAATTTCACTAGTTCATTCCTCTATGATTTTAACATGGAGGATGTTATTAGTCCCCAGTTACAGGGAAATTTGTTTACCTTCTTTTTATGGAGAAGGTGAAATTTTATTAAGACAAGAAACAATTGTAGCTGGTAATCTCAGTTAGGAAAACAAGCAATAGTTAGACTTCATAAATACTGCTGTGAGCTAATAAAGTCATACATAGCAGTCAAAATCATTTACAACAGCCATTTAGTACTAAAAAGAAAGCAAAAGAATCCAGTTTCAAAAAAAAAAAAAAGCAAAAGAAATCCTAGGGAGGGTGGTGTGTACGCAGCCTTACCCCTACCCTATAAAGGTAGAGATGCTGTTTCCGATAGACTCTAGGCTCAAGTAAAGCTAGTAGAGAATTCTTTTTATCTTAAAAAATTCTGGAGTTTTTTTCTCTCTAGATTACCCACCAAATGGCTGCATGGATGGAATTCCATGTCATCAAGGAGACTCTGTTTCACTTACTTACAGTGAATGCTCATATAGACCCAAAAGTAAAATAACTCTATACAGAGTATTATAATGAAGAACTAACTGGTATTTTTTCATATGGACAATCATTTGGTGAATTGTGTTACTCAAATTTGGAAGGAAAATAAGCTGAAATGAAAGTCTTGTTTGTTACTGTGTTCCTGGTCTAAGCTTGGATTTTTTCTCCAGAGCTGCTTACCTCTCCGTCTAAATGCAGGTCTTGCCGCTACCAAATGTGACTGGTGTTCTCTATATAGGACATGCACTCACTGCTGCCATTCAGGTATCTGAATTCACAATCACTGAGCCTAGTTCTGAGTTTTCTACTGTTTATATGGGTTTTATATTTTTCCTTTGTTTCCAGGATACTATTATTCGTTGGCGGAGAATGTCTGGATACAATACCTTGTGGGTCCCCGGGATGGATCACGCTGGGATCGCAACACAGGTTGTGTTTCAAACATGTCAAATCTTGACTTTAAACATTTTTCTGGTTTTTTTATCATTCGGAACTGTGTGAAATAGGAGTTCTGTTACTTAGTGTCTCTGTTATCCGAGGGGCATGATCTTTATACAGATGCACTTAATTTTCAAAAAATTATCTTGTACGGAGAGGCCGTTTAGTTTCTTTTTAGGTCTTGCAAACCGCCGTCAGTCATGAAAAATGTTCTATATATACTTGCCCCTGGGATGATGAGTTCACAGTTCGAACATGATATGCAATTTGCTAGAGATAGGATTTTTGGATCATATGTCAAAATTCAGAAAAGAAAGATTGATTAAAGTAATAGTAATATTCGTTTCAGTTAAAAATTGAACATGATATTCGTTGAGAAGAAAAACGAAAATTGCGTTTTCATTATGGTCTAATGGAATGATATTTGCTTAATTATGTTCCCATCGCGACAACTTGAATGAAAAAGTTACTTAGAGAAGCTGGTTGGAATTGCAATTTTTTTCCAAGATGAATCATAGTTAAGGAAAATATTGTTATTAACTATACATTATTGTTTCTCAAATAATTGCTAGGGTGTTAAGTTAATCCGGTTATCTTTACGTATAATAACATTGTCTTTTCTGCTATTTTCTAATTGTGCATCGTGGATGGTGAATCTAGGTTGTTGTGGAAAAGAAGATCTTGCGAGAAAGGAATTTGACTAGACATGATATTGGTCGCGAGAACTTTGTTGCTGAAGTGAGTATATACTGCTAACACCTTATTTAACGTTTTATGCTTATTTTGAAGTCTATGATTATTTGTTTTTCATTCCCATAAAAAAATCACTTCAATGGCTATAATATCCTCCCAATTTTTTATTGGTGCTGCCAAAAAAAAGATCCTCCCAATTTTTGTTTCAAGCAAAAAACAAAAATATCTTCCAATTGTTGCCTCTTTCCTAGTCTGGAACAAGGTCTTTGTTGAAGAGTTAAATAAAGAAAAATACTATTTTTTTAACAATTGCTTGCACCCATAGATTTATTAATTGTACTCGCTAAGATTTTTGTAGGTCTTGAATTGGAAGAATGAGTATGGGGGTACCATACTGAAGCAATTACGTCGCCTAGGTACGTCACTTGATTGGTCTCGTGAGGTATGACTCGAGATTTTTACCCTTTTTTCCCTCTGTTGGGAAAATCCTGAAGTTGTAGTGGTACAATTCTTATTTGTTGTGCTCTAACACATGTTCCCCGAAACCAGTGCTTTACCATGGATGAGAAAAGGTCTAAGGCTGTAACTGAAGCATTTGTTAGGCTCTCCAATGAAGGTCTTACATACAGGTATGCAGCTCCTATATTCTCTTTTTGTCTGCCTTATTTCCTTATTATGTGCATGTGTAGGACGTTGCCATATTCTTGAGTGCGCAAGTCCCTTAGATTAGTTTTGGCTCTATATTGAACTTTTGTTATCATCTATCAAGGGCTCCACGTATGGTGCATTGGGATTGTGTTTTGCGTACTGCAATCTCTGATATTGAGGTGATCCATGCTGAATCAGGTTTTAGATGTTGTGGCAAATACATCTTTATGTACTGTTGAAGCTGATTGCTGTTTGTAGGTTGAATATACAGACATCAAAGAGAAGACACTTCTGAACATTCCTGGATATGAAGAGCCTGTGGAGTTCGGGGTGCTGACATCATTTGCTTACCCCTTAGAAGGTGGTCTTGGTGAAATTGTTGTGGCGACCACCAGAATTGAAACTGTGCTTGGTGATACTGCAATGCTATACATCCTGAAGACAAAAGATTCAGTCACCTTCATGGGAAATTTGCTATTCATCCGTTCAATGGAAGAAAGCTTCCAATAGTTTGTGATGAAATACTTGTAGATATGAACTTTGGGACTGGTGCTGTTAAGTTATTCTATATCATTATGTTCTGAATTTGGAGAAATAATCGCCACGTCTCCAGTACTCATCATTGCTTATGGACCATTCTTTGAATATCCTTGCAGATAACTCCAGCCCATGACCCAAATGATTTTGAGGTTGGACAGCGTCACAAACTTGAATTCATAAGTATTTTTACTGATGATGGGAATATAAATAGCAATGCGGGTCCAGACTTGAAGGAATGCCTCGTTTCAAAGCTCGTGTGGCTGCGACATAAGTTTTAAGAGAAAAGGTATGCATGTATTGATACACAAAAAAATGTTCTAATTTATGATAATTTATGTTGTCTTGCATTTAAAAGATCCATGATCTTCATCAAAAGAAAAAAAGGATCCATGGATGTGATGTACCCACTTGAATCTGAAATATCCATGTATATACCCATGTCTGTCCAACATGAGTATATGTATGAAGGAGAATGAAACTTAATACAATGTTTTGGTCCACCTTTACATAGTCCCTCTCATTTTGAAACCATCATTCCATGCCCCGGAAAAGGTTAGTAAATTGTTCTCCAACATGTGTTTTTTGATATTAATATTGAGAAAAGCTACAAGGGGTATATAAAAAAGTAGAGACTACATCAAAGGTGTGGCCTAGTGGTCAATGAAGTGGGAGAGAACCATAAGGTTTTAGGTTCAAATCCTTGGGAGGCAAAACACTAGTTGATTTCTTTCCATCTGCTTAAGCCTTGGTCGGTAGAGTTACCCTGTACCATCCCCTTACCCCTTTGCCTTCGTCCCTTTCACTCACCCGACCTTTCCTCTTTCGTCTGTTACACCACAATATCACTCCTTCCTTCTTTCATTCCCCCTAGCTCCTATCCCTCTGCACTCTTCTATCCCCTTGCTCTACCGGCATGAATTTAAAACAAATGTAAGATTTATGTTTTACATGTGTTGCCTGTGCTTAAAACATCCTATTGGGCATTGTGTTTATGACCACTCTGTAGCATCATGCTATGTTATTGTATTTTCCCAATGTTGAGTGTGGTTGTTATAATAGGGAATCACAAACCCGTCCTGATGTACATGTCATTTTCTATTTTGGAACATCCAAGAACTTTTACACACTTGACTTGGTAATGTTATCCTATACAACTTTTACAAATTTCAACTAGTCAAATTCATTAACTACTGACTATAAATTTTATTGCAACTAATGCTAATACCTGCAAGGTCACGACTCCAAATCCCATTTGTGCCATGACGGCACCTACCCTAACCCGCAGCCGAACCCAACCAACAATCATATGAATAAGCGGAATTAAATGCGAAAAATAAAGAAATACAAAAGAAATAATTAACAAGTCTTAGAATATAAAAGGACATAAGTCTAAAGAAATCCCCAACAAGATCCGGTAGCCATGAGTACAAGTTCTAGTGACATCTAAATACAACGCTGAATAAGAAATACATAAACCGTCTGAATGTAGCAATACATCACTGTCTGAAAGTAATAAGAACAAAATATAAAGGTAGAATGGAGTTCCAGTGCCGGGGAAGAAGTTGCGGCTCACCCTGGACTCCAATATCACGCTCACTGAGGAAGTATAGAGTGAGTACAGAAACACGTGTACTCAGCAAGCATCGTCGACCGACCCTAGCTATAACGGTGGCGAGGGCCGGTACTTTCCGATACCTCTCTCTACTAGTTAGTTACTTAAGCATAAGAATAATTCAGTAACCAACCTACAATAAGTCTACAATTCAGTTAAGCATAAGTTCTCTCAAGTCACACATTGCACAAGTCCAACCTAAACCCTGTTCAGGGTGTTTAGATCCCTCAAGCTTCTCTACTAAATCTCACAACAAGGTTAAACTTAGGCTAACAGTATTCCTTCTAGCAGTCTAAAGGTCACAAGTATAATAGAGTTCAAATCCAGGCACATACAACATCAACACATATCATGAATATAAATGAATGCAATGCAGAACGATATGTATGAATGTAAATGGCCATAAATACCTGGTATACACACGGTGTTGCAGTAGCTATCACGTGACCCATGAGGGACTCATGAGGTCTATATACCCATCCGATCCCATCGAATACCAGCACGAGGGTTGAAGTGTCATATCAATCATCACTCTGATAACCATGTACCATATCCCTTAATCCGACTTCCCAAGTCATTCTCAACGATTTATCAGTAAATCAATGCCAAGTATATATAATGTATGAATGAGATGGATATGAATACACCATGAAATCAGCATAATCAGTTTATCAATAATTATCAGTCATATTCAAGTGTTCAGATCGAAGGGGAGCCTTGGAGTAACTGGTAAAGTTGCTGCTATGTGACCGGAGGTCATGGGTTCAAGCCGTGGAAACAGCCTCTTGCAAAAATGTGTGGTAAGCTGCGTACAATAGACCCTTGTGGTCCGGCCCTTCTCCGGACCCCGCGCATAGCGGGAGCTTAGTGCACCGGGCTGCCCTTCTTTTTTATTCAAGTGTTCAGACAAGATGTAGAGTGATGAATGCACGACGGTCAAATTAGAAGATCACATCAAATGGCTACAAGCCTAAGTAAACAACAATCATACCAAGCTAAGCAGACTCTTGCACCGCGCTCCGCGGCCCGAAGGCTAAACACATAAACTCCTTCACTTGCTCTATATTAGTTCATTAATTACCCATTTAAATTCACCTGGTACCCACATTAGTGCTCGTCATCTCACTAATACGGAACCCCCAAATCCCCATTACTCTCCTTAGTTCATTACAAGCATACCAACACAAATATGTTATACTAGAGTTTAGAAAGTCTCAACTTGTTTGATTATAGCCCAAGACTCATGCAACCGCTTTTCCTTTCAGTCGAGTCCACTCTGATCAATTATATCGAGTACATGAGATTACGGTCTTTCATTACCCATAATCCCCAAACTAGGTTATAAAGGAACCCCGGACCCACATTATCCAAATGCAACTTTTCTACTCAATTAGCGCCAATACATGCCAGATAGTCATAATCCCAAGTTAATTAAACAACAAAGCCCAAAAGGATCCTCAATTTCATGAATTAGTGAAAAGCCTCAATTCTAACCTTAGAATTTCCCCCAATTCCCAAAAGGGTTTATAACATGAAATTAGTCAAGTAATCAACATCTACTAGCTAAATACAATACTAGTTTACAATATAAGCATCAAAGAATCAATACTCAGGCCCCAATCCCCTGTTACAACTCTCTTATTCTCAACAAGTCATTTTTACCATTTCCCCCATTTAAGAACATGCTTAAGATGGAAACTTAACCCACATACTATAATTAAAGGGAAGGGGTAGGATTATACGTCTAATGTTGAACTAACACTTGAAATATTCAAGAATCTTCTACTGGTCGAGCTCCAATCCCAAGGAGAATATTTTGGAAATGAAATGAAATGAATGCTAGGTCTTAAAATATTTTATAACCTGAATAGTGTTTCCGCTGCGGCGGACCTGCTTTGGCGGAAACCCTATCCGCTGGGGCGGAAGTCACTTAAATCCCAGACATCTGCTGGGGCGGGAGCAACCTCCGCTGAGGCGCACATGCCATGGCGAGGAACACATCCGCTACGGCGGATTCTTGACTGATAGAAAAATCTCGCTTCGGCGAGCCAGGCCTCCGCTGAGGCTGACCCGTTGAGGCGGACGCCTGGTCGCCGACGTGGACACCAGCAACCAGTAGCAATCGAAAGTGATCCAAACCCCCGTCAACCACCTGAAACACTCTCGGGATCTCCCGGGCACAAACCAAACATGCATTCCTATTAGAAAACACATTCTAGACCTGTTCGCGCACTCAAATTTCCCGAAAAATGTCTAACTCTCGGGTTTGACTAAAGTCAACTCTTAAGTTCTAATTCCACAAGTTGACAAACCAATCACCAAAACACACCGGGCTGCCTCGGGACCCGAACCAAAGGCTCGACTGAGTCATAAACGTCGTTCCGGAGCTAATGGAACCGACGAAACTATGAACGGAGCACATTTACCCAAAAGTCAACTATGAGTCAAACTCTTCTAATCTCTTAACTTGGAATTTCTCAAACTTAACTAAATGGGTCCGAAACCTACCCGATCACCTCGGAAACCGTGCCACCCATCCCCACAAGTCACAAGCAAACAAACAAAGGTGCGGGAAGGGTAATTTAGGGGGTTTTAGGCAAAACAAGCAAAATGACTTTTCGAGTCGTTACATGCAATTTCAATTTTTACGCGAACCTATTTAAAATATAAACTGCGATAAAGCAAATTCAGTGAGTAGATAGAGCCAACGGTACAATAGATAATGCTGCCTTACAAGCCAATTAGTTTTCGAGGTTGAGCAGTCTTAATTTACTACATGTTTTGCGAATGAATGCTGGGCTGGGCCACTTCGAATGACATGAGCTGCATGCGTAGCTTATTAATGAAAACAGGTTTTGTCCTAAGGTCACAATAGCAGAGGAAGTATTAGTATATCTCCAGAAGCCTTGTTAGCGGTTTTCCATATTTGTACTTCAGTTTCAACAAGAGCGCCTTACTGTTTGCATTTTTCTTTCCAACCTAGAACTCCATAACATAAATTACAATGGATTTTGAATATTTAATTACTTGGAATTGGGTGAGATCACATTCTGTTCCAACTTTATCTTTTTGATATGTAACATCGTGTCTCACTTTTAGCTTATGAGTTCGACTTTCGAATTTTGCTTAAGTTATTACCTATAAAAGAGTGGGTTAGATTTGGGGATACCCCCTAACATTTGGCATAAGGATTTTGTGACATACTTGAATCGATCGAAAATAGTAACCTGGGATGATTTGAGTTGTCTGGCTAATATGCGTTGTCTTTGATTTATGTGTTACAGGGTCTCTACAGGGGTGCTAAGGATAATGAGATGTGCCTTGGGATTTGTTCAAGAAGCAATGGCGTAGTGAACCTCTTATAAAGCCCCAATGGGTTGTCAACTGCAAAAGTAAGGCCAAGCAGGCTTTGGATGCTGTTATGGATGAGGAAAATCGGAAACTGGAGATCATCCCAAAGCAATATGCTGCCTGCTGAATGAAAAAGGTAATTTTGGATTTGGACTCAAAAGATGCTTTGATTTATGTTGATTATTAAATAAATGCTAGAGTTTAAATGAGATGCTAATTTGTGCTCTCCACGACCCTATCCATGTGTAGAGTGTAGACTAGTGCATTTTGATGGGTCTAATGACTGTTTTAGGTTCTTCTATTCGATATAGTCTTTTATTCATTGCAGAAATGGATATTTTATCATTTACTTTTGTGCACGTATCTCATTAGACATAGATGCATACATGGAAAAAACTTGGTTGTGATTTTTGTTATGATTTTAAAGATAAACTTTATACATGATGCTTTCATAGAAAAGACTTTATACAAGATGTTGTGTCATTTTTCTCATTTCTTGATACATCACCTGCTTAAAAATCTGTTGTCCTCTACGTCATGAATACTTGTGTGGTAAACATGCAGATGGCTTGAGAACATTCGTGATTGGTGCATCTCAAGGCAACTTTGGTGGGGTCATCGTATTCTTGCTTGGTATGTGACACTGCGTGATGCTAAGAAGAAGGAATTTGGTTTCTGTGATGATCACTGATTGTTGCTAGAAATGAAAAAAAAGCTCGAGATTTGGCTTATAAGAAATTTTCGGGGAAGGAGATTGTTGAGCTCTCTCAAGATCCAGATGTGCTGGATACCTGGTTTTCTTCTGGTCTTTCTCCGTTATCTGTATTGGGGTGGCCAGATGACACTTCAGATTTCAAAACATTTTATCCAACTTCAGTTCTTGAAACCGGACATGATATTCTCTTCTTCTGGGTTGCACGTATGGTGATGTTGGGAATGAAGCTGGGAGGTGATGTACCATTTTCGAAGGTTAGCAAACATTATCCTCCCTCGTAGGAAAACCCAATTTTTCTTATTGAGCTTTATGCTAGAAGTGTAGTTTAATCCTTTGAATCTATTTTAGGAGCAGTTGATATCATTTTCACCTAGATAGTTCTGTTTCCATGATCCATGGCTTTTTCAGTGCTTAAAATTTTGATTATTAAGTAGAGTGTGGTTATGAAAGTTATATTTAGTAGTTCGTATTTTATCTACATGAAGTAGTTAAATAACTTGATCCTTCTGCTGTCATCACAACAAATCTTATTCATTTTAAAATGATTTGCAGGTTTATTTGCATCCAATGGTCCGCGATGCTTATGGGCGAAAGATGTCAAAGTCGTTGGGAAATGTTGTTGATCCTCTTGAAGTTATTAATGAAATTAAACTTGATGATCTTCATAAGAAATTAAAGGAGGGTAGCCTTGATGCCAAAGAATTTGAGAGGGCAAAAGAGGGACTGGCAAAGGACTTCCCTAATGGTATTGACGAATGTGGTGCAGATGCTCTTCGACTTGCCCTTATATGGTGCACTAAACAGGTTTGTCACATTTGTGTCTTAAGATTTAATAAGCTGCTTCTTTTGACTTTCTTTGGGTATTGTTAACTTTCTTAATTTGTCCTTCCAGTCCGTTAAGATCAATCTTGAAATCAAGCAAGTGGTTGCGAAACGTCAATGGTGTAACAAACTGTGGAATGCTGTTAGGTTTGCCATGAGTAAACTGGGTGAAGATTACACCCCTCCAACAAAGATAGTTCCTCATGAAAAGCCTTTTAGCTGCCAGTGGATACTCTCAGCACTTAACAAGGCCATAGCGAGAACTGTCTCATCCCTGGAATCTTATGATCTCTCCAATGCAGCATTGGAGGTATATACATGGTGGCTGTCTCAGTTGTGTGATGTGTTTATAGAAGTAATCAAGCCATACTTTACCGGTGATAATCCAGAATTTGTATCTGCAAGAAAATTTGCTCAAGATTTGTTTAGATAACGGGTTGAGATTACTCCATCCATTTATGCCATATGTCACCGAACATTTATGGCAGCGCCTTCCTGCTAGCGGTGATTCTATAAAGAAAGACTCTATAGTGACAAGTGATTATCCTTCAACTGTAGAGGTATGATCTAATCACAAATTTTGAGGTCTAGAACTAGAAAATATACATATTACCTCTTTTGGTGGCTGTTAAGTAAACTTTGATGTATACTTTCTCTTTTCATTTGACTGAGGTTAAAGTGTTGCTTCTTTTCCTTTCTTTTTGCTGTTGGTTTTGGGGTGATGGTTTAGAGTCTTAAAGGTTACTCTGAACTTAAGTATAGGATCTATTCCCGAAAAAAACATTTAGAATCATGCATGTACGCTGATTCTAAAAAACACATTTAGAATATGGCATTAAGTCAAGTATCTGTAAAGAGAAACCCATGCAGGCAATTCATTTTGCAAGAATACGTATTCGGAATATGTTAACTTGCTTGAGGATCTGAAACATGCAGCTTATCAAGATGAGTCTAGTAGTAGAAAACAGGACTTAATATAATGCTCCATGCTAGCTGATTCTTGATTCTAATATTGTCTATTAACCATGTTGCTTTACATCTGATCAATTTTTCAGAGCTGGAATAATTGTAGCGTGGAAGCTGAAATGGAAATGGTGTCATCCATTGTTAAAGTATGTTAGAATCTATGAAGATTCTAGCATATATGTAAATATAGTTGATAAAATATTCTATAATTATGATAGAATATTATGTAATTAGGAATTGATTTGTTTTGATTTCCTTTCCTTTTTAGAACATGTAAACTTAGCTATTTAAACCCCAATAGCTTGAGGGAATAATCAAGTTGAGTTCCTCTCATTTTCTCTTAGAATTTTTTTTCCACCTGATTCCGGCGAGGTTCCGGCGATCATATCATTTTTTTCCAGCAATATTTCTTGGCTGTCCGACCCTATCCATCCAATTTCCACCTGATCCTGGCGAGTTTCCGGCGGTCAGATCTGACTTTTCCGACGAGTGCATTATTCGTCACTTTCTGACAATTTTTTTCCCCATAAATTCTGACCAGATTCCGATAAAATAGTCCGTTTTATTCACTGTTTCAGGCAAGATCTAGTTTATTCCGCACTTCAAATCTGTCATAGTTTCTGGTAATAGTCTCTTGCTCTTATCTTTGAAGTTATTTAACCTAGTGTTTGAGAAAAATGTCACTCGTATCAGATATCTTTTCTAAACCTATGGTTTCCAGCAACTCAAGCCACTCCATCACCACTGAACCCTTGATTGGTAGTGCAAACTACTTATGTTGGTCTTCCTCTGTTCAGTTATGATGCAAGGGACAAGGTGTTCATGACCACTTAGTTAAACATGCTAGGGATATTGCTGAAAAAGATAGGGGCGAATGGGAAAGGATTGATGCTCAGTTGTGTAGTATTTTGTGGAAATCTATTGATTCAAAGTTGATGTCATTGTTTCGACATTCCAAACTTGCTTCTTAGTTTGGGAAAAGGCTCGTGGACTATACACAAATGACATCTCCCGCTTTTATAATGTGATTTCTCGGTTGACTAACCTTGAAAAGCAGGATTTAGATATGTTTGTCTATCTTGGACAGGTTCAGGCAGTTATGGAAGAATTCAATGAGTTGATGCCCGCTACTCCAAGTGTTGAAAAACAATTGGAGCAACGTCAGAAGATGTTATTGGTTGTTACATTTACTGGACTTCCATCCGATCTTGACTTTGTGCGTGATCAAATTTTGGCTAGCCCCACTGTTCCTGCTATGGATGACATGTTCGCTCGATTATTACGACTGGCTGCACCACCTATGTCCTCTAGTCATTCGGTGACACCTGCAGTGGAAATCGACATGGAGGTTGCTCTGGGAAATCTCGGCCAAGGTGTGGGTATTATAACAAATTGGGCCATACTTAGAATGTGTGTTGTGCTCTCCATGATAATCCAAAGTATGCTAATGTTGCTCAGACGGAATCCACTGGTAATCCAACCAATCAACTGTTCTATGTATCTGAGGAACAATACAATGACTATCTTCAGTAACAGGTGAGTAAGCAGGCATCTTCATCAATAGCTTCCGTTGCTCAGACTAGTAATCTTGTTGCTTGTATCTCATAGTCCACCACGCTTGGCCCTTGGGTCATGGACTCAGGCGCTTCTGACCACATTTCTGGTAACAAATCTTGTTGTCTAATATTACTTTTTCTCGATCCCTTCCCACTGTTACCTTAGCTAATGGTTCTCAGACCATGGCAACTGGAGTCGGTCAAGCCAATCATTTACCTTCTTTGACTTTGAATAATGTTCTTTTGGTCCCTGGTCGTCTTTTTAGCCTTCTATCAATCAGTCGTTTGGCTAAGGCTTTAAATTGTTTCATCTCATTCTTTAGTGACTTTTTTGTTATACAAGACCTCAGTACGGGAAGGATGATTGGCGAAGGGCGTGAGGTAGATGGACTTTATTATCTCAATTCTCCCACCTCCACTGCAATTTATTCGATCTCCGACTCTCTAGATTTAATCCACAGACGGTTGTGTCACCCTAGTTTATCCAAACTTCAAAAAATGGTATCTAGCTTGTCCAAATTGTCTAAGTTAGATTGTGAGTCGTGTCAATTGGGGAAGCACACCCGAGCTACCTTTCCACGTAGTCCTAATAATCGTGCATAGTCTCTTTTTTATTTAGTTCATTATGATATTTGGGGTCATAGTAGAGTAAGTTCTACGTTGGGTTTTAAGTATTTTGTTACTTTCATTGATGATTACTCAACGTGTATTTGGATTTTCTTAATGAAAGATCGTTCTGAATTATTCTCCATATTTCAAACTTTTTTTGTTGAAATACAAAATCAGTTTGGTGTTTCTATTCGCACTTTTCATAGTGATAATACATGTGAATATTTATCATCTCAATTTCAACAATTTATGTCTTCCCATGAAATTCTTCATCAGACATCTTGTCCTTACACTGCACAACAAAATGGGGTCGCAGAGAGGAAAAACAGATATATTATTGAGACTGCCTGCACCCTTCTCATACAAGCAAATGTCCCATTGCGTTTTTGGGGATGCAGTGCTCACCTCTTGTTATCTAATTAACCTTATGTCTTCCTCTGCTATTCAAAATCAGGTTCCACATTCTATTTGTTTCTCCAGTCAACCCTATTTTCTCTTTCACCATGTGTCTTTGGGAGAACATGCTTTGTCCACATTCTCACTCAAAGAAAATACAAATTGGCTCCTCGTGCTCTTAAATGTGTCTTTCTTGGTTATTCAAGGGTACATAAGGGATATTGATGCTTCTCACCTGACCTCCAACGATACCTTATGTCCGCTGATATTACTTTCTTTGAAGGTCAACCCTACTTACATCCTCTTCTGCTGAACAGTTAAGCATTTCTGAGGTTCTACCAGTTCCATCATTTGGGATCCCGCCATAGTCTACCCTTCCACATCATCTCCTACAGCTCCATCTTCCTTAGCTGCACCTCCACCACTATTGACTTATCATCGTCGTTCGCGTCCAGATGACTCATGCCCGCCACCAGAATCCTTACATGTTGAGGACTTGTCTACACAGAGTCCCTCTATTGCCACTCGCAAAGGTAATCGCTCTACTCGTAACCCTCATCCTATCTATACTTGTTTGAGCTATCATCGTTTGTCACCGGCCCATTCTGCCTTTGTATCATCACTATCATCTGTGTTCTCATGGCTGACAACAAGGTATGATTGAGGAGATGTATGCCTTACACTCTAGTGGTACTTGGGAGCTCGTTCCTCTGCCTCCATGTAAGTCTACAGTTGGTTGTTGTTGGGTATATACAATGAAGGTTGGCCCCGATGGACAGATTGATCATCTGAAGGCTCGACTAGTTGCCAAGGGTTATACACAGATTTTTGGTCTTGACTATAGTGACACCTTCTCTCCTGTGGCTAAGATTGCTTCAGTCCGTCTGTTTTTATCAATGGTTGTTGTTCGCCATTGGCCTCTTTACCCATTGGATATAAAAAATGCCTTTATTCACGGGGATCTTGAAGATGAGGTATATATAGAGCAACCACCTGGTTTTGTTGCTCAGTGGGAATCTAGTAACATGGTGTGCATATTACGACGAGCACTTTATGGCCTGAAGCAGTCTCCTCGAGCATGGTTTGGAAAGTTTAGCATGATTATTCAGGAATTTGGCATGATACGAAGTGAAACTGATCATTCTGTGTTTTATCGTCATTCTGCTCCAGGTTTGTGCATGTATTTAGTGGTATACGTTGATGACATAGTCATTGCAGATAATGATGATGAGGAAATTACCAAATTGAAACATCACCTTTTTTAGCACTTTCAGACTAAGGATCTTGGTCGATTGAGGTATTTCTTGGGCATTGAGGTTGCTCAATCCAAAATAGGAATTGTCATTTCACAGAGGAAGTATGCACTTGATATTCTTGAGGAGACAGGAATGACAGAATGTAGGTCTATTGATTCTCCAATGGATCCAAATGTTAAACTTCTACCAGGTCAGGGGGAGCCTCTTAGCGATCCTAGAAGATATAGAAGGCTGGTAGGAAAGTTGAATTATCTCACAGTGACTCAACCTGATATTACCTTCCCGGTTAGTGTTGTAAGTCAATTCTTGAATTCTCCTTGTGACAGTCATTGGAATGCAGTTATTCGCATCCTTCGATCCATAAAATCTGCTCCAGGGAAAGGACTACTTCATAGATCGAGGACATGAAAACATTGTTGGCTATTCAGATGCAGACTACGCAGGGTCACCCTCTGACAGACGATCCACTTCTAGATATTGTGTTTTAGTTTGGGGAAATTTGGTGTCTTGGAAAAGTAAGAAACAACATGTGGTTGCTAGATCTAGTGCAGAAGCAGAATATCGGGCTATGACAGTAGCGGCATGTGAACTCATATGGATCAAGCAACTACTGAAGGAGTTGAAATTTGGAGAAATTAAAGAAATGGAACTTGTGTGCGGATAATGAAGCTGCACTTCACATTGCATTGAATCCAGTGTTCCACGAGAGGACCAAACACATAGAGATTGATTGTCATTTTGTCAGAGAGAAGGTACTCTCAGGAGACATTGTCACAAGGTTCGTGCGGTCAAATGATCAGCTTGCAGACATATTCACCAAGTCCCTAGCCGGTCCCAGAACAAGTTATTTAGCAAGCTTGGTACATATAATTTGTATGCACTAGCTTGATGGGGGAGTGTTAGGACCTTTGAAGATTCTAGCATATATGTAAATATAGTAGATAAAATATTCTGTAATTAGGATAGAATATCATGTAATTAGGAATTGATTTGTATTGATTTCCTTTCCTTTTTAGAACATGTAAACTTAGTTATTTAAACCCCAATAACTTGAGGGAATAATCAAGCTGAGTTCTTCTCATTTTCTCTTCCAATTCACAAAGTATTTAGGTCAAAGAGGGCATCGTTGTCTCCAAATGAGAGACTTGCAAGGTAAATGAGAGACTTGTAGTTCAAATGGCATTTTCTGGTTTCCTTCAGTAATCTCTTCGTATGTGAAGCCTATGTTATAAATGGTCGTTCACTATTCATTGTAACAAGGCATTAAGTGAATTTTTTTGGACATGTGCAACCTTATCCACACAAGAATGGTTGAAGTACCATATGAATTACTTTTGAGTGAAAACAATATGGTGAATAAAAGAGCATGCTAATACCATTTCGTGTTCAATGCCCATTGAATATGCCGTTGTTCAATATGGCTTTTTTATTATTAGAGATGTGAGAAGGTTGAATTTATCTTTGAAGTGGTGGGGAAGGAGATTCGTTCTCTATTGTGGAGAGAGTTAAAAGTAGGGCTGTCCAACGGGGCGGGGAGGGTCGGGACTCGGGTTCTGGAGGGCCTGGCGTGATGGGAAGAGGTCCCGTCCCACATCCCGCCTGTAGAGGGGCCGGGATTTGGTGGGACGGGTCGGGTCGGGATCGGATTTTGAACGTTTTTTTTTGTTAATTTTAAAAAATAATATATATAAACACTTCAATAAATGAACGAGATAGTGTAATAAAAACATCCCAAGACTGTTTTTGTGCCTCTTATATTATTTAATAAAAATATGTTTTTTTGGTAATACAATTTCAAAATTGCCCCTTTGTGGTGTTGTTCGAAATTTGCATATCACATTGTAAAATTGCAATAAAAAAAGTTAACCATACTTTTTCTAATTTTCTCACAATGTCTTGAGGATCTTCGGTTGGAATTGGAATTTGTCGGTCAAATTGTTCGACGTCGCTTCCTGTTCCCTCATACAAGATTTCGTTGTAGTTGTCTTCTTCTTCGTTGATCTCCGGTTGACCGCACATTCTACGCTCCGCTCGAATCCAATCTCTGAAAAGAACTACAATCTCCAATGCGTCTCCCGCCAATGAATGTCTGTGCTCTCCTATTTGAAATCTTCCAGCAGAAAAAACACTTTCAGACGTTGTTGATGACGCTTGAATGTTCAAAACATCTCGAGCCATCTTTTCTAGTGTCGAAAATGTATTCTCATTCTGCCTCCAGTATTTCAGCAAGTCTTCATGTCCTTCATCATTGACAGTTAATTCATAAGGTACAACACCCTGCAAAACATAAACATCAAATTCGCTAACTTGTGAAGAAGTTGAACCATCTAACATTTTATTTCTAAGGCCTTGAATACTAGCAGCAGAAACCACATGTTTTTTATAAGTCTTATAGCATAATCATTAGAAGAAGCATTATCTAATGTAATAGTCATAATTTTATCATTTATTCCATAATAATCACAAATTTCATTAATATTTTGTGCAATAAAACTAATAATGTGCCTATCATCAATATACCTATATGCTAAAATACGTTTTTGCATAGACCAATTTTGATCTATCCAATGACATGTTACTGTTAAATAATCATTACCGTTAGTACTACGACCTATGTCAGAAGTGATAGCCACTTTGCCATTAAAATGATACAATGCATAACGTAAATATTGTTGATATTCACTTGCAAATTTAAAAACATCCTTTCTAATAGTTGATCTAGGAAAACCATTAAAAGCAGGATTATATGTTTCTCAAATGTAATGAATAAAACCAGGAGAGGAAGGAAATGAAAAAGGCAAATCCTCCACCACAACTAATTTAGCCATATTTTTCATATTTTTATTTTTATCATATTTAGGACCAAAAATTCCCCCGTCGTCGGGTTAATTTGACCATGTACTAGGTCGGGGACACTATGCGAACCTTGTCCCGACTCCGATGGCATTGGCACACTCGATTTTTTAGCCTGGTATTCATTCCACCTACCTGTGTGCTCGCCTTGTACATGTCTCAATAACCCTCCCGTCCCACCTTGACCTTTTCCAGTTTTAAATTTATAAACATTTTTACAAATTTTACATCTAGCTAGTTGATTCTCTTGGTCCCTATCAAAAAAATGCCATGTAACTGATTTTAATTTTCGTTGTGTGGGGCCTCGACTCATACTAGGGGGAATAGGAGGCATTCCAGTTTCAGTTTCAGGCTGTGACTCAATCTGAGCCTAAGGTTGAGGTGCACTCGTGGGTGTGTCATCTAAATTAAAGTTTGGTTCATCTACCTCATCATCTAATGGTATATCATTAAAAAACAATTCATCTATATGAGTGAAATCAGTGAAATATTCGGGACTAGGAGTAGGATTACTAGAAGAAGTACCCCTGCCCTTGTTACTCCTACTAGAAGAAGCTTTACCCTTACCCTTAAACATACCTCTTAATCCTTCCATTTTAATTATGCAAATAAATAATTAAAGATAATGAAATTAAGTGCGATAATTAAAATAAAGTAACAATAATAATTTAAAGAAGGAACGAAGGTACCAAATGCCGACGTAACGTCGACGTGTAATCGAGGTTGAAAATTGAAACTTTGCTCGATGAATGATCCTCAAGCTAGTTGTCAACTTCACTCCCAATTTTTTAACTTTGATATAATATTTAATACTAATAGTAGGAAGATTTGTAGAATTGTAGAGAGATAAATTGAGAGATTGTAGGAAGATTTGTGAGAAAAATGAAGAGGAAAAAATGAGTTATTTATAGTTGAGAAATAGGGTTAAAGTGTAAATATATTAACTTAGGGGTTAAAAATAAATATTAAGGGGGTAGGGGGGTTTATGGGGGGGGGGGCAAAAATGGCCATTATAGCTGTTGCACAACGGCCAAAATCGAAATTTAGTCGTTGTTGCAACAACTATTTTTGCAAAGGGGGAGGGGGGTTGGCGGGGTCGGGATGGGGCGGCACAAACCCAGGCCCAGTCCCGAGTTCGAACCCCGACCTCGATAATTTTTTTTTAGGAGGATCGGAGCGTGACGGGTCGGTATCGGGCCGACCCGACCCACTGGACATGCCTAGTTAAAAATAGTAACAATTGGGGTAGGCATATAATACAAATAAAGAAGGTTCAAATGCCTGTTCATTATACAATAGACCTATGTTGCTCGGACTCTTCAAAAGTATCGACGGGTGCGTGTCGGATACTTCAAAAGTAGTGTATTTTTTGAGTATCTGACATGGGTGCGGCAACATTTTTTGAGAGTCCGAGCAATAAAGCAATAGACGATCAATGAATTACTTAATGTCTTCATTCCTATTGCAATTTCTCATCGTAGTTCGTATTTTCTCTCTTTCCACCGCATTTTTAGAAGATTGGAATTCACTACTTCAACTTTCATACTGCTGTAATTGATATTTGTGTGTTAAGTTGTAATTTCTTTAAGGTGGATCTATGCTAAATTCCACAAGATATAGTGTATAGCACTTGGACGAAGGATACTAGTGTGATCTGATCTGTTTGATTATGTGCTTGTGAGTCATTCAATCAGCGATACACCCTTGATACATATTAATGACTGCAAGAGAGATTGATATGTTACGCTTTCTTTGTATGGCTTGATATTATATTTTGGTTTGAGAAGGAAAAAAACTTTCATAAAGACAATTAGGACATTTAACTTTCCAAACTAATGGTGGTGATCTTGCTGTCCTCAGGCTAAAAGCCTTTGTGCGTTGCCCAAATGATACTGTGGAGATCAAAAAAGCCGGGAGCTCGAGATTTCTACTCTAGCTACACTGTCATCTTTGAAGGTATCTCTTTCTTTGTCTGGTTTGGTTCTATTTGATTCAAGGCTTCTTCATCTCCTCCTTATGATATCTTCTTGGTTTGTGAAAAAAAAGAAAACAAAAATCATATTTGTAAGTTTGTTTAATTATGATTTCTTAGAAGAATGGTTTATACTTTTATTTCAATTGAACGTGGGAGTTAGCTGCAAAATTTGTCCAATTAATGCATGTTTTGATGGGAGTTGCACAACTACGCTATACAAAACTAGTTTTATTGTCTTTCTAACAAAACTAGTTTTATTGCTTTCAATTGCATCAAAAACATGTTATTCATCCTCAGTTTTCCCTACTCTTTGTTTGACAAGGTTAATAATTTTATGAATAATGGGAAAATCTCCATACACAAGATGTATACCAAAAAGTAGAGAACTACAACAAACATCCCTATTTAGTTGGTACCTTTCCTTTTTCACATGATATGAAGTAATGAAGCTGGACGTATATTTAAACATCCTGTATTTTCTCGTAAATATTTCACTTCGCCTTTAAAATGTAATGGCCACTCATCAAGTCATGATCAACAACAGCCTTGCCCCAACATGTTTATAGTCGAGGACGCAATCAATTGAAGCCTTTGTCTTTTGAGGGAAAAGCGGAGCTAGATGAGAGAGGACCAACAAAGAGTGCATTTAAATAATCCTATTAAGTATTTATATGAGCTCGACTTTTCAGTGTCCATTAGGTTCAAAGTATGGTGTATGCATGTTTTTTGAGTTATATTTCCTCATTTTTCTTACGAATCTACATTTCTTACATTAATTCTCATGAGGTCTCAAGTGACAGTGATGCAGCAGCTCCAGCTCAATGGCCGAAAGAAGATGTGGTTGTTGTGACTGAATCTGTCAGTTTATCTTGAGAAAAAAGTGTGCAAGTAAGCCAGAGGCTGAAGTTGAAAGGCTCAAAAAGAAGAAAGACGGGACTAGGAAGTAAGTGAAGTTTCATAGACTAGACTATTATTACAGATTTTGATTTTCTGGCTAGTAGGATAAGTGCCTTTGAATTGCTTTCCTTGGAGCTAGACTCTCTTTTTCCCGTCAGGGAATGAAGAAAATTAGTTTGTGTGTAGAAGACAAGTAAAAGATATGTTCAATCCTATGTTGCTCGAACTCTTCAAATATGTCAACGGTTGCGTGTTGGATCCACCAAATGTAATGCATTTTTGGAGGATCCGACATAGGTGCGGCAACTTTGGCAGTATATAAAACATTTCGGCTTTGCAAAAACAGGAAATTGGTGACTGTCTTTAGTTTTACGAGTTACTGAAACTTGAGGAAAGTTTCAATCAGGTAATGCGTAGAGTCATTGAGTTACGTTGAGAAAGATGTTTGGCGTATAGGGAACATTGTGTAAAAAATCAATCTAGCTTGTGATATTGACATCTTTGATAGCCTGAAATAATGTTCCTCTTTGTCACTCCGATTCGTTAAAATAAATTTTAAAAGTGTTCCACCTTCCCCCTCGTATCTGCAAGTGACTGATTCATCCCAAACTATAATACCAAATTCTGTGCAATTACCGCATCCATTTGAAGAATTGTGCATAAGTGCAATTTGGCTTATTGTCATTCAGTGTCTTCGTTTAAAAGTGGATATCGCGAAATTTGAGTCAGTTCATATTGTGAAGTTTACAAGCTGCTCAATTTGCCATGTACTAACTCTTTCTTCTTTTGCAGGCAATATCAAAGCTTAGCCAAAATCATGAGTGCCTCTGGCTACAAAGAGAAAGTTCTGGCTAACGTCCATGAAGAAAATACATCGAAACTTGGTGACCTCAAGCAACAACTGTATTAGCGAATATTCACAGTATATTTTGTAATTATGATAGGTGTATATTTAAGGTAACTTAGGATTCTTATTGTATCTGGAATCAACCTTTGTACAACTATATATATTGTGATTAATGAAAGGAATCCGGAAGGGAAATTATTCCAATCTTACAAACTGGAATCGTACGAAGAAAATATTGAGTCTCATACGTCAAATTGAGGCACTATAATTGCAGTATTTTTCAGGTTGTGCCGAGGATCATCATTTTAAAAAAATTGACTTTACCCTCTCCATTGTTTAACCCATTTGATCCCGTACTGCTCTTTACTGGGGAATTTGCTTTGTTTTTATTTCTGTTGAAGTTGAATTATGTTTTTTTTTTTGTTGACGAAGGAACCCGCAGCCGCTACTCTCTCGAGTGCGCACAGGGTAAACCCCGGACTGACGGAATAGTCTGCAAACCACGTCAGCCGATTAACCACACTTGGCAAGCCATGTGTAACAGGCTCAACCAAGAAGGTTTATGCAGGAGATCGAACTCGTGACCTTGCGGTCCCACGCTCTACTGCTACACCAACTTGGCTACCCTTGCGGGTTAAGTTGAATTATGTTGTTACTAGTGTATCAGGTTGCACTTCTAATATAGTGACGATTATTAAAATTTGTGATATGGCGAGGTGTTTTGTGTAATTATGGTAAAATACTCTTTTGCAACAACTGAACAACACATGAGTCTTTTGTCATTTCACCAAGATTTGTGAGCAATTCAACAAGATAGGTAGATTGAAGATAGTACCAAATATTGAGGCTAAATTTGTGGCAAATTGAACAACATGGTCAAGTTTCTCTAATTTAAAAAGGCTTACCACATTATTTTATATGGTTCGGTTATCGTACTATTGTTGTTATTACTGTTCTTTTTTTTTCTATTTGAAACATAACTTTTTCACTATTGTATTTTCTTTTCAAATCTGCTTAGAACTGTTTTACTTGAATTGAGGGTCTATCGGAAACAACCTCTCTACATTCACAAGGAAAATGTAAGGTATGCGTACACACCATCCTCTCCAGACCCCACTTGTGTAATTACACCGAGTATGAGTATGTTATTGTTGATGTTAATAACATAATTGTATATTTTGTGTGTGTTTTACCTAGAGATGGCAGTGGATCCTGGATCCAGATCCGTTTTATAGGATATGGATCTTCAAAATTTGGACCCGACGGATCTTGATCGGACCCGGATCCGTTTCTGACGGATCGGATCTGGATCTGGATCTTGTATTTGAGATCCGTATCCGATCCAGATCCGATCCGTGGATCCATTTTTTATTAAATATATTCATAATCTATAATGTAATTTTATAAGTATTTTCTTAAAATTGCTAAGTACATCCTTGCAAGTTTAATTCTCAAAACAAGTTTAATTTATCTCCGCGTTAACTCAAAAACCAAAAAATAAAGAGGTAACTTCGATAATAAATCAATGTTATATTAGTGAATGCCTTACATCTCCATAGACAAGTAGTTAAAATTATAATCACTTCATTTGTGAAGATTTCAAGCACATGCAAGTTCTGCATTATGGAAATACTAGTCAGCATTTTTCACAACTATTGTCATTGTCCAACATTTTCAATTAATAGCTCACAATCAAAACGAGTCAACAAACAAAATATCTCATATGAACATTTCAAAATTGAAACACAGTAAACTGTTAGCTAAGTAAAAATCGTTTGTCAGTTCAAAAAAAAAAATTCTTAGCAAGGCAATTTTTTTTACATGTGGATCCAGATCCGATCCTTGGACCCGGTGGATCCGATGGATTCGGATTTGGATCTGATTTTTATGGACCCAATGGATCTGGATCCGGATCCGAATCTAGGTATGAAAAACGGATATGGAGCTGGATCTAGTAGGATACGTTGCCATCCCTGGTTTTACCATATATATACAACATCATAATTGTATGTCTTGTGTATATTAGTTATGTTTTTGCTGTGAGTGCGGGTATATATATATATATATATATATATATATATATATTATTAAATATTAAAAATAATCTTCCGTTAAGAGAATAATTAGGTCCTAATTTTGCACCTCTAGGTAAAAATCCCAAGAAAATAGTTGGGGTCCCCTCGCTTGGAATGGCGTCAGCTCAAGTCCACATTGCTTTTAGTGGACTGGATTTTGAAACTTCCAAAGATCTTGAGCGACCGATCCGGCAGAACAACTCAAAAAGATAAAGAAGTATCGTGAATTTCTTCATGAATTAAACATACATTTAATTGCACGGTTTCTCCTTCAAATGGGATGCTCCGCTCTTTAATTTTCCTCTCTCAAATGAGATTTATGGCTATTGGGGCATAAGTTCTTTAAGGAATCCGATACTGAAATTTTTAGACAACTTTTGTTCCAATAGGCATAAGTTCAATTTGAGAAGTAAAAGTTAAAGATCAACACAAAATAGGAGCAAAAGTGTAAATGACACAGAATTTAACGCCAAATGGCCTGTCATACTTGCCCATTTCATTAAATGAATCTAATGTTTATTATTTGTTTTGGGAAACTTATGTCAAGGTATCCTTCAACCAACTAATTTATTCAACATGGTTGAAGTATACATTGTCTAATATATATGTGTGTCTATTATATGTATAAGTATGTATAGTCTATGTATATTTAATATAAAGTATATACAATCAAACCTTTCTATAACAACATCATTGGGTCCCAAATTTTTTGATTGTTATAGGGAATGACTGTTATACACCTATAACAACGTTCGACATTTAAATAATATTTGACTGTTATAGGAAAAAAAGATGCATAAAATCTATCTTTCGTGTATGTTCTTTTGTGTACTTTGTTTATCCTATTTGCCTACGTTAGTTACTGCTTATTTTTTCAGAATGTTTTATCATGGCTTATTCACTTTTGTTACCATCATTTTCATACTGCTTTAAATTTCTTGTCCGGATCTTACCGTTTTTGTTGCTTTGTTTGTGCCTATGCTTTGTCTTGAGCCGAGAGTCTTTCGAAAACAACCTCTCTACTTACCAAGATAGAGGTAAGATCTGTGTACACTTTACCTTCCCCAGACCCCACGTTGTGGGACTTCATTGAGTATGTTGTTGTTGTTGTTATAGGCAAAAAGATGCATAAAATCTATCTTTTTATTTTTTAATGTTATAAAAAAATAACAAAATTATTTAAATCTCAAAGACATGCACACTTAACTAACTAAACACTAAAGAAAGTTAATACAATTTCAATAAATTCATAACTGAATGTATAAAGTTTTAAGCTCTAAGACGCATATTTTAAATCTACTTGAAAAATAAATTCTTTCAAGATTGATGAAAATTTATAATTGTAGCTTGTTTAAAAAAGATTTGAAGGAATGAAAGATTTGTCTATTTGCTTGCTCTAAAGAATAGGATTCGTACACCTTATTCACATTGTTTTTATTTTTGAAAATTATTTATAAATAAAAATAGAAGACAATGATACTTTTAGATTACAAAGATGTATTAATATGTAATATTCTATCATAAATATAGTATATTAAAGTATCAAACTAAATATTTGTTCAAAATCTCTACACTTATTATTCATAATCATAGATATTTTATTTTTATAAAGATGGTTAATTATTATATTACCAAAAAAAGAAGATAGTTGTTATATAGGGGATAATTTTACAAAGAGTGTACTGTTATAAAGTTGGTTATTACTGTAGAATAGTGTAAATCTCTTTGATGTAGTTATGTTATTAATGTAATATATATAGATATACAATTGTAGTCCTAATAGAATTAGGATATCTATTTTACATTAATTACACTAAATATTAATTACAGAATATATATAGAATGTATTCACTATCACACCCTTTCAGTTAGAACGGGAGGAGGCCGGACGCTGAGACTAAATCTGAAGTCAAGGAACAGTTGCCGAGGAAGCCCATTTGTGAAGATATCTGCGTACTGATACGAAGAAGGAACATGCAACACCCTAACGTGACCATTGCAACCTTCTCACGAACAAAGTGAATATCCATCTCAATATGCTTGGTTCGTTGATGCTGAACCGGGTTATGAGACAAATAGACAACATATATGTTATCATAGTAAACCAAAAATGCCTTACGTATGGCGAAATGGGTAACGTGTTGGTTATCAACGCCTCGATATTATGCTTCTGCACTCGAACGAAAAAGTGTGGCTTAAAGTTTGTCAGACCACGATATAATATTATCCCTAAAAAATACACAATAGCCGGACGTAGAGCGATGGGTGTCCAAACAGCCTGCCCAATCTGCGTTTGTGTAAGATAGCAATCTAGACGGTGCAGAGGGATATAAATGAAGTACATAGTCAAGTGTGACCTTAACGTACCGAATGATACGTTAAGAGCTGTAAAGTGAGGCTCCCTAGGAGCGTGCATGAACAAGCACACATGTTGAACTGCATATGCAATATCGGGCCGAATGAAAGTGAGATACTGGAGAGCACATGTGAGACTCATATAAAGAGGAGGATCGTTAATCGGATCCCCGTCATCCGCACTGAGTTTGGACTTTGAGTCGACTGGAGTGGGCATGATCTTGCAATTTGCCATTTTAGCCTTGTAGACGATCTCATCTGCATACTTGCGCTGACACAAGAACATGATATGGACATATTTGGTCACTGATATCCCAAAAAAATAACTCAACTTGCCCAAGTCAGTAATTACAAATTTGGACTTTACTAGAGAAATGATCTCGTGCTTCAGGCCTTCTGAAGAAGTTGTCAGAACAATATCATCCACATATAACAGAAGGTAAGTTGTGCAAGTACCTCAATGAAAAATGAACAATGAATGATCACTCTTGCTGCACACGAAGCCGATCTGTATGATGTAAGTGACAAACTGCTCATACCAGGCCCTAGGGCTTGTTTCAACCTATATAGCGACTATCAAAGACGACAAATATGTTGAGGAGCCTCCGGGAGCAAAAATCCTGACGGTTGATGCATATAAATGGTTTCTTTCAAATCCTTATATAAGAAAGCATTATTCACATCAAACTGGTGAATAGGCTAATTCTTCCCCATAGCTATGCTCAAAACCGTGCGGATGGTAGCTGGCTTAACCACTGGACTGAAAGTCTCACCACAATCAATACCTTCATGTTTCCCTGTGCCATTTCCCATAACTCTGCCCTTGTGACGTTTAAGGGCACCATTATCTCTGAACTTATGACGAAATAGCTACATACAATGGATTACATTCACCACCTCAGGCTGCAAAACAAGATCCCAAGTGCATTGTGAAGTAAGCGCATTAAACTCCTAGCGTATAGCCGCATTCCAATTCGGGTCAAGCTTGGCTAAAGTTGAGTTTTTAGGTAGCATGGAAATGGTTTGAGTGGACAAATTAAAGTGGACTTTTGGTTTGAAAATCATCTGCTATGCACGGGTTTCCATACGATGGGCTGGGCGGGATCGGGATCGGGATCGGGTTGGGCTGGTTAGTGGTGGAATTGGGCCGTGAGATAATGGGTTGGGCAGTTTGGGTATTGGGTTGTGTAGTGGGATGGGCGTTTTGTATATTGGGCTGGGCAGTTTGTATATTTGGTTGTGCAGTTTGTATATTAGGATGGACAGTGGGTGTATGAGGCAGGGCAGTGGCGTTGATGGGTTGCGGGGCAGTTCGGGTTAGACTGGGTGTAGTGGGTGGGGCCGATGGGAAATGTGACGTGGCAGTGGGTCCCATAGATGGGGAAATGGGTGACGTGTTGGTATTTGGACAATATATTGTGTTTTGAAATAGAGGGGATGTGTCCGAGTCATCAAGGAAACTGTAATCAGTGACTCAAAATTTTTGGATGTTGGCAAATGGGAAAACGTACTCATCAAACGTGACATGGGTGAGACTAGGATTTTGTCTGTGGATAACTCATAGCACAAGTACCTCCTATGGTTCGACGGGAAACCTAGGAAGACACAAAGAGTGGAGCAAGGTGCTAATTTGTGAGGGACCGTGGATGCAAGATTTGGGTAACGAAGACAACCAAAAATTCGAAGGTGATCATAGGAAGGGATCCGACGGAAGAGAATTACGGTGAGTGTCCTATTTTGGATCGTACGGGTAAGTAAGATGTTAAGAATGTGTTCTATCATTTTTAATACATATGCTCAAAAGGTAGGGGGAGAGACACATGAAAAAGAAAGGTACGAATCATATTGTTAATGGTGCAGAGAATTCTTTCGGCTTCATCACTTTGAGGAGAAGTATGGGGGCAGGAGAAACAAAAAGCCATGCCATTACCCTACTATGCCACGTTGATGAAAATATGACAGCTAAAGCGGTGGGTGGAGTGATATGGGCAACGTACGTGGATAGGAAAGGATAGAGTCCCCCACACTATTGTATCTCGTAAGAAGTCTCCCCCGTACGTAGGTCCTTTACAGAAAAACCAAACGAGTCGAAATAAATGGATACAGAATTATCAGTGGCAAATTTTTGAACAGATATTAGGTTCTTGATAACGTTAGGGGCATATAGGACGTGTTTAAGGGAGTAGTGGGGTTGCGGTGGTGAAGTTAGTGTGGACAAACCCTTGAATTGGAGTGCGATGACAATTTTTGACCACAATAGATTGAGAAGTACTTAAATTGCGCAGTTGAAGAAGATTACCAGAATGTTGGTGAGGTGAGACGTGGCACCCGTATCCATATACCATGCATCATCGGGCTGATGGGCTGATGTGTAATGGGCCTAATGGCTTGGGCCTGCCCGGCGAGCCACTTGATAGGCTCACAGAATGCTGGGCCTCGACTGAGCCCACTGAAATTGCTGTTTTTGGGCCTTTGGAACGCTGCTGGAAGGGAAGGCCCATTTATCGTACAGTGCCTAGGGCAGTGGGCCGGCCTAATGTTGCAATTGTTGGGCCTGTTGTGGGCTGCTCGTACTGTTGGCCCAATTTTCACGAGGAGGATTTGTGACATTGGGTGTTGAGAAAGAGGAAGCAAAAGAAGATATGTGGGCCGCGAGTGAAGCCATGAGGGTATCCAAAATTTGGTAGAGAAGTAAAAGGGGGTAGAAGTGTTGTATATCAGTTGTATACCAGGGGTATACGACCTGCTGGAGAGATGGGAGGAGAGGGTATATCAGTCGTATATGAGGTGTATATCGGCTAAGGGATCATGTAAATCGTTGTGTAGGGGTAGTATATGATGGCAGAGATGGTATATCAGTTGCATACGCCTTACGGGTGGCTGTAAATCACGGTATATGCACTGTAGATCACTGTATACGAGCAGTATATGGTGGCAGGCAGTGTATATCAACCGTATATAGTGTGTATATCGGCTGTTTCCGATAGTAATTGGCGTCGGAAGAGAAGAAGAAAAGGGGAGAGGGGGGGGGGGAGGAATAGGGTTAGGGGTTTTAGGATCTTGATACCATGTAGAATAGTGTAAATCTCCTTGATGGAGTTCTCTTATTAATGTAATATATAGAGAGTATACAATTGTAGTCGTAATAGAATTAGGATCTCTATTTTACATTAATTACACTAAATATTAATTACATAATATGTTGTGAATATATATGGAATATATTCACTATCAATTACTGTTATAGGAAAAATGTTGTTATAGAGAAGTAAAATATAAAATAAAAAAACGGTTCCGAAAAAAACTTAATTGTTATAGAGATGTGCCGTTATATGCAAATATCGTTATCGAGAGGTCTAACTGTATTATCTATATATTGTGTACATATTTTATAAACGTGATTGACGAATTGTATTTGGCTGTAATTTTCTCTACTATACATGCTATTTTCCATGTCAAAATGAAATCCTGAAAACAAAAATAGTGTACGTTGATATTTTTTCTGCTAACTATATGTAAAACCTTAACACATTTTCAATATTTTTATGCTTCGACTTCCACTAATGTTTTGAGAAATTAGTTCCACAGATGTTCAACCTAACTGTTTGAACATAGGCGGACATTATTGAAAGAAATAATCTCTTGATTATTTTTATTAATGAAAGAGTATATATACAATTTACAATTTTCATAATATGGAAAATCATATTCCTATTCTATTCCCAAAATCTTATTCTATTTGTACAAGAATTGTACAATTATAGTAAGTGTACAATGCTAATTAAATACAACAACCTTTTCTAAAATAAGCCAAATCCTGATATACACGGTTATATGTACCATGTATATCACGGTCCAAATAAGCCGAATATGATAGCCGAATATGGTATTTATTAGTTATGATCTAAGATCCCGGGTCTTTCAATTACATCATTTGGCTTATGCTCTTTATACAGTAGCATTTAGGTCGAATGACTATATGAAATTAGGTTAATAGTTTCATCTATTATGAGTATGCCTAATGCTTTTGGCTTGATTAATCAAACAATTTTGAGATATATTATATGTATCTTTGCTTGCACCCATCGCCACTAGACTATAACAGTAAGTTAAGAAGGTACGTACTGTTAGATATTCACTAACTTAAAATCCTAAATTCATCGATATTAGTCTTATTAACTAAGAGGGATTATATCCCCCCCCCCCTTTTTTTTTTTGCTTTACTTGCCATTATTCTACCTTTAATGTAGCATAGCCCAATTTAGTAGAGCACCATTAAAATATTTTATTGATTTCTTAGGATTTCTGTTTTGGTTCTTCCTTTTGAGAAAATAAATTATAGCATGTATATTTTTTGTTCAGTGTTACCATTTTCTCTTTTTTTAATTTTCTTATACATTTAAACAATTAGAATTACAATGGAAATTAAATCAGTTTTATTAACTAATAACCCGCTAAAACTGGTTAATATGTAGGAGTAATGAATTTTCTATTAAGTTAACAAATAATAACATCGTCAAGACCATAAACATTCTGTATACAAATCTAGAGTTTAAGATATATATATACAACGTCAGCAAACTTGTATATCATCGGGTTATTTTTACCTGTTGTAGCAGATAATATGTCTTTTTTAAAGTTTATAAATCTCATATTTTAGAAAAGCTTGCCTAAAAATATCTTTACGTGATATGATAGGGTGGAAAAATTCTTATATAGAGAATGTATATAACTTAAACTCATAAATCTAACCAGATTTTCATTACCTATATTATTTGCTAATTATAAACATAAACAACAACAACTACAACGATAAATTCAGTGTAATTTCACAAGTGGGGTTTGAGAAGGGTGTACGGAAATCTTACCCTTACCTTGAGGAGGTAAATGTTGTTTCAAATAGATCATCGGCTTAAAGAAAGATAAAAAGAGGCAGTAGCAACAAGCAGAAGCGACAATAAGATAATAAGATAACCGGGGCTAAAGAAACAATAGGTAATAATAGAAATTTAAGAATAAGAAAATACAAAAATAATACAAATACTCTGAAAATGAAAAAGAAATACGCCTAACTACCTAATAATCTTCTACCCTAATTATATAACGATAAAAGAATATTTGGATAATGGATTGAATAAATATGTCAAATAGCAACAATAATAAGTCAATGAATGACCAAGAAAACTCTACAGTATAATAGTGCGGCCAGAGGTTCTACGTATTGTCTTTGGATTCCTAATTCAACCTATGAGAAAATAATCATATTTTCCTGTGCATTTTCAAGAAATTAAAGTTAGTGTTTTTTGTACTTTGGCTCTAGGAAGAGAGAGGAAGAATATATATTAATCTTTACCGTTGACCTTCAAACTCCTATAAAGAACCAATTCTATAAAGTTTTCTTGATCAACTATAAAGCTTCAATTAAATTGATAAGTAGACTTCGCAATTCTAAAGCCTGGTGGAAAAAGTTATACCTTGAAAAAAAACACAACTGTTCCATCAAAAGGAGCCTAAAATTGTACTTTTAACAGGGGTAGAACTTGGTAGTGGTTTAAATTGTAGTCTATTTTACTAGTGGTCGTCTATCTCCTTTTGAGTGAAAACATTGATGATTCTTAGTATTTTTTAATTTCTTATTCGGTGTTTGGTATACGTATGCGCCGGGAAGTCCCACATTGATGTAAAGGCTTTTTAATAAAAAAGACGTCTCCATATTCATGGCTGGAATTCTAAACTTCTAATGAAGAATGAAAAAGTACTTAATACTCTATCACAACCTTTGTTTGTATTTATATTGTGCAGTATCGTTTGCTAGTCACTCTAAAAATATAGAGCTTCAAAAAATGTAAAGAACTATTTACATTATTATTAATCTATTTTAATTAAAGTATTATAGTAGCTAATGTTCTTTATTTTTCAGATTATTAATCATATTTTTTACGATTTATCTATAAATATCTGCTCTATCAAGGCATAAAGTTAATCTAAAAAAATTCCAATAAACCAAGAAAGATTAATGTGTGGTAATTACTTCTTTTTTCTTATTAAAAAAATTTGCATTTGAGCTTTCAGCATGGGCTCGCCTTTAATTTGTTATAGTGTTTATCTCTTCAATGTGAAACTTTTCATTGTGAATTCAAATTTAATTGAATTTTAATAAGAATAATAGACACCGGGTGAGGGAAAAAAAAATTCCAACAGTTTTTGTTGGTCTCCTAAAATGTCTGTAGTAAAATTGAAACATGGAAAAAGAACCATGCAGTTTCCGAGGATTATTACCTAATATTCTGCCTTAGTTCTTCCAACCAAATGTGGTCACCACTATTTTCTTACTTAAGTGTAAACTATAGTAAAGATTATCACTAATTTATCCTTTTGTGTATTCCTTATTTTGACACTAAACTTGGACCACCTTTTAGTAGATTTTCTTTTTATCTTCTTTGAGTTAGACTTACTCGTGAGTCAATTGATTTGGTAATTAATAATCATAAAAGTACGTACTCACATTTCTACATCTAATTGGACCAAAAGGACAACGGACAAGTTAACTATGTGCTATAATTAGTACAATTTTGTTGCCAAGCAAGTGATTTTTCCATATTTGCTTCTACTCTCTTCTTAATATTACTTACTATACTTGATAAATTTTAAAGTTTCCTTTTTCTTTTAGCTTATACAACTACATCTAGTTTGATAAAATTCAAGACAATAATATAGCAAGAAAAGATAGTGATTGCTTTCACGACGTTACGAGAGGAAAGATAGAAAAATAATTTATGACATTGGAGAATTAATTGCATTTTTTCTTCCGCCTCAGCTTCACGGATGGAAGAAGGGGCGAGAACATAGAGCAGAGCGCATGCACTCTACGCTTTTCGCCGGCTTAATTCCCTCTAATAGGCCGAATGCTGCGTTAAAAAGGCGTAGAACAGAAATGCTAAAAATATGAAATTATTTTAGAGAAATGCCGTTAATAACACTGTAGAATCATTCAGATAATTGGAGTTACTCCTCTTTTATTTATGAAATAGATTTTATTTTATTACTTTTAGTTTTCATTTCTCGGTAATAAGATATGGATGTCATTGAGGTCTCAATTTTCCAGGAAGAAAAAAAAAATATAGTGGGTTCGAACTTTGGTAGGAGCAATTTGCTCTCTTTTGGGGTAGAATATTGTAGGTGATATCAGTTGTTCTGTTATCAAATTCTTGTCATTTAGGCATACCCCGCGATTTATTGATAGTGGTGCTGAGGGATCGAAACTACAATCTCCAGAAATAGTCTGGAGTAAGCCGGAAAGCTGGATATAAAAAAATAATAATGATATAATCAAATTAATTTAAATAACAAAGGTGCCTCTGGCAAGTTGTGAATCTGCAGCTAAAAAGACTAATCAAATCAAAACTATCAAAAAGTTTCTGCAAAACCCATCAACGTTGACTCCTTTCATTGGTTATTTGACAACTAGTCAATACTTGCTTCATTGTTTTTTGTGCACTACCTTTTTTTTTCTAAATTAAATTATTAAAATGCTACAATTATATCCTAGCTACTCCCGCAGTTATATTTATACGATACACTTTCCTTTTTAATTAATTTAATTTTTTATATATATTTTTTTTTATTTGAGAATAATTTAATTTTAAATTTTATTTTTTATATTTAACGAGATAATCTATAATTACACAAATATATTTGGCTTGTTTTAGACCACAAAATTTAAAAAAATTTCTTTATTTTTTTAAATTTAATATTCAGTTAAATTATATCATATAAATTGAGATGAAGAAAATACTAAAATAGAAGTACTATCATCAAGTTTGTAGAGAAAAATAAATAAATAAATACATTAAAAAATACTTAGGGTCTTCGTAGACTTGAAAGTTAAAATTTAAAGTAACCAACACGTAGTTAAAAAAATAGTACATGCATGGCTATTTTTTGTCACCAAGCCCAGACACAAAGGTCCCACGTTAATTTTGAATGGCCCCACATCTTGAATTTGCACAATATTTAAATATTATCTTATTGTTACGCATAGAAATTAGGCCTAAGAATGAGTATTAACGTGTATAATGTAAAATATTTAATAGTTGAGATTTATTCTGCTTTTCTCTAATAAATCCAATAATTAAATTACTTGGTCGCTACAGGAAATTAGGTAGTTCAATCTACTGAAATTTATACATTCTTAAAACGGTCATCATGTTTGTTCTTATCCATAAATTATAGGAATCAACTATGAAATTCTCCGTTAAATAGTTTGTAGCTAATCAATTTTTTGGACAATTACTCGCTAATTTGTCGCTAGATAGTAGCCGATGATTTTTTACTGTTTAGTAACGGCTAATATCTATTGCTAATTCATATCTTCTTAATGTTATATCTTCATTTCTTTTATACATATATAACCGTGAAATTTTACTGGATATATTATTATTATCATCATAGTCGATCTTCACCCTGGATGTAATCTAAAATTCAAATCCCATCGGTCTATTTTTGTTTCAGATCAACATAATGAAGCAAAAAATAACAGTAACAACAACAACAAAAAAATTATTGATTTTTTTTCTCCTTTAATTTACTTGACTTCTTTTTTCATAATATATCTTTTAAAAAAAAGAAGATAATTTACGGTCGTCCTTCAAAAGTAGAGAATTATATGAAAGTATGCAGCCAAATTTCTGCAACTATTGTTTCGGCTCAACTATTTAAAAAATTCGAAAATATTTTTTTATACTTAATTCATAACAACTCCCGCAAGAAAACAAAAGAATAATCAACATAATAGTATTTCATATCCATTAATTAAAATTCTGAATATGTTTGGTCCCTAATCAAGTCATATAAACTCCTTCCATTACCATCTATGTAATTTCGTTGAGTATGTAATTGTTATTGTTATTGCTTGTTGACTTAACGGTCTCTCTTTAAAAATGACTACTTCTATTAATTTTTTTTAACTATATTATCCTTAGTAATTATGCTTTAAAAATTTCTTACTTTAATAAAATAGACAAGTAAAAAAATACTTATCTTTATATAAGAACAAGTAAAAAGGAAAGGAGATAATATATATATTTTTAAACGTTTTATCTTCAAAAGGAAATATATCTAAATTAATGCAAAGTAAAAAAGAAATGCCAGCTCGATAAGAAGATAAGGTTCAAATTTTACATTATTTGTATTTTTGTGATACAAAAAAAAAGATAAATTGAAAAGACATACATTGCTTGCTAGTGACCACCACTGTAATGGCTTAACCCCATAGCTGAACTCATTGAAGCAAACTTAGCTAGCTCTAATGGTGGCAAAAATGGCCGACCCCCTTCATTCCCCATGCCCAAAAAATCTCTAGTAAGACTATTATCCAAGTTGAAATGAACACCTTGAGTATGCACACCACCTGTTTGTAGAAATGCCTGATCCAAATTGATCGCCTTAGAATTAACATTTGAACTCATATTTGGACACCCATTAATCAGTATATTGTCCTTATGGTTGTAATTTTGGGTCATACTGTTGAATATGTGTGTGTTTGATGAGGGTGAAGATGATGAAGAAGAGTTCATTACACCAAAAGTGTTGGTAAAAAAATTTGGGCTACTTTTTGTTGATCCAATTTGGGCTGCTTTTTGTAAAAGGGCTGTAGCTGACATTGGTGTTGAAGATTTTGTTTGGTGATTTTGATTATTATTATTATTATCAGAGTACATAGAAGATAAAGTTGAGGAATTTGATGGTACAGGGGCATTTTTGTCAATTGATGTACTCCAAGTCATTTGGTTGCCAATTGATGATGCACCAAGAACATTTTGGATTTGATGATGATCTGGTAATATAGTTGAGTTGGAAGAACCAAAAAGATTTGAAGTTGTTGCTGACATATTGTGATGAAGTTGATTATTAGCTTGATTTAACCAAAGTGATAATCTTGGTTTTTGTTGTTGCTGATGATGCAGAGAATTATTCCCATTAAAATCTTGTGTAAAATTTGTCCCAATTTGGGAAATTCCACCAGGCAAATTGGGTTGTAATTGCTGGTTGAAGTTCAAATTGTTAGTAGTTCCCGGTGAAGTGATTCTTGCACTCTCTTCAGCTAATGCATCACAAAAAGCTCGATGTGTAATGAAACTATCTTTCCTGTTTACAATGAACAAAACAAAACAAAAAACCAACATTAAATTAAGGCATAAAAGACACATGCACTACAAAAAAAGACGAATTAGCTACGAACTATATTGCTAATTCGTCGTTAAATGGCTCGTAGCTAACATAACTTTTTGATAATCCTTTGCTAAATAGGATTAGAGATGAATTTTGGTGTTTCAAAATTTGTCAATCACTAATTTTTACCTTTTTAGTAGTGAATTGATACATTATATCAAACACTAATATCACACTACTAATAAAATAGGAATTAGCGATGAACAATTTTCGTAGCTAAACAACAAAATCTATCACTAACCCTAATAAGCGATGAATCATCAACAAATTGTTCTAAAGTTGTGTTTCTACGAGCAATTTAACGACGGGTTAACAACAAATTTAGTAATTAATTTCAATCATTTTTCTTGTAGTGACAAACACATGGTATCAAAATTTAATAGCTGATGATGCTTGGTGGTCAGGAGGAGGGCAATAAATTGAACTTTCCATGAATGAATTAATATAATGAGCATTTATTTCAGTATGAAACAAAAATTCCCAAACAAGAACATATTAATTACCTGGAAAAGAGAGTTCCACAGTCACATTTATAGTCTCTAGTACCACAAGTCTTTGTATGAGCTTTCCAATCAGACTGAACTGCATATTTCTTTGCACATTTTTCACACTTCCATTTTTTCTCACCATGTTTCCTACTAAAATGTTTCTTTATACCAGTAAGATCACCAAGTGCTCTTGAAGGATCATGATGAACACAAGTTTTTTCTGGACATATGTAAACCTTTTTTTTCACTATTTCTTGTTTGTTTCTTTGCTTTAATTTCCATGGAAGATTATGTCCTCTTCTATGAAGTTGTAAGTTTTGGTCCCTTTGAAAACCTTTATTGCAAATTTCACATAAAAATCTGTTTGTAGCCATAAGTGCTTTGGGTGAAAGTGCAATAACTTCAGCATCTGGATCTGTCAAACAACCAAAAAAAAAAGTAAGAAAGAGTCAATCTTTACATGCAAAATGAATATTTATTAGTAATACCAAGTACCCGTTAGGCAACAAAAATTATTTACTTTTTTTTTTCAAAATAATTTCTCTTTATTTGAAAATAAGTGTTTGATCATCAAATTCTAAATTCAACTTGAAGTTTGATAAGCTATTTTCGACTCACTTTTCACTTTGAAGTTTGTATTTCAAATTTAAAAAGTACATTCAAGCTAGATTGCTAGGACTCTGTAAAATCGATGCTGCACCCGATGCTTCAAAATTGCATTACTTTTAGAGTATCTAACATACACCCATTGCCAGTTTTGAAGAGTCTGAGCAACGTAGCATTCGAGCGTGAATATTATTTCTAATATTCTTTGCAAAAAGTATAAACTAACACAACTTTATCTTCAATTTCAACTCTATAAATTCCAAATAAAGTAAAAAAATATTTGGAATCTATGACCAAATATTTACCTGGTGTACCTGGAAGATTTCTTCTTTTCTTGGAATTGGAAGAAGGATTAGCTTTAGGGTTAGGGTTTGGTACTTCAAGTACGTGTTGTTGTTGTTGAGGATGAATTGAAAACAAATCTCCAGACATCATTTGTTATATTATGTAGTTTTTGTTTTGGCTAAGTGGAGCTAGAAAACAAAGCTAACTCTCAAAGAGTTTTAATTTTTCTCAAATACAAACAGATAAAAATAACTTGGTAGTATTCAAAAATCTCTCAGAAGTTTATTCAGATTGTTCCAAAAGAACAAAGAATAAACCACACAATACACAATAAAGACACAAACTATGAATCTTGAAACACCAAGTAAAAAACAAGAACCTTTGCTCACAGCTTAAGATATATGAAGAGGAGAGAAAAAGGGGTTTGTTTGATTTCAAAAGAAAACACCAAAAAAAGACTATGAAAGCAAAAGAGAATATTTCCTTTCTTTTTCTAACCAAACACACACACACAGAGTACTGTGTATTTCTCTCTCTTACAAAGTTTTTTTTCTTGTTCAATGTCCTTTCACCTTTATGTTATATATTTCAAAGTCGGTCAGCCATGGATTTAGCTGCTGGGGTCACCTTTTTTTTTTTTTTTTTTTGATAATTCAGGTCTCTAGGCTTGCGCCTGACTATGTCCTGGAGGTAATAGCACCGGTCCTTCAACACTATTATCAGGTAAATCGCGGGATGTACTCCGGTGGCCAGTTTTTCTGAAAGCGTACAACTGATCAATGAGACAAGGTCAAATTCCCCGACATGCAGAGTTTCTTCGTATTTGCGGGGAATCGAACTCACGTTGTCCCATGCCAGAGCGCCTTATAGCGCCCAGACTTTGCCACTGGACTATGTCCGGAGGACGCTGGGGTCACCTTTTTGTTTTGATCTCTCTCTATGATAAAATATTTAGTAGGCCCTTTGCAATGAAAATTAGATATTTTTTTAAGTTATTTAAAATTTTAAGTTGGAGGTGAAATTGTATTTGGTTTTAATTTTTATAAAAATATTTAATTATTTGAATATGTTGAATAGTGAAAAACAGTGTTTTAGGTGTTTTTTAAATATAATTTTAAATTTTATTTAAAATTTTTATTACTAAATATTGATTTTCAAATAATTAAGTGAAAAGATTTATGAAAAAAGTGAAAAATTCTTATGATCAGGTCCTTGATATTTTAAAAAAAATGTGTTTCATTTAATTAATATGTATTTTGTACGTAGTAGTATCGGCTGTATGCTGCTTGTAACCAGAATGTGTAGAGCTCTGTGTCATTTTGTTGTTTTTCGAGCTAAATTACAGTTATCAAGACTGCAGATGATAATTTAAAGAGGATATACTTAAATAGAAGCTAAAAAATATTGTGACTACGAGATTTTTGTTGTAAATAAGTCAAAGATACTAGTGTAGATGTAGAGTAGTGGATGCTTGCATTTTTTTTTTACTGTTGTAAAGTTGACTCCTACAAGTTTTGTTCACTTTTTAGTTACACCTATAAATTCTCATTCATCAGATGAATAAAAAAGCATCACAAGAAGAGAAAAGCTCTCTCACTTCATATCTATTTTTGCTACTTTATTTTAATATATTTTTATTATTTTATAACACGTTATCAACCCAAATTTTAATCTTCTTCAAATAATTTCCGAGTTTCTATTTTAGGTATAATAAACACATACATGATGTATTTTATTTGTGTGATAATTCCTACTTACCTATTTAACTTCATAAAGGAATATATTCTCCGTCTTTAATGAATTATTGTGTACAATATATATAGTGTTACATAGTTATTTACATGGCTACAAACTAGATAACTAATCTTCCTAATTACAATCGAAATATAAATTTACCTAATATACAAAGATATACAAAGATACATGAATATTCTGGAAATATTCTATCACACCCCCGCAGTCGAAGCGGGAGGTTCTCGGACGCTGAGGCTGGCTCGAAAATCATCAAAAAGTATGTGCAGAAGTCCTTTAGTATATATATCAGCAATTTGATACTTGGAAGGAACATGAAAGACACAAACTTGTCCACGAGCCACTTTTTCATGTACAAAGTGAATATCCATTTCAATGTGTTTAGTGCGCTGATGTTGAACGGGATTTTTGGAGAGATATTGCACTGACATTATCACAGTAGACCAATGTAGCCTTGCGGATTGGGCAGTGAAGTTCCACCAGAAGGTTGCGTATCCAACATGACTCAGAGACAAAATTCGCTACTCCTCTGTACTCGACTTTGGCACTGGATCGAGACAGAGTAGGCTGTCTTTTAGAAGACCAAGAAAGCAAGTTATCTCCGAGGAAGACACAGTAACCTGGCGTGGATCGACGAGTGTCCGGACAGCCACCCCAGTCAGTGTCAGAATAAGAAGTGAGACCAGAGAGTATGGACTTGTACATGTGCAAGCTGAAGTGAAGAGTACTTTGTACATAACACAAAATACGTTTGAGCGCATTCATATGTGCATTCGTCGAGCTGTACATATGTAAGCATATTTGTTGCACGACATAGGATATATCTGGTCTCGTGAAAGTGAGATATTGTAATGCTCTTGCTAAACTGCGATAGTGAGTTGGGTCGGCATACAGAGAACCCGAAGAGGCACTGAGTTTGGAATTAGTGTCCACCGGTATGTGGGCCAGTTTGCAAGACGTCATGCCTACTCGGTCAATGATCTCTTCGGCGTACTTCCTTTGACAAAGAAATAAGCCACATGCATGTCTCGTAACAACAATGCCCAAAAAATAGGTTAGGGGGCCCAAATCCTTCATAGCAAACTCAGAGGCAAAGAGTGACATAATGGATCAACGAAGTGCATCAGAAGATATAGTGAAGATGATATCATCAACATATAGTAGGATGTATGCCATGTCATTACCATTGCTATAGATGAACAGTGAATGATCAGATTTGCTATGTGAAAACCCGATAGAGGATACAAAATCAGCAAATTGTTGGTACCATGCACGAGGAGCCTGTTTCAATCCATAAAGTGATTTTTTTCAAAAGACACACATAATATGGATGAACCGGATCCCTAATCCCATAGGTTGATGTATATATACGGTTTCATGAAGGTCCGCATGCAAGAAAGCATTTTTGACGTCAAGCTGAAGAATAAGCTAAGATTTGGACAAAGCAATATTGAGAACGGTCCGAATAGTCACCGGTTTCACCACCGGGCTAAAAGTTTCATCACAATCCACTCACACCTATTGAGACCTACCATCACCTATAAGACGGGCCTTGTACATGTCAAAAAAATCATCAGATTTCTTTTTTATGTCGAAAAATCCACATAGAATGAATAATATTAGCATCAGAAGGATGAGGTACTAGATCCCACGTCTTATTTTCAATAAAAACATTATATTCGTCAATCATTGCATTTTTCCAATTAGGATCGGACAAGGCATCTTTTGGATTATGAGGAATAGGGATGGGCGTATATCGGTTTGGTTCGGTTTTGTATCTGAAAAATATGAACCGAATAAAAATCATTTTAAAAAAAAAAAAACCGAATACAACTTTTTTTAAAAAAACTGATATGTTCGGTTTATATCGCCGAATGTATCGGATTATATCGGTTTTTTCTAGTGGGTCGGGTCGGGTCGATGAATTTTTATTTTTTATTTTTAAATTGAATTTCCAAAACTGAAATTGACATTTACACCTATACTACTATAAAATTTCGACGTTGAAATCTATTGTGTATCGTGAGATGTTTACTAAAGAAAGGAAAATTAGAAACCGATTTGTCGGGAAACACAAATTTATTGGGAAAACCTACGTTTTCGTAAAAAACTTTCGTAAAAAATGTGTAAACAAACTTGCTGAACCGCATAGGAAATATCTGGTCTTGTAAAGGTCAGATACTGCAAGGCTCCTGCAAGACTTCGGTAATGTGTCGGATGATTGTATGGAATACCTATTGTATTGCTCAACTTCGTCTTTGTGTCAACTGGAGTATGGGATGGTTTGCAGGAAGACATCCCAGCTTTTTCAATTATTTCTTCGGCATATTTATTTTGACTAAGAAAGAGACCACCTGCATATTGGGTTACAGCAGTACCAAGAAAATAATTCGATGGACCCAAGTCCTTCATTGCAAATTTTGCTACAAGAAGAGACATGATAGACTAACGAAGTGAAATGGATGATGTTGTGAGAATAATATCATCAACATACAAAAGTATATAGGCCATGTCAGCGCCCTTCCAATAAATGAACAATGACTGATCAGACTTGCTGTGAGAAAAGCCCAACTTGGAAACTAACCTTGCAAAATGGTTATACCATGCCTTAAGAGCTTGTTTCAAACCATATAATGATTTATTCAACAGGCAAACATGATCTGGACATGAATAATCTCGGAACCGCAACGGCTGATGCATGTACACTGCTTCCTGTAAGTGGCTATGTAAGAATGCATTTTTAACATCCAACTGATGAATAGACCAGGATTTGGAGAGAGCCAGACTCAGAACCGTCCTGATAGTCGTTGGCTTAACTACCGGACTGAATGTTTCACCACAATCGACACCAATCTGCTGAGACCTGTCATTACCAACAAAACGAGCTTTGTAGCTCGCAAAAAAAATGTCAGAATTTTTCTTATGACAAAACACCCACATAGACTGAATGACATTCACATTAGACGGGCGTGGTACTAATTCCCACGTCTTATTTTTAATAAGAGCATTAAATTCGTCTAACATAGCAGCTTTCCAATTCGGGTCGGATAAGGCAGCTTTGGGATTTTTCGGTATAGGTGAAGGTTGTTCTGTGGATAGAAGGTTAAATTGACGTTTGGGCCTAAACATTCTGTGCATTGCACGAGTTTCAATGGTTCGAGGCTGTATATATTGGTAATGGGCTGAGGGGGTGTACGGTGACCGGTGTTGGGCTGGGATCCGATAGTGGGCGGTTTTGCGGATGTTGGTAAGGGAGCAGTGAGCTCCCCCACTTGAATATGTCAGTCACGAGAATAACATTGTGTCGAGACCTCCGGCGACAAGGATGTGGTCTCCGGTCCAGTCTCATTTTGTGGATGGGCCGAAAGGTGTGGGTTATTAAAATGGTGGTGTAAAATGGGATGTATTCTGTTATCCAAAAATTCATATGAAGGTGAGGATGCCACATGATACTTACCAAACGGGAATATAGATTCATCAAAAATGACATGACGAGAGATAATTATTTTCCCATTCGTCCAATCATAACATTTATGGCCCCTATGATTTTATGGGTATCCCAAAATCACACAAGGAGTTGAGCAAGCCTGCAACTTGTTAATGGTAGTGGATGGACACAAAGGATAACACAAACACCCAAACACCCTCAAATGTTGAAAATACAGGAGATTATGATACAACATTTGTGTGGGAGACACATTTGATAGTAATTTACTAGGCAGAATATTTAAAAGATATGTGGCCATTTGAAGTGCATGTTGCCAAAATTTTGGTGGTGTGGAAGAATGCACAGGAATAAGCGAATCATATTGTTAATAGTTTGAATTTTTTTTCGGCTTTGCCATTTTGTGGTGATGTATGTGGACATGAAAGACGCATTGACATCCCATTTTGGTGACAAAAATCAGTAAATTAGGCATTGACGAATCCCTCCCCCCGGTTGTCACATTGAAAACATTTAATGCTTTTGTCAAATTGGGTTTTGATAAAAACACTAAACTGATTAAAAATGGTGTAGGGTTGTGATTTATGTCCTAAGGGAAAAGTCCATAAAAATTTAAATAATCATCTAGGATGAGCATATAATATTTATGACCTGTAGAACTCAAAACCGGTGATGTCCACAAGTCACAATGCAAAAGATCAAATGACATAAACGTATAAGAAGTAGAAGATGAAAAATGAAGCTTAATATGTTTACAAAGCACACAAGTCTGGCAAACAAAAGAGTCTGAAAGTTTGTTACAACCAAACAAATTATTCTTCCTAATATTATTAAAAATATGGGCTCCTGGGTGTCCCAGCCGACTGTGCCATAGAGAAGGAGAAATGACAGCAAATGTGGATGGTTTGGTCATGCTATTATTGGAAACATATGTGACGGGGTATAAGTCCCTCGTGCTATTGCATCTCATAAGTGGCATCCCCGTCTGAAAATCATTCACATAAAAGCCAAACGGATCAAAATTCATAGAAACATTATTGTCAATGGTAAAACGTCTAACCGATATTAACTTTTTAATTAGTTTTGGTGCATGCAAGACATCTTTTAAGTATAAGGGTGGGTGTGGAGGTTGTAGTTGTACCTGACCAATACCACTAATTGGAATTTCCTTCCCACTGCCGATAACAATATTTTTATTATTGCTCATATTAAAATAAGACGAGAGATTACCTTGAGATGTCGTCATGTGTGATGTAGCCCGTGTGTCCATGTACCAAGACTCATCTGAAATACTTAAATTCATGTTGTTCATGGCTTGTTCAATGTCTGTGGGTGCATATCCAACCGAAGACGGCGCCTGAGCCGCAAACGCATGTTGTAGACGAGACCCTAGAACACCGGGTTGGCGATTTGAAGCAGGAGGAGGCCTGGCCCACGAAGACGTCGGATATGGACATGGCGGGGCAACCCACTGTGGGGCCAGGCCCACGGTAGGAACTGCCAGCATTATTACCGCCACTACCACCTGCGGGTTGGCCCCCGCCCCGTCCACATCCTTTTCCACTATTATTTTTGCCTTTATTGTATTTATTTGAACCCTGTGTTTGGCCATTATTTTGACTATTATTATGGCCCCCCGAACCAGAATTTTAGGACTCCAAATTAGTGGAAAATGAGTTGGTGGAGACGAGAGCAGTTCCAGCGGTGGTTGCCCTAGAAGATGCCTGTTTTGCCTTCTTTGTTTCCTCGAGAATTAACCTCAAACGGGACTCATAGAAAGGAGGCAATGGATTACTTTGTTGAATGAACGTAGAAACCCCATCATAATGTTCATTTAATCTGGCAATCAACTGAAAGACTAACCATTGATTTTATACGGGCGAACCAACGTTGGACAATTGGTCCGCAAGCATATTTAATTCTTGACAATAAGCTGAGATGTTGGAAAAGTCATCCAATTTAACATCCATAAATTGGTGTTCAAGATAAACGACCTTAGAAAATTTGTTATCTTGAAAAATATTTTGCAACCGTTCTCATGTCTGTTGAGCCGCAAAATTGGGTTCCAAAATAGCATGGAGAAGATCATTTGAAATTGTGCCATAAATCCATTGAAGGACTATAGCATCTAACCGAGACCATAATTTCTTGTCCACCGTAGTGATATCCCGGTGACTCAGACAGAAGGATATGGTCAATCACCTCATAAGCACAACAGTGAATTTTGAATAGTTCTGCCCGTGAGGTATGCTGCCCTTTCTCCATTTCAATAGTTATGGAGATGAAGTTCTTGACGGCAAGAGCGGGATGAAAGGTTTGTTTTTCGGTTATAGGTTCCACTTAGAATCAAAAGAAGAGGAGAAGGAAGTGATGTTTTGATGAAAATGGATTGGAGAAACCTAAAAATTGATTAAGTCTAGCCGAGGGGGTGGAGTTTTTCGGTTGTAATCGGCTAGGGTTTGTTTAGGTTTTGAGGGATTATTTAGGTTTAGGGTTTTGGATTACTAAACCTAGGGGTTAGATCGAAAAAACAGTAGAAAAGAAAAGGGGAAATCGGCCAAGGTATAAGAAAAAGAGAAGAGTTTAGGGCAAAGGATCTTCGGCTAATGATATCATGCAAGATAATTAATCCCTTAAGTATTTCATTCAATCCATAGAATATATATACAATCATGGTATGTAGTAATAATCTAGGTTACCTAAAATATAAGACGCTAATTACTATCTAATTGATTTATCTAATAATTACAATATTACTAATTAATTATAATTACATAATTTATGATAGAGGATGATAATAGAATTTCTCCCATAATTATCGTGTGCTAACAATTATCACCTTTTTCAAATATGATTTTATGTATCACATGGTCGTGTCCAAATATCTGTTAAAATAGATTCTTAGTTTGATCAAGTAAAATTCCTTCTCAAATTGTACGATCTTTTTTCACAACATACTACGTTCTGGATATCGAGGATATATATTATTTACACATATGAATCTTATATATATCCTGGAATGTTCATCTCCAACTACTATATGGTATGTATAGTTTTTATTATTTTTCCATGTATCGGTCATTCTTTGGTCAAATTAAATTGTAGAAATAATGATGACTCACTGGCATAGTACTATGAGAATATTGGAGAAGATAACGTTTTGGCATTAGTCCGCAGGCTGTAAACTTTGAACACATTACATAAGCCATAAATACATTGTTTTCTTCATGGATTCCATTTTTAGATAAATATGACGCCAACTCTCTTGGGGTATTTAATCATTCCCTCTACATTTTTATCATAATGTAATTTGTGTTTGGAATATGTAAATCAACCACGGGAATATTAAATAACTATTACAGTGATCGAAAGGATAAACAACAATGAGGATAACAACAAGTTGTCAATATCTTGATCTTGAATGAAACTTCAAATACAGAACTTGTATTCGGAAATACAAAAACATGAACTACTACTCTTGTGGCTTGTAGATCCGCTGAGAATACGAACGGTTAGTGTCCTTCGTCTGTTAAGTTAACACCTGAAACACTTAGCAACCAATTAGATAAACCACAACACCACCGGCTAAGTCGAGAGATGGTTCTCTGTCTTTAAGACAAGATTGTCCCCGTATATAGGCTTTACGGAAGTGTGGACAATAGTCTCCCAAGATGAAACAACAAACTATCAAGTGTGCAAAGCCTACACAAATGATCTCAGCGAAAAACATGAACAATGAAGATTGCTAAGAGAAGGATTACTATCAGGAAAATCTGATCTCTTTGTGGTGTTGTGAACTTGTTTTTCTGTTCATATGTTCATATGTCTTCTTCTATAGAATTGAGCCAAGGCCTCAATTTATAGGTGTGCAAGAAGGCCTTTCAAATGCCCCATAATGGCAATCAATTGTCATGTAATGGATGACATTTAATCCCCAAGTAATGCAGCAACATAATGGTCCAAGTAATGGCCATTATTGGGTGGATTAAATGCCATTGAAACCTCCTCAACAGCCAAAACTTTTGGGATTCTGTCGAGCAGTCACTGCCAATGAAGCGCCGCGACTTTGCCACATTAGCGTCGCGGCGCTAATTCAACACAGACCTCACTTCCACTCCGGCACTGCAGCCCAGTCCGGGAGGCGTTGCGGCCCTTCTCTGCTCCGTGGCCCTTTTCTGACCCGTACCATCTTACACTTCGCACAATCCTTCCTTCGTTTACCAACGTGGAACACTTGTCATTTAGTAAATAACCGTCCATCATTCTATGTCTCAAACATTTCACTTACGTACCAATATCTCTTTCATTTACTAAATTTACGGCACTTGGCACTAAGATTGCACGTGTGTGGAAACGACATTTTCGACGTGCGGGACCCCAATTGTTCGAGTCATAATAATTAGGGATGGCAATTGGGCGGGGCGGGTGCGGGTACCCCCTCCCCCGCACCCGTATCCGCCAAAAAAAATTATACCCGTCACCTACCCGCCACCCGTGGCGGGTACAATTTTCAACATCCCTACCCGCCACCTACCCGCCCGCCTACCCGTCCGCCTACCCGCCACCCATTTTTTTCACCTCTTCCCCATTGCACAACAAAGAATCAAGAAAATAAAATTTCTAAGAAACCCAAAAAATTATCCACCCAAATAACTATATATTACAAATGTAGACAAAACTCAGATATTATTTTAGCTATATAAGCTAGGCGGGTAGGCGGGCGGGCGGGCGGGTAGGCGGGTAGGCGGGTAGGCGGGCGGGTAGGCGGGTAGGCGGGCGGGTAGGCGGATATGACTGCAAATCCACCACCTACCCGCCTACCCGTGACGGGTACATTTTCAATACCCATACCCGCCTACTACCCGCCAAAGTTATACCCATACCCGCCCCAATTGGGGCGGGTGCGGTGCGGAATCCGCAAAATTATACCCACCTGCCATCCCTAATAATAATGGGATAAACTTAATTCCACATTAGTAAATTTCCAACAATTTGTTCACAAACCAAACAATCCCTTAACTTTTTTTTTTTGAGATTGTATTTAGTCCAAATTGAAGTGAAAGGAAAGGAAACTAAATCAAACCTTAATTTTACTTAAACTGACTAAATATATTATCTCATATTAGTTCCTTTTTCTTTAAATCATCTGATACTTACTAGTCCAATCTATTAATTTGAATATGTGTTCGTAAGACTTATTCCAAAGGATAAATCTTTCGTATCATAAATTTCTTCCTTACATAATTTGAAGCTGAGATCTCAGAGTGAATGAATTCATATCCAATTCATCAAAATAGTTATTATATGTATAATGTATGTGTGTCTAAAATGGATATTCAAATTGTCGTGTAGAAAATAATGGCTATTTTCATTTCAGTTATCTATTATTGGTTGGTATAATTTTATTGTACTAAAGTTAATAGACTAATTTATGTTACGAACAAAATCAATCAACTTTATCTAAATATCAAGAAAGTCACTAAATATTATTTTATAACAAAAGTCACAAAATTTTACCTAAGTATCGAAAAAATTCATTAGAAGAAAATTAAAGAAACATTTTATATGATAGGTATGTAAAATTGAATGACCTTTTGTCACAAAAGTATTATTTAATGGCTTGTTATGATTCTTCTAAAAAGTTGATGATTGTTTGTTGCAAAAATATAAAGTAACTTTTTGTGGTACTTGCTAAGTTAAATGAGTTTTTATTAAAAATAATATAATATTTTTTATGCAGTAAATAAAGTGAAGTAGTTATCTATGAAATCAACTTTGAAAATACTCTGTAATATTTGAATTTGTCTACAATAATAAGCAAAAGGGGTAAATTGGTGGGATTGTGATTAACTATGTACAAACGTGTGAAGAAAATTAGTTTTAAAAGCTCCTTCTTCCTGAAATTAACAAACTAATATAATATTAGTATAAAAATGAAAAGTTGAAAAAACTTTTTAAGAAGAAGAAAAGTTTGGGACCTTTTTAAACTTTTTCCTTTCTTCTGATTACCACCAGGAATAAAATGATTACAACATAATTAAAATAATGGGGCCCACTGTAGCTTGATTAACAATTTGGGTCCCACATTTGAGAAAATAATTCAAAAACAATAGAAGAAAATATTTGCAATTCCCAATGGATAGTCCGTGAATCTGTTCTTCGTGTGATACATCTGATTATCACAGTAGACTGATAATTATTTACTTACTTTATTCAATGTATTACAATTGATGAAATATAACTTCTTTTAGGAAAAATATCAAAATATAAGTTAATTTCTGTTTAAATCTATTTTAAAAGATTTTTTATATTAAAAGAATTAATTTAATTTTTTAAATTTTAATAATATAATTTCCTAATCACATAAATCTATCAGATGGATTTCGTTATACGAAAGATGTTAACATTATCCAGTAATATGTTTTATAGTCCCAAATAGTGTCACCTCACACTTCTTCACTTGAAAATTACATTGTGCATTTATGTATATCTATTATATGTTGAATTTTCTTTAATTTTTTGTATATATATTTTGGCTTTAATAAAATTTCTAATTCCGCAACGGCTCCCAAATAAATGTTGTGAGCGTAAACAATTAAATTTAAATGCTCTAAGTCTAGATCATGCCATCATTGTACACCTTGTTTGGTAGCGGAATAAGTTATTTCAAAATTAGTTATCTCACCTTTAATATGGATAAAAATAATACTATAATTTCAAAATAATTAATCATAAAATTAGTTATTTCAAAATTTTATCTCAACCAAACATGCATAAACTCATCCAAGATATAGTTCCAGAATTAATTATTACTTATCTCTCGAACTAATAGGCGCAATATTGCTTTATAGGGGACTGTAATTTAATTTCTGTTGTTGTGTGTCATTTAGTGTACTTTGTTAGCTTATTTATCTGCGGCTGCGCTAGTCACTGCTTACTTTTTTTTTCTTCAGAATTTGCTATTATGACTTATTCGCTTTTGATATCATTATTTTCATAATGCTTTACATTTTTTTGACTGAATCTGATCGTTTCTCTTACTTTGTTCTTGCTCTTGCTTTGCTTTTGCTTGTGCTTATGCTTTGTCTTGAGTCGTGGATCTCTCAGAAACAGTCGCTCTACCTACCAAGGTAGATGTAAGGTCTGCGTACACTCTACCCTCTCCAGACCCCACGTTGTGAGATTTCACTGGGTATGTTGTTGTTGTTGTTGTTGTTATCTCTCGAACCAAACAAGCCCTAAATAGCATTAGGTTAAAGTGTGACATTATATTGCATTTACTAGCTCATATGAATGTAAGCTAACTAATAACCTATAAGCATTATATAGAATTTCCAGTGAAAAGAAAGTAAATTTTACACTTGAATAAGTCATCAATTCTATTTCCCTTCTAGAGTTGATTAGTAGAAGAGTTTTTATATTTCTTCCTTTTTGCTCAATACAAATAAACAAATTAAAAGTAGCCAATTTGTTAGCTATCATTTTCAAAACCCATTTTTGTTTCCATTATTTCCCTTACGAATAATAAGTACTACTAATTATATATTCTTTGAATTTTGTCACTACACCCTTTCTTTAGGTTCCTGATTGCTAAGTTCCTCTATTTCCCAACCGCATAAATTCTATTTCCCTTACAGAGTTGATTATTCCAACCGCATCAGTAGTTGCCCTTTTTTGCTTGAATGACTGAATTTGATTTAGTACCCCCCAACCCAAACCCCAAAGTTTAGGTTCTTATGGGTTTTCATTGATGTCCCGTATTTGTATTGTGACTCAACTAATAACATGTTTGGTCAAGCTTCTTAAATCAACTTATTTTGAAAAGTATTTTTTTTAAATGTATTTTTAAAAAAAATATTTTTGACGAAAAATAGTTTATGTTTGACTAATTAATTTAAAAAGTATTTTTGAGTAACAATTACTGTTTGACCAAGTTTTTAAAAAGTGCTTCTAAGTGTATTTTTCTCAAAAGTAATTTCCAAAAAAGTGCTTTTGGGCAAAAACTATTTTTTTAGCTTCTGAAAAACTCTTCTGCTATTCACCAGAATCACTTATTTTCTCCAAAAAACTTGGTCAAACACCTCACATTTTTAGAATAAGCACTTATTAAAAAAATAAGTACTTTTATGGGAAAATAAGCTTGTCCAAACAAGCTATAAATTTGGACTTGTTCCGAAAGCGCTCCTTAACAAATGCGACTTCATATACCTAGGTCTTGAATTCAAAACCCCTGATTAAGATGAAAAATTACTTATATGGAGTAGCACTTTACCAAAACCCTTCTTGGTTAAAGTTAAGGTTGCTTTTATTTAAATGTGCAAATATATATAACTCTTCTCAACAATATTTATATCACAAATAGCAGATTAATTACTGATATTTTTTCTCTAGCTAGACATTATAATTTCCATACCAAAAGCGTCATATATTTTATGTAGATTGTTTTAATAATTTGGCAAACCTATTTGTGAGCCTGGTGGTGTTTATTAGGTGGTAAAGAAGAGGAAAAAAAGTATTTAAAAAAAGAACTACTTTGCTAGAAGGTTTTGAAGTATTCGAATTACTTTTTATTTTGTGCATGCATAATTCACAATTAAAATGATAATTTATACCATAAAAGGTTATAATGGTGGGATGGATAAAATTCCTTCAATATTCTAATCAAAGGTTTCGAGTTTGATGACTCTTTTCTCCGGTTGTTATGATTAGGATCAACGACAAATCTATACTGTAACTAATGGGTTCGTACTTGAACTCAATAAATTTTATTCAAATTCTGTATATATTAAAGATTCACTAAAGATATATGAATATTTGATTGTGAATGCAATTATTATTTATTGTTCACTTGAAGTTTGTATGTGAGAACATATAACTTTAAATCCCGAATCTATCTTTGCCGTTAGGATGACCGTCAAATTCGAGATTATGACAATTGTATTTAAATTTCTATAACCTTATGACACAAATATAAAAAAAGTTAGAAATCCATTCGGATAATATATGATATACACGAAACTAGTAAAGTAAGATGTCGGAACTCTTCCTTTCATCTTGTCTTTACTCTTCCCCATCCTCCTGCCACCTGTCCACATGCGGCTCGATTGGGGCGAGCCTGTGGACGTGGTATTTTGTCCGTAGTTGGATCGGCAAAACCGAGCAATAGTGATTTATATGATGTCTGCCAAGAAAGTTTTTGACCACAAAAGAGCATAGTAATTGTGCGGAAGCCGATTTTACCTTCTATATATTATAATATTAGTAAAGGGCCTTTACTACTAATATAATGTGAAACTAGTTTCCTAAAAAAAATAAAGCAAACAACTTACTATAATGCTAATATTGTAAAAAGAAAAAATTTACACCATCAACATATGTAAATTAAATTCATAATAATACGTAAAGTATACTCGTACAATAGCTAAATTTCTTTTGACATATATCGTAAAAGGGTAAAGAGTTGAAGCTACAAACAATCTACCCATGCAAAACATAATTGCAGTGCATAAACAAATTACAAGAAAAGGTGTCAAGATCGTTTGATGAGTTGAAGGTGGTCCATAACTTAGAATAATTCACCAATATAATAGGGACTACATGTGACATAATTCCACAATATGGTATATTATGAGAGCATATTATATAATTATAATTCAACTGCTTTTGGCTCCATGCACTCGGATTCTACTACAAACTGAATAATTCTTTCTTTCTCCCATTATATTATTATCCCCACCACCTTCTTTCCAACCCCAAACCCACCCCCACCCAAGAAGAAGAAAATAACCCTATACTTACGTGTGTATCTGACTTCTTGAGCATATTGTACATTTTCTCAATTTATATATACACATCATTTCACATGCACACGTAGGGACATATAGGAACCAAAGTTTCCCATATTATATATGCACTATACAGTATACATGCATGTTTGAGGTTTAACTTTTTACCCTCATAGCATATACAGTTAGGATTTTTAAAAAATATAAAGAAATTAATATTCGAATAAGCCTATAAATACAACATATATTATATACACATAAAAATGACCTTGTATATTACATAAAAATTCCCGTCAACATGAATTCGAATGAACCCTTTGTGCCAGATGCAGATGCATCCTTATAGCACTGGGTTCATATGAACTCAATACTTTCGATCTGATGTATAAATTTATGTATAAAATTCATTAAAATTGTGCAAATAGTAGGTCTAAGGCCATATCATATAATAGGTTTAATGTCAAGAATCTTAAAGGTTGACCATAAAATTTAAATGCCGAATCTGCTTCAGCTTTGGGCCCCTTAGCTTCACCCATGTTTACACGGATAGTGTAATAGAGTTTAAATTATTAGATCACCTAAAAGATAACTAGTTGCGAGAAATAATTCATAATAAGTAAGATTAGTAATTTAAAAATAAGATAGTTAGTGTGTTACGATAGATTAAATATATACTGATGGTGCAAAAAATTGCACCATCTATATATATATATATAAATAAATAAAATCATATATGTATTATCAAGTTGGTGTGGGGGTATGGGATGAGATTTGGTTGTGTCTGACCACATACGACATCACTTGCACCCATCCGTTGCATAGATTCCTTCCTTCACTCCCCAATGCACGGTAACACATATCAATCATAAAATATGAAGTACTATTTTCTATTATACTTCTTACTATCTCTTTTATTTTATGTACACTATATCTTTAAAATATTGATCCAAAGAATTGTTTGTTTAAAATTGTAGTCCTTAAAACGCGTTATAGTGTTACATTTTCAAAATACCTATGTAGTAGGAGTATATGATAATCTCCATTAGGACAAAATTATTTGGTCATTAACAAGTGTGCCAATTCCATTCTAAATATCTTTAGCCATCGGAGAGCGAATTTTCTGTAGAATTTTAGTTGTTATTTCTACTCTAATCCCTCTTAAATTACCATTACTTTTAATCTATTCTTATTTCTTTCCAACATTTGAACCTATAATTATAAACTCAATATAAATTCAGTCCGGAAAACCTTAAAGGAATGCATCAAATTTAAGCTAGTGTTTGGCCATAGATTTTGAATTAAAATTTGAAAATTTATCTTCAACTATCTATTTAGCCATGAAATTGATAAGACTTTGAAAATTTGTCTTCAAAATATTTTCAATTTTCAATAACTGGCTAAGAAAATTTTCTTTTCGAGAAATTTCACTTCCACTCATAAAATTTTATTTTTTTCCCAAATAAAACACATGTCCAAACACAACTTCAAATTTCAAAAATCGCAACATTAAAACTCAAACTTTCAAGGTTCAACTTCAAATTTTATGGCCAAATGGGAGTTAAATCTTAATTTTCTAATAAATTTTTCTTTAATTTTGTTTATTGTATTATTAAAAATAATTTTAGGGAAAAGGTGGGTGGCTTTTCAATTTCAAATAACGTAGAAGAATGGGGAAACACAACACAAGAAGCACGTTCTCCCACGGCAAAACATTTCCATTTCTTCGGGACTAAACACACATGGCCCTGTCTATCTATAACCCTATGGCATCCAATGCTACTCCCTCCGTCCCAGTTTTATTGGATACAAAATTTAAAAAATAAAAAAAGACTTTTAAATTTTGTAATCTAAAACAAACTAAATATATTTGTATCGTTATAGATCATTTCGTTAAGAGTAAAATGTGAAGTTTAAAGTTAAATTATTGTCAAATAAAAAAAATGTGTCATTCTTTTTAGTACTGACTAAAAATAAAAGTGTGTCATATAAATTGAAACAGAGAGAGTAATTATTTTTCTATTTTTCTTTAAAATAATTAATAAAGGAATAAGATGTAGGAGCCTTAAAAACTAAAAACAATTAAAAAGAATAAAAGAAGACTTAGTTATTTAAAATCCAACCACTATTTTGAAGCTGGTTAGATATTCTAGGAAAAAAAGTCTCTACGAATTCAATACAATAGTTGCATGAAGACTTGGTTCCTGTAATAAGAGTTGGTTTGATGTCATTTTTAACCTAAATGTAAGAAATGTTCCCAGAACTTGAGTTTTACTCATTGGATGGTGCAATGGTAAAATTATTTTGGTATAGCTTATAAATTACGGGTTCAAGTACTCATGGAATTAGCTACTGATATTTGCATTAGATTACAGGTCTACAGAGGCAGAGTCAAGATGAAACTTATGGGTTCGAGATTCTACTTCTTTTAAGTACTGATTTCTAAATTAATAATTTTATAAATTAAATACAAAGTTTAAACTAAAATTACTGAGTTCAACCGAACCCATAACATTACTCTAGCTCAGCTTCTGGCTGCCTATATTATACTCCCTACCCTTGGGGGTGTTGCGACCCTTTCCTCAAACTCAGTGTGAATGTCAATTGTCTCGTGTACTGAACTATCCTTTTGAATTTATGTGCAAAAAATATTTAAACACTTAAGTAATCTGACCGCCCCCTTATAATTTTTCAACTTACTAGCACATGAGTAATGTGGATGCATCTTTAGCAATTAATTTTTTTCAAAATAACCTAGTTGTGTGTAAATATTTGTTTTCCGGGGATAAAATTTAAATTGAATAGGAAATAGTACTTTCGAACATGGAACCAAAAAGGGAAATTATGAATATATATATATAATTTATTTTAATTAACATTTAGTTGGACAAGACAGAGGTATATATCGTTCTGCTCAGAATTAAGTGATTCAACATTTTCTGGATTATGCACGGAGGTGGAACCGGGGTTTCAATTTTATGTTTAGAGCACGACGACTTCAAATGCTAATAAATGAGATTTAAATTTATTATGTATACATATTTAACGAATTAATTTTTTAATACAAATATAATGTTTGAGCAAAAACTACACACGATCAGTTCGGTTAAACCTGTAGATGAACTTCTGCCTTCGCCCCTAATTATGCAGTAGCTTTGCCATAATCAATAAATATTACTCCCTTCGGATAAAAAGAGTGTTCACATAGTCATTTGCACACTCATTAAGAAAATACTAACTTCTAGGTAAAGATAGACAATTTGACTAAAATGCTCCTAATTAAATAGGTATTGGAATTTGGTCACCTAACACTTAATAATGACAAATGGAAAAATATGGTTAATTCTTTCTTAATTTGGTAAGTAAACACTTTTTTTTACTCAAAAAAAATAAATTAAGTGAACACTCTTTAAGATTATATTTCTTCTTATTTTCAGTAGATAAGATGTTCATACATGGCTAACTTGGCCTGGAGCTGTCGGTATGTTTATAATATAAAGTTTGGTCCACAGTCCACACATCATGAGATTTAAAATGTTATGCATATTGTAAGAGGATAATAAGACCTTTTTCGCATTAAATTAAAGATTAGGTGTTAAAGATTATTTGTTATGACGTGAACAATTAAAAATTAGTATCACTGTTTAGATAAAAGAGAATTTTAATATACTTTACTTCTTCACAAGTTTGAAAACAAACTTGGAAACAAGGAGAAATTAAAAAGAAATGATAATTAGGGATTGGTTGCAGATATGCATGGAAGCAAGAAAATTATTAGAACTCTCGTCCACCTCTCTCACTGCCCTCTATAATTATTGGCTTGTGACAACTTCAAACATTAGTATAAATTTGTTGATGTGTGCTCTTCTCCCCCTCTGTAGTTTTCAATGAATTACAGGATCTTAACCTATCCTTTTTTTTTGCATTTGTTGCCAGGGGAGAATTTAGTATGTATTTTATGGTGTACGCTGAACTCGTAGTCTTTTCGCAAAATTAGATATTTTATGTATATATATATTTTATAATTAATCTAATATTATCTGTTGACACGAATACTAAAAAAAGAAGCTTAATTGTGCACTTTATTGAAAGTTGACTTATTTATCTAGATGAACAAGGATCAATTTTCACTTAATGTATTTTTTTCTCCTTTCTAATAGTGCACCAATATTTGAGAAATCCTAAATCCGCTGGAAATTTGTAAATTTAATGACCTAATTACCACCCAACTCAAAGCTTTAATTGAGTGAATATAGTAGTTCAACATATCATATTTATTCATTTAGAAACTGTTATAAGGTCCATATGCGAGATCATACAAGACTATTAGGTTATAGATTTTTTTACATAAAAGAATTAGAGCAAGATATCAATGTAAAATTGTGTTATTTGGCTCTAGATGAAAGAAATAGGCACTTCTCCAAGTCGTTTAAAGAGAGAATCAATGCAAACTCATATCTAAACTTTGGGTAAGAAATTGCACGGTTTTCCCTTCAAATGGGCTGGTCTTTAATTTTTGGCCCTCAAATAGAAATTATGTCTTATGGGGTATAAGTTCTTTACGGGATCTGGCACATTAGTTCTTTACGGGATCCGGCACAACTTGTGTCGGATCCCGTAAAGAACTTATGCCCCGGAAGACATAATTTTCATTTGAGGGTGGCAAAAATTAAAGACCAGTATAAAATAGGACAGGAAAGTACAAATGACCCCAACTTTGGGCTAGCCCATGCTTTAGATAATGGGCCTTTTGTCACCCAAGTGAGAAGACCTATAAAAGGTCCATTCGGACTGTACTTCAAAGTTCAAACGCATTGCTTTTTAATTTTTGCTCCTCATATATGTGGTCTTTAACTTTTGCCTCTGCTATTTATTTAATAAAAATATTCAGACCTGCTTTACAAGACATAGTTTCTGTAACATTTTTATAACCGGAAATGAAACTTTTGCCTCACTCAGCATAAATTATGTAGGAATTAAGTTATGCGGCGTAGTTTTGTAGTATTTTTTTTTTCAGATTTGAGTGTTGAAAATTATGCCTTGTGGATGTTATGATACATATGTCGAAGTTAAATATAAACTATGCCGAGGAAAATATCAAATTATGTCATTTTTTCAAATTATGTTGAGTGCTGAAAGTTTGCCTTGTCCGACATAAATTGTGTGGATGTTATGATACATTTGTCAAAGTTAAACATAAACTATGCCTGCGAAATCTCAAATTATGGCGCGCCAAAAAAATGTTGAAGGACAAAAATTAAAGATTATAAATTTGAGGGCAAAAATTAAAGACCACCCCGAGATTAGGGAATTTGTGCGAGTATTGGCACTTCTGCCCCATCTTGTGTTGGTCTTTAATTTTTGCCCCTCGTAACAAATATTAACTTCTTTGTAGGGCATAAGTTTATATTTTTGCTTCATCATGACTTTTGCCTTTAAAAAACTTATGCTCCACTAAGCATAAGTTCTATTGATAAGGGCAACATTAAAGACCAAACCTATTTGAAGGACAAAAATTAAAGACCAACCGATCATTCGTGCAATTTCTTCCAATTAAAATCTTTAAAATTTGCTACGCTTAAAATAAAATTTACTAAGGTCTTATGTAATAATATTTAAAATTGATAGATAAAAAAGTTGAAGCGGTAATCTGATGAAAGACAAATGTTCTAATGTTATACTGAGTTAACTGGTATTTCCGTACAGCATATTTTGTAGATTTCTCTTACTACAATATCAATTATGAAGGAAATTTTACAGAAATATACAAAGAAAAATAAAGTGTTTACCGTTGCTTAGCTTTAAGATATTTAGCACTTATCATTTTTGTTTCATTTTTGGTTAAAAAAACAAAAATTATCACCGGCATAAAACAATCAAAAGAGAAAAATTAATTTTTAACGAATTTTTTTATTTTCCTTCGTTCTGTTCATCCTCCTCATTCTCTCTCATACTTTTTTTTTATTAAACAACCATTATTAATACCCTCTAGTTTGGAGACTAGTTGAAAAAAATCATGTCAAATCACCATTAAAAATTCATTTGAAGTTTCAATTCGAAATCTAATAAATTTTAGTAGTTATTTTTGAATTGTTGTGGTTGGAATTTGTTGTAAGCACATAGAGGATGCTATATATAAAGTTTGAGGAACATTAAAGAAGATTTGGACTGATTTGAGTCAAAATTCGTATTTGAAATTGCAGAAAACATAACTGCTATACATGTATATCACATACATATATGCATGATATACATGAAATACACGAATCTACGTGAGATATGTACAAGGAGATATACACATACACATGGAGGATAAGATCTGCACCGCGCTTCAGCTTATCTTCTTTGTCAAAGTGGTTATTGGCTACTATAATAAAAAGGAATATGGTTAGACCCGATAATAGTTGAGCCAAATCGATAATAATTTGTTTGAGTTGATACAACAACATACCCAGTGAAATCTCATAACATGGGTCTGGGGAGGATAGAGTGTACCAAGACCATACCACTATCTTGGTAGATAGAGCGACTGTTTCCGGAAGCCCTCGGCTCAAGACAAAGTATAATCACAAGCAAAGCAAGCAAAACAAAGCAAGAGAAATGGTCAAACCCAGACAAGAAATTAAAGCAGTATGAACATGTTGATAACAAAATCGAATACGCCATAGTAGTGCAGTCTGACAAAAGGAAACAGTAGCTAACTGTCACGACCCGACCCGACCCGACGGGCCGCGACTAACAGCCCTAATGACGTCCTTATCCTGACCTGTCACACATAATCCAACTAACACCTAATGAGTCTGAAATCCGGCAGCATAACGCTGCAATAACAACATATGCCAGGGTAGACAAGCCGACAAGGCTGCCTTTACCCCCGAATGTACCTGCCTCCTGAGGAGTCACAACTAGCCAACACAATACAACAGGCAAGCTGACAAGGTTGTCACTAGATAATATCATATATACACGGGGACACCCCAACACAGAGTACAATAGCATGACTGACCAAAACAGAGTTATACCCCTTACATGAGTACAACCCACAACTGTCTACAGACCTCTATAAGAAGGACAACGACATATGACGGGACAGGGCCCCGTCGTGCCCATAAATATACATAAATCAAAATGATGGGGTTCTGTACCAAAAATGGTAAAGCTCTGGATCAAAGGAGCTTTCCAAACAGCTGCGCAGGAACCAAAACCGGAGGGTCACCAAACTGAGCACATGTACCTGCGGGACTCGGTGAAGTCATATCATAACCCGGCCCATATTGGGACTAGATAAAGTCATATCATAACCCGGCCCATACTGGGACTCAGTAAAGTCATATCTCATCTATGAATCCATCCTACGTAACCCGACCCTCTAGTGAGGGACTCGGTGAACAATGCAAGGCTGTGCACGAACATAACTCGGCCCATATTGGGACTCGGTGAAGTGAAGTAATACAACAGGCAAGCTGACAAGGCTGTCACTAGATAATATCATATATACACGGGGACACCCCAACACAGAGTACAATAGCATGACTGACCAAAACAGAGTTATACCCCTTACATGAGTACAACCCACAACTGTCTACAGACCTCTATAAGAAGGACAACGACATATGACGGGACAGGGCCCCGTCGTGCCCATAAATATACATAAATCAAAATGATGGGGTTCTGTACCAAAAATGGTAAAGCTCTGGATCAAAGGAGCTTTCCAAACAGCTGCGCAGGAACCTAAACCGGAGGGTCACCAAACTGAGCACATGTACCTGCGGGCATGAACGCAGCCCCCCGAGGAAAGGGGGTCGGTACGAAATAATGTACTGAGTATGTAAACATGAAATACTGCAAATGAGATCATAAGTAGCCAATGAATAACAAGAGGTCAGTATAAAAATCAGGATCCAAATCTAACTGTGCCATAAACAATAAAAGTCAGTTGTGCCTTATAAAAATGAGAGTCAAGTCAAGAAAACATGAATGACTGTCCATATACATATATATACCTGTAATGTAACCCGGCCCACTAATGTGGGACTCGGTGGAATCATATCATAACCCGACCCATATTGGGACTCGGTGAAGTCATATCATAACCCGGCCCATATTGGGACTAGATAAAGTCATATCATAACCCGGCCCATACTGGGACTCAGTAAAGTCATATCTCATCTATGGATCCATCCTACGTAACCCGACCCTCTAGTGAGGGACTCGGTGAACAATGCAAGGCTGTGCACGAACATAACTCGGCCCATATTGGGACTCGGTGAAGTGAAGTAATAACACTTAGCACGAGTAGATTTCATGAGTAACCATATGTAATCAAAATTTTCATTTGACTCCCAATAAAATCATTATAAAAAATGTCATAATAAACTCTTTACTGAAAAATCATAGGCACTTCTCATAACTAACATCTTTAGGAATTAAACTGTATAAGAATCATGTACATCCGTCGTACCTTCATTAAATAAAAATCATGCCAAAGAAAGAAGGAATAGTTCACATACCTCTTAGACTAACTAATCAACTCAATATTAGAGTACGTCTCGTTTTAGAACTTCAACCTTGTTGTCGAATTTATCTAAGTTTTGCGGGTCCTTGTATGCTCTATGAATGATTATCTACATCATACTGATGATTTAAATCACAATTGAATCAACATACCAAAAACAGATTCAGTGGGACATTCTAGCGAACACCTTGAACGCGTAGAACCTATATTCCTTCTATATCGAAATCTATGTAAGTAGTGAAACATCCAACTCTCTTAATCCTCCTTCTTATACTACTACAATCTCCAAAACAGTACAACAATTTCACATGCAATCCCAGCAACTCCTAATTACAGCAGTCCTAACAATACACAACCCAAATTCGCAATTTCGACAATCGTCTTTAGAACTAATAGCAAGAATCAAGTCCAGAACTCGTACAAACTTAGAGAATAAGGAAGATTACCTCTCTTAAATACATCGATGAGAATCGTTGGAAAATCTCTTGCTCGAATCAGCTTCCGACAAACAGAAATAGAACCCAAAATCGATTCGCGCCAGAATCCTTTCGTATTCAAGGTTCTTGTAAAGCTTCTGAGTTTCTAAGCTTGTTAATGGTTTCGGTTCTACTGGAATTTAAACCCAGAATACCAAGAATTCTCCCTTTGGTTATATGAAAGCTTGCAGAAAATCCCCAATTTTGGTCGAGAATTTCGGCGACTACCGATTGAGGCTTTACTCCTTCTGCTTGGAGTGCAACAAATCGTTATCTATAGAAAGGTTCCTACAGATTCTTGATGAAGATGAAGGTTGAAGAAATTGATTAATGCAGAAAGAAGGGGCTTATGGGCTGCTGTCGGTCGGTCGATCGGTTTGGGGCTTAGTCACCCCCAAATCGATTATAATAACACATGTTTCAATTCCCACTATACATTGTCCCCTCCTTAATTAATTAATCCCACAATTAATTAATTATACACACAATTAAATTCTCGGTCTCAAATTATTTAAATCCCGATGATTAATAAAATCCTCTTATGTCAATATCATAATTCCTGTAATAAAATACCAGTCTATAATCTCTTCGGGGATACACAATTATTATTATTATTACACACCGCCGCCACATTATTAAATCCAAAAATTATTTCGGGGTCACGTCCTTCTATAAACTAATTTTCTTATTAACATACATAAGTACAATATAAATTTTCCAGGGTCCAGGTCTACTCACCTACGTTATGTGTTCAACCGTTACCCGAAGATACAGGATGTTACACTAACGCAGATAAATAAGATAAATAAAGTACACTAAAGAACACATAACAACATAAATCAAACTATAGGGGACTATAAAGCAATACTGCGCTTATAAGTGTGATAGGCTAATCGGGCCTATAGTAATAACACTACAACTATCATTTTGTAAGCATAAGTAAGACTACGCTCGACTACCTACTATCCTTCTACCATATTCCGTGTCCTCCACAACTCCCTATCTAAGGTCATGTCATCAGTAAGTTGCACCTGCGTCATATCTCGTCTAATCACCTCTCCCCAATACTTCTTCGGCCTACATCTACCCCTCCTGAACCCGTCCATAGACAATCTCTCACACCTTCGAACCGAGGCATCTATGTTTCTCTTCTGCACATACCCGAACCATCTCAACATCGCTTCCCGCATCTTATCCTCCACTGAGGACACTCCCACTCTATTCCGGATATTATCATTTCTAATCCTATCTCTCCTTGTATGCCCACAAATTCATCTCAGCATCCTCATCTCCGCAACTTTCATCTTTTGTATGTGCGAAGTCTTGACTGGCCAACACTCCGCTCTATACAACATAGTCAGTCTAACCATCACCCTATAGAACTTGCCTTTAAGTTTTTGTGGTAGTTTTTTGTCGCACAAGACTCCAGATGCGAGCCTCCATTTCATCCACCCTGCCCTAATACGATGTGTGACATCGTCATCAATCTCTCCATTCCCTTGGATAATAGACCCGAGGTACTTGAAGCTTCCTTTATTCGGAATGACATGGGTACCAAGTCCCACCTTCATGACCCGAGGTACTTGAAGCTTCCTTTATTCGGAATGACCTGGATACCAAGTCCCACCTTCATGCCTGTCTCCAAGTCATTCCCGTTACTAAATTTGCACTCAAAGTATTCTATCTCGGTCCTACTCAGCCTAAACCTCTTAGACTCCATAGCCTATCTCTAGACCTCCAGCTTCGCGTTCACCCCGCTGAGGGTCTTAGAAATTATGACTATATCATCCGCAAATAACATACACGGTGGCACCTCTCCTTGGATTTGTGGCGTCAGTCCATCCATCACAAACACAAATAAGAATGGACTAAGAGTTGAACCTTGATGCGGCCTCATCATCACTAGAAAATGCTCTGAGTCCCCTCCTACTGTTCGTACCCTAGTCTTGGCTCCATCATACATATCCTTGATAGCCATAGTGTACGCCACAGGTACACCTCTAACCTCCAAACATTTCCATAGAACCTCCCTAGGAACTTTGTCGTATGCCTTCTCGAGGTCGATGAAAACCATATGCAAGTCTCTCTTCCTCTCCCTATACTGCTCCACCAACCTCCTAATTAGATGAATGACTTCAGTAGTCGAACTCCCCGGCATGAATCGAAACTGGTTCTCAGAAATAGACACACATCTCCTCACCCTCATCTCCACGACCCTTTCCCAAACTTTCACAGTGTGGCTTAGAAGGTTGATACCCATATAGTTGTTGCAACTCTGGATATCACCTTTGTTTTTGTACAAGGGAATCATTGTAATCCACCTCCATTCTTCGAGCATTCTTGCTGTCTTAAAAATGACGTTAAATAACTTAGTCAGCCACTTCAAACCTGCCCTGCCTGCGCTCTTCCAAAATTCAACTAGATCTCATCAGGCACGGTTGCTCATTCCCTACGTATCCTGCGAACAGAACCCTTAACTTTCTCAACCTTAATGCTTCTAAAATACCCAAAATCTCGGTACTTACCAGAATGCTCCAGATCTCCCAGCGCAATGTCTCCATCTCCTTTTTCGTTCAAGAGTTTATGGAAGTAAGACTACCACATCTGCCTAATATGCGCGTCCTCCACCAGTACTTAGTCATCCTCGTCCTTGATGCACCTCACGTGATCCAAGTCACGCGCCCTCATATTCCTTGCCTTGGCTAGTCTGTACAACTTCTTATCCCCGCCTTTCTCCTATAATTCCATATACAGGCGTTCAAAAGCCATCGTTTTTGCCACCATAACCGTTAGTTTTTCCTCCTTCCTCGCCATCTTATATAGTTCCCTATTCGTCAACTTATCCATCTCATCCTTGCTTTCTACTAATTTCGCATACGCCATTTTCTTCGCTTTCACCTTCTCTTGAACTTTACCATTCCACCACCAGTTCTCTCGATGCCCACCATAGTTATCCTGCGAGGTCCCTAGCACTTCTCTAGCTACCTCCCGAATGCAACTGACCGTCTTGTCCCACATACCGATCGCATCCACACTACTCCCCCAAGCCCCCTTGGCCATCAACCTCTCCCACATCTCCTTTGCACTAGCCATGGTCAAACTCCCCCCCATTTAATTCTTAACCTGTCATCCACAACCCTCTTCTTCTTCTCCATCTTGATCTCAAAATCCATCACCAAAAACTTATGTCGGGTTGTAAGATCCTCCATCGGAATAACCTTTCAGTCTTTACAAAGACCTTTGTCAACCTTCCTAAGGAGCAAAAAGTCTAAGAGTCTTAGCTATAGAACTACGGAAAGTCACCAAGTGTTCCTCCTTCTTCGGGAACCTCGAATGGGCTATCACCATCCCATAAGCTCTAGAGAACTCCAAAAGTGTGACGCCTCCCCCGTTCCTATCCCCGAGTCCAAAGCCTCCATGCACGTCGGCATAACCTCCTAGAAGTAACCCGATATGTCCATTGAAATCCCCTCCTACAAATAACTTTTCAGTGGGTGGTATACCTCCCACCACTTCGTCCAAATTCTCCCAAAAGCGTCTCTTCTCTTCCTCGTCCAAGCCCGCATGCGGCACATAAGCACTAATAATGTTCATAGTGAACCCTCCAACTACCAACTTAATCGCTATCATCCTATCATTGACCCTGTTATTGCGCTGATATATGATGTAATTTTCCTAATTATGAATATTACCAAATTCACTAAAAATATCTACCACCCGTACATGTTAACTAACCTTTAGTAGAACAATATTATTTTCTTTCTTTTATTTAGTAAAAATGATGGCAATATTACATGTAACAATAGCGTATAACATGTAGATCTAACATAAAGAATGGACTATTGCATTTCATAGATGGTGAACAAGCATTCAATTGAAGAGAATTTTACATGGTGTGAACAAAAAAGGACCAGTTTAATTACTAGTTTTAAAGATACTAGTCTTAAATACTCGACGTCACCCATCCCCTACCCTCGTAAATCTGCCTGTTATTGTAACGATGACACCATCGTCTTTCTCCTTTCACGGTGAAGTAAATTATTATCATTTTTTCGCCTTCTAAAGCACCTGAAAATACCTTGCATTCAAACTCCATGAAAAGTTCAGTTGAACAATATTTCCCCAACAAAATTGCTTCACCAAAACAGATCTGGACAAATCTAACTATGGAAAAGTTTGTCTTTCTTTGTATGGAAGCAATCATTGTATTGTTATGGTAGAATATGTGGTGGTTTGTGGCGTTGCGTTGAAAGTGGAATCAATGTATGTTTAGTGTATGTCTGATGTACATGTAGTGTATGTGGGATGTACAATTACTATTATGTCCTATATATTACACTGGATATATAGTGACATACACATGATATATGAGTATATACAATGATATACAAGTGTGTATGCCATGTATATGTCTTGTATATCTTGTGTATGTTAATGTATATTTTTATATATTATGTGTATGTCAAGTGTATACATTGTCATACGCATGACATCTAGCGATATACAAGTTATATATGCAGAAGAAATAAGTTGTGAAAGCCATATGAGAGAATTTTGGCGAAAAAAATGAACTCTGGTAAAGAAAGAAGCAACAGACAGAGTCGGACGATGAGATGGGGACGACGACGAAAAGTTATGAGACTAAAGTTTCGAAGACGACGAGCGGGATGAGGAGACCGGTGGCTAGAGTTTGTGTGAAAGAGATTAATTTTGTGAAATTTATTAAAGATTGTATATATTTTGTTTAGTTTCTGTTATTAAAAAGGCAGCCCGATGCACTAAGCTCCCTCTATGCACGGGGTCCGGAGAAGGGCCGGACCATAATGATCTATTGTACGCAGCCTTACCTTGCATTTATGCAAGAAGCTGTTTCCACGACTTCAACACATGACCTCCTGATCACATGTCAACAACTTTATCAGTTACTCAAAGGCTCCCTTCAAGTTTTTATTATTATTCTTTTGAAAGTTAAAAAAACTCCATCCATTCATATTTACTTGTCACATTTCATTTTTCGGACGTCAATTTGACTAATCTTCGAAGCTAAATAGGATTAGATTAATTTAACATTTATACAATCGAAAGCTATGTGAAAAATACTATAGTATAAGCTGCAATTCTTCTCACATTAATATGATGAAAAAAATATTTTAAAATATTGGTCAACGTTTATATAGGTTGACTCTCAAGAAAAACATGACAAGCAAAAGTAACCGAGGGAGTATAACTAGTAACAATAATTATAAATTTATTTTCATATATCTAAAAAATTATTTCATGAAAATATGCAGAACCTGAACCAAACTCAAGCGTCATCACAATTTTATCCACATAGAACATCGTTATCTAGTAGCCATTTTTACACACACACACACTTTACGACCTCATCTTTCCACAATGCTGAATTTTCGGCCCATTCCATTTGATTACCAGCCAGAAATGCTAAAGCCCGACCCAATAAATTGATAGTAAAAGCCTCATTAGGGATAGTACAATAACAGAAACAACAACACCCAGTGAAAATCCCATAACGTGTGGTCTGGGGAGAGTAGGTTATACGCAGACCTTACCTCTACCTTGAGAGGTAGAGCGGTTGTTCCCGAGAGACCCTCAGCTCAAGACAAAACCTAAGCACAGGTAGAGCAAGAAAAACGGTCAGACCCGGGCATAAAATTAAAGGCAGTATGAAAATGCTGAAAATGTTGGTATCAAAAGCGAATGGGTCATGCCAGCGCATTTTGAAAAGAAAAGGAACTAACATAGATACATAAGCTAAACACAGTTCTTTAGGAAAGAAACTAACATAGATACATAAGCTAAACACAGTACACTAACGAACATCCAGCAACAGAAATTGCACGCTACTATACAACAATACTGCGCCTACTAGTATGGTAAGCTAAGCAGACCCATAATAATGGCACTACACTACATGTATGTACACGTAAGTAGTACTACACTCGACTACCTACTACCCTTCTACCCTAATATGTTTCCTCCACAACCCCCTATCTAAGGTCATGTCCTCAGTAAGTTGCACCTTCGCCATATTCCTTCTAATCACCTCTCCCCAATACTTCTTCGGCCTACCTCTACGTCTCCTAAACCCGTCCATAGCCAACCTCTCACACCTCCGCACATGGGCATTTATGTCTCTACTCTGCGCATGCCCAAGCTATCTCAACCTCGCTTCCCACATCTTGTCCTCCACCGAGGCCACTCCCACTTTGCCTCGGATATCATCATTTCTAATCATGTCCCTCCTTGTATGCCCACACATCTACCTCAACATTCTTATCTCCGCAACTTTTATCTTTTGGATGTGCGAAGTCTTGACCGGCCAACACTCCACCCCATACAACATCGTCAGTCTAATCGCCACTTTATAGAACTTTCCTTTAAGTTTTGGTGGCACCTTTTTATCACACAAGACTCCAGATGCAAGCCTCCATTTCAGCCACCCCGCCCCAATACGATGTGTGACATCGTCATCAATCTTTTTGTTCCCTTGGATAATAGACCCGAGGTACTTGAAGATTCTTTTATTCAGAATGACCTGGGTACCAAGTCCCACCTCCACGCCTGTCTCCAAGTCATTCCCTTACTAAACTTTCACTCCAAGTATTATATCTTGGTCCTACTCAGCCTAAACCCCTTAGACTCTAGAGCTTGTCTCCAGACCTTCAGATTCGCGTTCACCCCGCTGCGGGTCTCATCAATCAGGACTATATCATCCGTGAATAACATACACCATGTCACATCTCCTTGAATTTGTCGCGTCAGTACATCCATCACAAACACAAATAAGAATGGACTAAGAGTTGAACCTTGGTGCAGCCTCATCATTACTGGGAAATGCTCCGAGTCCCTTTCTACTGTCCGTACCCTGGTCTTGGCTCCATCATACATATCCTTGATCGCCCTAGTGTACGCCACAGGTACACCTCTATCCTCCAAACATCTCCAGACAACCTCCCTAGGGACTTTTTTGTATGTCTTCTCGATGTCGATGAAAAACATATGTAAGTCTTTCTTCCTCTTCCTTTACTGCTCTATCAACCTCCTAATAAGATGAATGGCTTCTGTAGTCGAACACCCCCGCATGAATCCAAACTGGTTCTCGGAAATAGACATGTCTCTTCTCACTCTCATCTCCACGACCCTTTCCTAAACTTTCATAGTGTGGCTTAGGAGCCTGATGCCCCTATAGTTGTTGCAACTCTGGATGTCACATTTGTTCTTGTACAAAAGAATCATTGTACTCCACCTCCATTCGTCGGGCATTCTCACCGTCTTAAAAATGACATTAAGTAATTTAGTCAGCCACTCCAAACCTGCCTTGTCTACACTCTTACAAAATTCAACTGAAATCTCATCAAGCCCGGTAGCTCGTCCCCTACATATCCTGCGGATAACACCCTTAACCTCCTCAAATTTAATGCTGCTACAATACCCAAAATCTCGGTACCTACCCGATTGCTCCAGGTATCCCAGTACAATATCTCTATCTCCTTTTTCGTTCAAGAGTTTATGAAAGTACGACTGTCACCTCCGCCTAATATGCGCGTCCACCACCAGTACTTTGTCGTCCTCGTCCTTGATGCACCTCATGTGATCCAAGTCACGGACCCTCTTCTCCCCCGTCTTGTCTAGTTTGTACAATTTCTAATCCCTTTATTTTTTCTCTAACTCCACATAAAGGCACTCAAAGGCCGCCATTTTCGCCGTCATAACAACAATATTTGCCTCTTTTCTCGCCATCTTATACAATTCCCTATCCGTCCATTTCTCCACCTCATCCTTTCTGTCTACCAAGTTTGCATACACTGCCTTTTTCGTTTCCACCTTCCCTCAAACTTCACCATTCAACCATCAATCCCACGACGACCCCGTGAGACTCCTAGCACTTCTTTAACCTCCCGAATGCAACTGGCCGTCCTATCCTACATACCGGTCTCATCCCCACTACTCCGCCAGACCCCATTGGCCATCAGTTTCTCCCCACATCTCCTCTACACTAGCCTCGTTCAAACTCCCACATTTGATTCTTAACTGTCATACCCAACCCTCATCTTCTTCTCCATCTTGATATTCACATCCATCACCAAAAGCTTATGCCTGGTTGTAAGATACTCCTTCGGAATAACCTTGCAATCTTTACAAAAACCGATGTCAACCTTACTAAGGAGCAAAAAGTCTATATGAGTCTTAGCCACCAAACTACTGAAAGTCACCAAGTGCTCCTCCTTCTTCAGGAACCTTGAGTTGGCTATCACCATCCCAAAAGCTCTAGCGAACTCCAACAGTAAGACGCCTCTCCTATTCCTGTCCCCGAGTCCATAGCCTACATGCACGTCGTCATACCCCCTCCCCCGAAAGTGACCCAATATGTCAATTGAAATCCCCTCCTACAAATAACTTCTTCGTAGGAGGTATACCACCCATCACTTCGTTCAAATCCTCCTAAAAATGCCTCTTCTCCTTTTCGTCCTAGCCCTCTTTGGCACGTAAGCACTAATAATGTTCATAGTGGACCTCCGACCACCAACTTAATCACCATCATCATGTCATTGACCCTCCTAACCTCTACCACTTTATCCCTAAGCTCGCTGTCTACCAAAATGCCTACCCCATTTCTATACTTCGACCTACCCAAGAACCATAACTTATAAATATCAACATCCTTAGCCTTAGGACCTACCCATTTGGTCTTCTAGACAAAAGCTATATTAATCTTCCTCTTCTTAAGGATCTTAACTAGCTCTATGGACTTCCCCGTCAAAGTCTCAATATTCCAAGACCCTATTCTCAGCTTAGCACCTCCCTTACCCTACTTCCCCCCATAAACATCGCCCCCGTCTCTGACCGAGAAAATGACCCTAGTCTATCACCAGATACCAGAGCCACTAAATCAGTTATAAACTAATGGACTAATAAAATGTTTACACCTAGAACTGGGACGTTAAAAATGATATATCTAAAGACACGAAGAGTAAATGCAAGAACGTAAAGGCACTAATCAATACAGTGGAACGTCAGAATTTAAACACATGGATAGATGCACAAAGTACATATTTTAATTGCAAAATAACAGGTAGAGTAACAGAAAAATAATGAAATACGGCCATCGGAGGTACCAACTCCAAGTGGATAATACATGTCCGCCGTTAGGAATCCCGTCGGAAAACCTTGCTGGAGAACATTGCCGTAGTTCTGTTGGAAATTAACTAATGTGGAATTAAGTTTATCCCATTATTTATGACTCAAACAATTGGGGCCCCGCACGTTAAAAACGTCATTTTCACACACGTGCAATCTTAGTGTCAAATGTCGTAAATTTCGTTAATGAAAGAGATAATTGGTATGTAAGTGAAATGTTTGAGACATAGAATGATGGACGGTTATTGGATAAATAACAAGTGTTCCACGTTGGTAAACGAATGAAGGATTGTGCGAAGTGTAAGATGGAACGGGTCGAAAAGGGCTGCGACGCCTGATCGGCAGTAACTTTCTGGCTAATTAGAGCTGCGGCGCTAATGCTGCAGCGCCGCGGTGCTTCCCAGGCAGTGATTGTTCGTCAGAATCCCAAAAGTTTGGTTGTTGAGGTGGTTTCAATGGCATTGAATCCACCCTATAATGGCCATTACTTGGACCATTATGTTGCTGCATTACTTGGGGATTAAAGAACATCCATTTTATGACAATTGAATGTCATTATGGGGCATTTGAAAGACCATCTTGCACACCTATAAATTGAGGCCTTTGGCTCAATTTTATAGAGACTTACGCACGAAATACATAAGATACACAACTTAATAATACAACAAAGAGATCAGATTTTCCTGATAGCAATCCTTCTCTTAGCAATCTTCTATATTCGTGTTATTCGCGAGATCATTTGTGTAGGCTTCGCACATTTGATGGTTTACTATTTTATCTTTAGAGACTATTGCCCACACTTCCGTAAAAGCATATACAACCTTGTCTTAAAGACATAGAGCCATCTCTCGACTCAGCCGGTGGTGTTGTGATTATCTAATTGGTTGCTAAGTGTTTTAGGTGTGAACGTGAATCTCAAAGGACTCTAACCTTTCGGATTCTCAGCGGTTCTACAAGCCACAAGTGTAGCAGTTCATGTTCTTGTATTTCTGAATACAAGATCCAGATTTGAAGTTCCAATTCAAGATCAAGAGATTGACAACTTGTTGTAATATTTGTTGTTTATCCTTTCGATCACTGTAATAGTTATTTACTATGCCCGTATGTGCTTTACATATCCAACAATTTTAAGACAAGAATCGTATTAATGCTCGAAAGATGTTTGCCAACAAATATGATCCCAAATCTGGCTGTGGTTTTCTTCTTGAAAACAGTTCTGTTGACAGTTCTATTAACAGTTCAAACACTGTCTCTATCAACAACCGTGCTTTCAAATCTGGTCCTAGTTTTGATTCTCTCTTTGACGACAGTTACAAATCTGTTTATGTCAAAGGTGGGATCTCTGGATCTGATGCTGAGCTTCAAGATAATGTTGATAGTCATGCTAGTACGGCTAAAGATCAAGGATGAGTTGGTGTCACCGTTCCCGAGGGTGGTGGAAACAAACGCCCACGAGAGGCTGAGGATGTCAACTGGGACAAGAGGAGAAGGCTGAAGATGATGTTCTATCATGTAGCAGAAGACCTATATCTGTCCCAAACAAAGGATCCGAATTATGGTAAGGAGGATGTGGACACTCTGTCTGACTGAAGTGGGCCAGAATTCAAAAGGTCTAAGTTAATTTATCCTTCCTTATCTATAATGTGTTGAGATAATATTTGAATAAGAGTGTGTAAAGCAAGGCTAGGGATATGAAAGTGTTTTAATTAAAACTTATATTCCATACACTCTAAAATCAGATATTGAATCTCCCTCCTTCCCGGTTAGAGATTGGACTACTGTAAACAAAACTTAAAATATACGTTCTTTTGAGTGTAATTATTAAAAGTGTGTAAAGTATGTTCGCACATACAAAGGATAAAGATTCACTGACTGTGCGAAAACTGTTACCACTCTTAAGCAAGCACCAGGAATTGTCTGTGCACCAATCTCAAAGGAAGAGGACTAAAAGATAATGACTTATCTTAAGACGTTGAACCTGTCACGCTATCTGACAGACGATCCTTTATTTGATAGGATGATATTGGACACTCAGTCGTACAAAGCCTACAGGCAACTGGAGTGGGCCAGAATTTCCAGGTCTTAAATGATCTGAAGGCCAAAAGTAAGGCAGAAATGAAATTGGACACTCAATTTGTCAAAGCAACTGGAGTGGGCCAGAGTATCCAGATCACATATGATCATGTTACGCCGTAACCACGGGCAAGAGGTTGTTCATGTGAAGCAACGCCACCTCTAAAGTAGAAGGGGTTAGAGAGGTTGTCCTCAATAGGACTTCAGTGAATGAGATCACTCTAAAAGGAGGTGATACATGTCTCAAACTTGGTTTCATGGGCGTTGTTGGTCAAGCTGGTTTGAAACTAGTCCAACAGGTCTGTAATAACTAAGAATGGTACAGTATGTCTGTAGCCAAATGAATGATATATTTGTAATTCGTGCATCTATGTCATCATAGATTAAGACACGTTAATTAGAAAGTCATTCAAAAGCTAACTCAGTTAAGATTGTTGCCTTCTGTCGACATAAACCCTCAAAATGAATGTGAGGTGGGCGAAGAGGCATTGGTTCATGACTACATCTAATAGAACGGTTGGAAATAAACTTTGTGTAATACAAAGAATAAAAAAATTATCCTCTCCTTTGTTTATTCTTGTGTCGTCCCTTTTTATTTATTCGTTGTTGTCTTATATAAAAGATCATTGTCCCTCATTAGTTGTGGAAAGAACTTTGTTCCTCCTTATATTGAATTGCGTGTCATTGGGCTTATAAAGAGTTGGTAAAAGGGAGTGGACTTGTGCCCATGAGAAATGGGCTGGCAAGGTAAAACAGATTGATTTCCCCCTACACGCGAGATATACTTCATGTCAAATCCAAATCTGATTTAGCAAATATTATTTTGAGCTTACTCGAAAGGCCGAAATATATCAAAATACATACTTACAATGACAACATTTATTTTCGTACATTACTCAGAGTTTAATTGCGATTTACTTTTTTCAAACGTTAAGACGTGTTTTTGATCTTCACCTTTACTATTCATAAATTGTCATCTATCTATATATACAAGTCCATATTTCTCTTAACACATAAAAAAAACCTCTCTCAATCATAAAGTGTGTTTATTTTTTAAATTTTATAATTATTTAATAAGTCTAAATGATAAGATCTATAACAAAGTTTTTAATATCACTAAAATAGTATCGATACATAATTTTATAGAGAAGAAATTCCATCTCACTATTATAAAACTACTACCAATCACCACCTATAACTACCATCTTCAACTCAATCACCATTAGCGTAAATCACCACAATCAATCATCGCCATTACTAGCCAGAATTTACAATTATCACTACTAACATCCATTACCACTTCATCCACTAATTACTATTAACAATTAGCACCATCAACCACCATTGTATATCATCAACTACGCTATTAGTTTTATCCACCATTGATTACTATTATTATTATTATTATTATCCACCTTTAATTACTCGCCTTCGCCATTAACTGCCACCAACCACAATCATTAACCATTATCAACCACTATCACCACCAGCTATTACATATCCACGAGACGATAACCACGAGTAGTTTAGTAGCTGGTTAGATGTTATGCAGGTATTAATAATACTTGCATAAGTTATTAGAGAATTTATGTATTATATTATGCAAGAATTAGCTATGCATGATTTAGTTATTCATGTATTAGTTATTTCGCCTTCTATCCAGCATAAAATAACACATCACTCATAACTTATACAGTTATATGCGTATTTCTAAGTTGTAAATCAAATATAGTATTAATTTTATACATGGATAACTTAGCTCTAAATCAACTACCAAACATGGTATTATGTATGTAAGATTTGATATATGCATAACTCACCTCCAAACCAACTAACAAAAGACTAGGGCTGGTAAATGAGCAGGTTGGGTTAAATTAGGACATGTCAAAATTGACTGAGTTAATAAATGGGCGGGTCAAAACCTAACCCGCCCAATTTTTACTAAGATTTAATTGTCTTATTTTTTTTTATAATTCTTTAATACCTAATAAATTATTATTTTTCTTTATTATAGTTATATATAACATATCAAATAAAAAAATTAAATACATTTTTACAAAAATTCTCATGATCAATTTGGGTCAAATATCAGTTCAAATTTCAATAAGCTGAAATGTACTGAGCTAAAAAATGAGCAGGTCAATAACCCGCCTAAACTTGAGCAAGTTGGCGGGTTATGATTTCATGAGCTAAGTTTGCCACCCATACAAAAGACTCGTACCATCATTCAAACCATCACTAACCTCCCTCATTCATCCCCAGCTATCATTATAATTTTTCTTTAAAAATTTTTTATTTATATAATATTAGATTAATTACTCCTAATATTTTATATTATTAATTTTAAACAAAAATATTTTACATGTTCAGATTAAGACAAAAAATGTTTAGTAATTTCTTCTAATCCAAACAAATTAATTCCCCTAAAATCCTACGTGTCAAGTTTTGAATGGACAGGCCCACAGACCCCACCTAAACCAAGACACGTGGAGAATACTGATAGGCTAATCTAACGTGGTATGACACGATAATAATCCTTTTAACCTTTGAAACCTTTTGTCACTTTGTTAACGCAAAATAAATAAACTTCACATTTTTTCAAGAAACACAAATCTATATAACCTTTTGTTGGAAATTATAAATATACGTAATAATGGAGCCATTGATGAAACTATGGAGCTTTGATCTTGTAGCATGGAGGGGATTTTTATTTTCAGCATTAATACTCAACTTTATATTTGCTTGCCAATTTTTTTTCCTTCAACCCCTTGTATCTGCATTAGGTAAAGCTCAAATTTTTATGACTATAGTATTTGATTCTTGATTTTTTAGCTGTAAATTTGGATACCCAGATTTGTGCATTTTGAATATATGTGATTAATAGTGACAGTTGATTTGGGGATTTAACTTTCAAGATTTGAGCAAAATTTTACTCCCTCAGTCCCAATTTAGATGATGTAGTTTGACTGAGCACGAAGCTTAAGAAATGAAGGAAGACTATTGAATCTTGTGGTCTAAAACAAGCTAAATATATTTGTGTCGTTATATTACTATTAAAGTTAATGTTGTCAAAGGAAATGTGTCACTCTTGTTGGGACTGATTAAAAAAAAGTGTCATATAAATTGGGACAGATGGAGTATGATTTTATTGGCTTAGAATGCATATTGCTATTGTTAAATGACTATTGAGTATTAGAATAGAATCCACTTATCTAATTTCTACTTGGAAAGTATAAAAATCATAAATTTAATTGTTAAAGAAACTAGTACTCCCTCCGTCCCAATTCATGTGATATAAAGAAAGAAAGACTTTTGAAACTTGCGGTCTAAAACAGGTCATAGATATTTGTGTGACCTTACATCATTTCATTAATGGTAAAAGGGGATAGCCCCGTGCATAGCGGGAGCTTAGTGTACCAGGCTTCCCTTTATAGAAATGTATCATTCTTTTTGGGAGAGACTAAAAAGAAAAGTGCATCACATAAATTGGGATTGGGATAGAGGGAGTAGTAAAAAAGGAGAAATTTTTACTTGATAAAAAGGTATAGTGCCAGACAATATGAGACAGAGGAAGTAGTTTTGCTGTTCTTTTTGTTTTCCTGAGGGGTGTCATTGGGTTTTCGTTGATTGTCATTAACCTCTAAGATTTACATTATTTTTCTTATCCTTAATGTTGATAATGAGGATGTGAGGCATCAATTTAGATAAGGATGTTAGTAATAAAAAAGTTCGATAGAAATGTCAACTTTGCCAATCTAATGTAATGCAATAGTGAGTGAGAACTAAATCGGGAGAACTGATGAAACGTGAGTGATTATCTTACTGACATGATGTATGTGGGCTTTTGATACTTTAAAAAGGGTGGGGTGGGGGGGACTTAAATTGTTGTTTGATGTTGTCTTGAGTGAGACCAGCAGTTGTATTGTGATAAGGAAGGAACAACGAGATCATGTGCCTGTTAATATCTTTAGCTTGATTCATTATCACGTATGGAGCTTGACCTAAACACTTCTGAAAGCCATAATATTGCAATATATTTTGCATGTCATAATTGTCAAAAGCTATGTTGCTCGGACTCTCTAAAAATGTTGCCGCACTTGTGTCGGATCCTCCAAATATGCACTAGTTTTGGAGGATCCAACACGCATCCAATGACATTTTTGAAGAGTCCGAGTAACATAGGTCAAAAGCTTATTTTTCTTGGTTGAAATGTGGAGGCTCTTGATGAGAATGATTGTTTCTTATTATTCAAGCTCCTACTAGCATCAAGTAATGTAGGGTGCATCTTATCGAATACTTTCATGGAAAGGGAGTTCCGTTGCTAATTCATTATGTATCTAAGCTCCCCTCCCCAAATGTTGTTGTTAGGATGAAGGATATAGGGTGTGTTTGGTACGAAGGAAAATGTTTTTCACGGAAAAAAATAAGTGGGTGTCTTACTTATTTTCTAGTCTTTGGTAAATAAGCAGAAAATATTATTCCAAAAGCATTTGTATGTGGTCTAGGCAAAACTAATGGAGTTAGCATGAGGGCCTAGGGGTGTGGGGGTGGTGGGGATGGGGGCTATGGGGTTGGGGCTGAGAGTGGGGTGTGTTGGAGGGTGGGTATTAGACTATTAGTGTGGAATGTTACTTATGAAACTTGTGTTCCCTATTTTCACTAGCGAAGTCATTTTTCTCATTTTTAAGGAACTTGTTTTTCTAGAGAATATTTTCCAAAATTTTTGACCAACCAAACATGAGAAAATAATGTTTTTCTCCATACCAAACACACCCGTAATTCATTTACGGATGAAACATGAGGCTGTGTTTATCTATCTAGTTAGGAAACACAAAGGATCATGCTTTAGAGTGTTCTTTTTGTCTTGTAATTGAAGTGGCACTTGTTGTTCTCTGATAAATTTTGCTACTCTTGATGTGTAGACACCAAACCTGGTGATGCTGCTGCATTGTTTGAGAGAGTTACACAAAATGTAAAAGTTAAGAAATACAGTGAGGCACTTAATGATCTAAATGCAGCCATAGAGGCAGACCCAGCACTTTCAGAGGCATATTGGCACCGTGCATCTCTCCTTCGTCAGTTGTGCAGGTTGAAATCAATTTTCTTTTCTTTTTTCTTATACGAGCTCAAAACTCATGCATGTCTTTGATTCTTAGAGATAAATTCACTAGCATATTGAAAGTCGGGTCTTCCTGATTTAAGTTTGCTTGATGTACGCGGACGTATTTTTTAGGCGCTTCCTATTAACTCTCATTTAACGCCTGGGCAGCTGTGCAGCTTCTAGACAATGAAGAATTACAACGACAGTGTTAGTTTATTAGGGTATCCTTCAAAGAATTGACTTCTAGGAATTGCTATAAAACTATAACTGTGAACTTTTCATTTCAATATTCTGATTTTGTTATTCATCTAGTATAGTAAAAACCTAGGTTTGAGATATCTACTCCGACTGTCCCAATATATGTGGTACTCTTTCCTTTTTAGTTATTTCAAAAAAGAATGAGACCTTTCTATATTTAGTACTCCCTCCGTCCCAATTTATGTGATATAATTTAACTAGGCATGGAGTTTAAGAAAGAAATGAAGACTTTTGAAACTTGTGATCTAAAACAAGCCATAGATATTTGTGTGGCTGTAAATCATTTCATTAAGGGTAAAAGGGGAAGATAGAAGTTAAATTATTTATAAATATAGAAATATATCATTCTTTTTGGAAACAGACTAAAACTGAAAGTGTATCACATAAATTGTGACAGAGGGAGTAGTTTTTTTACTTAAAACTTCCCATTTTACCCTTAATGAGATGATTTACAACCACACAAATATCTATAGCTTGTTTTAAACCACAAATTTCAAAATTGTTTCTTTCATTCTTAAACTGTGTGCCCGGTCAAAACCTTCACATAATTGGGACAGAGGGAGTATGTTTCTAGATGTGTGAATATGTAACAGCCATTTGCATATGTCCGGACTCCGGAGCTTGAAGATACTAGTATATCCTCAAAATTACTGTTTCCCAGGGTTAATTCCTTGTACCTCTTCATTTCATTGGCATCTTGCTCAAGTAACCTACTATCTCAAATTGTGGGCTACTTACTTTTGAAGTGTTAAAATGAATCTATGATCCCTCAAGCTTGTTTCTGATTAATTAGCATTCAAGCATATAAGATTTAGTCTGTATAGGTAACATCTGATCTGAAAACTATATGATTTACGAGATCTCTTTTTGGCTAATGTAGATATGAGGAGTCAGAAAAAAGCTACAAAAAGTTTCTGGAGATGAAACCAAGAGACTCAGCTGCAGAGAAGGAGCTTTCTCAGTTGCACCAAGCTAAGAGCGCTTTTGATTCAGCTACCAACCTGTTGGACACAGGTGACATCAAAAAAGCATTGGAGTATATTGATAAAGTCGTACTCGTTTTCTCTCCACAATGCTCCAAGGTATTCATTCTAATAACTTGAGTGTTTTTAGTCATTGTTAATGATGTGGTTGTATTGTATTATTGATGTAATTTCATGTGTAAAAACCACTCCGTGTTACACCAATGATGATTTCTTCTACATGTGAATTTCTAGGCCAAACTCCTTAAGGTGAGGCTATTGCTAGCAGATAGAGATTATTCAGGTGTTATATCCGAGGCGGGATACATACTTAAAGAGGATGAGGATAATCTGGAGGCTTTTCTGCTACGAGGCCGTGCCTACTACTATCTGGCTGATCATGATGTTGCCTTAAGGTATGCCTGACAAACTATCGATTTGGTCCTCTGTTTCCTGCCTCCCACTACAGCAATCCAAGAAAGGCGTTCAGTGTAAAGGTGAAAAGAGCCAACCCAAAAAAGAGGAATTTTTACATTGTATAGCTGTCCACCAAAATAATAGCCGGCAAATGTATTTTGTTTTTGTATATTAATGTATGTATACGTATAATGTACACACTTTATACATAACTATTGTATAATTTCTGTATATTTGGCTAGCGGCTTATTTTTTGACGAGCAGCCAAATTTGTAACTTTCCCTTAAAAAATGAAGGGAAAATTTTGAAAAGCCAAACGCTATGTTATGGAGATCTCTAAAGAAGCTTTTTACATCCTTCTTCAGGCACTACCAAAAAGGTCTCCGTTCAGACCCAGAGCATGGGGAATTGAAGAAAACATATTTTGGCCTGAAAAACTTGCTGAAAAAGACTAAAAGCGTAAGCCTCACTATCTTCCCTTTTTCCTGTTTCTAGGCATTTGGCCATAGATTTCAAATATTTTTCACTTTATTTGGAATTTATGGAGTTGGAGTTGAAGATGTAGTTGTGTTTGATTATACTTTTTGCAATGAATTTGGGGTGATGTTCATGTTTTAATGTACTTAATACAACTTCAAAAGTGAAAAGTTAGTTGGAAAACAGGCTATAAGTTGTTTTCCAAATTTGAAATACAACTTCAAGTTGGATTTGGAATTTCATGGCCAAACACTGATTTTCAAACAAAGTGAAAAATTATTCCGGAAAAAAGTGAATAGTTTTATGGCCAAACGGGTCCATATCTCCAAGATATGTTACACTGAAATTCTCAAACCCTAAGCTTCCGTGCAGGCAGAAGATAATGCAAATAAGGGTAAGTTTCGTCTTGCTGTGGAAGAGTACAAAGCAGCCCTGGCATTGGACCCCAACCATTCTGCACATAATGTAAATCTTCATCTTGGTTTGTGTAAAGTCTTGGTGAAGCTTGGAAGGGGGAAGGATGCTATATCAAGCTGTTCAGAAGCCCTTGAGCTTGATGGAGAGCTTATTGATGCTCTAGTGCAGGTTCTATCTTTATCTGCTTTCTGCTTTCTGCTTTCTGCTTTCTGCTTTTTTCAACCTTTAAACAAATACAGTCAATGACATTAGGATGACCTAATTGTATTAGACCAAGTTGTATGCTTAGAAATATCTAGTTTACGCCATAAATCTTGAATCTTTGAGTTGAACATATTTTTACAGAGGGGTGAAGCCAAGCTTCTAACGGAAGATTGGGAGGGAGCTGTTGCAGATTTGAAAGAGGCAGCTGAAAAGAATCCTCAGGTTTGTTGGCAACTATTTGTTGTGGTTCTTTTTGTTTATTTGTTTTTTTGCCTTTTTAAACCTTTTCTCCTCAGCATGATTTTTCTTCATGTAGTAATTGCTGCTCAAAAGTGCTTTTCAAATTGATTAGTCCAACACAAACAACTTCTCACCAAAAGTACTTTTTTCAAGTGATTTGTTGTTCCTTGTCTGATGTTTTTTTGCCTATGAATCCATCTATCTATCATGTATATTTATATAATGTATGTATATGTGGTCCTTTTTATCAAGGTTTATCTTTTTAGCCTCAATCTGGATATCAAATAATCTTAAGTACACTTCTATAGGATAGGACTATTCGTGAAGCGCTGATGAGGGCTGAGAGATCATTGAAATTGAGTCAACGGAAGGATTGGTACAAGATCTTGGGGGTGTCAAAGACTGCATCTGTATCAGAGATTAAAAAGGCATACAAAAAGCTTGCTCTGCAATGGCATCCTGACAAGAACGTTGGCAACAGAGACGCAGAAAACAAGTTCCGTGAAATAGCAGCTGCATATGAGGTTTGTTTTTGTTTTCTTTTCCATCAGTTTTCGTTTGATTTGTTCAGTTCTTATTTGGTTTTGCAACCGTCTAAAGTGGTGGACAAAATTCTTAATAGCTCCAACTTTTTCGTTATTTTGGAGGTCATTTTATTTTATTCTACAAGATATCTTTCTGGGCATCAGCAGTGACCAGATTATGCTTAAAAGTTTCTGACAATCCCTTGCCAATCTGGTTCTCTTTTACTGTGTCAAAGATATTTGGTCCAGAGCATGTTTTCTGGTTAGTTTTCCGACATTTGGTTTTCTTGCTCCACATTTTATACTGAAAATATTCGTTAGTAGCTACCTTGCAATGTTAGAATGATGACATAAGTGAGACATTTCAGATACATTAGTTTGGAAATATTATGGTAGTGAATTTGTAATCCTTTAACAGATCGCATTGTATAAAATGCCTTCAACTTTCCCCCCTTAGTTTCTCTTCTATTAGCATTTTGCCCTATGTTATTTGCTTTATCGCGATTTGAGGAAAAAAACATAAAGACCTATTTGAACTTTTGGCTACAGTCAAACCTCTCTATAACGTCATTTGTTCCAATAATTTTTAGCTGCTATAGCAAAATGTTGTTATAGAGAATATATAATATAACATAACATGAAAGATCGGTTGCACAAATGTGAAATGTTGTTATAGAGGATGGCTGTTGTAGAAATTTCTGACTGTATTTGTCTGAATGTCACGTATCTCTTAACAGGTTCTCGGTGATGAGGAAAAACGTACACGATATGACCAGGGGGAAGACATTGACGATATGGGTTCAGGAATGGGTGGGGGACCATTCGGTGGAGGAGGGCAGCAGTACACATTCCATTTTGAAGGTGGTTTTCCAGGTGGGGGATTTGGCGGATTCCATTTTTGACCTCCATGGTGTTCGTTTGTCCCATATCTCAAATGGCTTTGCAAAGAAACTCCTCACATGGTTGCTGCAAGGGATGCACAGCACAAAGTACAGTAGGCTGTTATACTCTCATTCCCAAGAAGTTTTTGATTTACGGATACCATTTTTTCTTTCTTTTTATGTATTGATTAGCAGTAGCTTTAAGGAGAGAATTGTTGGGGATCGATTAAACAGGTCCATTTGTAACTTCCTAACTCTGAATGGAGGAATGTTGTGGAGCAGATACCTGATGTAGTTACAGTATCAAATAGTTCTTCTGAATCTAAGTGGCAAAAGATTCGAATTACTTTCTCATTTCTATACTGGCTAATTTGGAATAGAGGCATAGTTGATTGATGATCACTATATATCTATAACATTAAAGTTACAATATTTTTTTATACTTGTAGTTACTAAATTAATTACTGATACACTAAAGTGACAGAATTGGTTTTTGTAAAATTAAAATTACTAAATTGTGAGTTAGTTGAAGATACAAATTACTGGGAAGTTAAATTTTCAGTATCGGAAAATGATCATTTTGCCACTGTACTTGCTAACCAATAGTTTACGGGTGAGGTGTCAAAGTTGGAGTGTAATATTGATACGCCTGCCAAATCTGATCCTTGAAGCTGAAAGTACAGAATCAATAAGAAGTTTATGAGTACAGAATCAATAAGAAGTTTACGAGCACAGATCTTTGACGCTTCCATGGCTCGAACTTGTGATTTATGGCCAGTTATTTAAAAATATCCCTAAATGTGTATTTGCATTAACTAGAGCCCTTTAACATTCTTCAATTTACATTTGAAATAATAAAAAAAAGGAATCACCTTCAAAGTCTGAACTTCAAATAGCATTGTCCAACCTCTTAATTGAATATGCATTGTCCATCTGTTCTACTATTACACCATATAAATAGACTCCAAGAATTTATACAGAAGGCAAATTCATCATATCTGCTGAAGCTATGACGAACCTCTAATTTCTTCTTCTTCAGATAGTATCGCATTAAAGTTACCACATACCAAATAATCAACTCCATATCATTAGCTAAACATTACAAGTTATCCCACAGTTCCAATCTCTCAATGACATCACATTTAACATACACCAGTGTAGCTAACATAAACTTTCCCAATTCCACATGAAATATCTCTTTAGTGTCATCTGTTGGTCTATGTCCATAATAACTTCTACTTGAATATCTTCATAAACAAAGAATACAATCGAAACTTAGCTTGGTTCGATTTGTAGAGTTAGCCGGTTTGGTTTAATTTTTTCTTTGGTTTGTCGTTATCTTTAAAAAATCCCAAACCAAATATTGTCAGTTTTTTGAAAATTTAAAACCAAACAAAACCCAAAAAAGTATCGATTTATTTAAATCAATTTGGATCGATTTTTCACAAAGCCAAAACACCCCTAGTTCCAAGTAGGTTGTCCAGTGGGCGGGATCGGCCTGATCCCGACCTGGCCCGTCCCGCTACCCGCCCCAATCCCCCAGAAAAAGATTATCGGTGTCGGGATTCGAACTCGGGACGGGGCCTGGGATCGCCCCGACCGCCCCGATCCCGACCCGACCCAACTCGACCCCGTCCCGCCAGCCCCCCTCCCCTTTGCAAAAATAGTCGTTGCAACAACGGCTATAACGGCCATTTTTACCCTCCCCGTCCACCATAAACCCCCTCTACCCCATTAATATTTATTTTTAATCCCTAATTTAATATATTTACACTTTAACCCTATTTCTCAACTATAAATACCTCATTTTCCTCTTCATTTTTCTCACAAATCTTCCTACAATCTCTTTAGTATCTCAATTTATCTCTCTACAATTCTACATTGCCTACTAAATATTATATTTTTTTTGCTCATTTATATCAAAGTTAAAAAATTGGGAGTGAAGTTGGCAACTAGCTTGAGGATCATTCATCGAGCAAAGTTTTAATTTTTAACATCGATTACACGTCGACGTTTGGTACCTTCGTTCCTTCTTTAAATTATTATTGTTACTTAATTTTAATTATCGCTCTTAATTTCATTTGCTTTAATTATTTATTTGCATAATTATAATGGAACGCTTTGGACGTATAATTAAGGGTAAATGTAAGGGTGCTTCTTCTGGTAGGGGTAACAAGGGTAAGGGTACTTCTTCTAGTAATCCTATTCCTAGTCCCGATGATTTCATTGATTTCACTCATATAGATGAAACTGTTTTTAATGATATACCATTAGATGATGAGGTAGATGAACCAGACTTTAATTTAAACGATAATTTAGATGACACACCCACTAGTGCACCTCAACCTCAGGCTCAGACTGAGTCTCAGCCTCAAACTGAAACTGGAATGCCTCATATTCCCCCTAGTATAAGTCGAGGCCCCATACAACGAAAATTAAAATTAGTTGTATGAGATTTTTTTTATTGGGACCAAGAGAATCAACTAGTTAGATATAAAATTTGTAAAAATATTTATAAATTTAAAATCAGAAAAGGTCAAGGTGGGATGGGAGATTTATCGAGACATGTACAAGGTGAGCACACAACTAGGTGGAATCAATATCAGGCTAAAAAATCGGATGTGCCAATGCCATATGAGTCGGGACAAGGTTCATATAGTGTCCCCGACCAAGTACAGGGTCAAATTAACCCGACGACGGGGAAAATTTTTGGTCCTAAATATGATAAAAACAAAGATAGGGAAAATATGACAAAATTAGTTGCGGTGGAGGGTTTGACTTTTTTCATTTCCTTACTCTCTTGGTTTTATTCATTACATTCGAGAAACATATAATCCTGCTTTTAATGGTTTTTCTAGATCAAATGTTAGAAGGGATGTTTTTTAAATTTGCAAGTGAATATCAACAATATTTACGTTATGCGTTGTTTCATTTTAATGGCAAAGTGGCTATCACTTCTGATATAGGCCGTAGTACTAACGGTAATAATTATTTAACGGTAACATGTCATTGGATAGATCAAAATTGGTCTATACAAAAACGTATTTTAGCATATAGATATATAGATGATAGGCACACTGGAAGTTTTATTGCACAAAATATTAATGAAATTTGTGATTATTATGTAATAACTGATAAAATTATGACTATTACATTAGATAATGTTACTTCTAATGATTATGCTATAAGACTTTTAAAAGTTCGATTAACTCCATTTTTCCTGATCATTTTCATATAAGATGTGTGTATCATAGTTATAACTTAGTTGTAAAGGATGGCCTAAAATTTTTTGAAAGCATTCTTGATAAAATACAATTTGCTATAAATTTTATTTTTAAAGGTAATAAAATACAAAGACGCAAAGAATATAAAAAAAAACTTGTCATGATTGTGGATTACCTTATAAGAAAATTCCAGAAGAAGTTTCGACTAGGTGTAATTCTCTGTATGAACAACTATTTATTGCTTACGATTATAGACAACCTATAACTTTATTATTTAACGCCCATAATAAAAATTCAAGGGATATGCTTGTAGATAATGATTGATTTTTATTTTAGAAGTTAATGGATTTCTAGAGAAATTTTTTCAAGCTACTAAAGAATTTTCCAGTATTTATTATCCTACTATTTCAAATATGTTATTTTATATAGCTCTAATAATTTTGTTACTTAATGAATATATGGAAAATCCATCTTACGCTCCATCTATTAAAAAAATATTTATAAAATTAAAAAAATACTTTTTTCCTATTAAATTCTTCTATTAAAGTAGACGGTTGTAAAACACTTGTGGAAACGATTTATGATTGTATAGAAGTACTTCCAACAGACCCAACTGAAGAACCAACTCACAAACGAACTAAAGAAGAAGTTACGTCTAACATACACACTGAATGCAAACAAGTATATATGTATTATCAACAACATAGTGCAAATAATCAATCGGCTTCTGTAACATCTTCTACTACTTCGCTACAACCTTATAAAAACATGTGGTTTTTGCTGCTAGTATTCAAGGCCTTAGAAATAAAATGTTTAGTGGTTCAACTTTTTCACAAGTTAGCGAATTTGATGTTTATGCTTTGCAGGGTGTTGTACCGTACGAATTAATTGTCAATGATGAAGGACATGAAGACTTGCTGAAATACTGGAGGCAGAATGAGAATACATTTCCGACACTAGGAAAGATGGCCCGAGATGTGTTGAACATTCAAGCGTCATCAACAACGTCTGAAAGCGCTTTTTTTGCTGGAAGATTTCAAATAGGAGAGCACAGACATTCATTGGTAGGAGACACATTGGAGATTGCAGTTCTATTTAGAGATTGAATTGAAACGGAGCGTAGAAGGTGCGGTCAATCGGAGATCAACGAAGAAGACTACAACTACAACGAAATCTTGTCCGGGAGAACATGAAGCGACGTCGAACAATTTGACCAACAAATTCCAATTCCAACCGAAGATCCTCAAGACATTGTGAGGAAATTAGAAAAAGTATGGTTAACTATGTAATTTTTTTAATTGCAATTGTACTATTTGATTTGTAATTTTTGAACAACACCACAAAGTTGTAATTTTGAAATTATATATATATATATATATATATATATATATATATATATATATATATATATATATATATATATATATATTATTTTTTAAAATTAAGTGGCAAAAAAAATCCAAATCCCGATCCTGACCCGACCTGTCCCGTCCCCCCAAATCCCGGCCCCTCTTCCGGCGGAATATGGAACGGGACGGGACCTCTTCCCATACCGCCTATCTCGGCTGCTAATCTCGTCAGAGCCTGCGTCCCGCCAGAACCCGCGCTTGCCCGCCCAGTTGGACACCCCTAATTTCAAGCAACTGAAATCTGAAAATATCTTGCTTTTTGTACCACCAGTTGAAGACCATAAGATTTAAGGACTAGGATAAAATAGTTTTTGAGACAAATTGAAGCTTTCTATCATTGCTTAATCAATGACCGAATGAGTTTCCAGTTTCCACATCAATAGCACGCGCCAAAAGAAGCCAAAAAGTAAAAGAATATCCCTCACATTCCTCATGAATCAGCTTTACAATCTGATTAAATGTCAAGTAATCCCTCTGTTCCATAATAAGTGTTACATTAGCCAAAACACACATATTAAAAAATCAATAATGTAATAAAAAATTTACCAAATTATCTCTATTTAATAAAAATAGATTATTTTTTATCTTTTGATTAAAGCATGCATGAATAGTAATAATTTATGTTTTAAATAGAAAACTTGTCAATAAATGTTTCTTGAATATTGAGCTTGTCAGCTTTTTTCTAACGTTATAGTAGAAAAAAAGTAACAAATTTATGTCTTGAATTATTAATATGACACTTATTTTGAGATAATTTTTTTTGCTAAGGTAACACTTATTATGGGACGGAGAGAGTATTAGAATATCATTTACATCATTGTAACCACAACCGGAAAGGCAAAATAGTTTGCGAAACAACTTTTAGTCCCAAAGACCAATCTGATTCAGTTTTCTTGAGGTTATTATTAGTAGGATTAACTCATCAGTCATCAGTAGAATTAACTCATCAACAATCAATATCAGCTGCATGATTCACAAATCTGCTAAAAATAAGCATTTCTACATCAACCACAATCAGACAAACAGACCAAATCACATCAAATACACTTCATTTCCCCCCAGTGAAATCCCACAACGTGGGGTATGAGGAGGGTAGAGTGTTCTTAATGTTAATAATTAAGGAACGTCATTACAGATCGTAGAGCTCCTTAGAGCAAATAAGTTCCCAAAGTGAGCCAAAATATTACTACTACTAGTAGTTTTTCTAACAATTATAGTCTTCGAACCATCCCTCTAGCAAAACAAATCAAAATGGAGGAGGTTAAGTGTGCTCCAAAAGATGCTCGCTTTATTCCTTCCATAGCCAAATTGTCTGCAACTGTGTTAGATTCCCTAAAGGTGTGCCTGATTTCCGGCATCCCCATTCGCCCTCTCTAGCATAACATCAAATGTACATTTCAAGTTTCAGGAACAGGACATAATATAATGTTACTTTGATACTGTTGAGAATATAATCAAATATTAAAAGTGTGAACCATGAAAAAAAATCAGGCCAGCACGTGAGAGGGTGTGTTGAGAATATAATCAAATATTAAAAGTGTGTTATATCTAAAAGCTTCAGATGGTCACACACTTCAATAGATACACAACAATATGTAATTCTGCATTACCACATTAAAGATTTCGATTGGGAGTTAATAAACTAGAATCTTGACAAGAGAAAATGACGAAAATGGTTCCTTAAGTTTAAGGGTTAGATTATTTAAGTCACTTAAATTTCGCTAAACATAAAAAAAAAATTAAGTTTGCATTTTTGGTCACTTCTAATCTCTAAGTAGATGGAAAATTTAACTTTGAAAGAAGGCTTGTAACTTGCTTTGCATGTGACTAGACCGGAACAAAGATAAAGCCAAAGCTGCATACAAGCAGAGGATTCATGAAATACCTAGGAATGGAACTTATAAAGGATGTAATTTCCATGCAGTGTTAACACATTTCAAAGAGAAGCAGTAAGTTTATCCATTTGACTTCTCAATGTACTTGTATGCACTTCACATCAATATAGAAGATATTAGTTACTACTGTTGAGAAGGGAAACCTTGGAGTAATTGATAAAATTGATGTCATGTGATTAGGAGGTCATGGGTTAAGCCGTGGAAACAGCCTCTTGCAGAAATTGTTGGAAATTAGCCTTTGGCGGGGAGATGCGTCCACCCATCTTTGATGAATTAAACACTTGTGTTCCGTATGTTGGAGACCTTGTCTCTTTACACATGCATGATCTACGAAGTGAGTAGATGACCGTAGGGCCAAGAATCGTCTAATTTCATTGAGAAATGAAAGAGATATTGGTCCACGAAGTAAGGTGTTTGAGACATGGAAATGTGGTGTGGGACAAATCTACCACATCGGTGGGAATATGAAGAATTGCTCTCTATATAAGTCTCTAATTGGTAAAGGGTTTGGGACCCCAAAGGGTATCCCATGTGTTTAAAGGAGGGAAGACCTAGATGTGCTTGGGTTCAAGGCTAAGCCCACACGCGCGCCGCCGCCGCCCGCCCGTCTGCCCGGTGGGTCTGTCTAATATTATCTTTTGGACCAGAGAACTTTGCGGATGTACAGTTTGATCCCTGAAGTTTCATATGTACAGTTTGGACGAGAATTCTTTCATATGCAGTTTGGTCCTGAAGTTTCAATATTCTGATTTGGTCCCGAATTTACGGAGACTTTTTCGCCTACCGTTGGACTGCGTTTTGGAGCATTAACCAGCCATTACTTGGCTGATTAACTCTCCATTAACAGCCCATTACTTGGGCATTTGGGCAGCCTCTTTCAATGGCCTTAATAGCCATTACTTGGCTGTTTTAATGGCCTCCCTTAATGGCCATTACAGCCTTGTTTTGGCAGTTGGACAGCCCCTCTTGCATGCTATATATTGAGCTTCATTTGGCTCAAAACAAGAAAGAAGAAACAGACTAAAACGACACAAAAGCAGTGATAAACCATCAAAAGCGATGGCGAAAAACTGCACTTTCAGTGACTGAAAATCAGTCAAAAACAGGGACTAAACCCTCACATATACACAAGATATACACTACAGAGACACACTATATACACAGAGACAAAAGAGAAGAGTAGACATAAACTCTTCCTTCCTATTCCATATCTTCAGCAAGTCAAGTCATATTTGTTTTCTTCGCCAGGCTCAACCTATTGGCTTTGTAGCGTTGAGATTAAAGTGTTGTTTTATCTTGGGAGACTATTGCCCGCTAACGTAAAAGCATATATACGGGGCAATCTTGTCTTAAGGATAGAGGGCTATCCTCGACTCAACACACAACGTTGTAACCATCCAGATTTAGTTGTTTCTTGATTTCAGGTTATCAAGATTCAAGACACAACAAACTTGCGGCAGTTCTCAACATTGGCTTTGCAAGGTGATCAAGATTCAAGACACAACACACATGCGGCAGTTTTGAAGATTGACCATTTATTTATCCTTTCGAACATTTGTAATAGTTATTACTTCCCGTACTGCTCTATAAAGTACCATAGAATACCAACAGTTTAAGACAAGATTGTATTGTAATACTATTAGTGTTCGAAAGATGTCGGTCAAAAGTTGTGTGACAAAATCTGGATATGGCAATGGTTTTCTGGTAGAAGAGAGTGATGAAGATGAACATGTTCATGGTGTCACCACTACCAAGACTGGTGGGAACAAGCGCTCTCGAGAGCCTGAGGATGTCAACTGGGACAAGAGGAGAAGACTGAAGATGTACTTCTATCTTGCAGCAGAAGGCCTGTATCTATTCCAGACAAAAGATCCGAATAATGGTAAGAAGGAACTGGACACTCAGTTTGATGAAGTGACTGAAGTGAGCCGGAATCCGAAATTGGGATAAGTAATTTTTCTTACTTGTCAAGAATAAAGATTAAATAAGTGGTTACTTAGGAAAGATAATGAAGACAATTCAATCATCTCTGATTTCATCTGTGGCAAAAAAACAACAACAAATAAGTGGTTACTTAGGAAAGATAATGAAGACAATGACCAAAACGGCCAAGAGAAAATGCAGGGTAATATTTCATACGTTTAGAAGCATTAGTTTCTCGGGTACGTCCAAATCATATAATCCAAACAACAACATACCCAGTGAAATCCCAAATCATATAATCCTGATTTTATAAAATAATATTAATATTACTAAAATAAAGCTTTAAGTAAATAATTTTCTAAACAAATGCCAAACTTTGCAAGCATACGATTAATTTAAGCCTAACAAACAGTAACTCCATTACAGAGCACATCTTCCCCATAGGTGTTGACTAAAAAGCTGTACACCATCATATAACAAATAGGACCAAGCTAGGGGCGGATCTAGGAGGGGAACAGGATGTTCGCCTGAACCCCCTCGGCAAAAAAATTACATTGGAAATATAAGTTAATTTTATTATTTCTTATGTTCATAAATAGATTTTGAATCCGCTACACACAAGATTAGAGGTTGGCTTAGTGGTTTAGGGGGTTCAAAATTCACCTTAAAGTTCCAAGTTCAAATACATTTTTATTTTTCGAACACCCTTAGCGAAAATCCTGAATCCGCCATTGGACCAAGCACTCCAACTCATAGGTAAGTGTCAATACCTATTTAAATAAAAAACTCATTACTAACTCTTATGGTAAGCAACATTTTATGTAGAGCTGTCAAAACGGGTCAGCCCAAGCCTCGAGGGCAAAGGAATTTGATGGGTTGGAGCGAGGCGACCCTTCATTTCAAAGGGTCTTAAAATGGCTAGCTCAACCCAGCCCTACAAGGGTCGTGGGCTGGGGCAGGCCAACCCTTCTTCTTCTTCAATATCTTTTATAAGAAAATTTATTTTCAATAATAGTGCAATACTTCTTCGTGAATCTCCGCTATTTGAAGAAGTATTGCCCTAAACCTGAGGACTAGGGCACACCGCTTACTCATCAAAGCGGTTAAAACTGCTTATAATTATGAAGTCTCGTCCCTTCCTGTTGTGACAAGGAAAGGAGGAAGATCTAGTGCAAGAGGCAACGAACCTCGTCTTTCCAGTACCAGTAGTGAAATTCGGAGTCGGTCCTGCTTCACCTGGACAAAAAGACCCTATGAAGCTTCACTGTTCCCTGGGATTGGCTTTGGGCCTTTCCTGCGCAGCTTAGGTAGAAGGCGAAGATTGTTTTATGGACAGTTATATTATTTCCAGCCCAAACGAGGTAATGCCTAATGTCACCGGGAGTGGGTTGGTAGGGGCCCCTGAGATCTTGAGAATGGATCAAGGAAATTCTGATGCTCCGCCAGCCATTCCACATACTGAACAGGCAGGAGAAAACTATAATGAAAGAAAATGTTGCTCGTATTCCGCCAATAGATTCTTTTCTTTCTTTCCGGACCTTGAGCATGCTAATTTGTTAACATTTCTAACATATAATTATATGGAAGTACATAATTCTAGGACAACTTATATCATATTCAACACCTATACATCGTAAAACACATTTGAATATGTTTGTGATAAAATTGTCTTAATTAACATCTCTATTTTTTACATTCATATACAAAGTTAATTAGTTAAACATTATCAAATAACTACTTTTAGAAATTAATAATATTTAAATTCACTTAAAAATATTACCACTTTGAATTTGGTAAAGCTCTGCGACTAATTTCGAGTGACAACAATTTTTTGACAATTTCATGATGGATGCAATTTATATGCTTTGTGATTAGAAATTTTAGTATTAGGGTATACTTGGTGATTAGGAATTTAGTACTAGGAATTTAACGAGAAATTTAAAATAGTTCGGTAATCACTATTCTATTTTTTATTTCTTTTTCATAATTTTCTTTTAAATTTCAAGTTAAAATTAAATTGCAATCATGAATACAACTTCTAACTTGGTGATTAGGATTTAACTTTAAATGAGTAAAGTATTGTGTAAGATACCAACACTTATTCGGTAATCACTATCCTAATTTTTACTGTTTTTTTTCACAATCTTCTTTTAAATTTTTAATTAATCTAAATAGCCTTTTGGCCCACGGGCCGGCCTCGGCCCAGCCCCGGTCAAGCCTCAAGGGCCAGCGGGCTGACTTGGGCTGGGCTTATAAGCCTCAATTTTAAATGGGCTTAAAAATCTTAGCCCAAACTCTACCTCAATAGCGGGTTAGGTTGGGCTGGCCTCAACTGCCAAACCCATTTTGACGGCTCTAATTTTATGGTACAAAAGTATGTTCTATCAAAAAATGAGGTAAAACTTATTGTTGTTGCACTCCATTTTAATCAGATTAAGTAGAAGGTGCAATATATTAATGATTCCGGGGTTAATTCAGGAATGAACACCTAACCATTCTTTTCGAGATAACCCTTAAAATCCGGATAAAAGGCGGTTCCCTTTGGGTCTCAGGCTGACTAACTAAGACATTGTTGTGCGCTTACCTGAGTTAATTTACCTTAAAACTAAGCGCGGCAATCAAGGGACTTCAAACAAGTGATCTTTAGTTAAGTATTGAAATTATTTGAATTTAATCCTATGGTTCCTCCATGTTAAGCACTTAAGCTAGACATTGGAGCAACGTGTATCTATATTTACATTCATACTTATGATTAAGATAGGTTAACCTAGCTAAAGGTATAGTTATGGCTCAAATAAGAGAGTAGGATAGATGCAAAATAAGAGGAGAAAAAAAGAAGAATACAGCTGAATAAAAATTGGACCATCCCAAACCATATCTTAGGCTAACGGGTTGAAATCAAACAGGTTAGTCAAGTACCAAATTTTTTCTGTAACACAATTATCAGGAGCAAGTTAGAAACAGGGGTATGAATCATGAAGTGTTAGCTTCTCTTTACAAGAGCTAGGTTTTTGTTTTAAGGATATTTAAATAAATACTAATAAGGAATTTCCTGCGTTTAATATAATATAGATAGAGATAGATATAGATGGATTGGATATGCTACACTAGAGGAGTTGTCTTTTATCATCCTCGAGGTAAACACATCTGGGTCAATACATAATTAGATAGACTTGTGCAAGTGTTGACTAAACTATTAGATATCATCAGTTTAGTTCTTTTAAATTACCAAAATTCTACGTCAACTGCACCTGAAAGGGATGCCCGAGTCAGGGATGCCGAAGGAAGGGGAAGAAAGGGTAAATGCATTCTTTTTGAATGAAAAGAAGAAACTTTACATTCACAATGCAATTGCAAGTGGAAAGGGGTGGAGAAACTTAGGTAACGCCTGGAATTTAATCGGGCCAGTCAGTTGCAGACTTAGAGGAGTGGGCGGGGGGAAATGTTGCCTGACATAAAACTTATTAGTTGAAACTTCTTCTTCACTCATATCAAAGGTGCATGTAGACAGAAAAGCATCGTAAGAATAACTTGATAGCCACAAAGAACCTTAAATATGAATTCTTCTTTCCAAGATGAACAAGAATGGGAAAACAAATAATCATTGGTAAACAAAGTGTGTGAGATCAATCATATATGATCCTTTTTTGTCTTGATGCTCCAAACCATTGATGAATAGAAATGCTCGGAGCTTGTTGATGTGGAATCTGTACAAGCGGTTTTCTAAAATTACAGAATCAAAGTAAAAGAATCTGGCACGAAGAAGTTGTTGGTACTTCTATGGTACTTTATAAAGCAGTACGGGAAGTAATAACTATTACAAATGTTCGAAAGGATAAATAAATGGTCAATCTTCAAAACTGCCGCATGTGTGTTGTGTCTTGAATCTTGATCACCTTGCAAAGCCAATGTTGAGAACTGCCGCAAGTTTGTTGTGCCTTGAATCTTGATAACCTGAAATCAAGAAACAACTAAATCTGGATGGTTACAACGTTGTGTGTTGAGTCGAGGATAGCCCTCTATCCTTAAGACAAGATTGCCCCGTATATATGTTTTTACGTTAGCGGGCAATAGTCTCCCAAGATAAAACAACACTTTAATCTCAACACTACAAAGCCAATAGGTTGAGCCTGTCGAAGAAAACAAATATGACTCGACTTGCTGAAGATATGGAATAGGAAGGAAGAGTTTCTCAATACTCTTCTCTTTTGTCTCTGTGTATATAGTGTGTCTCTGTAGTGTATATCTTGTGTATATGTGTGGGTTTGCTCACTGATTTTCGTGACAATTTGCTCACTGTTTTGAGCTATTTTCGTGATTGTTTTTCAGTCAGTTTTGCACTGTAATTTCGTCTATGTTTCTGCCAGTTTTTTCGTCTATTTTCTGCTTGTTTTCTGCCTGTTTTCTGCCTGTTTTCTGCCACTGAATTGAGCCAAAGAAGGCTCAATATATAGCAAGGAGAAGGGGCTGTCTAACTGCCAAAACATGGTTGTTAATGGCCATTAGGAGGGCATTAAAACAGCCAAGTAATGGCTGCTAATGGCCATTGAAAGAGGCTGTTCACTGCCCAAGTAATGGGCTGTTAATGGAGGAATTAATCAGCCAAATAATGGCTGGTTAATGCTCCAAAACGCAGTCCAACAGTAGACAGAAAAAGTCTCCAAAAATTCTGGGGACCAAACTGTAAATATTGAAACTTCAGGGACCAAACTGTACATATGAAAGAATTCTGGTCCAAACTGTACATATGAAACTTCAGGGATCAAACTGTACATCTGGCAGAGTTCTCTGGTCCAAAAAGATAATATTAGACAGCCCCACAGCCCACGACCTGTGGACCCGAGAACCCGAGAATCCGAAACCGGACGGGACGGGCGGGCGGCGGCGGCGCGCGTGGGCTTAGCCTTGAACCCAAGCACATCTAGGTCTTCCCTCCTTTAAACACATGGGATACCCCTTGGGGTCCCAAACCCTTTACCAATTTGAGACTTATATAGAGAGCAATTCTTCCTATTCCCACCGATGTGGTAGATTTGTCCCACACCACATTTCCATGTCTCAAACACCTTACTTCGTGGACCAATATCTCTTTCATTTCTCAACGAAATTAGACGATTCTTGGCCATACGGTCATCTACTCACTTCGTAGATCATGCATGTGTAAAGAGACGAGGTCTCCAACATACGAAACACTAGTGTTTAATTCATCAAAGATGGGTGGACGCATCTCCCCGCCAAAGGCTAATTTCCAACAATACCCTCTATGAAAGAGAGATTGTGGCGCACACACAAGGTGCCTACATTTCAGCAATCTTTCAACGAAAAGATATTGCATCAGGATAGGTAGCTTACGCTTTGAACCTTCCCTAGTTGAATACCATCGGACTTACTTACTGCGCGGTGAACGTGATGTCTTGAACCGTCAGTGTTTAGTGTAAGCCAAGACAACAATATCAACACAATAACTCTTCTTATTCATTTTCCTTCTTACGTTTCTGTCCGTTGTGGCCATGGACACACTTGGATTCTTAAGTGCGTTCATTTTAGGCGGCCATCCTCGCACTTAAACTATACCCCACTTCTCAAGTGTTAGGAATCATTAAAAGTTTCCCCAACCTTAACCTCAACCGTTTGAGGATCTTTTAAAAGGTTTGGAAGCTTAACCTTTACCCACCATGCAGGCAACACTTTAATGTCTATCGCGGGAACAGCTTTGGACTCATGTTTCCGTACAGAAATCATCATCCGAAGTGCTTCTTGCTTCCACCGAAGCACTCAACTGAACCTTTTGCCGCTTAGTTTTCCCATTGAACCAAATTCTTGGGATCTCCAATCAGTATGGTTGGGTTTCCACCGCAAAGGTTCGTATTGTTTGGGTTTTAAGCCAATTCCCCTAGACAGGCAGAACACTTGATCTCCGGGTAGTCCCTTAGTTAGTAAACAAGGATGTGACATCCGTGATGATCAACTGCCATACGGTCTTATGTCTCCGACAGATCCTAAAAGATATGTTCAGACGCCGTCATCTGTGTCATTCCTGAAGCCGACCGGCTAGCCACAATGTATAACTGCTGAAGACACGGGTATCTCCCAATAAGGGACGTCCTCTAAGGAGCCGTGAAGTTACTCAACTTCTTTCATGCTTTGTATAAAGCGATAAACTCCGATTCCATCATGAATCGGCCGATGCAAGTTTGCTTAGAGGATTTTCCAAGACCCACCATACACATTTACTTGTGGCTTTGGTGTTCTTCAGATCTGATGTCCAGTTTGCATCACTGTGTTCTCCCAGAACCGCTGGACATCCAGAATACTATAATCTGTAGATAAGCATTAACTCAGATATCGTCATATCAGATTTAACGCCTTCTACCGATCATGTATTAAAATTATCAGTGAACCTTAGTTCAACTGATCTGTTCGTAGGACGATACCAGGTCGGTTGTAGTATGTACAATACATTGAACTACACATGATCTGTGCATATCGCTCCTTGTCTATGGGTGCACCATGATTCCAATCAGTTCTATGATTCATATCCATAGGTGGCTTCAACGAGACTGTCAACTCTCGACCAGACCGTTAGATGTCTTAGAAATCCAATTCCTAAGATGCCATCTGTGATACCCATATCTTTCATATCGAGACTTTGTTTCAATATGACTTTTACTTTCAGACTGTTGATTCTCCAACTGTTGGCTTTCTAATTTCAGAGTCAATGTTTCTGTGGTCAGATTCATTATTTCTGTTTTATCTGAAACTTTCAGGACCAAAATGTAAACATTTCAGGGACCAAGATGAAAGTTCAGGAAGAAGCCCAACAGTCCAGAAAACCAACTCTGATCCTCTTCTTCCAACTCTCCGGTTGGAAAGGCTGTTTCAACATTCATGCCACGCAAGACTGCAATGGCCCTGGATGTGAAGCTACTCACAGGGGAGCACATCTTACAACCCAAAGGTTCTTTTCCCGGAGGAAGATCAACCATTACGCAAGTATGGTTCTATATGATCCTGTAGATACGGAACGTCTAGTTCCGGACAGTCAGGCCCTCGCGGGTTCTTGTTAACCTAGAGCAATTACTCATTTTTCCTTTTTCAAGGAAAGTTATCTCCAAAGAATTCAACATTCTTTAATGCCAAGAGGCGATCAACACTACTGTTATTTGCAGATCCTGACAGATATGCAATCTACAGTCTTAGGTACAACTTGACCTGTTTCAGTATTCCAACTTTTACCAAGCCACCCCACATAATTTGGGCGTACGAGCTTTGCGCTTGGCTAACACCGTTGGACTGAGGTGAGAAATGAACAGTCGTTTAATGAACGATGCTTCACTTTCTCCCCCTCTATCACTACGAATTTCTCAATCCGTAGGCTTAGTTGATTTTCAACTTCTGCTTTGTAGCGCTTATCCGCTTCAACAACTCCATCTTTGCTTTTTAACAAATAAAGGATTCCATACGTTGTACCATCATCAATGAAGATCACAACGTACTTGTCTCCCCCCTCTATTTTGTATAAACTTCAAATCACCCAAGTAGGTGTGACTAAGTTCTAGAGGAGCGGTGCTTCTTTCGCTATTCCCTTTGACGGAATTTGGAAAGGTGATTTTGCCTCTTCATCTACCTCACATTCATTTTGAGGGTTTATGTCGAAAATAAGAAACAATCTCAACATCGTTAGCTTTTGAATGACTTGCTATTTAACGTGTCTTAATCTATGATGGCATAGATGCACGGATTACAAATATATCATTCATTTAGCTACAGACGTACTGTACCATTCTTAGTTATTACAGACCTGTTGGACTAGTCTCAAACCAGCTTGACCAACAGCGTCCCTTAAACCAAGTTAGGGATATGTATCACCTCATCTTAGAGTGATCTCATTCCCTGAAGTCCTATTGAGGACAACCTCTCCAGCCCCTTTGATTTTAGAGGTGGCGTTGCTTCACATGAACAACATCTTGCCCGTGGTTAGGGCGTAACCGGATCATATGTGATCTCGATACTCTGGCCCACTTCAGTTGCTTTGGCAGACTAAGTGTCCAATTTCTTTACTGCCTTTCTTTAGGCCTTCAGATCATTAAGACCTGGAAACTCTGGCCCACCACACTAGGTGTCCATTACTTTTCCTATGAAATGAGTTCTGGCCCCACTCCAGTCACCCGGAGGCTTTGTATGACTGAGTGTCCAATATCATCATATCAAAGGAATTTTGGCCCACTCCAGTCGCCCGGAGGCTTTGTATGACTGAGTGTCCAATATCATCCTATGAAGGATCTTCTGCCAAATAGTATGACAGGTTCTACGTCTTTAACTTTTAGACTCCTTCCGTTAAGATTGGTGCCCAGATAATTCTTGGCGCTTACTTAAGAGTGGTAACAGTTTTCGCACAGTTAGTGGATCTTTCTCCATCGTATGTGCGAACATACTTTACATACTTTAACAATTACACTTAAAAGAACGGATCTTTTTAAGTCGTTTACAATCCAATCTTTAAACGGAAAAGAAGATGAGATTAAACTTCTGATTTTTAAAGCGTAAGGAATATAAATTATTTTCATATTCCTCCTTACTTTAATCAATTTTTAATCAGACCTCATTTAATCTTTATTCTTGACAAGTAAGAAAAACTACTTATCCCAATTTCGGATTCTGGCTCACTTTACCACTTCATCGATCGAGTGTCCATTTCCTTCTTACCATTATTCGGATCTTTTGTCTGGGATAGATACAGGCCTTCTGCTGCAAGATAGAAGTACATCTTCAGTCTTCTCCTCTTGTCCCAGTTGACATCCTCAGGCTCTCGAGAGCGCTTGTTCCCACAAGTCTTGGTAGCGGCGACACCATGAACAGGTTCATCACCATCACTCTCTTCTACCAGAAAACCATTGCCATATCCAGATTTGGTCACACAACTTTTGACCGACATCTTTCGAACACTAATAGTATTACAATACAATCTTGTCTTAAATTGTTGGTACTTCTATGGTACTTTATAAAGCAGTACGGGAAGTAATAACTATTACAAATGTTCGAAAGGATAAATAAATGGTCAATCTTCAAAACTGCCGCATGTGTGTTGTGTCTTGAATCTTGATCACCTTGCAAAGCCAATGTTGAGAACTGCCGCAAGTTTGTTGTGCCTTGAATCTTGATAACCTGAAATCAAGAAACAACTAAATCTGGATGGTTACAACGTTGTGTGTTGAGTCGAGGATAGCCCTCTATCCTTAAGACAAGATTGCCCCGTATATATGCTTTTACGTTAGCGGGCAATAGTCTCCCAAGATAAAACAACACTTTAATCTCAACACTACAAAGCCAATAGGTTGAGCCTGTCGAAGAAAACAAATATGACTCGACTTGCTGAAGATATGGAATAGGAAGGAAGAGTTTCTCGATACTCTTCTCTTTTGTCTCTGTGTATATAGTGTGTCTCTGTAGTGTATATCTTGTGTATTTGTGTGGGTTTGCTCACTGATTTTCGTGACAATTTGCTCACTGTTTTGAGCTATTTTCGTGATTGTTTTTCAGTCAGTTTTGCACTGTAATTTCGTCTATGTTTCTGCCAGTTTTTTCGTCTATTTTCTGCTTGTTGTGCAGCTTGTTTTCTGCCTGTTTTCTGCCTGTCTTCTGCCTGTTTTCTGCCACTGAATTGAGCCAAAGAAGACTCAATATATAGCAAGGAGAAGGGGCTGTCTAACTGCCAAAACATGGCTGTTAATGGCCATTAGGAGGGCATTAAAACAACCAAGTAATGGCTGTTAATGGCCATTGAAAGAGGTTGTTCACTGCCCAAGTAATGAGCTGTTAATAGAGGAATTAATCAGCCAAATAATGGCTGGTTAATGCTCCAAAACGCAGTCCAACAGTAGACAGAAAAAGTCTCCAGAAATTCTGGGGACCAAACTGTAAATATTGAAACTTCAGGGACCAAACTGTACATATGAAAGAATTCTGGTCCAAACTGTACATATGAAACTTCAGGGATCAAACTGTACATCTGACAGAGTTCTCTGGTCCAAAAAGATAATATTAGACAAATTTCACAAATTTCACCTAATTCGTGGGACCCGAGAACCCTGAACCTGACGGACGGCAAGCAAGGGCGGCACACAGGTGGGTTTAGCCTTGAACCCAAGCACATCTAGGTCTTCCCTCCTTTAAACACATGGGATATCCCTTGGGGTCCCAAACCCTTTACCAATTTGAGACTTATATAGAGAGCAATTCTTCCTATTCCCACCGATGTAGTAGATTTGTCCCACACCACATTTCCATGTCTCAAACACCTTACTTCGTGGACCAATATCTCTTTCATTTCTCAACGAAATTAGACGATTCTTGGCCCTACGGTCATCTACTCACTTCGTAGATCATGCATGTGTAAAGAGACGAGGTCTCTAACATACGGAACACTAGTGTTTAATTCATCAAAGATGGGTGGACGCATCTCCCCGCCAAAGGCTAATTTCCAACAGAAGTTGCCAATTGGGAGGTGGCAAAGCTGGATCGTAATAGGCATACGTCTGCTAAATCTGATCCTTGAAGCTGAAAGTGTAAAATGACGGATACAACTTTACGAACAAGGCCTTTTTGGTGTAGTCATAAACCTGATTAAGAAGTGTGACGAAGAAGCACTCTATAACGGTGATGGCTAAGCAAATATCTGGAGTCTCATTAAAGAGTGACGAAGAAGCACTCTATAACGGTGATAAGAAAGGTCGATCCAGACCAAATGCTAGTAGAAATTCTAGAAAACATGATGACAAGGATAATCATCATGGAAGCTCCCAATCAGAAGGAGCTCAAAAGAAAGACATCCGGGGTGGCCATTCAAAGAATAACAATAAGTTTGATGGAAAATGTTATAACTGTGGGAAAAAAGGTCACATGGCTAAAATTTGTTGGTTCAAGAAGAACACTGCAGAAAGCAATGCAGCCAAGTCAAATGCAGGAAAGACAAGCGATGAAGAGTCGGACGCTGAAGCATCTTTTGCAGTGGAGGAATAAGAATTAGCTCTGGCAGTTACCGTTCCTGGAACTATCGACTACAATAATGATTGGATAGTCGACTCTAGCTACTCAAATCATATGACATGAGATAAAGAGAAGCTATAGAACATGACCGAGTACAAATGTGGTCGTGTGGTGGTGACAACCAACAACTTAAGACTACCAATCGCTCACGTCGGAAAAACAACAATCATGCCGAGATTCAGTTCGAAAGAGGTTTCACTCCAGGATGTCTACCATGTACCTGGGATGAAGAAAAACTTACTATAAGTAGCGCAACTAACGGCATCAGGCAATCATGTCGTATTCGAACCACAAGATGTCAAGATCTATCAAGATCTTGAAATCTCTGGAACACCGATGATGAGAGGACGACGCTTAGAGTCTGTCTATGTAATGTCAGCAGAGTTAGCTTATGTAAACAAGACTCGAAAGAACGAAATAACTGATTTGTGGCATGCAACACTTGGACATGTAAGCTATCACAAACTCAAGGTGATGATGAAGAAATCTATGTTGAAAGGTCTTCCTCAACTCGAGGTCAAAACAGAGTCCGTTTGTGCAGGTTGCCAATATGGTAAGGCGCATCAGTTACCGTATGAAGACTCAAAGTTCAAAGCCAAAGCACCATTGGAGCTGGTCCATTTTGACGTATTCGGGCGAGTCAAGCAATCATCAATCAGTGGCATGGAATACATAGTTACATTCATTGATGACTTCTCACGGTACATATGGGTTTTCTTTCTAAAAGAAAAATTCGAAGTTTTTTCAAAATTTAAAGAATTCAAGGAAATAGCAGAAGGAGAACTCGGCAAAAAAATTCAATGCCTCCGAACAGACAACGATGGTGAATATACATCAGATGAGTTCTCTCAGTACCTACGAGAATGCCGCATACGCCATCAATTCACATGTGCAAATACGCCACAACAGAATGGAGTAGCTGAGAGGAAGAATCGACATCTTGCAGAGATATGTCAAAGCATGCTACATTCGAAGAATGTTCCAGGAAGATTTTGGGCAGAAGGTATGAAAACAGCAGCGCATGTCATCAATAGACTTCCTCAAGCGAAGTTAGAGTTCGTTTGACCCTTTGAAAAACTATGGAGTAGTAAACCTGCAGTAAGTCACTTTCGAGTATTTGGTTGTGAGTGCTACGTGTTTGTGCCAAGTCATCTACGTAGCAAATTTGATAAAAAAGCGATACGATGTATCTTTGTGGGATACGACAACCAAAAGAAAAGGTGGAAATGTTGTGACCCAACAACTGAAAAGTGTTATACATCAAGAAATATGGTATTCGATGAGGCAACATCATGGTGGTCACCTATCTTCTTTAAAATTTTTTGAGTTAATTAATTCTTTTGTTAAAAAGGGCCCTATTAAAATAAAGAGTTACCAGATTCCAAGGAAATAGAAGATAATTTGCAAAAGAAGATGAGGGAGCAAATTATTGAAGTACATCCAAGTCCAGAAAAGGAACATGAAGATCAAAGTGAGGAAGAAAATATCGAGGACGAGGAAACACATAATCAGTGGTAAACAGGCATGCATCAAAGAGTAGAAGACCGTCAACCAGAAGGAGTAAACCCACATCCTTGGAGATCGACAAGAGTTCGAAAGCCAAATCTCAAGTACACCAATGCTGCTGTAGTTGAAGAAGAGTTACGAATACAAAAACAAATTAAGTTGGTGTTGAGGGGGAGTGTTAAAAGTCATCTTCAACTTAATATCCAAGACAATGAATAATCAATCTAGAATGTTCAAGTAGTTCTAGAGAGTTGAAAGAAGAACTTTAGGATGAAAGTTCTAGAGTGGAGTCTAGAAAGAATAATTCTAGAAATAAATAGAAGAGTGATTCTAGAAAAATGTAGTGAGGAATATTCTAGAATAGAGTAGTAATTAAGTATCCTAACTAGATTCTTCCATCACCGCCTATAAATAGAGGTGGTCTATTTGAGTTGTAATTTAGTGAGTAAGAAGTTCTCAAGAAGTGAGAGCAAGTCCCAAGTGTTCATCCAAAAAGTGTCCAAGTGAGTCTAAAGTGTGTGTAAGCTAAAGTGTGAGTGTCAAGTGTTGGTAAATATAAAAGAGTAAGAACTTGGTGTATATTGTGGTCAAGTTATAGTGTTCAAGTCGTGGTGTAATCACTTTCACAATAATAAAGTAATTACATTTTTCACGTGTTGTGGTGTCTAACATATACAATTTACAATTTCTATAATATGGAAAATCCTATTCATATTCTACTCCTAAGACCCTACTTTAGTTGTACAAGAATCCTACAATTATGGTAAGTGTACAATGCTAATTATATACAAATAATAGAAATAATATGTTACCAAAATAGGGATATACACGACTGTGTATGCCGTGTATATCACGATCTCCCACTTGTGATGGGTTTTCGTGATATACATGGTATACACAATGTATTGTATACCGTGTATATCCTTGTATATTTTCACACCCCCGCAGTCATAGCGGGCGGTCTCCGTACTCTGATATTTTCTCTAAAATCTTCAAATAGGACCGAGGAAAGACCCTTAGAGAAGATGTCTGCAATTTGATACCTGTAAGGAACATGTAAGACGCGTACTTGTCCACAAGCTACCTTTTTGCGAATAAAATGGATATCCATCTCAATATGGTTAGTGGGCTGGTGTTAAACCGGATTCCCAGAGACATATACAACACTAATATAATCACAATATACCAAGGTAGCTTTTTGAATGGGAAAGTGAAGCTCCAAGAGAAGATTATGTAACCAACATGATTCAGAAACCACATTGGCCACCCCTCGATACTCGACCTCTGCACTGGAGCGTGATAAGGTAGCATGTCGTTTGGCAGACCATGAGACCAAGTTATCACCAAAAAACATGCAATAACCAGACATAGAGCGTCTGGTATCTGGACAGCCACCCCAATCAACATCGGTATACGAGACAAGTGTAGAGGCCGATGATGGATATAGATGCAAGCCATAGCCAAGTGTCCCCTAGATGTATCAGATAATGCGTTTGAGCACATTCATGTGCTCCACCCTAGGATCATGCATAAACAAACACACATGTTGTACGACATATGTAATATCCGGTCTCGTGAATGTAAGATACTGAAAAGCTCCAGCAAGACTGCGATAGTGAGTGGGATCCTCGTAAGGTGAGCCAGCCGCAGCACCTAGCTTGGGCTTAATATCAACTGGAGTGGAAGTAGACTTACACAAGGACATACCAGCCCTTTCAATTATCTCAGCGGCATACTTCCGTTGTGATAAGAATAATCCACTTGCTTGTTGAGAGACAACAATCCCCAAAAAGTAACTCAAGGCCCCCAAGTCTTTCATAGCAAACTCAGAACTGAGCATGGTCATGATAGACTTGCGCAAAATATCAGTAGAGACAGTCAAGATAATATCATCCACATATAATAGAATATAAGCCAGGGATGTACCACGACGATATATGAACAATGAATTATCAGACATGCTATGAGAAAATCCAATAGACGAAACATAGTCTGCAAATCTCTTATACCAAGCCCGTGGGGCCTGCTTAAGCTCATACAAGGACTTATTCAATAAACAGACACGATGAGAATATTTGGGGTCTCGAAAACCCAAGGATTGATGCATGTAAACGGACTCCTTAAGATCATCATGTAAGAAAACATTTTTCACATCTAACTGATGAATGGACCATGCTTTTGAAAGAGCCAGACTGAGAACAATACAAATGGTAACCGGTTTGACCACCGGACTAAATATCTCACCACAATCCACGCCAACCTGTTGAGTTTTATCATCACCTACAAGTCGAGCCTTATGTCTCCCAAAACAGCCATCAGAATTATCTTTATGAGTAAAAATCCACAGAGACCGAATAATATTAACACCAGAAGGACGGGGGATCTACTCCCACGTCTTATTTTCAATAAGAGCATTATATTCATCGTTCATAGCCAATTTCCAATTCAGATCATTTAAGGCAGACACTGGGTTACGTGGTAGAATTGAGATTAAAATGCCGTTTTGGTTTAAAAATACCCCTTTGACTACAAGTAACTGGCCCTTGACTCAAGGAGGAAGCGGGTGTATTTTGGGCAGTGGGTGGGCTGGTGACGGATCGCCAAAGGCCGGCACCATCGCCCAATGACGGAACCGTGAATCGAATGGAGATCGGGAAGTGGGTCGACCATCGAACAAGATCGAGATCGATCGGGTCGAGTGTCCGCCCATCGGGCGTATTCGACGGAATAGCAGGTGGCCCGGGCGAGGGCCAGTTGGCGGATTTTGGGTGCGGGACACGTCCGATAAATGGTGGATAATATACGGGGAGACCTCGTCATCCAAAAAATTATACGAACTAGGCCCGGGACTACTCACTTTAGCAAACGGAAATTGGGTTTCATAAAAAAATAACATGGCGACTAATTATGATTTTATGAGACGAGAAATCAAAACACTTGTTACCACGATGATTAGATGGATAACTCAAAAACACACAAGGGGTAGAACATGCTTGAAGTTTGTTAATAGTAGTTGACGGAAATAGTGGATAACATAAGCACCCAAAGACCCTAAGTTGTGAATACGAAAGATCCTTATTATAGAGGATTTTAAGAGGGGATGAATATGCTAGGAAGTATGTTAAGGAGATAAGTAGTCATTTGTAGAGCATGATGCCAAAAGGAATGGGATACAGAAGCATGGACCAATAAAGTGAGGACAATATTATTAATGGTACGAATTTTGCGTTCGACTTTTACATTTTGTGAGGACGTATGAGGACAAGAGAAATGAAAATTTATGCAATTAATATCACAAAAATCCCGAAACAACTCATTATCATATTCTTTGTCATTATCACATTGACTATTTTTGATTTCTCATTCGAATTGGGTACGGATGAATGCTCTAAATTTTAAGAATGTGGAAAAACTTATGATTTTTTCGCTAATGGAAAGGTCCATAAAAAATTAGAATAATCATCCAAAAATAGAACATAATAATGATGGTCCACAGAACTGAGAACGGGAGAAGTCCATAAATCGCTATGAATAATATCAAAAGGCATCAAAGTACGAGACGTAGAGGCTACAAATGGTAATCTAACATGTTTTCCTAAAGGACAAGAATGACAACTTGGAGTACTATGTGTACCCTTACAAGATATAAAATTATTTTTATGTAAAGAAGAAACAATAGACGACCCAGGGTGACCCAAACGCGCATGCCACAAGGAAGGAGCTAGAGCTGCAAATGTCGATGGCATGGCTGAACTCGAGAAACTTGAGGTGGGCGTGAGTGGATAAAGATCTCCCCTACTATTGCATCTCATGAGAGGTATCCCCGTTTTGAAATCCTTCACAGAAAACCCAAAAGGATCAAAATTAATAGAAATCCAATTATCTGTGGTTAATTTACGGACATACACCAAATTTTTAATTAAGTTTGGGGCATGAAGGGTCAAAACCGTAGAAATAATGACAAGAATCGCAGCGGCAACAACGGTGGCGGCCGGAACAGTGGCACCACCGGCGGGAACAGTAACAACAGCGGGGGTGGGCCTCGGGGTTCTGGGCCTCAACCAGCCTGGTCTCAATCTTGGGTTCCCTGGCAATGGGCCTGGACTAGTGGTCTAGTCCCGCCTACTGCCCTCCCCTTTATTTTCAGCAGCCTTGGGCCTTGGTCCAGCCTCTTCACAGACCCAATCTCTCGGGTCAGCAGTCCAGTGTACTTGGGCTTCGGCCCCAACAGTCCTTTAATGCAGTGGGCCCCACACCAACTCCGACAGATATTGAGGCTGCAATGCATACGCTTGGATTGAATCCTCCAGACCCGAATTGGTACATGAACACCGGCACCACCTCTCACATAAGGTCCGACCAAGGTACTCTCTCGCCTTATTCCAATTTGAGCAAAATATTTTCACATAGCAAACACATGGACACATTGAGGACCTTCTTGAAAGAAGATTACTGTGGATGCCCAACTGTTGTTGTAATCATCGGGCAATTCCGGAAGATCTAACAAACACATTCTCTCTTTTTCTAAACAATTAAGTAATCAATATTTAATACTAGGGTTTATAAGAAAATAGGGTTTGGAATCACGATTATCAAACACAAATACTAAAAATAGTAAAAAATAATACAGACACATGCATGTTGCCTGTTTTGGTGACTTGGGATCTCAACAATCTGAGGATTTATAAGTAATCGGGTAGAGAGGGACACTATTGTCTTCTCACCAAACAACTAAACCTAATTCTTTCTCAACAAACACAAACCCTTCCAATAAAACTTTTCTTTTATCGTATGTATCTATGATATGCCTTTTAAATATTTTGAATTGTGTATTATTATTATAACTTTTTTCTTTTTGTAGTTTCCAAATATAAATTTTACTTCAAAAGACTCTATACCCAATTATTATAAATCTTTCACAAGTTTAAAATATTTGAAAAAAATAATTAAATAGCAATTTTACTAACTAATAACACATCCTAAATATGTCACTAGATCTTTGTAAAGTAAAACTTGTTCGACAAACAACTTTGTAGAATCACATAATTATGATCTTTACAATTCTTTTGTTATATATAAATCCTATAATCATAAATTATGCTTTCAGCCTTCAGTGGTGAAGATAGAATTTTTACTAAGAGGGTTCAAGATAAACGAGACGAAATGGTGAAGGAGAAAACTAACCTTAACGCATCCAAATACACAACGGACTTCAGTATCTTATATTTGGGATTGCCACTTCATGGAGGTAAAAAGACTTTATAATGATCTTAAACTTTTGTATATAATTAAACTAGGACACTATATTAAAACGAAGGGAGTACGTAAATTCATGTCACTAGTTGGATTGGTAAAACAATGACTCCATCTTTATTTGTTGTCTCAAAAACAGAAGCATATCAAAGAATCAAACTTCCTTTGCATTTGCTGACTTTCTCTTGGATTAATTAATGTATAAATTATACAATCTTCAATACAAATGTAGTTAATGGAACCATCCAAACATAGTGCTAGGAAATTCATCAAACAATTAGTCTACACTCAAAACCTGGCGCCACATCTTCATCACAAACGCTAACATCCACGCTCCGCTGGTGGGCCCACCCAATGATAAGTGGAAATCACCACTTTATTACTGCCTTTATTATAGTGTTTGAGTTCAAAAGTGATCAATTAAGCTAAGAATTGCTAATGAAATATGTTTGATTTTAGGGAAATTGAATACAAATGTGATTATCTACTTACTCATATGCTTAATTATTGATTTGGTGGTTGCAAACACTAAATTAGGCCCTTGTATGCCCATTTCTTGCTTGGAAAACTATAAATTGATTTGGGCATTGAACAAGTAGCAAGGAATTGAGTTTATTAAGGAACATTCAATTGAGTTTTGATATATTCCTTTCGGTTTTGAAAGATTTTTGGGAAAAAGCTTCCTAGAGTTGGAAAATTTTAGTGAGTAGTAATTAATTGGATCATAATCGCTAATTCAAAGTAGTTAAGCAAGATGCTTATGCCCATGAACTAACTATGTCGTATTGACGTCACAACCCCGTTCCTTTTCAATATTTGAAAATAAACAAAATATTTTACATTCTAAGTGTTTGATAAAAGACATAGCTTAGTATAATAGTCAAATTTTAGAAGCAGTTGTTCAATCACTCTTTATTTGAAGATTACTTTAAGAATTCTCAAATCCTCACACCTTTTGACATCCTAACACACTCCTATTCCTCGTGGGATCGACCACAACCTTTGTAGGATTTATTATTGTTACGACCGTACTATACTTCATTTAGAGGTATAGGATTAGACGTTACCATCCAACAACGGCGCTCCATTTCTAGAACCTTCTCATGACTACCAGAAAAATGGCTTCTACAGTGACATCCTTTCTGTTCCTAACCCAACCACTCAAACCTAATTCTGTGGCATTATCTATTGTCCAACCCCTATACCTTGTGCTCTCCATTTAATCACAACCCTAACCTGTAAATTTGCAAGGAAATTTTCAATATTTACCGAGGAAGCAGAAGCCCTTTTGAAAGAATAATAAAATAAGGATACTACATTGGGAATAACCGTGATAGCTCAGTTGGTAGAGCCGAGGACTGAAAATCCTCATGTCACCAGTTCAAATATGGTTCCTGGCACATGATTAATTTGTATGGGTCTCTCTTTACAACGCAATATAAAATATTATGTCACGTAGCACAATATACAATACTCTCTCTGTCTCAATTTATATAATACAGTTTGGATTTCAAAAGTCAAACTTTTTTATTTTGACCGTGAATTTGAACATACAATCTTCAAGTTTTTTTGAAAAATAATTTATATATCTAGAAACTACATAAATAGTACTATTAGTTACAATAATTAACAATTCAAAATATTTAAAGAATATGTGAATAAATAGCGGTAAAAAAATTTCTTGTTTGACTCTCAAAATCCGAACTATATATATGGGAGAAAGTATTATACGTAATGTATCGACCTTGTATAAAAGTGTATAAAATGTGTTTACACATAAATATGAGCTAAATTTGGTAACAAACTCAAAATATGGGTTACATGACATAAATCTTTTCTTCCAATAGACATAAAGCGTAATTTTCCTAATTTGGAATATATATTTTCAACAGAATATGAAAATAGAACAAGAATTCAATATTGAGGAGTGGTAAAAAAGGGCTTACAGTTTTAATATTGGATGTAGAATTAGGATCGGACATTGGTAGTTGGAGAAGAAACCCGTTGATTGTGCCTGAACAGTGAAGAAGATTATGGATGATGGAGGAGAATGGAAATGATCTGTAACACTTCGTAAATCCGAATTAGGTGTGGATGTGTCAAATGAGTATTAACGTGAAATTTTAGCCATATGAAGTCTCATCGAGATGAGTTTGGGTGGAAATAGTTATTTCGAAATCAATTTGAGGTGCATAAGATTCGATAGAATCGCCTAAATTTACAGTAGGTCTGACCTCCAGCATGTTTACATGAAAACTCGTTGAGAATTTGAGAAAACTTAAAACGTGAAAGTGTAGCCCTTTGAAAGACCTTTCCAACCATATACAGTGGAGGCCAAACAGAACTTTGTACAAAAGGTTATGCCCATTTTACTAGACATTGTACAGTCTACGCGGTCAGCTGCGCGAAGTGCCCTTCAGGTGCATGACCGCACACCAGAGGCAGTGCTATTGCCCCTGTTGTGCGGTCAGATGCACAAAGAGGACTTCAGGTGCGCGACTGCGCATCGGGAAAACAAAAAAAACATTTTAAAAGCCCTACATCGTTCCCTAACACCCCTATCAATGAAATATCTTCCTAAAGTCAAAGATAACAAGTCCCAAGCCTCAAGAACCCTACAAGGTAAGTTCCCGATGATTCTAACATGAATTCATGTTCTTAGTAACCTTCTAACTTGATTAAAACCTTTTTAACCTATAGAATTGCGATCGAAACGTTATTGTCGGACGAGGAGCCCTAGATTTCGAATTCATTCTTCTTGAACATAAAAAATATATTATATTCATCCCCTAGTTGATTATAGTATTGGATTAATGATTATAAACCATAGATTCTTGAGATGAGCTAATGTTTGATGAAGAAAACTGTATGAACTATTGTATGAGTTGAATTGTTGACTTAGGGTTGTTGTAATCATATGGCTGATGAAGAATGATGTTAATTATATCTATTTGGGATTGTAGAATCACCTAGAAACAAGAGGATGGAAAATTGAGTGTAGAAATACCATTAATAAGAGCTATGAAGCTTTATGCACATAAGATGTTTGATAAAATGGCTAAGTAACCAAAATACGAGTTATATTGCTAATATTGGTTCCTCTTGATACATATTGCTATAGATCATCATTGAAAGAGGTGACGAATGTTGTGATACACTTAAAAGGCCGGAGTTAAGGTATGTTAGGCTAACTCTCTACGTTTGGGAATGTTAATGATTCTCCATACGCTACATTCTTTATTGACTATTACGAATTGCCTTAGAACATAGTTATGCCTTAGTTTCGTGAATAGTTTCAGAACTTCTATTCTCTAATTTTGTACTTCGTTCATGATTATTATTTCAAACATTGTGAACTTAGAACGTAATCAATATTGACTCGTGTTTGATATCCATGAGTCCCAGTCTAGAACCTCAGAAGGTTTAGAAATAATAAAGGCTTCAGGTCTCATAATCAGTTCATGAATACATGTCTCAGTTAGTGATGTTCTTTATTCCAGTAATCTCAGTTCCAATTTATGTGACACTATTTGACTTGGCACGGTGTTTAAGAAAGAAATGAATATTTTTGAAATATATGGTCCAAAACAAGTCGTATATAAATGTATAGTTGTAAATCATCTAATAAAGTTAAATTATTTCTAAATATAGAAATGTGACATTCTCTTTGGGATAAATATAAAAGAAAATGGTGCCACATAACAAATGGAGTAATACTTAATGAATAGTGAACATATGTGATTGCCCAAGGGCATAAGTCTCATGTATACCTATACCTGGCCAAGGTCATAGACTAACGCACTTACTTGGCCAAGGCTATAGTTTGTGCATTTATTATTGGGCTAAGGCCCCACATATGTACAATTGGCCAATGTCACAAACTGACGCATTTACTTGGCCAAGGCCATAATTTGTGCATTTATTATTGGGCCAAGGCCCCATATATAATTACAGTTAAACAGATATTTCAGATGAAGAACAGGATGTAACACCTCATACCTTCATGTCACGCCCCGAACCATGGCCTAGGCGAAACACAATACTCGGTGTCTAGCTGCATGTGACTGAGTGAACCACTTGACTGCTGAATCAACATGGGCATCAAAACATACTATAGTAATGATTTAAAAACATGTAATTCAAATTATTGAATTTATAATCTGAAAGTACATTGCGAAAATAGTCTGAAAATATCATAAGTCTGAAAATAGTAATACTGACATGTCTGACATGCTGAACTAGTCTAGTCTATGAAACCTTTGACATGAGTCTGACTAAGAATTGTCTAGCAGGACAAGACTCTGGCATACCTCTACCATAAAGCATAATAATGGAATAATAGACTGATACCTCGAATAAAATGGGGCTCATCAAACAACTGATATTGAGGTAGTCCTACTAATACATTGTTCAGGTTCGAACCCACCTCTTAGAGTTCCCAAAACATAAACCAATTGTTCCAAACTTACATTTCTGCATTATTGCGATAATAAACTATTTATCCTATAGAAGGATCGTGTTGCTTCCCTAGTTAGTCGTTTTGCGGTTATTTTCTATTTTTTTTCTTTCATCTTGTTTCTTACCAATGAAATTGATTAAGAATAATTCACCAAATCAAATGAATAATGAGTTATTTAGTTAGGTAGTGTCCTGTACAAACAAATGTATTTAGTATTATTTCTAATGAGGTTATTTTGAATATATTTTTTAAAAAAGTTACTATTGTTTGTAAGAAAAGTTATAGTAATGTACGTGAAATGTGTTTTATTTATATTTTGTTCCCTTTTTAATATTGTGTTGCATTGTTTTATTTATTGTTTCTCATTTGAAATGTGACGCTGTTGGCGAAAAATCCTGCATACGCCACTGCCAGCTTACAATTCTCTTATTCAGTTGCTTTACATACTAGTACAATTCAAATGTGCTGATGTCCTTTTTGCACGGGGCGTGCATCTCGCGATGCATGTAACAATTTACAGGACGACGCATATGCTCATTAGGATCTCCAGTATATGTTGGGTTGGTGAGCCCTAGTCTTTCGAGGGGTTATCTTATTTACAGTTTTTAGCTATTGCAGACAGCCAGATATGTCGGGGACTTTTTCCGGTAACAGTCAGTAGTTCATTATTCTTAGAGGGTTCACATATTATAGTTACAGTTAGTCAAAGTTTAGCAGGCTTTTGTGTTAGCCATGTCGCTACTTATTTATACCTTCAAATTTATCTCAGTATTTTCGAACTTATGATTACTCGGTTAGACTTTTTAGCAACTTTGTATGATAAGTTATATTCCCCATTCAGTTTATACCACATGTTGATTCAGCCAGCCAATTGGTTCACTCGGTCACATGCAGTCAGACACCGAATATCATATTACGTCCAGACCATGGTTCGGGGCGTAACACTATCCCTCAATAATTAAGACAGAATGGCGTCAAGTAACCACTTTTAACTCCCCTATTTAAAATATATTTAATTATTAAAAATTATATAAAGTTTGGCTAATTTTAGACAATTTTTTTGCGATAAATTTTCTTATGATTTGTAAGAGACAATAATAATGAATTCTAGAACCTTTTTAAGGGTCAAATAAACTCTCGACATGATTACTTATATCGTGGTCAGGAGCGAATCTACACAGAGTCAAAGGGTTCATCTTTGTCAGAAAATTACACTGCATACCTAGTGTCAAATTTATATTTTATGTGTATACATTAAATGTTGAACCCCCTTTTCATAACCAATATTTTAAACATAAACTATTAAAAAACATAAAACTTTTTAAAAAAAAACAGTTGCTACAAATCATATGTACAGGTTTGGAAGAGAGCGGCAGTGTGGGAGTTTCTTCTTGAAATAAAGGAGGGCCCCTTGTGCGCAGCGTGGTACTGGTCTAACCTTTGAAATCAATTGAGTCACCATGATTTACCTCCTTCACACCTGTCGGACCGGGGTGTGGGAGCTCCTGGGATGGGAGATTTCACCTTTTGGAATAAGGTTTGGAAGAGAGCACAAAACAAAGATAGGGACAAAAGGATATTAATTAAGAATCATTGTCTCATGCCGTTTCCGTTGATTCTGTACTGTTAAATCCGATAACAAATTTAATGTTCCTAGGGCGAATGTACGACACTTTGGTTAACACGAGAATTGGCGGAGCAAGATGAAAAGGGAAACATCAGTAATAGTATATAACGTTTTAATAACATGAAGGCCCTTTTTTTCTTTGCGTTTCGGAAAAAGAGTGAAAAATATTTGTCTACTTTAAAAAAGGGCTAAAAATATTTTTTTACTTTGAAAAAGGAATAAAAATACTCCTCTTAACGAAAATTTTCAGATTGCCCAAAATAACCGATTTCATTATTTAAACCCACTCTAAAATATGGAAAATGATTTTTTTGAAAATCCATTTTTTAAAATTAATTCTGAATTTTTTTTATTAATAAATCTGAAAACTTTATTTTTTTGTCCACATTTTAAAAAACAAAATCAGTTTTTCCAGATTTTTGAATAAGAATATTTTTTAGATTTAATTTTTAAAAATAGGTTTTTTTAAAAAAATCATTTTTACATATTTCAGAGCGGGTTTAAAAAAATAAAATCAGGTTATTTTGGGTGATTTGAAAATTTTCATTAAGAGAAGGATAATTTTAGCCATTTCCCAAAGTACAGAGATTTTTTACCCAAATTCATAACGGATGATATTTTTAGCCATTTTCTCAAAGTAGAGAGATATTTTTTACCCTTTCCCTTGTGTTTCTTTTCATCATTCACTATCTTAATACGGAAAGGGTCAAAAATACCCTTAAGGTATTAGAAATGGCTCAAAAATGCTCTTCTTCCACATATTGGATCAAAATTGTCCTTCTTCCACCTATTGGGATAAAAAAATGCCCTTAACGTATTAAAATAGGTTCAAAATGCCCTCCTTCCAACTATTGGATCAAATTTTCTCATTATGTTATTTTTCTATTTAAAATTATCCCTCCATTAACAACATAATGTTCTAATTAAATACATAATATTTATTTACTGGTGTACATAAAATTCTAACTCAACCCAAAGTGACTCAACCCATTCATGACACAACCTAACACAAAACCTATTTTAAATTAAGGCAGCTAAACCTAACAATGTTCTTCTTGTTAAGCCCCCGTGACTGAGATGAAAATATAGCAAATGCTTCTTGTCATATCTAACTATACTAGGAATGTACATGCGACTGAAATCTCTTGCTGAAACAAAGACTTATCAAAAGTAGTTTTTATAATTAATTGAATTCACTATAGTATCTAAATAAGGTAGAGACATTCCTAAAGTCAATATTTTTGAATTAATACAATAATTTAGAATCTGTCATTTAAACAGAGTATTAGTAATAATAAGATAACGTTAATTTTTATAATTAAAAAATAGACTATTTAAGTAGGATTATACACACAAAAGTTATAAGACTCACCACATTAACCAAGATCTAATGTAAAACCAATAAATTAAATTTCATCATAAATCAATTAATTAATAAGGTTATATATTAGTGTTAAGTTTATAAATCCGAATTAACTAACCTGTACTTTAAATGATAAGTAAATTAATTTCACATGTTTGTTTTTTATATGCTGCAAAATTTACATGTTTGTGGCTTACAACCTACTAAATAAGGTATCAAGAAAATAATTATGTTGAACAGGTACAAATAGACACTTTCTTTTCGTAATGAATAGGAGGGTAAAACAGAAGTTGAGTTTGCATAACAAGTCATCTATCTTTATATTCCAGCTCTCTTCTTGAACTATTTTAATAACTATTTGGTGCATGGGACTCATTTTTTATATAAAGATCACATATTTAATTAAAATATAATAAATATCATATAATCGTGCTCTTAATATAAGGACAATTTTAAGTCTAAAAATAATGTTAGGGGCAAATTTAACCTAATAGGTGGAAGGAGAGGACATTTTTGAGCTATTTCTGATACGTTAAGGACATTTTTTATCTCAATAGGTGAAAGGAGGGGCAATTATGATCCAATAGGTGGAAGAAGAGCATTTTTGAACCATTTCTAATACGTTGAGGATATTTTTGACCATTTTCCGATCTTAATATTAAAATTTGGTTGAACTTAGGTAGCAATATAAAAGGAATTATTCCGCAGCAATACATGTCGGCAATCTAGTCTACCGAATTCAACCAAACTTCTGTATCTTTATCTGTGTAATTTCACTGGGTATGTTGTTGTTATTCTGTATCCTTACCGAGTTACTAGTTTCCTGAAGTATTATCTTCCTCTTGTGGTGGAAGTGCCTGAAAGCAGTGATATATGAATCACATAATTTTGGTAACAAACTTGAAACACCTATCAGGAGAATATATTTCAGTGTTGTTGCATATAATTTTCCTGAAATTCAATTAGATGACCTGTCTAACTAAATGTTCTTTTTTGATGAAGAAGCCTTTTCATTAAAAAGGCATAAAGTATACAGGGTTTCGTCTTTTATACATGATTATACAAAGGGAAAAGGGTAAAAAATATTCCTCTACTTTGTGAAAAGGGTTAAAAATATTTCTCTACTTTGTGAAAAGGGTTAAAAATATCATTCTTTATGAATTTGGGTAAAAAATATTCTTCTACTTTGGGAAAATTTTAAAAATACCTCTCTTAATGAAAATTCCTAAATCGCCAAAAATAACCCAATTTTATTTTTTAAACCCACTCTAAAATATGAAAAAAAAAATTTAAAAAAACCCTGTTTTTAAAATTAAATTTGATTTTTTTAACAATTTGGAAAAAAAATCTTAAATCGGGAAAAACTGTTTTTTTTTTATAAAAGTTTTCAGGTTTTTCAATAAAAAACACTTTTCCAGATTTAATTTTTTAAAAATGGATTTAAAAAAATCATTTTTCTATATTTTAGAGCGATTTTAAAAAATAAAATCGAGTTATTTTGGGTGATTTGAGAATTTTCGTTAAGAGGGGTATTTTTAGCTCTTTCTCATAGTAGATAGGTATTTTTAGTCATTTTTCAAAGTAGAGATATTTTTTTACTCAAATTCATAATGGAAGATATTTTTAACCCTTTTCTCAAAGTAGAGGGATATTTTTTACCCTTTTCCCTTATACAAAACATATACGTTATATATAGAGAGTATATGTAATGTTTATATATAGATATACAAAGCATATACATTATCTATATATCAATGATACAATAGGCTACCTTGACTGCAAACTAGATGTGTGGCTGTATATATGAGTTATGTTTCCAATATAAAATGCATTATATAATATATATTACTCCCTCCGATTTAAAATTAGTGTCCATTTAACTTTAACATATCTCTTAAGAAAATACTAATTCCTAAAAAAGAAAATAAAAGTATTTTGACCAAATTATCCTTAATTAAAATTTACCTATTATTATTAACTTGTCACATTTAGATCTGGTCACTTAGTAGTCTCTCCATTCTATATTATTTGTCTAGTTTTTCCTTTACACGCCCCTTAAGAAATTATAAATAAGATATATATTTTTACTATTTTATCCTCATCTCTTTTTAATTAATTACACTCTAATTAATATTAATTATTTTCAAAAGAACACTTAATATTAAGCGTAAGATAAGAAATATTTAATTAATTCCATCTTGATGTTATAAATTGACAAGTTATTTGGGATAATTATTTTTAATAATGTGACCAAGTAATATAAGACAGAGCGAACACTTAATAAGTAAATCTGGAGAGATAAAATTAATATCTTCTTAATTATATAAGGGATATTTATTTTGAATAAAAAAATCATTTATTATGAATTGGAGAGATTAACATAAAGGGAATAATTGTTTAACATGAATTCTCAGAAATAAGAATACCCGCCTGGAGAATCCAAAGTGTTTGGCCGCCAATACATTAGGGTATTGATGTCTGAGGTTCCGTGTTCGAGTCCTCTGATCAGCGAGAGTGAAACTGTATTCCCCAAAAAAATCCCTCCATACGCGTAGGGTCAAGCGGTGTATACTAATCCGTAGGGCCAGGCCGGAGGTGGGGTTTTATGGAATATGGGACCGTAATGCGGTGGGACCAGTCACTTTAAAAAGTTTACCCTACCTTAGTTTTGTCCGCTTGGGCAGCTCAATTGGTTTCAAGAGGATATTTGGAGTAAGGACAAGAATCGAATCCCGTCAGCGGCAGTGTGGGGGTTTCTTCTTGAAATAAAGGAGTGCCCCTTGTGCGCAGCGTGGTACTGGTCTAACCTTTGAAATCAATTGAGTCACCATAATTTATCTTCTTCACAGACCTGTCGGATCGGAGTGTGAGAGCTTTTGAGATGGGAGATTCCACCTTTATTGGAGTAAGAATATCCGCCTGGAGAATATTGCCTTGTACTTGTGGACAAAAAAGGCAGTAAGCTATCGTTATGCAGGCGGCTATTATTTGTACCGATTATTTCGTGATCACACCGCAGTAATTTTACGATTTTAAATAATAAATTAAATTTCTAATCTTTAGTACCTCTATACTTTATCAGTGACACAAGTCAACCATCAATGCCCTTGTTGGAGCTACCATCAATGGAGTCCAAACCAAAACAACTACACCTCTTTATGTTCCTCTTATTACTCACCAATTGCTTATCATCATCAGCAATAACTCTTGAATCATCCTTTCCCCAACAAGCACTCCCAACAAAATCAGGGTACCTCACGGTTAACTCTACAACTAATTCATCCATTTTCTACACTTTTTACGAAGCCCAAAAACCAAGAACCACTCTTTTTGAAACTCCAATTCTCATTTGGCTTCAAGGTGGTCCTGGTTGTTCTTCCATGCTTGGAAATTTCTATGAACTAGGCCCTTTTCGCGTTTCGTTTTCTCTCAGGCATAACGTCGAACACCTTACGCTCGAACGTAATCCCGGGTCCTGGAATCATGTTTTCGGGCTCCTTTTTCTTGATAATCCTATTGGAACTGGATTTAGTATTGCTTCAAGTCCAGATGAGATACCTAGAAACCAACATGATGTTGCTAGACATCTTTTTACTGCTACAAGGAAATTCGTTGCGTTAGATCGTTTGTTTGAAAATCGACCTATTTATCTTACTGGTGAAAGTTATGCTGGAAAATATGTGCCAGCATTTGGTTACTATACACTGAAAAAGAATGAGGGGTTGCCTAAATCGAGACGATTAAATTTAGCTGGGGTTGCTATTGGTAATGGACTGACGGATCCGGAAACTCAAGTGGGGACTCATGCGTTAAGTGCTTATTATTCTGGATTGATCAATGAGAAGCAAAGGGAAAAATTGGAAATGCTTCAAAAGGAAGCAATTCGACTTACGAGAAGTGGAAATTGGAGCGAGGCGACGAGTGCTAGATCAAGGGTGTTGAGGACGTTGACGAATATGACAGGGCTCGCGACTTTATATGATTTTAGAAGGCTAAAGCCTTATGAAGATGAATTGGTGGCTAAGTTTTTAAGCAATGTAGAGATTAAGAGGGCTCTAAAAGCAAGAGAATCGATAAGTTTCGATGTATGCAGTGATTTGGTAGGCAAAGCGTTGCACGAGGACGTGATGAAGAGTGCCAGGTACTGTTGGTTTTTTAAAAGATAGTGTAGCAGCAAAAAGATTAAAGTTGAAATTGTCTCTCAATAATTTCATTAAGCATAGAGGGCTTGAAAACAGAAAATCTGCAGAATAAAATTCAAAATTTTATCTAACTAAATTTAAATTAAACAAAGACTCCTCTGCAACTAACCTACTTATTATTCTAGTAAATCTGCCGTAACAAAAGCAATTTTCAACAGGTACATGGTGGAGTTCTTGGTTAAGAATACTAAGGTGTTATTATACCAGGGGCAGTGTGATTTGAGAGACGGAGTGGTTTCAACCGAGGCATGGATGAAGAAGATGAAGTGGGACAGAATTGGAAAGTTTTTGGAGGCTGAGCGGAATGTTTGGAGAGTGAACGGCGAGCTTGCTGGATATATGCAGAAGTGGGAGAATTTGAGCCACGTTGTGGTAGTGAATGCAGGGCATCTTGTTCCTACCGATCAGGCAGTGAATTCTCAGGCGATGATTGAAGATTGGGTATTGGAAAAGGGATTGTTCGCCACTGGTCTGGTTAAGCAAAAACCAAGCAATATTGGTAAATCACTTTGAGTTCTACGTGCTACTCTGTTGTTGTAGTTGTATGATGATTTTGTGGAACTTTGAGCTTTATGCTTGTTGTATCTGTTCCTTACACGAAGTTTGAAATGTCTTAAATAGAAAGTAAAGGCAAAACTTTCTGATAATTGCAAGCTGAATGCTTGGAGTTCATTTGACCAGCAATAGTTTCTCTTGCTTGTTCTTCCTTGATATTCACAGTTCTTGTTTTATGGGAATGAAAGACTAAAATGTTGCATCCTAACAATAGATGTGATCTTAAGAAAAATAGTAAATTGTGGAGGGGCATATTGAAGAATAGTAGGGAATGGCACAATTTTCATGTTAAATTGAAAGAAGTCATGATTCATTGTCTCTTGTCTAAATGACGTCCTTCCTTTTGACTCAAATCAAGTTAAAATGTTTTTTTCTCAAGCGATTTGCTGTTCCTTTTGTGGGTTTTTCTCTGGAGGTTTGTCTTTTTAGCCTTAGTATGGATATCAAATAATCTGAAGTACACTTCTATAGGATATAAATATTCGTCTATGTTGCTTGGACCCTTCAAAATCCCTGCCGCACCCGTGTCGATCCGACATGATTTGGGTGTGGGATCCACACCGGATTCGGTCAACTTACCTTGAGTGCTTTGACTACCTCTATGACCAAATAGTATAGATTGATTGTATATATATAGTATGAAGTATGAGAATGTTTTGCTATTACACGAGATATCTTATGAATAAAATATTAGGTGTTTAAAGAATTAAATTTTATTAGTTTTAGTTCAATAATTTTACTTAATCAATAAATATATACTTATATATGTCAAAGGAGCGACTTGGAGCAAACGGTAAAATTGTCTCTGGGGTTTGAGCTGTGGAATCAACCACTGATGCTTGTATTAGGGTAGGTTGCCTACATTACACCCCCTCGGTATGCGGCCTTCCATACACCCTTTGTGGACTGCGAAATGCTTCGTGCACCGGGCTGCCCTTTATATACTTATATGTGTCGTAATATACATTTATTGTCCGTATTTCAGCATCGTATCCACACCCGGATCCATAACCCCAAATCCTAAAATTTATGTAATAAAGAATCCGACCTCTAGATCTGTACCCGAGTCCGAGCAACATAGATGTTCGTGAAACACCGATGAGGGCTGAGAGATCTTTGAAATTGAGTCAAGAGAAGGATTGGTACGACATCTTGGGAGTGTCAAAGACAGTATATGTGTCAGAGATCAAAAAAGGCGTACAAAAAGCTTGCTCTGCAATGGCATCCTGTCAGGTATGTTGACAACAGAGAAGAAACATAACAAGTTCATGAAATAGAAGCTACATACGAGGTTTGTTTTTTTCAGTTTTCTTTTGATCTTCCATTCTTGGTTTTGCAAAATTGTCATAGGGTACCTGATATAATAGTGGTCAAAATTCTTAATAGCTCCAACCTTTTCATTATTTTGAGGTCCTTATTTTATTCTACAAGATATCTTTGTGTGCATCGTTGGTGACAAGATCATGCTTAAAAGTTTCTGACAACCCTTTGTCAATCTGGTCTTTTATACTACTGTGTCAAAGATATTGGCCCAGTCCATGTTTTCTGTATTGGTTTTCCGACATGTGGTTTTCTTGCTCCGTACATACTGAAAATATTTGTTCTTGCAGTATTAGATCGACGAGACAAGTGAATCGTTTCAGATAAAGTAGTTTGAAAATATTATGTTAGTGTGTGGACACATTTACTGGTTGAATTTGTATGACAATCTGTTAGCAGATCGCGTCTATTAGCATGTTGCCCAAGGTTGCTTTGCTCTAATGGCGATTTGAAAAAAGATGACCTTTTTGCTATTTGTCTGTGTCATGCCTCTCTAAACAGATTCTCGGCGATAAGGAAAAATGTACAACAGGGGAGAAGACATCGTGACATGGGTTTAGGAAAGGCGGTGGGGGATTTGATCCATTCGACGGAGGAGAGCATCTCCACTTTGAAGGCGGATTCCATTTTCGACCTCGATGGTGTTTGTTTTTCATGTTTCCTTAATCGCTTTGCCAAGGAACTCCTAACATGGTTGCTGCAAGGGATACACAGTACAAAGTGTAGGTTCTCATACTCATTTCCAAGAAGTTTTGCTTTGCGGATACCATTTTTTTCTTTCTTTTATGTGTTGAGTAGCAGTAGATGAAAAGGAGAACTGATTGGATCGATAAACAGGTCCATTTGTAACTTCCTTGCACAAATGGAATGTTGTGGACTAGACAACTGATGTAGTGGCATTATCAAATTGTTCTGATACTGATTCGAATTATTTTCTCATTTCTATACTGAATAATTTTAGATAAAGGCGTAGTTAATTGAATGATGTATACTGGTTCACATGATCAAACGTACACTGTCTACATCCAGACACAGTAGAGCGAAGTTCTTCAAGCCATTTAACTCGTATTTGAGGGTGACAACTTGAATTTCTTCACTAAAATGTTCAACTATTGTTGGAGTATAATCCTTTTGTAACTAATGCATGATCATCAATGTACTTCATTCAAGTAAATAAGATGCGTGATCTTGTACTATCTTTGTCTAGCAACATTAGTGCAGAAGTTCTTAAATAAGGGTGGCTCAGTTGGTTGAGATTAGAGCTTTCATAATTTGCCTTCTGGGTCGTGCTCGTTGCATGGGGCTTGGCTAGTGCGGGTTATTTCTCCTATGTGGTATATAGGCTATTGTATAGGAATAGGTTTATCCTGTGCGCACCGGAAGGGTAGCGGCAGCGGACTCCCTTGTCATAAAAAATGATTAGTGCAGAAGATTTTAAACAAAGTTTCAATGGTAGAGCTTGAGATGAATTTAAATAGAGAAATATGGTCAGTGCAAAGAGAGAACGTGTTTTTTCCTCTTGACTTTCTCTCTCATTCGCGGAGCGAAGATTCATATAGTCGACCTCAAGTTGAGACTGAGGCGTTGTAATATCTCACTGTCTCAGTGACAAACGGCTAAATTTTTGTTTTACTATCTTGTCATGTATTGATATTGCAAAATCACACCTAATAACCAACTAATTGATATATAATCTTTGTTATGTTGCATTACATTATCATTAGTTGTACCAATATATTCTGGATTGTGATCAGTAAAGCAGCAACTTGCAACTAAATTAGCCCTCTTGTCCCACCATTTCTATCAATTATGATCGATGATTATCCTCCTGTAACTTTTAAGCCATTGAGTACATATTCCAACTAGAAAGATTCTTCTTCGGGATTTTACCCCAGCAGAAATCACAATAGAGAAACTGAATGGAATTCACACACACAAAAAAAAATGTTACCTGACTTTTTCCCATCCGTTTTTCCTTCCATCATAAGCAAACCAACAGCTGCTATAATATCATCAGAAACTTATTATCCACTTGCTCACCTTGTATGTAACCTTTCACCAAACATCACCCTCATTTCCTTTCATCCCAATACCTCACTAACTTTTCCCATCCTTTTCCCTTTCTTTATAATCGTAGTGTTCGGGTTAACTTGCGTGCACCTTGATTAATTTTACGGAATGTTTGTTACCTACCACTAGAACAGATACCGGATAACTTTGTCCACCAAAGGCTGGACAGATGGAAAAAATCCCTTGGTGTTTTTTTTTTACCTCCGTTGGGACTTGAATATAAGACTTCATGATTCTCTATCCACTTCAGGGCTACACCGTCGGGTGTTTTCCATCATTTTCTCTTTTGTAGTTTCCTTAATTGTTTTAGAGCAGGGGATTTACACCCTCATTATATAAGTGGTGCAATCTTCTTTTGCCACCACCAGAGCAACTTCAAGTTAAGCTTGACAAAAGAAAAAACACAAAAATGAAACACACCTTAGTGTCAACGTTTCTCTTCTTGTTTCTCCAATACATTGGCATTTTGGCTCAAGGTCCAGCTCCATCTCCAGTTTCACCAGCGGCTTGAGCTTCTGCTCCTGCTCCGGGACCACCTGGCCCGACTAATGTGACGAAGATCCTAGAAAAGGCGGGACAATGCTCAACGTTTATCCGGTTGTTACAAACCACTCAAGATATCAGCCAAATAACCTCATTACTCAACAACTCCAACAGCATCACTATCTTTGTGCCACCAGATAATGCATTTTTGAGCATGAAAGCTGGGACTTTGAATTCCTTTAATGATCAACAGAAATCAGAACTGATCAAATTCCACATTCTCCCTCAATACTTCTCCCTTTCACAGTTCCAAACTGCTAGCAACCCCATGCAGACACAAGCCAGTGGGACCAGCAACCGCGAATTCCCAATCAACATAACAACAAATGGTACTTCAATGAATATAACTACTAGAATTGTCAATGCATCTCTAATACAATTTACATTGATAGCCAACTAGCTATTTATCAAGTGGACAAAGTTCTTCTCCCATTGCAATTCTTTGTCCCTCCAGTACCAGCGCCCGCTCCTGCACCACCTAAGCCGAAAAAGAAAGATGATTCGTCGGATTCTGACTCTGCTTCCTCTGTATCTTCTGGTACAATCAACGCGCCCGGGGCCTTCTCTTCTTCTTGGCTGTGTTTTGTTTTGTATACGTGAGCTAATAAGTTGAAGTTTTACTATTGTTATGCATGCATTGTTGTGATTTCATTTAATTGTAAGTTTGGTTTCTTCCATTTAATTGTGCATGCATTGTTGTGATTTCACTTAATTGTAATTTTGGTTTTTGCCATGTAAATTTAATTTGGCTTTACTGTACCTGATTATCCAGTAAGAAGGATCTACTATTTTTAATAGTTTGTGATATATATGAAGTGGAATTGTCTCATATCGGAAGGTAAAAATGAGCTTGAAGGCTTTATATATTAGAAGACTTAGTTTTTCAGCTTTATTTAAACTTAAATGTAAAGTTCTAAATTTAAAGGAACATGTTTGTTCATGAAATAAGATGATTATTCAGAACATCCTTCTTTCAATTCTACAAATTCAAGCCTTCCCTGAGAAGTGACTAAGTCCACTTATGTTGTTCTCTTTAAATGTTTCTACCAAAGATGGGTAAACCTTCGGAATAAATATCGTCGAGCTACCGACAACTCCTTGAGTGCACTAAAATAGGGGACACTCCACGAAAAACTATTGAAGGTGACCTGTCGAACTGATGCAAAACCAAGTGAGATCCAGGGAGGTGTTCCTTTGAGCCCTAAATTTTTGTGACATCCAGTTCAAATTCGGCATGATGATGACTGGGCCCTTTCTTTCGGGGTACCGCCATTGTCATGGAGCATGGGAAGGACGAGCGACGATTACCCCAAAACCTTCTTTTTCTTGGAGGCACATCTAGAGGCTCACGCAGCACAACCGGCAAGCAGAGCCAAGCCCAACCATTATAGTTAGGAGCCTAATTATTTCCTTTTCTACTTATTCACATGTCACTCGAATAACAGAAATATATACTAAATTACTTCATCCTCTCTTTAGCCCTTTTTCGTTTGTGCATCTTTCTTCCATTCTTTTCGTTGGTCTTTTAAAGTGCTATGCACCAGAGTAATGAACACATGACAAACTCACAATTAGTTTCCTATCTTTAATACCATAAATTAAAAATCTTATCTTCTAGATAAAGTATAAAATAAAGTGGTAGGAGATAAAAGTATTGTTATCCAGTGGAGGGCGGTTTATTTTGCAAACATGTTCTTTCAAGTCTTCTAGAAAATCGACCACGGGATTCTAGCCGTCCTGAGTGATAAGCACCACTAAACTTCAGTTGAGTGTCTATCTTCATAGTCCCCTCTATTGGAGGGCAGATTGTTGTCTTGATCGGGCATAATGCTCCCCCTTCGTCATAAGGCATGCTTTATCACCACCTAATGATAATCAAATCTCAATCATGGGGTTTCCCGGTTCTAGTTAAGATTGGAGGGAGTAGGAAAAAGTTTTCCTTATGGGGTATTCCGAAGGTGTAACCGAGGCAATGAAAAAAGGACACCATACTTCAACTAGAGGAGCGACCAATTGGTTCATCAAACCCCGACCCAGCATCACACATTCTCCAGGTCTGAAGGAATCCAGTGCCCAACAACCGACTCCTGCGGAATTGTCTTATTGGAGCCGAGCCAGGAATGGCTCAAGGACATAGAGATTCGGTTTTCCTACTTCCTAATAGATTACAAGGACCCTATGACTGAGTACTCTTCGGAAAAAGGATTACCATCTTGTGTACTATACTGGCTTATCCTTATTAAGACAATAGGTGAGTCAACTTATGAGCACAGAAGAGCGTGGTACCGCTACCCCTCTCTAAGTAAATATAAGATTCTTAGCCCTGAGGATGACTCCATCTAAATTTAGAAGTTTGTCAGAAATCGTCAGTTGAGTTGGTCCAAAGCTTAGGGAGATATTCCAGTAGCCCTAGCCATATAAGATGGATACTAGGCACCATGCATATCTACCGTGCAGTGGTTTAGCTAACCATATAATTTAATGAAGATAGTGTATAAAATATAATTTGTTTTACTTAAATATGGATTAAGGGAAGAAAAATGATTATTACTTGCATAGTACTTATCTTTTTCTTCAATTTTATTTGTTACGTGTTGCTTTATTGGTTGTGGTTATCTTGCCACTATGTTGTCGATATTTTTTCCGTTTAACCTGTTTTTGGTATTGCGTCGTTGAGCCGAGGGTCTATTGGAAACATCTCTACCTCACAAAGGTAGGGTACCCTCCCCAGATTCCACTTGTGGGATTACACTGGATGTGTTGTTATTGTAGGAAGAAAAATGATCCTCATCTAACTATCTAAGAAGTTCAGTCCAGAAAAACCAGAGTTGATTAACACCATTAGAGGCTTCTGAAAATCTTCCCTTAACTGCTAAATTTTGGTTATATTGTTTATCATGCATTTAAATTGCAAAACACATACCTAATAACCGATAATATAATTGTCTGATTGATTACAAGCTGTTATCTTACATTAATAATCTCATCAGCTGTGCCAATATGTTGTCTATTGTGACTCTTGAAATTACATCTTAATTAGCCCTCCTGTAAATATATTGCATTGCATATTTCTCCCCCATAGGATCCTCAGAATCTAACTAAAAAAAGAAAACAAGCTCGGTACACGAAGCATCTCCCATTCAGGCATGCTTCGGAGAAGGGCCGCACCCAAAGGAGATGTGATATAGGCAGCTTACCAGACACAAATATAAAAAAAGGCATTTTATTTTCGTAATTTCACAAAAAGAACTCACTCTGGTTATAGGGGCTTCTTGATTCGTATAAGGAATATAGGTTAAAAAAAGAGTTATCCTAGAAATTACTACTGGTTGGGCCAGAAAAAAAAGTATTTTTTCAAGTGATTGAGTGATACTTTTTCTTCTTCTTAATCATTTAAGCTATTATGTGAATTGTTATATTAATGAATCGAGCAGGGGACATTTTCGGTGGAGTGGTTAAATGCGTAGAAATCGAAAAGAACACCAACGACGAAAAGCACTCTGCTGGGCCGGCATTGACACCGAGATACGAAATTTCGGCGGCATTGACACTGAGAGACGAAATTCCGGCTCGAACCCATAACTTTTAGGCGACACGAAAATAACTTTACCGTTGCTCCAAGGCTCTTGTCCCTCAATATCTAACACAAAACCAAAAAAACTGAACAGTATGCACACAAAACTCACCTCCACTATTCCCCAGCTGTTTTTCCTCCCATCATAAGCAAACTTGTAGCTGCTCTGAGATTATCAAAACCTATGATGCTCCAATCTCACCTTAAATTGCACTCTTTCACCTAACTTTACACTCAATTTTCTTCTACCTCAATACCCCACAAATCCTTTCTTTCATTGTTTTCAAATCAAGAAATCCACCCTCTCAACATATAAATAACACATTCTACAACTCTCCCTCCACAGCAACTATCAAAAAGAACCACCATTTACCTAAAAAAACAAAAAATGAAACACATCTTGTTCTTGTTCTTTTTCTTCTTAAAATGCAGTGGTATTTTGGCTCAGGCTCCAGCTCCGGCTCCAGGTCCACCACCTCCGTTAAACGTGACAAAGATCCTCGAAAAAGCAGGCCAATGCTCGACGTTCATCCGTCTACTACAAAACACACAACAGCTCAATGAAATAACCTCACAACTCAACAACTCCAACAATGGAATCACAATGTTTGTGCCAACAGATAATGCATTCTTGAACATGAAAGCAGGAACATTGAACTCTTTCAATGATCAACAAAAAGCTGAACTTATCCAATTCCATATTCTCCCTACATACTATTCTCTCACACAATTCCAAACTGCTAGCAACCCTTTAAGGACACAAGCTGGAGGAACAAGCAATAGAGAGTTTCCGATAAATATAACAACGACGGGGAATTCAGTTAACATTACAAGCGGGATAGTGAATGCGAGTGTTTCAAGTACTATATATACTGATAACCAATTGGCTATATATCAAGTGGACAATGTTCTTCTTCCTTTAAAATTCTTTGTTGCTCCTGCACCAGCACCTGCACCCACGCCTATAACGCCGAAAAAGAAAGCAGGATCCTCTGGTTCTTCATCTAAGCAAGATGTTTCCTCTGCTACTTCTCAATTTCAAGAAATGTACATAGGGGTGATCCATAAAGGGGGGATTTTGCTTCTCTTCTTTTCTGCTGCATTTTCTTGGAGTTTATGAGATTATAAGTATGATGTTAGTATTTGTATGCATGTATGATTGTGATTCTTTACCTATATTTCATTGGAATTTAATTTTGAGTGTTAAATTGATCTTGCTAGTTTTTTCAAGAATTGATCTTGGTTATTGGTTTGGTATTTGTATTCAAGAGTATATAAGAAATATAGTGAATTATTTCTCATCGTGTTTTATAAAGATCAAAGATCTTGATTCTCGAGCGATTGAATCCTAAAATGACGCTTTATATCTCTGTAAAGTGTAAGCATATTCATATTACAAATCTTACTAATTTATTAATGTGTAAACTCTTAATTATTTGTAAAGTCGCATCAATAAAATTTGGTAACATTGGAATTGACTATCTATTTATTGGGCTGCAACCTAATTTTTATTTTTTATGATAAACTTATAAGTGGATGAGTTCATTTGAGTTTTTAGTCAAAAGTCATTATTGTGGTCCTTCACAAAACAAGTTTGGGGGATTAATTGCCCCTCAATTTCAAATTAATTGAAAGTGATTACATAAATCATTTATAATAAATAATCGACTTTACTCAAGTTTCAAAATCTTATTTCACTCAAATGAGGAAACACAAGAAGAAGCTGGGTGGGAGGCGCATAAGACTATATAATCAACATACCTTTTTGTACAACTTATTCATATTAGTGAAGCGGTGAATGCATAAGAAAATTGCATGTTTGTGACAGAGCTAGCGACACAAAAAATTCATCTGAATTCTCTTCACTAGAAAATTAATTGTGTATATAAGGTCATTTACTTATTAATATATACTAGATAATTATGTATATAAGGTCATTTATTTATTAATATATAGTAGATAGTAAATGTTGAATTCCTTGACTTCTTCATATATTTACTTTTTATATTTTAATTAAATTGTCAATCTATCGAAAGTTGTGAATTTGGTTCCTATTAGGGGTGAGCGGGTCCGGGTACCCTAACATTTTTTAACTACTCGGACCCTATCCGGTAAAAGATCGGTTCCTAAATTTACTACCCGGAACCTACCCGTAGCAATCATTACCCGGAACCTACCCGGACCCAGGTCCTGTAGGTTCCCTGTACCTTGTAAATAAAAAATACAAATTAAGCAACAATTTTTAAGCCTATGAGAATAAAAAAAAGTTCTAAAATAATTTCATCAAGTAGTTTTTTAGCCTGCAATCGAAGTTTTTAGTACCCTTATAAGAAGTTTTAGAAAACTTATTCATTGTAGAAAAGCTAATTCTGTTACCAAAGCCTAAAATTGCAAGCCAAATTTGACACTCAATTAATTGAACGTGTTGATTTCAAAATAAATTTGAAAATATCTGAATTAAACTTATTTTCTTGTTCATAAGCTCTTCGATACAAAAGAAAAGCTTTATTATACTAGTAAATCCCTAAATTTCATCTTCACAACTACAAAAATATACACAAATTTTAAAAATAGATTTACATTTCAAATAAAAAAGTAATACAAATTGAAGATGAGTATCTTCAAATAGAATGAAGCATAGGATATTAAAAGAAATTGAAGAGTTATATATGAACCCATATGCATTTTATGAGCAGCGTGAACACAACCAAGGGAGAGAAAGAGGCAAAGGTGAAGCTTCAACGACGACAACGATGAAAGTACTGAGAGAAAGCTTCAACAACGACGATTTACGATGAAGCTCGGTGGTGTAGCTAAACGCCATTGTTATTGAGAGAGTTTTGGGTGTTTTCTCTTAGGGCACAAAGAGCATTCTAGAATAAAGGGGTGAAAAAGCTAAAATATTTACGTCTTGGAGTGGGAAAATCAATGTGCAAAGTGCAACAAATAATTTTGGAGAAAGTTAAAAGTGGTCCAAATGTTTCTAAAAAAATTAAAATATTTAATATTTTATCGGTTCAGGAGTATCGGTTAAATTGGTACCTGTGTCTCTATTCTTAGGAGCAGGAACCGGACCCGACATTGATCGGTTCCTAATTTTACTACCCGGACCCTACCCGTTATTATAATATATCTACCCGGAACCTACCCGTTAGTGTCGGTTCCGGTCGGATATCTGGGTACCCTGTACCCGTGCTCACCCCTAGTTCCTATAAGGTAACACCAATGGTGAGACAAAAAGATCAACCTCCATTGATATTTTGGGGAAGAGATAATTCAGCTTCAATTCCACTTGTAGTTGTCCACTCTATTTTTATGGAAAGTAGATGGATTGATCTTCACATATTTCTTATCATATTTGTAGAATCTTTTATTGTTTATTGTGCAACCTCCACTAAAGAATATTAAAGGATCCACATATATCGGCCCCCAAAAAGTCCTGGTTTTTCCTACTTTATATTATGTTCAAGTGTACCTTTTTTCTTATTCTGCTTTTTCTTCTTCTTTTCCTAGTGAGATATTTTGTCAAGCACATCGACTAAAAAATATATGAGTTTAAATGGAACTGAAATAGACATCAAGAATTTCTATAACCCTACTCCTACTTGCTTGAAATTTAGACGTAACAATTGCTACTATTTTAGACTTTTAGTACATGAGTTTAAACGAAACGACATAAACATCGAGGACTCTTATAGCTCGACCCATACTTGTGTGAAATTTAGATGTAACAATGTTTATTTTAGTACGTAGAACAGAAAATAGCTCATGAATTTTTCAGTATATCATATTGACTATACTCTTCATATCATATCATATCATATCAATTGTTATTAAAGTTTGCTGGAATTTCATTTTTTAATTATAGTATCTGTTGGATAATGATACAATATTATAAATAACACCGTCAGCCACATATAGTAAACGCAAATTTACTGAATATGCAACTTTTGGATTGATTGAAGAGTAAGTCTTTAGCAAGATCATCTCTGGTTCTTTAATTTGTTCCTTCACATTCGTAAGGAACAACAACAAATAATATATGCATATAAAAGACATGCAAAAACATGACTTTGACTCAAATAAAAGAAATAAAATTCTTAGAATAAACCAAAGGAAGAAAAATAATCTAAGTCAATTCTATGTTCTTGAATCTTTCCCCCAAAATCCAAATTGATTAAGAAATCTACCATAGTTCAAATTCGTTAAGTTTTATATGTAGGAGTTTTGAGTTCATCACACTGTGTTAGTACCATAATTCAAGTGATCTCTTTTTGGATTGATTTTGATCCAAATCTTTGAGGACCAATTCCTTAACATCCTTAGATCATTATATTCGAATTTGTAAAAAGTTTATACTTCATCACATTGTTGATTTTTTTTAGATTTTTGTTTCGAATTGAAAAATATAGTGACATTTTTCAATTATATTTAAACGGTAACTGAACATTAAAAATCAGACAAAAGTGTTGGTTTGTGCCAATTTAGGTATTTTCTTGGTAAAATTCACAAATAGCAACTTTGAGCCCCTATACTTGATAAAAGAAATACTGTCATAGAGTTTTATTTGTAAAATTCAAAACGCTATGATAGTGATTAGTTTTTAAAAAATTGAAAAGAGAAGTGCAATTAGGAACTTTGTGGTATTTTCTTGGGAGAAATTGACAACAAACTATTCCAGATTGCTAATTAAGTTTTAACCAAAGTTTCAAAACTATTCAGTGTTTAATGACTTTTAATGTGGAATTAAAATTTTAACAAAAGTATCCCTAGTTAAAACCTGATAAAAATCTCTAGGAACTAAACACTTTTAATGTGGAATTAAAATTTTAACAAAAATATCCCTAGTTAAAACCTGATAAAAATCTCTAGGAACCCCATGAATCGCACATGGAGTTTGAAACTCCATCAGCTTTTCAAATTTAGATTGTGAAAGTCCGAAACTCTAAATTCCATGAATCGTTCCTGAAGTTTAAATTGATAAATGATTGAACTGAAATCATTCGTGATATTTGAATCTTCAACAAATTTTCACACTTAGACTATTAAAAGTTTAAATTTCATAAATCGTTCTTGAAGTTCCACATGTCAACAAACTGACAGATCATGCTATTTTTACGTTTTAACTAGAAACTAGAAATAGTTATATTTTTGTGCTATTTTACTGTTATACTTTTTTTGAGACCATGCTTTAAATTCCTTTTCTTTTCTTTTGAGCCGAGGGACTATTGAAAACAACCTCGCCCAACACTCCACTGGATATGTTATTGTATTTATTGTTATTTTAACTAGAAATAGTTATATTTTATTGTCATACTTTTTTTGGAGACCATGTTTCAAATTCTTTTCTTTTCTTTTGAGCCGAGGGTCTATCGGAAATAACCTCTCCAAGACTCTACTTGTGGAATTACACTGAATATGTTATTATATTTGTTGTTGTTTTAATTAGAAATAGTTATATTTTTGTGTTGTTTTATTGTCATACTTTTTTTTGAGACCATAGAACTACACTGAATATGTTATTATATTAGTTATTTTAACTAGTTATATTTATCTATATTTTTCATATTTAAGAATGAAAATTATATTTTTAAAATATGACATGAACTTTAATCTTCTCTCAAAAAGTGGTCTATCTACTGAGTAGTAATTTTTGCACTATTTTCTTTGCAAGCTTCCAAAGGCCAAAAGCCCAAAGTAAACACAAACTACATCCAAACTTGATGTAGCTAAATAGAAAAAAGAGTCGAAAAATAAAAATAGCAGAAGAAGCACGATTGAAGAACAACAACAACAAGAAGAAATAGCTGCAAAAGTCAATATCACCCTTCCCAAAGCACTTGATCTAGAAGCACACCCAAGAAACTGTATTGGGAACAACCCAATTGCTTAAATTATCTCAGTATAAACCCCATATGTTTGAATTATAGATAGGAAGACAAAAAAGGTTTTTTTTTTTTTTGATTAGTGAAGTGTTTCAAGAATGATCAATTCTGGGGTTAGTAGTAATAGTAATACGATGTCACCAGGGAACAACAACAATAATAACACACCATCACCTGGTTTGAAGACTTATTTCAAGACTCCAGAAGGAAGGTATAAGCTTCAGTATGAAAAGACTCATCCTGCTGGGCTCCTTCATTATGCTCATGGAAAGACTGTAACTCAGGTATTATAATGAATTTGTTTTTGTGGGTTCTTGTTTTTTTTTTAATTCTTGATTGTGTCTATTGATGTTAATTTTAGCTTTATTGGTTTATATGATGTTAAAGATTGGATTTTTGAGCTGAGTTTTAGAAGGGGTTTGGCTAATATGGATAATTTCAAACATTTAGTAGGCGTTTGGTAGAGTGTATAAGAATAGTATTGAAGAGGTTGTATTAGTAATGCTGAGATTATTAAAATCCCAGTAGGAAGGTATAAGCATCGGTATGAGAAAACTCATCCCGCTGGGCTTCTTCATTATGCTCATGGAAAGACTGTAACTCAGGTATCATGAATTTGTTTTTGTGGGTTCTTGTTTTTTTTTTTTAATTCTTGATTGTGTCTATTGATGTTAATTTTAGCTTTAGTGGTTTATATGATGTTAAAGATTGGATTTTTGAGCTGAGTTTTAGAAGGGTTTTTGGGTAATATGGTTAAATTCAAACATTTATAGTAGGTGTTTGGTAGTGTATAAGAATAGTATTGAATAAGGTTTATTAGTAATGCTAGGATTATTAAAACACCAGAAGCAAGGTATAAGCTTTTGTGAGCCGAGAGTCTTTTGAAAATAACCTCTCTACCTCCCAAGGTAGGGGTAAGGTCTGCGTACACTCTACCCTAACCTCAGGTATGTCATTGTGGTTTTTGTATGAAAAGACTCATCCTGCAGGGCTTCTATGCTCATAAAAAGACTATTACTCAGCTATTATAACAAATTGGCTCTTAAGGCTTTTGTGGGTTCTTGTTTTTTACGTTCTTGATTGGGTATATTGATGTTAATTTTAGCTTTAGTGGTTTATATGATGTTCAAGATTGGATTTTTGAGCTGAGTTTTAGAAGGGGTTTTGGCTAATATGGCTAATTTCAAACATTGAGTAGGCGTTCGGTAGTGTGTGTAAGCATAGTATTGAATAGGGTGTATTAGGAATGTTGAGATTATTAAAACCCAGAAGGAAGGTATAAGCTTTAGTATGAGAAGACTCATCCTGCTGGGCTTCTTCATTATGCTCATGGAAAGACTGTAACTCAGGTATTATAACAACTTGGTTGTTAATTATTTTGTGGGTTCTTGTTTTTTTTGTTCTTGATTGTATCTATTGATGTTAATTTTAGCTTTAGTGGTTTATATGATGTTCAAGATTGGATTTTTGAGCTGAGTTTTAGAAGGGGTTTTGGCTAATATGGCTAATTTCAAACATTGAGTAGGCGTTTGGTAGAGTGTGTAAGAATAGTACTATATAGGGTGTATTAGGAATGTTGAGATTAGTTATTATGGGATTATTAAAACCCTAGAAGCAAGGTGTAAGCTTCAGTGTGAAAAGACCCTCCTGCTGGGCTTCTTCATTATGCTCATGGAAAGATTGTAACTTAGGTATAATGCTTTTTGTGGGTTGTTGTTTTTTTCATTCTTGATTGTGTCTATTGATGTTAATTTTAGCTTTAGTGGTTTATATGATGTCAAAGATTGGATTTTTGAGCTGAGTTTAAGAAAGGGTTTTGGATAATATGGCCAATTTCAAATAATTATAGTAGGCGTTTGGTAGAGTGTATAAGAATAGTACTGAATATGGTGTATTAGTAATGCTGAGATTATTAAAACTCCAGAAGGAAGGTATAAGCTTTAGTATGAAAAGACTCATCCTGCTGGGCTTCTTCATTATGCTCATGGAAAGACTGTCGCTCAGGTATTATAATGAATTAGTTCTTAATGCTTTTGTGGATTCTTGTTTATTTTCGTTCTTGATTATGTTTATTGATGTTAATTTTAGCTTTAGTTATTTATATGATGTTACAGATTGAATTTTGAGCTGAGTTTTAGAAGGGGTTTTGGATAATATGGCTAATTTCAAACAGTTATAGTAGGCGTTTGGTAGGGTGTATAAGAATAGTACTGAATAGCGTGTATTAGTAATGTTGGAATTATTAAAACCCCTAACCCCATAAGGAAGGTATAAGCTTCAGTATGAGAATCCTCATCCCGCTGGCCTTCTTCATTATGCTCATGGAAAGACTGTAACTCAGGTTTAAATCTTTTTGTGGGTTCTTGTTATTTTCATTCTTGATTGTGTTTATTTATGTTAATTTTAGCTTTATTGGTTTATATGATGTTAAAGATTGGATTTTTGAGCTAAGTTTTAGATGGGGGTTTGGCTGATATGGCTAATTTCAAACATTTATAGTAGGCGTTTGGTAGAGTGTATAAGAATAGTACTGAATAGGGTGTATTAGTAATGCTGAGATTATTAAAACCCTTAACCCCAAAAGGAAGGTATAAGCTTCAGTATGAGAAGCCCCATCCTGGTGGGCTTCTTCATTATGTTCATGGAAAGATTGTAACTCAGGTATTATAACGAATTAGCTCTTAATGCTTTTGTGGTTCTTGTTTTTTCCTTATTGATTGTGTGTATTAATGTTAATTTCGAGTTTAGTTGTTTGTAAGATGTTCAAGATTGGATTTTTGAGCCAAGTTTTAGAAGGGGTTTTGGCTAATACGGCTAATTTCAAACATTTAGTTGGCGTTTGGTGGAGTGTATAAGAATAGTACTGTATATTAGTAATGCTGGGATTGTTAAAACTCCAGAAGGAAGGTATAAGCTTCGGTATGAGAAAACTCATCCCACTGGGCTTCTTCATTATGCTCATGGAAATACTGTAACTCGGTTATTATAACGAATCAGCTCTTAATGCTTTTGTGGGTTCTTGTGTTTTTTTTCATTCTTGATTGTGTCTATTGATGTTAATTTCGAGTGTAGCGGTTTGTAAGATGGTGAAAGTTGGATTTTTGAGTTGAGTTTTAGAAGGGGGTTTGGGTAGTATTGTTAATTTCAAACATTTAGTGTGAGCTCATCTGCCCTACCAAAGACTGGGAGGTTACGCCCCTACAGCCAAACACGGACCCGAGATTTGAAGTTTATGGATTCTGAACTTGTCACTGAACTCGTAGCTCGTTTTACTTACTGGGTTCGCAATTCGATATGTAATACATATTTAATGGATTTCCTAATACAAATAGCGTCTAAGCAAAAACTACTGCGTTCGTGTGAACCCGTACCTATAATTGTTGCTCCGACCTTGCCTACACCACCCTTTTCCCAACAAAAAAAAAGGAGGTTACTTTAAGTTTACTTGGCACCTGTATTTGTGGGTATAGCAGGTTACCCAGAGGACCAGTCGAGGCTCATACCCGACATAGCCCTTTTCCCAAAAAAAAGGGTCATTTCAAGTTCAAGGTATTTTTGAGGGTAGTGGTTGTTATTCTGCCAAATTGTGGGGCGAGCGCGTACTAGGATATGTATGCTATTCTGAGATAAACACGTGATCTTTTGGGATTCCTTTATCTATCATAGCTATGCTATACTCTTCTATGATATTAGCATGATATGCTGAACGTTTTCAAAGCATATATTACTCTCGTTTTAATATATTGAGCATGCCATAGTAGTTTTCAAGCTTTCTGCCACTTAGTTGTCCTGAGAACTTATGGGCAATTCATTTTTACAGTTAATTGGTTTACTTCTAATCTATTTTTTCACCCCAATTTGAGAATCCGTTATCTGTCGTTTTACCCCAAATTGAGAATACATTATTGAATAATAGTAAAATACTTTTGATTTTCAGGTAACCCTTGCTCATCTCAAGGATAAGCCGACGCAAGTGCAGCCCCAATCATCATCAGGATTTGGAGTGAGCAGTGGTGTTCGGTCAGCTGCAGCAAGGTTCTTAGGTGGAAATGGTAGTAAAACACTTAGTTTTGTTGGAGGAAATGGTGGAAGTAAGTCTATTAGTGGCATGGGTGGTAGGGTTGGATCATTTGGGGTGTCAAGTTCAAGTAATTCTGTTGGTAATTCAAATTTTGATGGCAAAGGAACCTATTTAGTGTTCAATGTTGGTGATGCAATTTTTGTCAGTGATTTGAATTCTCAAGATAAGGTAAGCTCATCAACATAATTTTCTCTCTGGCATGGTAGATTTGATGATATGGATTATGAGAGATATATTGTTCAATATAGGACCCTATAAAGTCTATACATTTCAGCAATTCAAACCCCGTTTGCCACGCATTTGATCCTGATGCAAAGGACGGACATGACTTGCTCATTGGGTTAAATTCTGGAGATGGTAAATTTCCTTCTATCAGTCTTGTGACATATGATTTACAACTTCCTGTAGGATTCTTGTTTCAACCACAATGTTTGTTTTCGCACTTGCAGTTTATTCAGTATCTTTGCGGCAACAACTGCAAGATGTTGGGAAGAAGCTTATTGGGGCACAACATTACAACAAGGATGGTGTTGTCAACAACAGGCAAGGCTCTCAAATAAAACCTTGTCATTTTTTGTCTTTATCTTGTCTTTTGACACCTAGGCTTCCTTGACATCTTTTTTAATTGACTTTGAAATAGATGAATATTTAGTCAGACATGCATCATATATGCTTTTTGATGGATATTACAACTTGTGAGTTCCCTAAATTTGCCTTGGAGTAACAGGTAAAGTTGTTGCCATGTGACCGAGGTCATGGGTTCAAGTCGTGGAAATAGCCTCTTGCAGAAATGTGAGGTAAGGTTGCGTACAATAGACCCTTGTGGAGCCCTTCCCCGGACCCCGTGCATAGCGGGAGTTTAGTGCACCGGGCTGCCCTTTTTTTATGTTGCTGACTTTCTATAAATGGAAGCCTAATTTGCTGATTGGCATAGTACCATCATTGAATTAAGTGCAATTGAGCTGGTTATTTCCCATTTTATGTGGGTCAGAAATTAGATAGTAAATTGGTAATCATAGTTGTGTCATCCAGAAAATATGCTGCTTTTGCAGTACATTTATTAAATGGAATTTATGATTACTAAATATTCTCTAAGGTACTCTATCTCATGTTTCAAAATAACATTTTAAGAAAACAATCAGTAATCTTAAAAGAAATCCCATCAGCTTATAAATGTATGTTATTGTAGATCCATCTCTTATGCTATTAGACATACTTTGACACCTCCCATGTATGAACTCACCCCTCCTCCGAGTTGTGGGAGGATAAGTAGATTAGTCTATGAAGTATAAGAATGAAAACAAAATTATGATTTATTTTTCAGTTTTTTAGAACCCTCACTCAGTAAGTTTTTTAAGTGAAAAGAGGTTTTCTTTTTGAACAAAAAAAGGCATTATATAAGCAAGGACGTTAAGGAGTTGCAAAGGTACCCCAAAAAAGTGGAGGAGAAGAAAGATAAAACTAAATAAGATAAGGAACAAAGAAAAAGAAGAGGGGTAAGATCTTGAAGGCACTATCATTTTGACAGAGGAAATCTAGGAACAAACAAAAATCTTCAGCTGCTTTCATCTCTTCCTTACTCAAAAGAGAAAGTTAAAACTAGATAAGAAATTGTAAAATATTTCATAAAAGCTGTACGAGTAGTTCAAAAATGTTCTTGGTTCATGCTTGTTAGCTGGGGACAACTTGTAGTATAATTTGGTGACATGGGAAATACTGCTATAGTAAATAAATACTTATGTTCTACACACACCCTTTAGATGTGTCCTTGTCAAGGGTGAGAATGATTTATTTGCCAATTTAACAATTTCCTTTGCATTCAACACCAGTCGTTGTACTAGTGTTGCATGGGTGCCTAACAGTGACGGGACTTTTGTTGTTGCTCATGCGGATGGAAACTTTTATGTCTACGATAAGGTAAATATTGAATCCAAATGGAGTGTTGCTAATTTCCAATTCTCATATTTCCAACTTCTGTTAGATCAATGTGCACTTTTTGTTGTTTCTCAGAGCAAAGATGGTTCTGCTGATCCTTCATTTCCAGTCATCAAGGATCAAACTCAATTTTCTGTTTCCCATGCACGCTATAGTAAGGTACTATGCTTATGGATATAGTACTTTTCTTCAGATTTAATAATTCACCAGCGATATAAATACCTAGAGATGAGCCAACAATTTTCTCTTGTTTGTCTCCAACCATTTGCCAATTTATTTGTTTATCTTTCGAGATCAACCAATATTTGGTGTCGGCTTTATGGATTTGTGTATCCATACCGTGGTATTTAGGTTCATTTAATTTCAATACTAAATAATTTGACTTGTAAAGCATATTAGAGGTTCTCTGAATCTCACACATAACCCTATGCCAATACAAATCTCTTACCTGAATAAAAGAATAAAAAGGCTCATGACATAAAGCAATAACGAAGCCTTAAATCTCAACTAGTTGCTATAGCCTATATGCATTATTTATCTCCATTTCGTCATGTTTTTAGCTAAATAAGCATTGATTTGGAGAGGTTGTCGGTATACTAAGATAACTTCCGTTCATGTATTTTTCATCATCGTATTCCACTTTCATCATCTTAGAGCACCATATTGTCGCACCTATGCTGGTGCATATGATGATCTTAGATCTATATAGGATATCACTAAACCATTTCAAGAGATCTCTCATTCTACCTTTTATTATATGTTCCTTGCACCCTCTCAGTCTGATCTGATCATTTTTAGTTCGTATAAAAAAATATATGTAACGTTTGCGTACACACTACCCTCCACAGTCTCCACTTGTGGGATTACATTGGGTTCGTCGTTGTATAAAAAATATTTTTCTGTATTTACGTCATATATCTAATGGATGTCACGCTTTACTGATATTTTGTTGCTTTTTGTTTATGTTATTTTCAAATCTTTATAATTAGAATAATTATCACAAAGCACACACATGTTCCTTCTATTTGATGAATATGATTGATAAAGGGCATATATTCCTTCAATTGTTCTTACTTCTTGATATGGTGGGTTATACTTCTAATGAGTGTAGTCATATGCTGTAAATTAGTTCATTTGTCATTTAGAGAATTGAAGCATGGTGCAAATCAACCATGTCTTGCAATTGTAAATATTGTCAGTGTGCTTAGAAACACACTATTTTGAGGTAGTTTCTATGTTGAAGGTCAGATGGGTAAACAAGAGGATTGAGATGTAATTAGCCCTTAAGTGGCTTCTTTTTCCACGTGATTAAACAAACCTTGTTGTTTGCTCCGTCATAAGTTATCCTTCTCTGTTAGTTGTGTTAATTTGAGAGGGTCATCTTGTATGAGTACAACGATATTAGGCTAGATCATGGTACTTTTTTCTGACCCGTTACTAATAGCTTCGTTATTTTTTTCGAGCCTATTCTAAGCAAAGACGTTCTTTTATTTCACGAGGTTTAGATTTGTATCTCATGTACTGCAACATGACAATTATCCATTCCTCTTATTCTGATTCTATTATGGAACCTCTTCTTCGTTCTTGATCCAAATCTGTTTCTTTCCAACTGAGACGTCTGTCTTTTTCCTCTCTTCCTCTTTTGGCCCTGATTACTACCTCAATCTTCTAATTAACACATTGAGATGATCTCCTTTCCCCCTGATTACCAGGGGTGGCAAAATAAGCCCATAAAAAGATAACACGCCCAACCTGCTCAAGTTTGGGTAGGTCAATAACCTGCCCATTTATTAGCTTAGCCCATTTTAGCCTAACTCATTTCAACCCATCTAAAAATTGGGCTGTTATGTAGCCCAAATTGACTGTAGAAACTTTATCGAAAAAATTTCAAAAAGACATTTTTTTACTTGATATATTATATATAATCATAATAAAGAAATAATTGTTGTAGGTACTTAAAAAATTATTTCAAAAAAAAAAAGAAATTGAAAAAGTAGTAAGAGTTGGACGGGTTGGGTTATGACCCGCTTTTTAGCGCATCCCATTTTAGCTCAAATAACTTTTGGGCAGGTCAATACTCAGCCCATTTTGACCCGCCCAAATCCAGCCGAACCTGCCCATTTGACACCCCTACTGATTATTACATTTATCTGCTAAGTGGCACATTGAGATGAAATATAGATCGTCTCTTTCTGGGAAAGAACAAAATAAGAATAAGTGAAATGCAAAGGTATAAACATATTGAGGTGAGCATATTTATCAATCTTTAGAGCTTGGTTAAATTGCCATAATCTTGTCAAATCCCCACTAACAAATCGGTTCTGCAAAGTTCTCTCCCTGGAAACCAGGAAGTTTAGTCCTTGTCAGCCCTCCATTGCTGTGGCATCGCAAAGGTGCAGCGACCCTCCTATTCCCCCCTTATTTCAAGGATATAGCGAAGAACTAACCAGATGGAGTTTATTCCTTGCACAAAATATTTTATTGTTCAATTTTCCTGCTACACCTTTTTTCTCCAATCACTGTATCTAGCGCTTCTCTCTCTTTGGTGGTAGAAGTCCCACCTCCTCTTCCTTCTATACCTTTTTTTGGTGGCAATTTCCTTCCTTCTGAAACAAAAGATTTCCCGTATTTCAAGTATTGCATTATATGTTTACCTTGCAAGTTTTTTCCATTTAGGAAAAAACAAAAATGTGGTATCTTGTTTCATCTTTCTAAAAACAAAAAGGAATTTTTCTCCCTTACATGCTACAAGCCTGTTTTACTATTTATTTTTTCGTGGGAAGGTTGTGTATTCTGCTAGTCTTTCCAAATAAATATTAAAATGTTTTGATGTCCTATCACTTAATGAGCCATTATTTTGAAAGCCACTTTAATATGTTTTCTTACTCATTGTTATAAACTAAACATCTTTTGGGTACAATGACCTCTGCTGCAGTAGAATTTCTGATTATTTAGGTCTGAAGTCTGTGAAAAGCAATTTATTTTATTCCTTTCACCTTTTATCATTTGGCTTCATAGTTCTTTCTTCATTTTCCTTATGCAGAATCCTATAGCTAGATGGCATATTTGTCAAGGTTCAATCAATAGCATTGCTATCTCAAATGATGGGGCATATATCGCAACTGTAGGGAGAGATGGTATTTTCTTCATCTGATGTCTTTCGAATCTTTTTTTATATTGTCCTTTTGATTGTTACTCTGCTGATATGGCTAATTAAATGCAGGTTATCTGCGAGTATTTGACTATAAAAATGAACAGCTTATATGTGGTGGGAAAAGCTACTATGGTGCTCTATTGTGTTGTGCATGGAGGTTAGTGTGTGTGGTGTCTTAGGTACAAACATATCTGTGTCTTGAAGTTGCTTTTTCCTTCCCATATAAACTTAGGATCCTTCCCTTTAGTACACATCTCCTCTTCCCCCCTTCCTTCCCAAAAAAAAGAAGGGGTAGTTACATTTTTGGATAGCCCAAAAGATTAATAGCCGGCAAATGTATAGGTTTTGTGTCAAGTATAAATATACATATATTATACATAACTAGTGTATATGTTTTGGCTAGCGCCCGTAATTAATTTTGGACGACGGGCCAAAATAAGAAAAATCCAAAAATTTTTTTGTTATTGTCACTGTTTTGACTAGAGAAAAGTTTTACTGAGAGTGCATGAACTGACAGTATGGATGGGAAGTACGTATTAACTGGTGGAGAAGATGACCTAGTTCAGGTTTGGAGCATGGAGGAACGTAAAGTAGTTGCATGGGGTGAGGGACACAACTCTTGGGTGAGTTTGTAGCAGATAAGTATAACTTACATTTTCTTCACTTCTCTGTGACATTGAAGTTTTACTTTACTGTCTTGACTCGTGTCTGATAGGTAAGCGGAGTGGCATTTGATTCATATTGGTCAGCACCAAATTCAGATGGCTCGGATGAAAATGTTGTCTACCGGTTTGGTTCTGTTGGTCAGGTATTGTTTAAACGAAGCACTAGGGCTGCATGAATGACTAATAAAACTAAACACTTCATCTGAGTTAAATTTACTTTCGTATCTTGCTCAACGAAGGAACTGAAATCAAAACTGATCTTTACAAGTACTTGTGCACTGTGATATATTGACGCTTACTCTTTAGTAAGCTATCTATCCCTCTTATCAGGCTATTATTACCTATTAAAGTTCATTTACTTCTTAAAAACAAAACTCACTTTCTGCTCCTTAATAGGAATTTTTGCATGTTCAAAATTATCAGTCCTTTTACCCTTAAATTACTCCTATTCGGATGTGCCGAGTTCTTCATGAAACTAAGACTTACCAAGTGATTATGTGTTTTTTTTTGGTGGTGGAATCCAAACATTCTGCATGCAATGCATTCCATTTGTGATAGGTAGTTTTTCTGCGACTTGCTTCCTCAAATCTCTCCATCTTTATTCGTATCTACTAGACTAATGCTACAATTTTAGTAGCTATCAAATTGATGTTAGGGCTGTATCTGATGAAACTCGAATCTGAGGACTGAATTTTGTACCATGCGAATAATTTAATTCCTCGAATTTAAGTACTGAAACCATAAATTACTTCATCTAAAATATATCAGTATGAAATTTAATCGTCTCCTTGAATAGAAGATGGTTATGAAACTTGTGATTTTTGAAATTTTATGTGCATCTTAAAGAAGGTCTTTTGAATATCTCAAATGTACCCCTGTACTATCTGAAATTGCTCACTTTTTTCCTTCTGTTACACTTTTGGTCCATTCATACCCTTGCCGTTAGCAAATCGTCTCATATTTGCCCTTGCCATGAATGGAGCTCTAGCGTGAAATGGGTGGACTCCACATATTCAAATGCTTTAAGGAATTCAAATTTGCCACTTAACTTTTGGCTATGATCTAAAATTACTCAGGTTGGAGCTCCATTAGGGATCAATACCAAAAATGAGATTTTTTCCAAACGGCGGATTAGTCCAAAAGTTTAACGAAGGGAAAAGTTGCTCTATATCATACAGTACATGGGCAAATATTAACCTTTTTCCCTATGTTATTTTAAAGATATTTGAAAAAAAAAAAAAAATCTTTTTTCACTCATGTCGTGAAGTTGGTATTTCCTTGCTGCTAGCAGATTGGAGCCAAGCTCCACAGGGAGTCTGCTAAGTGAAGGATTTTTGTCTTCTTTAGTTTGCTTGTCTGATACTTTTCTTATGCGGGAAGTTTTCCAGATCAGTTGGAAAATTGTCAAGGCTCCGGTTTATTTGCATTACTCAGTGGTTAAGATAAAGCAAAATGAAAATGTGGTTCCAATCAGAGTAACAATGGTGTTTGAGTCCTACTTCCCTAGTTTCATGTGCTTAGCAATTTGCAAAAAGTCAATTTATAATTTCATGATAAGATATTATTGTTAATAGCTCTACGGTTGGTTGCAGGATTTACCTACTTGATATCTCCTTGCTTGAATGTCTACAAACTTGACATGTCATGTCTTTGCAGGACACGCAATTACTTCTATGGGATCTGGAAATGGATGAAATTGTAGTACCAATGCGCCGTCCTCCTGGTGGGTCCCCAACTTTCAGCACCGGGAGTCAGTCGTCACATTGGGATAATGCTTGCCCCGTGGGTACTTTGCAACCTGCTCCAAGCATGCGTGATATTCCAAAAATATCACCCTTGGTTACTCATCGTGTTCATACTGAACCACTCTCTGGTTTAAATTTCACTCATGAATCGGTGCTTACTGTCTGCCGGGAAGGACACATTAAGATCTGGATGAGACCAGGCTTTGGAGAAAGCCAATCGAGCAACTCAGATACTTTATTGAGTACTAGTCTGAAGGAGAAGAAGGCTCTTTCTTCAAGTTACAAGCAATGACATAACAAGTATACGATGGGTTCCAAAGTGGAGGATGCAGTAAATGGGGGTTCTTTTCGTACATACTACCATTCACTGCTCTTCAATTAGTTTACTCATTTCTAATAAGCACATGATTATGAGGTCGCGCAATGAGATTAACTGACCAATTGTATAGCGAACAACGAAGATGCTGCTGGGAGCAAGACAAGGCGTGTAAGTATGAAATGTTAACAAGAATATTTGATGGGCTGAAATAATCGAGCATCGTCTTTGAGATGCGTAATTTCAAGTTCCACCTTCCTAGAACTCTCCCAGCTCCCCCCCCCCCCCTCTTCTTTTTCTCCATTTTGTTCTTTTCTTCTTCCTCTGTAGCCAATTTTGCCTAGAAACTGATGGTTGACATTTGATTTGCATTGGATTTACCTCATGTTTTGCCCTGTCCAACATTTTGGCTGTGGCTTTATGGGGGGTGATAAGCTAAAGGCATTTTTTCGTGGTATTTTTCTTATGCAAGTAGGTTAGTCGGGTGAAACACGAACTTAGTATGAGGTTCGAAATGTACCTTTTGCTGATTGAAAACGGGCAAAAACTATGATACTTGTTAATCTTGTGGCAGTCTCTTTTCCAGTTGAATTTGCAACTATCGTTGAATCCATTTCTCCGAGGTGCTGCACTAGTACATAGTTCCTAAACTCACTGTTTGTGGGATGCAACTCTGAGGACATAGATACATTTTGTTGGGATGTGAGGGAAGGATTAAGAAAACTTTCATCTTTGTTGCAGTAAATTTTAAACTTTGCACATGAAAAGCAGTAGTGTAGTTTATCATTTCTTTACATTATTCATTGTGAAGGCTTTTTCAATGTGAATCCAAAAGTGGCTTTGCGATAGTTCAGTTTGCAAATGGAAGGAGTATCAAATGTACAGATAATATTACTTGCGGTGTATTTGGTAGAAGGAAAATGTACGACAACAATAACATATTTAGTGAAATTTCAACAAGTGTTTTCTGGAGAGGGTAGTGTACACATATTTTACCCCTACCTCGTGGAGGTAGAGCAAGTAACACATATTAAAGCAGGTGAAAAAGAAAATATAAAAGTAAAAAGGACATAGCAAATAGTAAGGAAATCATTCATCAAAAGGAACAGTAACAATTGTAAAATAATGTGATAACTGAAGCACAAGATACAACAGGTAGTAAGCAAGAAACTACAAAAATAATGCTGCTACTACTACTAGTATGAAAGGAGAAGCAGGTATGGTGCACCAAACTACCACGAAACCTATCCGCAGGAAAGCAAGACAACGCTCAACTACCTATTAATCTTATACCCTATCCGCGACCTCCATATCCTTCTATCTAAGGTCATGTCATCGATAAGTTGAAGATGCGTCATGTCCTGTCTAATCACCTCTGCCAAATACTTCTTTGGTCTACTTTTACCTCTCTTTAAGCCCACAATACCCTCTAACACCTTACACCTCCTCACTGGGACGTTTGCGCATCTCCTCTTCACATGTCCAAACTATCTCAGTCTTGCTTCCCTAATCTTGTCCACCAAAGAGGTTACTCCCGCTTTGTCCCGAATATCTTCATTCCTAATTTTATCTCTCCTAGTATGCTGACACATCCACCTCAGCATCCTCATTTCCGCAACTCTCATCTTATGAAAATGAGAGTTCTTAACTGACCAACACTCCCACATACAACATAGTCGGCCTAACCACCACTCTGTAGAACTTATATTTAAGTTTTGGTGGTACTGCTTATCACACAAGACTCCGAAGGCGAGCCTCCATTTCGTCCATCATTCATCAATGCGATGTGACATCATCATCGATCTCTCCATTTCCTTGAATTAAATACCCAATATACTTGAAATTTTCTCTCCTAGGGATGACATGTATGTCAAGCCTGACTTCCACGCCAACCTCATGCAAATACTTTCCTGGAATATAAGTAATTCATAGAAAATATTCTCCTAGAATACAAGTGGTTTTCTTATTCATTTTTGATATTTGGTAAATAAAAAAGTTATTATCATATGAGCAATTATATATCACTTATCCCCCCCCCCCCATCTCTCACTTCTAACGGTAACAAGCCATCTTCCCATCGCCGACGATACCATCCAGGCGACCAGGTAACGTCGCCGGACTACTAAGTCGACGATTTTTTCCGACATATTCTCTTCTTTACCTCAGTTTCTCTTCTCTTTTCCTTTTTTTCTTCCTCTATTCATCTATGTTTCTCTCTTCTTTTACTAAGTAGATCCAGCGCCGGTGAGAACAACAACGCCGACGGTGAACAATGTCGGTGAACAGTACCCCGACAGTAAACAAGACAGATCTCCATCCTCACTTCCCTACCCCGGCGACCAGGTAATCCACTCCTGCCGGCGACCAGGTAACGCCGCTAGATTACTACGCCGACGACTTGTCCGACATCCTCCTTTTTTACCTCTGCCTCTCTTCCTTTTCCTCATAATCTTCTTCTACTCTTCTCTGTTTCTCCTTTTACTAAGCTGATCCGTCGCCAGTGAGAACAACAATTCCATCGGTGAACAGTGTCATTTGTACGCCAGGTTCTATCGCTCCTGCTTTGCTATTTATATGGTATTTGTCATTTTTGTGTAGTAATTCTAGCTATCTTATTCGGATATTCGCAGTTACTATTAGGTTGAAATAATTTAATTTATTTAGGTAACTGCTTTGCTGGGTCTTGCTTTGTTGTTTCATGCTTTGATATTTGTTACTTTTTCATTTTTCATTTAGTATATTACGCTCTTACATTTACTCTTCTTGTATTTAGTTATAGCATTCTTGGCGTTCCTGTTTTAGGTGTAAACCTTTGATTAGCCTATTAGTTTATATTTGTTGTAGTGGTTTGGTGACTGATGGTAGACTAGGGACATGTTCTCGATCGGGAACATGAGCGAGGGTTAGGAGGGTAAGTGGGGCAGGGGAGATGCTAGGCTGAGAATAGGGTCTTGGAACATTGGGACTTTAACGTGGAAGTCCATAGGGCTAGTTAAGATTCTTAAGAAGATGAGGATTAATATAGCCTGTGTACATGAGACCAAATGTGTAGGACCTAAGGCTAAGGATGTAGACGGGTATAAGTTATGGTTCTCGGGTAGGTCGAAGTATAGGAATGGGGTAGACATTTTGGTAGACAACGAGGTAAGAGATCAGGTGGTAGAGGTGAGGAGGGTCAATGACATGATGATGACGATTAAGTTAGTAGTTGGAGGGTTCACTATGAACATTATTAGTGCTTATGCGCCGCATGTGGGCTTGGACGAGGAGGAGAAGAGACGCTTTTGGGAAGATTTGGATGAAGTGTTGGGAGGTATACCACCCACTGAGAAATTATCTGTAGGAGGGGATTTTAATGGACATATCGGGTGACTTCCGGAGGGTTATGACGATATGCATGGAGGCTTTGGACTCGGGGACCGGAATGAGGGAGGCGTCTCACTTTTGGAGTTCGCTAGAGCTTGTGGGATGGTGATAACCAATTTGAGGTTCCTGAAGAAGGAGGAGCACTTGGTGACTTTTCGTACTTCGGTGGCTAAGACTCATATAGACTTTTTGCTCCTTAGAAAGGTTGACAAAAGTCTTTGTAAAGACTACAAGATTATTTCGAGGGAGGATCTTACAACCCGACATAAGCTTTTAGTGATGGATTTAGAGATCAAGATGGAGAAGAAGAAGAGGGTTGTAGATGACATGTTAAGAATCAAATGGGGGAGTTTGACCATGGCCTAGTGCAAAAGAGATGAGGGAGAGGTTGATGGCCAATGGGGCTTGGGGGAGTAGTGGGGATACGACCGGTATGTGGGACATGACAGCCAGTTACATTCGGGAGGTAGCTAGAGAAGTGCTAGGGGCCTCGCGGGGTAACTGTGGTGGGCATCGAGGGGACTGGTGGTGGAATGGTAAAGTTCAAGAGAAGGTGGAAGCGAAGAAAGTGGCGTATGCAAAATTGGTAGAAAGCAATGATGAGGTGGAGAAATGGACGAATAAAGAACTGTATAAGATGGCGAGGAAAGAGTAAAAGCTAGCGGTTAAGGCGGCGAAAACGGTGGCTTTAGAACGCATGTATGTGGAATTAGAGGAGAAAAGTGGGAATAAGAAGTTGTACATACTAGCTAAGGGAGGGCCCGTGACTTGGATCTCGTGAGGCGCATCAATAACGAGGACGACAAAGTACTGGTGGAGGATGCGCATATTAGGCGGAGGTGACAATCTTACTTCCATAAACTCTTGAACGAAAAAGGGGATGGAGACATTGTGCTGGGAGATTTGGAGCATTCAGGTAGCTACCAGAATTTTGGGTATTGTAGAAGCATTAAGGTTAAGGAGGTTAAGGGTGTTGTTCGCAGGATGCTGCAGGGGACGAGCGACCGGGCCTGATGAGATCCCAGTTGAATTTTAGAAGAGCGCGGGCATGGTAGGTTTGGAGTGACTGACTGAGTTGTTTAACGTCATTTTTAAGACGGAAAAAACGTCTGAAGAATGGAGGTGGAGTACAATAATTCCCCTGTACAAAAACAAAAGTGATATCCAGAGTTGCAACAACTATAGGGGTATCAAGCTGTTGAGCCACACTATGAAATTTTGGGAAAGGGTTGTGGAGATGAGAGTGAGGAGAGGCGTGTCTATTGCCGAGAACCAATTTGGATTCATGTCGGGGCATTCGACTACTGAAGCCATTCATCTTATTAGGAGGTTGGTGGAGCAGTATAGGGAGAGGAAGAGAGACTTGCATATGATTTTCATCGACCTCGAGAAGGCATACGACAAAGTCCCTACGGAGGTTCTATAGAGATGTTTGGAGGTTAGAGGTGTACATGTGGCATACACTAGGCGATCAAGGATATGTATGATGGAGCCAAGACTAGGGTACGGATAGTAAGAGGAGACTCAAAGCACTTTCCAATGATGATGAGGCTGCACCATAGATCAACTCTTAGCCCATTCATAATTCCATTGGTGATGGACGGACTGACGCGACAAATCCAAGGGGAGGTGTCATGATGTATGTTATTCGCAGACGATATAGTCTTGATTGATGAGACTCGCAGCGGAGAGAATGTCAAGCTGGAGGTTTGGAGACAGACTCTGGAATCTAAAGGGTTCAGGTTGAGTAGGATCAAGACAGAATATTTGGAGTGCAAGTTCAGCGGGAGCGACCCTGAGACATATATGGAGGTGAGGCTTGGTACTCAGGTCATTCCAAATAAAGGAAGCTGCAAGTACCTCGGGTCTATTATCCAAGGGAATGAAGAGATTGATGACGATGTCACACATCGTATTAGGGCAGGGTAGATGAAATGGAGGCTCGCATCTGGAGTCTTGTGCAATAAAAATGTGTCACCAAAACTTAAAGGCAAGTTCTATAGGGTGGTGGTTAGATCGACTATATTGTATAGGGCGGAGTTTTGGCTAGTCAAGACTTCGCACATCCAAACGATGAAAGTTGCAGAGATGAGGATGCTGAGATGGATGTGTAGGCATACAAAGAGAGATATGATTAGAAATGATGATATCTGGGACAGAGTGGGAGTGGCCTCGGTGGAGGATAAGATGCGGGAAGTGAGGTTGAGATGGTTCGGGCATGTGCATATGAGAGACACAGATGCCCCAATGTGGAGGTGTGAAAGGTTGGCTATGGACGGGTTCATGAGGGGTAGAGGTAGGCCGAAGAAGTATTGAGGAGAGGTGATTAGAAATGATATGGCTCAGGTGCAACTTACTGAGGACATGACCTTAGATAGGGGGTGTGGAGGACAAGTATTATGGTAGAAGGGTAGTAGGTAGTCGAGCGTAGTCCTACTTATGCTTACAAAATGATAGTTGTAGTGTTATTACTGTAGGCCCGATTAACCAATCACACTTATAGGCGCAGTATTGCTTTATAGTCCCCTGTAGTTTGATTTCTGCTGCTATGTGTTCTTTAGTGTACTTTGTTTAGCTTATTTATATGTGTTAGCTATTGCTTCCTTTTGTCAGAATGCGCTACCATGGCGTATTCGATTTTGTTATCAGCATGTTTATACTACTTTAATTTCTTGTTTGGGTCTAACCATTTCTCTTATTTTGCTTTACTTGATTTGCTTGTGATTATGCTTTGTCTTGAGTCGAGGGTTTCCCGAAAACAGCTGTTCTACCTACCAAGGTAGAGGTAAGGTATGCGTACACTCTACCCTCCCCAGACCCCACGTTGTGGGATTTTATTAGGTATGTTGTTACGATGATGATGGAGATATGGTAGTTGAAGGGTTTGGGGGAGGGTGGGGGTTGTTGGGCTGGGGGAGACAATCTGCATGGATTTTCTATTTTCACCAAAAGTCATTTTTCTGATTTTTTAAGAAATTTATTTTTCTAGTGATAATATTTATCAACCATTTAAACTAGACATGTCCATCGGGTCGGGGACCCGCTCGACTCGAAAACACCAGGGCCAGGGTCAGCTTATATCTGACATGTGAGCCACCTGACCCGAAAAAAATGGGGACCCGATCATATGTAGGGTCGGGCTAGGGTCAGATTTTTTACCCACTTGACCCGGTCCGATCACCGACCCGACCCCGACCCGTGTATATTTTTAATATAATTTATATTAGTTTTTATTTTATGAATATTTATTTTTTACTTATATAGGTGAAGGGCCAAACGAAGAAGAATCTAGTGATGATGACGATGATGATGCTTATGATGATGTTGATGAATTATCGTGATGTTGGTTTGTACTTGCCTCTTGTTTGTTTACTGATTTACAACTTAAAGTGTGGAATCTGCTTCAGTTCTTTTTTATGTAATTTTTAATGATTTCATACTTGTGTTTGTTGTAATTTTTAATTGGTGACAAATTATATCGGATAACGGATTGGGTAGAATTGCAATGTTTACTTACTGTTTTTTTTGGTAGAGTGGGTCAGGGCCGACCCGTGACCCGTAGGGTCCCCGAAGGGTAAGGGCCAAGGTTTGAAAATTAAAAAAAAAACAGGGTCAGGGTCGGGCAAGTAGAAAAAAAAAGTCACTTGACCCGGCCCTGACCCAGCGCGACCAAGCTTTGGACAAGTCTAATTTGAAAAAAAATAGAATCCTCCAGGACAAACACACCCTTAGTGTAAAAGTAGGCAAAATTGTAGTTTCTCACCTTGTGTTACAGATTACTTAATCTAAAAGTTGGCAAAATACCAATTAACTGTAACATACGAACAAAGATGTGCCAAGCAATTCAATAAAAGTAAAGAGGACAGATACATATCAAATTTTGCAACAGAAAAGAAAAGGAGAATAGATCATTGTAACATTCTGATGTATACATACATTATTTCAGTTTCCTTTCATGCACTGCCTATCTACTGGAAAAATGAACCCGATTGTATTTTACATGCCATTCCTTATACCCGTGAAAGAACCTCCACTTGAATTCATTTCAAGTGCCAGAGTTCTTGCTTAGAATTCTGACGCTCGAATGAGAGCTTTGATGTAACTCAAAACTGTACAGTTGGGACTTGCAACGACTAGCTATACACTCCGATCATTTGCTTATAAGAGACAGAAAATATTATCAGCTGCCATGGGCAACTCCAGAAGTACCAGCTTTAGCTCCACGCGTTTGGGTTTCTACCTGAGGCGTAGCACTAACTTCTAATGATTGATTTGGCGGAGCCCCTTCTTGAGAATCTTGTTGTTCATTTGACCGAGAATTCCATCTCGTCCTCCATTTGACAAGCTCAAGAAGAATAGAAGTCCCACATATTACACCTCCAAAACCCGCAAATGTGGCAAGAAGAACAGATAGAACTGCCTGCACTCGAAGCTACAACCTCAAGGATGCGAAAAAAGAAGTTTTTATTACTAGGTCGAGCCCGAGGTAATTCAAAAAATCTGATTTTTTTGGGAAAGTTACACATTTGGCTGGTCGGCCAAAAATAATTACATCCGCTAGACAAATATGCATAAATTATACACTAATTAGGTATAATCTATGTATATTATACATTTGCCGGGTTTTATTGTGGGTGACGACTATACAACGTAAAATCCCATCTAATCTGTTTTCGTTTTGATTGATCATGTGAGATTTGTTTATTTGACTTGAAGCATTACTTACCGGTGAGTAGAAAACATGAGCAAAAAGAACCACCAAGGCGAACTGAATCACAACATAAACCCCGCCTTTGTACTACACACGTAAAGCATGTAATCTATATATTATATTACCATTCAATATATAGAAGAAAAATGGAAGTGAAAAGTGAAATCCAGTTCATGTACCCATAGTTATTGCTGTCATGGATGCAAGGAGACCCAAGATGCATGAAAATGGCAGAGATATAGCGATCGCGCCGGATCTCATTCTGGTAACCTGCAAAACAAGCACTATTTAAGACCCAAAATCCACAGTGTTCCCAAATAAAAAACAGTCAAAAATCATTGAACATTCCTAAACCATCCAAAAATCTTAAAAAACAAAGCATAAAACAAATTTCTTTGCCCCTAAATACTAAAAAAAGGGAATTTGCAAAAAAGAAAAAAATCCAAGAAAATCATAAATTCAACCATGAAAAAGAGGAAAGTGAGAGTACCCAAGCAATTTTATTTTATTTTTTTAAAGAATTCTGACACAAAAAATCCCAAACAAGCAAGAAAATGATTAATACAGATAGATAAACCCACCAAAAGATTTTTTTAGAATAATAATAAAAAAGTCATAGCTGAAAGAGAGGAATGTGTAAACGTGTACCACATTGTATAATCCTACTCATAATTAGAATATATCACATATATTGTGTAAATATTTAGTGATGTATAATTATGGTAAACTAGGATCCTTCTTGTATTAGCGTTCTACATTGTACACTATATATATTTGTATTAATGAGAAAGACTCCCTAAGGGAGATTAATACCATCTTACATGGTATCAAGAGCCAAAACCCTAAAAACCTAGAGTCACTCTCGGATTGCTGCCCCTCTCCCCCCCTCCCCCCCCCCTTTTTTTTTCCGGCAGCCCCCCTCATCTTTTACCTCTCTTTTCTTTTTTGTGTCTTTATACTACCAATATGCATCCTATGGCTACTCCTACGTCTACTGACGCTTCTGCTTCCAACCCAGTCGTCATCCAAACACCTTCCACAAACCTCTCCTCAACATCTTTCCATCCGGCTCTTGCCTTTACCAACATCAAGAATTTTGTTCCTGTAATTCTTGATCAGGAAGATATCCACTATTGGTCATGGGTGGAACTGTTTCGCATTCACGCATGTATATATCATGTGCTTGACCATATCAACGACTCCGTACCTCGCCCTCCTGAAATCGACGACACAACTTGGCGTCGTCTCGATGCCGTCGTCAAACAATGGATATATGACACAATATCTAAGGATTTACTCTACACGATCATGAAAACGGGCGCCTCCGCTCGTGAGTTATGGACACGTTTGGAAGAAATATTTCAAGATAACGAGAATACTCTAGCAATGTACTTGGAAGAGCAGTTTAACAACACCCGTCTTGAAATTTTTTCTAATATGTCTGAGTATTGCAAGCAGTTGAAACTGGTGGCAGACCAATTGTGCAACGTCGATACTCCTGTTTCGGAAACAAATATGGTCTTACAATTGGTTGCAGGTCTACCTAAGGGTGAGTATGACACCCTGGCCACGATGATACAGCAGACCGACCCTCTACCCAATTTTAACAAAGCTCATTCGCAATTACTGTTGGAAGAAACCAGTCGTACAAAGCAAGACGAGCACAACCAAAAGGCATTAGCGGTTGAAACACTTACGCAAAATCTCAACGCCGCCAGCCAGCCAGCCACCACTATCGGAGAATGGCCAGCGGCGCCAGGGGTGGCAAGGGTCGCGACAGTAGTCGTGGCGGCAAGGGGCGTGGTAATGGCAGGGGTCATCAAAACAGTTAGCAGCACAACCACCCTGCCTCGTAGGTCAGCCCAACAACAAGTGTTCACAATCCGAATTAGGCCTCCTACCCAGGCTATGCTCCAGCCCAGTCACCATTTCAGCAACAGGGCGTACTGGGCCCAATTCCGGGTTATCGCCCGGCCTAATACCAACATCATCAGGCCCAGTTCCCGCAGCAACCCACAAATCCGATCCTCACTAATTTGGGCTAGGCGCTCAGTAGTATGAATTTGTAGCAGCCCGATGAAAATTGGTACATGGACTCTTGAGCCTCATCTCACCTCACCCGGTCTGTAGGTAATCTTTCTCAATTGTTTCGTTTAAAGTCTCCTCAATTTATTACAGTAGGCAATGGTCACCGCATTCCAATTCAGGGCTATGGTCACGCTTACACTCCGCCACCTCACCCACCTTTCTCCCTAAATAACGTTATGTATGCCCCAAACATTATAAAAAATTAATCTCCATTAAGAAATTTACTCGTAATAATTCGGTGTCTGTTGATTTTGATCCATTTGGTTTTACTGTGAAGGATCTACGTACGGGGACTCCTCTTACGAGATGCAATAGCATATGAGACCTATATCCGTTCATGTCCTCGTTCGCTGTCAGTTCCAGCTCACACACCACCCTAGCTACTCTGTCTCCGTCAATTTGGCACAATAGGCTTGGACACCCAGGAGCTCCTGTTTTTAATTTTCTTAGAAACAATAATTTTATTCATTGTAATGGAAATCCTGCCCAAAACTGTGTTTCTTATCAATTAGGCAAACATGTTCGCCTTCCGTTTAATTCATCCGCTAGTATTACGTTTGCTCCTTTTGATACTGTTCATGCTGATTTGTGGACGTCCCCCATTACTAGCTCCCTGGGTCATAAATATTATCTCATATTACTGGATGACTACTCTTACTTTATTTGGATTTACCCACTAAAATTCAAGTCTGAAGTCTCTGCCAAATTTCTTGAATTTTGCACATTTATCAAAACACAATTTGAACGAGCCATAAAATCTTTTCAATGTGACAATGGCCGTGAATTCAACAATTTCGCGTTTAAAAAAATTTGCAAAAATAATGGCATGGTCTTTCGGTGTTTGTGTCCTCACACGTCCCCTTAAAATGGTAAAGCCGAGCGTATCATCCGTACAATAAATAACATGGTCCGCACTTTCCTATTTCATGCCTCTCTTCCTCCCTCATTTTGGGTTTATGCAGTCAAAATGGTTGAATATGTCCTTAATATTTTACCCACTAGTATTCTTCATAACATGACTCCAACCGAAATCTTACACCATCGGATTCCCTCCTATGATCACCTTCGGATATTCGGTTGCCTATGTTATCCTAATTTCACTTCCACTGCCCCTCATAAATTAGCCCCCCGCACCACTCCGTGTGTCTTCTTAGGATTCCCGTCGAATCATAGGGGTCATATGTGCTACGACTTGTCCACTCATAAAATTCACGTCTCTCGTCACATCACCTTTGACGAGACAACGTTTCTATTTTCGAACATCCAAAAATTCGAAAACTGGATTACGATTTTCTAGACGAGTCAGACCTCTCTCCCATCACCCTTCGAGAACTGTGTCAGCCAAGCCCCACCGCCTCGTCACACCCACCCTCTACCACCTACCAAATCTGCCCGTCGGCGTCTCTGCCACCATCGTCAAATCTGTCACCGTTACCGCCAATTACCGCCACTGACGTCAATTGGCCACCACTCTCCACTAGTTCACCGGTCGTCATCCCGTCACTTGTGTCGTACCTGCGGTCTCCCCACCAAGATGAAATCAGTCCATTACCCGACAAACATCCAATAGACCCCATTACCGGTCCCATTCTTCCACCAACTTCATACCTCACTATACTGACAACAGCGACACCACCCAAGCCAGATACCGACACCGAAATCGACCCACCCCAATCGCCCCTAAACCCACTAATCGTCACTGTTCCGACCCACCGAAATACCACATTTGACCAACACCCAGTCCCGATACCGAGACCTGCGCAAAACATGTCTCTGCCACCACCACCCACCCCATTGCACTGGCCAACCCGCGCCTTACTCAAATTTACACCTCACAATCAGTATGGAAACCCGTGCTCAACACGGGATTTTCAAACCCAAAGTCCAATTTAACCTGTCTACCCAAACTATTTCACCTATTCCCAAAAATTCAAAATTAGCCAAAAATGGACCCGAATTGGAATGCGACCATGTGTGAGGAGTTTAATGTTTTAACGAAACATCATACTTTAGACTTATTCCTCGACCGGAGGGGGCGAATGTGATCAATTGCATGTGGATTTTTTGTCACAAGTACAGGGACAATGGTGACTTAGAGAGATATAAGGCACGGCTTGTGGCAAATGGTACTAACCGGTAGGAGGGTATTGATTGCGGTGAGACATTCAGTCCGGTTGTTAAACCGGCTACCATTCGCACAGTTCTAAGCATTGATATGGGAAAGCACTGTCCGATTCATCAGCTTGATGTGAAAAATATTTTTCTCCATGGTGATTTAAGAGAAACTGTTTACATGCACCAGCCGCCAGGGTTTGTTCATCCTGCAGCCCCTCAGTATGTATGTCATCTCCGTAAGTCACTTTATGATTTAAAAACAGGCCCTTAGAGCTTGGTATGATCATTTTGCACAGTTCATTATGAGTATTGGATTTACATGCAGCACATGTGATACCTCTCTTTTTACGTTCACCAGGCCTGACATTGCTTATGATGTTCAACATGTATTCTTATTTATGCATGCCCCCACGGAGCCTCATTTTACTGCCCTTAAACGTAACATTCGATATGTTAAGGGCACACTTGATTATGGACTACACCTTTATCCCTCCTCACCGAACATGCTATTATCCTACACAGATGCAGATTGGACAGGCTATCCGGACACTCGTCGTTCTACATCTGGCTACTGTGTGTTTTTGGGGGATAATCTCATATCTTGGTCTGTCAAGTGGCAAACCACATTATCCTGTTTGAGTGCAGAAGATGAGTATAGAGGAGTTGCTAATGTTGTTGCCGAGATCTGTTGGCTCCGAAACCTTCTTTTGGAGCTTCAGTGTCCTTTACGGAAAGCGTCTCTGGTGTACTGTGATAACATATCCGTCATATACTTGTCTCACAATCTGGTTCAGCATCAGCGAACCAAACATATTGAGATGAACATCCATTTTGTTCGTGAGAAGGTTGCTCTCGGACATGTTAAAGTATTGCATGTGCCCTCTTCTTATCAGTATGCGGATATCTTCACGAAGGGCCTTCCGAGACAGCTGTTCGTTGACTTCAGATCTAGTCTCTACGTTCGGCCTCCTCCCGCTCCGACTGAGGGGGTGTGTAAACGTGTACCACATAGTGTATAATCCCTACCCATAATTAGAATATATCACATATATTGTGTAAATATTTAGTAATATATAATTATGGTAAACTAAAATCCTTCTTGTATTAGGGTTCTACATTATACACTATTATATATTAGTATTAATGATAAAGACTTACCAAATGGGTAAAAGCAGAAATAGAACACATATAGAGCACCCAAATAGTGAACACACAAAAAATAACAAGAAATCAAGAGGAAAAAATATAGCTCATATTGAGAAATGGGAAAAGCTGAAAACTTTAGCAGAAATAGAACCCGTAACCCCCCACCCCCCAAGTTAGTAAACACACAAAATAACAAGAAATCAAGAAACAAAACAATAGCTCAAAATCGATCACAGAACCCAATTTAGTAAAAACAAACAGAATATATATATATCAAGAAAACAATAAAAAAGATACCTTTTCAAGAGGAACAGGGAAATCAACACTGTTGTTGAGAATTTTAGTACAATTTTTATCATCATCTTCACCTAAACATCTCTTGTTAGACTAAAACCTTGATAAATAAATATTCGATAAATTAATAATCTTGATTAAATAATAATTTTTTCCGGTCTCAATTTGAGCCAATGGGATAAAATAATAATCTCGATAAATGCATAAGATAATAATTTTAAAAAAAATCATCGAGGCCCACTGAAAATATAAAATAATAATTCATTAAATACGTATAAAAATTACATATATAATTCATAAAATAAAATACTTCCTAAAAAAAATTTATTTCAAACTTTATGCTTTCCTAAAATTACATAATTTGATGATTTTTATTTTTGTACTCACATAATGTTTTTCTCATCTCATCAGTTAGCGTAGACTTTTTTACACCTTTCAAATGAGTAGTCATGGAAGAGAATATATAATATATGAATTTTTATATTCTGGTATATGAAGTTAAAGTACATGTGTCTATTTATAAACTCTATATTGTGTACTTGAAACAATTCACAACACTTCATATTCTAAAGTACATGCATTCTATTTTGAATCACGCCAATTCAAGATTAATAAACTTCTTTTTGACAAGATTAATAAACTTAGATACAATGCACCATCATTAATTAATTGTTTATTTATTTTCTTTTCTTAGTTACCGAAAAAAATTAATTGTTTAATTTGAAAAATATAGTACAAAATAAAAATTATTCTATAAATTAATAAATATTAATTTATCGATAAATTAATAAAATATTCATTTATCAATAAATTAATAATCTCGTATAAGATAATAATTTTTCAGGTTCCAAGAATATTCATTTATAGAGGTTTTACTGTACTAGTCTCCATGAATGTATATATATATATATAAGTGAATTATTAGTGAAAGTAAAGAAGAGTGCCCATATGAACAAAAGTTGAAAACCTTTGAAAGCTTCAAGTAATGGGTAGGGGACACACTGCTTCAACAAACAATATATATTAATGCTGTTTCTGTTTTTTTCTTTCTTGACTTAATTATAAAGGGGACGTGTGGTTGGTTAACAAGTAGTATAATATTGAGATTACAATACTAGAATTAAATAATACGTAATAAAATAATTTGATGGGTATATTCTCTCAAAAAAAATCTGGTAATATATATATATATATATATATATACACACACTCTTGTCTCAATTTATGTAGTGATGTTTTGGGGTTAAACGAGTTTTTTTACTATATTTTTTTCATGTCTCGTAAATATTTTGAATTGTAATTATTATGATTTATAGTACTTTTTATGTAATTTTTATTTTAAAATTTTGAAGATACTATATCTGAATTCTACTCACAAAGATAGAGATAACGTCTGTATACATTTTACTCTATCCACATTCCATTGTGTGGAACTACACTGAATATATTATTAGTGTATATTTGAATTTACAGTAAAAAATAAGAAGTTTGAGTTTAAAATTTGACATATGACACATGCATCGGGACAGAAGAGTATATATATTAACTAGAGGTTGTAACTATTTTTTATTTCCCTATAAAATATGTCTGTGGTTTTGCACTGATAAATTGGAATACATTTTTTTTTTTCAAACTTAACCTCGTTTGAAAGGATTTTCAGAGAAGAACTTTGGAGAAACACATCTTTATTATTTTGATATTTTATTTTGAGATTAGTAATTCTAATATTGAGTATGTTATAAAAAATAACACTAAAATTATTGTATAAATAACTCCTAAATAAAACTTTCAATCAAATATGAAATAAAATAATTTTATATTTTATTGTGAAATTTTTAATACTTATCCTTCGAATCAAACGACACTTAATTTGTTACTTACAATTTATTTCAAAAGAAACAAACATGCAAAAAGTCGTTTGTCAAAATTGTTATGTATTCTCCTTTTCTAGAATATATCATATTGAAGTCAATGTATGTGCACCTCAACTAAATTAAGCTAATAATATACTAAAAACTCATAAACATAAATGTCATAGGTGGAGCGAATATACTCACATTGAATATTCTAGTTGAATTTGAACCTACAAAATATATTTTGTTGTTATGTTATGTCTCCATTAATTAGTCATCCCTTAGTAACTAATAGACGAGCAGAGCTATGTAAAGTCAAAGTGTGTTCGATTTGAATTCTATTGGTTAAAAAAATTATATTATATAAATAGTGTAATAATATAAATTGTTGATCCTCTTGATATCTAAAATAACAAATTTAGTAGCGAAGGAGGTTCAAAACTTACGTTAGATTGCAAGTTCAAGTTTAAGGTGTAGCATTTTAATATTTTTTAAAATTACGTTACATAAATTTTTGGTTCGACAATGATGCACATAATTTAGATTTTTTGGAAATTATATTGACAATGAATTTAAAGTTGTCACTCTTTTGTTTATTCCATTTTAGACTAAAAAGAGAAAAAGAAAATAGCGGCAGACATTTTCTCATCATTTTCGCAAATTTTAGCTTTGGTCCCAAAAATAGGGTCGACATAATTCGGATATTTTAAAAATAAGAATTTTGTGTAGTATTTTTTTTTAAAAAAAATACTACATAGGGAGAAGGGTATTACAACGTGAGAATTCAAATCCTTACCAACAACATGAAAGTTTAGATGGTAAACCAACTGAACTATTAAATTCCTAAAGAAATTTGTATACTAAACTTGAATATTCGCATATCTTTTATTTAATTCCTCCGATTTCATAGCACTTTATTAGTTAAACCAATTTTTGTTTTATTGCGTTTCCCCTTTTATTTTATCTACTTACTAATTATTATTATTATATCAACTCTTCTGTACCAATTATTGCCTCCCAAAACATCATTTTCAATCAAGTCAATGTGGTGACTCATTAATATGAAAGTTACATAAACCAACTTGATAGCGAATATATTACCATATATTCGTCATATATTCTGTAATTAATATTTGTATGCATTTATGTAAAATATAGATTTTCAATCAATTAGGATTAATACAATTTTACATGGTAGCGTATATATATATATATATATATTTGTATTAATGAGATAGACTCCTCAAGGGAGATTAATACAATCTTACATGGTATCAAGAGCCAAACACTAAAATACCTAAACCTAAAATTCTCTACAAGACAGCCCCCCCTCCCCAATCCTCGACCGGAGACTTCCCCCACCCCATAAACCCTAATTTTTCTTTCTCTTCCTACCAAAATTCAGCTCCTGTAATGGCTTTCATGGCTACTCTCACCTATCCCACATCTTCCTCCTCTTCCCAGTCGTCACCCACAACCCACCCACTCTCTCTACTACTTCTTCTTTCCATTCGGCATTTGCCGTCACCAATATCAAAAACTTCATTCCCTTAGTTCTTGACCAAGAAGATGGACAATATTCTTTGTGGGTTGAACTTTTTCGCATTCATGCATGTGCTTATAACGTGATTGATCATATTGATGACTCCTTCCCTCGCCCTATCGAGGTTGATGTAACGGCATGGCGCCGACTTGACGCTATCGTCAAGCAATGGATTTATGGCACCATCTCTAAGGACTTGCTTCATACGATTATGAAAACTGGAGCCTCAGCTCGTGAGTTATGGATACAGTTGGAGGAGATATTTCAGGACAACAAACACACACTTGCCGTGTATCTGGAGGAACAATTCAATAATACACGTCTTGAGAATTTTGCCAATAAGTTCGAGTATTGTAAATAATTGAAGTTAGTTGCGGACCAATTATCCAATGTGGGGACACTAATTTCCGAAACTAAGATGGTCCTACAACTAGTTGTTGGCCTACCGAAGGGTGAATACGATACTCTAGCGACTATGATCCAACAAGTCGATCCGCTACCTAGCTTCAAGTAGGCTCGTTCACAATTACTATTGGAAGAAATCCGACGTGCCAAACAGGATGAACATAATCAAAAGGCGTTAGCAGTTGAAACTCCGGTGACAAACGCCACTCCCGCCGGACAACCAACAACCGCAGGGCAACCGCAGAGGTGGCAAAGGCCGCAGGAACGGCAGAGGCGGCAGAGGCCGCGGGCATGGGGGACGAGCAGTCCAGCAGTCCCAGGCTAGCCAATTTTTCCAATGGGTCGGCCCAAGCCACTGGCCAAACAAAGGCAGTTGGGCCTGACCCCCTGCCCATATCCCACAGCAGCTGCGACCCAGTACCCAGTAAATTGGCAGCCCGGTATTTTGGGATCCTCCCCAGGCCCATACCAGGCACCAAACGCGGCCCAGCAGGCACACATAATGATGGCCCAGCAGCAGCAGCCTGCATACGGCTTAGCCCCCACTGATTTGGGCCAGGCCTTCGGCTCATTAAATCTACAACAGTCCAACGAAAATTTGTACATGGATACGGGAGCCACTTCTTATCTCACCCGTTCCTCAGGTAATCTCTCCAAACTATTTCGTTTAAAGTATCCTCAATTTATTACGGTCGTTAATGATCATCACATTCCAATTCAAGGTTATGGTACCACCCACACAAAACCACCTCACTCACCTTTCTTCCTAAATAACGTCCTCTATGCTCCCAACATTATTAAAAACTTAGTATATGTTAGGAAATTTACTCCTAACAATTATGTTTCTGTTGAGTTTGACCCCTTTGGTTTTTTTGTGAAGGATCTACTTACGAGGACACCTCTTACGAGATGCAATAATGTGGGGGACCTATACCCTTTCTCATATATTTCGGCTGCCAAACCCCGATCACATATCTCTCTCGCTGCAATCTCTCCGTCAACATGACACAATAGACTTGGACACTCAGGTGCTCCTATTTTTAATTTTATTAGAAGCAATAATTTCATCCAATGTAATAATGGAAACCTTGCCCAAAGTTTTTATTCTTGCCATTTAGGCAAGCATGTTCGCCTTCCTTTTACGTCATCTTTAAGTGTTACATTTTCTCCCTTTGACATTGTTCATGCGGACTTATAGACATTTCACATTACTAGTTCACTGGGTCATAAATATTATCTCATTTTATTAGATGATTTTTCTCACTTTATTTGGGTTTACCCACTTAAATTCAAGTCTAGCGTTTTTACCAAAATCTTGAATTTCGTATCTATATCAAAACACAATTTGAAAGAGCCATAAATCGTTTCAATGTGATAATGGCCGTGAGTTCAACAATTCCACTTTTCACAAATTTTGCACAAATAATGGCATGGTCTTTAGCTTTTTGTGTCCCCACACCTCACCCCAAAATGATAAGGCCGAACGAATCATTCTGTCACGACCCAAACCGTAGGGCCACGACGGGTACCCGGATCCCACCCGCCGGGTACCGCCATTCTTACAATAAACATGTAATCATAATTAATTACAGACTAAGCCGAAAGAAAATTCTGAACAACCAGGTAACCAACTTATATATATACATATACCAAGGCCGACAAGGCCATACAAGACTACTATACACAGGACACATGTCTACAAGCCTCTAAGAGAGTACACAACATCAACAGGTCGGAACAAGGCCCCGCCATACCCATATAGACATGCAAAATTGTATCATACCGAAATCAGACCGACACTCAAGAAAGATATGAGTACTTCCAAAAATCCGCTGAAATCTGCAACCTATTCACGTGGGCCGTCGCCTTGCCTATGCGAACCTGCGGGCATGAAACACATCGTCCCCCGACAAAAGGGACGTCAGTACGGCTGATGTACTGGGTATGTCAGGCATAAATAACAGCATAACAGGGATTTACCAATAACTGAAATATAAATAACTGACCAACAGTAACTGCCTCTGAGGGCCCTAATACACCTACCTACATGTTATGCACAATGCAGTGTCCATATTCATTGGCCTCGTCGAGTAATTTCCTTACCATGACAACCTCTGTGGGTATCACACCATGTAATGGTTAACGAATATTTACATGATGCAAGTGCGGTATATATATATATATATATATATATATATATATATATATATATATATATATATATATATATATATATATATATATGTTAGTGTTGCGGATCGTGCAACCCGTTCCAATATTTGTTAGTGTTGCGGATCGTGCAACTCGTCCCAATAAGCCATACATATATCACATCACATCATCACATCATCACATCATATTGGCCTCTTTGGGCTCTTTTGTGATAGTCTGTACCAGCTGCAGGTGATGTGCGTATATAACGCCTTTCCCTTTCCCTTTCCCCTTCCCCCTATCTCATATATATATAATATTTACCATATAGTAGTATGCATAGCACCAGTGGGTCCAGGGTAATATATGAATGCAATGCAAATGAAAATACATGAATATCAGTAAAACACTTCCTGAATTTATCGGATGACAATAATATCCTTGCCCCTTTGGCTAATACGGTGAATGTCAACACCTTTTCCGTATGCCTCAATAAGGACTTAGGAACATATTTAGACATGTTTTTAGCATAGGAATCAATAACATGAATATTCTTAACTACTAGGAGTAGAATAAAATATGGAGCAATATCACGGTTATATTTCGTTACATGGAACATGCCAAAAGAAAGAAATAATTTGTCTTAACATACCTCGATTTACGATCCTGGAAATAACTACGACGTGTTAATCTCCCTTTAAATCCCAATCTCAAACCCACGCTTAAAAGTAGTAAAAACACGTTGCTGCATAATATTGAATCGGACATGAGCAAAATTTATGTTTGCTACTGCCTCCGAATCGAAAATGTTGTTGCCTTCTGATGGAAAAAAAACCATCAACTTCGAGCATTCCAAAAGCTACTTTTCAATTGTTGCCTTCTGATTTATGCTACTGTTTTAATCTTAAAAAATTGTCTAACTTAGGATGAAATGCCTCTAAATGATTGCCCATCATTAACCCCTTAGGCTAGTTATCTTAGGCATTTAGTGAAAACATTACACGTATAAAAACCCCATTAACTCTTATCCCTCATAATGATTACTCAATCCCACATAATTAATTATGTGATCTCAATTCACTTAAACCTTGATAACTTATATGACATTCATATACTCAATGTCATAATTTGTGATATGACACTAGTCCATAACCTCTTTATGCACGTATCAAATTTATTTTCGGCTTCCGTCGTTACACTTGTTACGTCCAAAATTATTTCAGTGTTTAATCCATTTATGTATTAATCTCTTTATTAGCATAAATAAATATAACATAAATTTTCCCAACGCCCGGGTCTATTTACACATGTCTAGCGATTTTATATACGCTTAGAGATTTAAACTGTAACCCGAAAGTACGGGACGTTACACATTCACACTATCAATAACATGGTTCATACAATCCTTTTTCATGTCTCTCTCCCCCTTCCTTTTGGGTATATGCTGTTAAAATGGTAGAATGTAGTCTTAATATTTTGCCTACCCACACTCTCCATAATAGAACCCCTACCGAGATTTTATTCCGTCGGATTCCCTTTTATGATCACCTTCAGATTGTCGGTTGTCTTTGCTACCGAAATCTTGCCTCTACGGCCCCTCATAAACTAGCACCTCGCACAACTCCATGTGTCTTCTTAGGTTTTCTGACCAATCATAGGGGGTATTTGTGCTATGACGTGTCTTCACGTAAGATCCTCGTCTCTTGCCATATCACGTTTGATGAATCAATCTTCCCATTTGCAAACATCCAAAAAATCTGGAACACGGATTATACCTTTCTCGATGAGTCTGAAGCCTCCCTTATTGTCTACACCATACTCTGTTGTGACACCGTCCCCACTGTTATATCACGACCTGTCCCCACTGTGTTGTCACAACCCGAACCAACCGCTACCACCCTAATCTCGTCGACACTCCCATCACTAGCGTCATTTCAATCCGTCACTGCCTCCTCCACCCACTGGCCAAACAATCCGATACCTTAACTGGCACCGACACCCGACAACCACTACCCTGCCGACCACCTCAGTCCAACCACTGAACCACTACTAACTCGTCCCAGTCCACAGATACACCTCCCCGTAGAAACTCCCTCCCAACACCGGTCACCGGAACCATACCCAATCCCTCATAATCCCGTCGATCAGTCCCAACCCTCACCCAACAAAGAACATCGCCCGCTTAACCCACCATCGACATCGACCATCGACCGAGACACCACCACCAAGACCCCACCCATTTGCCCAAACAGCCTCTGTCCCCATGCATAAAATGGAGACCCATGCTCAGCACGGGATTTTCAAATCCAAAGTTCACTTTAACCTCTCCACTCAATCTATATCCCTAATTCCTAAAAACTCAAAATTAGCTAAACTTGACCCGAATTGGAATGCGGTCATGCGTGAGGAATTTAGTGCTTTAACGAAATAACACACTTGGGATTTGGTTCCGAAGCCGGATGAAGCTAATGTGATTCGGTGTATGTGGCTCTTTCGTCACAAATTCAGAGACAGTGGTGACCTTGAGCACCATAAGGCGATACTTGTGGCTAATAGCACAGGGCAGCAGAAGGGTATTAATTGTGGTGAGACATTTAGTCTGGTGGTTAAACCGGCTACCATTCACATGGTTCTGAGCATAGTTATGGGTAAGAACTGGCCGATTCATCATTTTTATGCAAAGAATGCATTCTTACATCGGGATTTGAAAGAAACTGTTTACATGCATTAGCCGCCAGGGTTTGTACATCCAGAGGCTCCTCATTATGTATGTCATCTCTGTAAGTCACTGTATGGTTTGAAACAGGACCTCAGGGCGTGGTATGAGCGTTTTGCTACTTACATTATGCAGATTGGGTTCATATGTAGCAAATGTGACCATTCACTTTTTTCTTTTCATCGAGGTAGTAACATTGCATACTCGTTATTATATGTGGATGATATTATTCTAACTGCCTCTTCTGATGCGTTGAAAAATGAGATCATTGCCCTGCTCAAATAAGAATTTGCTATGACATACTTGGAGAAGTTAAGTTACTTCTTGGGGATTTCTGTGACTCGATCTGCAGATACTATATTTCCGTGTCAGCGTAAGTATGCGAAAGATTTTGTGTACAGGGCTAAAATGGCAAACTGCAAGATCATGCCTACTCCGGTCGACTCGAAGTCAAAAATCAGTGTTGTTGATGGTGATCCAGTGTTCGATCCCACTCTCTATAGGAGTCTCGCAGGTGCACTCCAGTATCTTACATTCACCAGACTTTATATTGTATATGTTGTCCAGCAGGTGTGTTTCTTTATGCATGCCCCCAAGGAGCCTCACTTTACAGCTCTTAAACGTATCATTCGATACGTTAAGGGCACTCTCGATTATGGATTACATCTCTATCCCTCTGCACTGACCAGGCTGATATCATATATGGACGCCAATTGGGCCGGCTGTCCGGACACGCGGCGTTCCACGTCTGGTTAATGTGTGTTCGTAGGAGATAATCTCATCTCGTGGTCTGCCAAGCGGCAAGCCACACTATCACGATCGATTGCAGAAGCAGAATATAGAGGCGTTGCAAATGTTGTTGCTAAGATCTACTAGCTCCGAAACCTCCTCTTGGAGCTTCATTGTCCCCTACGTAAGGCGTCTATGGTTTATTGTGATAACATATATGCGGTCTACTTATCTCATAACCCGGTTCAGCATTAGAGAACCAAGCACATTAAGATGGATATACATTTTGTTCGTGAGAAGGTTGCTATAGGGCATGTTAAGGTGTTGCATGTGCCTTCTTCGTATCAGTATGCATATCTTTACTAAGGGGCTTCCACGACAACTGTTCCTAGACTTCCAATCCAGTCTCAGCGTCCGGCCTCCTCCCGTTCCGATGAGGGTGTGTGATAGCGACTATATTACCATATATTCGCCGTATATTCTGTAATTAATATTTGTGTGTATTTATGTAAAATATAGATCCTCAATCAATTAGAATTCTACTTGTACACTATATATATATATATATATATATAGAAAGACTCCTCAAGAAAGATTAATACAATTTTACCCAACTAACCGTTAAATACACAAATACATAGCTTTACATAACTTTAATGGACTTTGGCATTTCGAAGGGTTTTCTCTAAAAATAGCATACTTATGTTTTCAAAGTATTCAGAAAGCGTTACTCCCTCTGTTTAGTTTATAAGACATAGTGCGACGGTCAAACTATCTAATTATTTATGTATAGAATTTTTGAGATATTCTTAAAAAAAAATATAACTCGCAATAATTAAAAGTGTATTTAAAAAGATCATGTGTCCAGTCCAGTTAAAATACGTAACGCCAACCATCCTGAACTGATATCCGCACCTCCGTTGGGCATTGGGATCGAGTGCTAAGGCCATGATTAAAGCAAATCATTCATTCTTCTGTTGGTGATAGATGCACGAATGACAACTTTAAACATCACACATAGTGGTAAATTTAAATTTGGAGACTTTTATGGAAATTAAATCTAAACAGACGTTACAAAGAAAAAAACATCCTTACAAGTATTACCATTTGTGGGTTTCTCTGGCGTGTAACAAGAAATGTCGTCCATATATAATAGTGTTTTCCAGGGACAAAATACTCTGAAAGTTGGCTAGAATTAAAAAAAAAAAATCCTCGGACGCCACGAAAAAAAAGAAGAAGAAAGCACTAGTGAGACAGTGTGTGTACATGAGAAGGCGGCTTTTTTTCAATTATTTATTTAATCATTTAACATATGCTCATCCGATTAATTTAAATTTGGACCTAATAAATTCATATAGGGATTAAAACATTCTTTTACCGAAAAGCTCTCCATCCAGGATTCGAACATAAAATCTGTATATTCAAAATGAAAAATTCTAATCATATTATACCACATCTCTCGATGGTACGTGGATAAGTCCTTGCTTCAGTGGCGGAGCTATAATCCAGTAAGGGTGTTCAATTGAACACCTTTCGTTGAAAAATTATACAGTGTGGACACATCAATTATTACATATTATATATATGTGTGTATTACTCCCATAAAACTACACTCTTGATAAAAATAAATTATGATTCCGCCACTACATAGCTTTATATTATTCCAACAAGAAGTGATATGTTATGTTGTGATTCAGGGCGGAGCTAGAAAGACATAAGCGAATTTATTCAAACTTTTTTCACCAAAAATTTACTATATATATAGGATCAAGTTTCTATATTGTACATAGATAATGAATTTTCCTGATGAAAATCCTGATTAATCTAATATTTTAGTATGTTATTTTGGCATTTTAGTCGTCTCATCTTGTAAAACACTCTTTGGCGAATCAAAAGGTCAATTTTTATCAATCAAGGGCTGAGCTAGGGGAAGGACAGGGGTTCATCTGAACCTTCTTTACCGGAAAAATACATTGTATATATAAGGTCAAATATAAATTTTATGAATATATATGATATAATAAACCCCTTGACACAATTGAAAAGATTAGCTCAATGGCCAAAAGTATTCAAATTTACCCCAGCAAGCTCCCCCCCCCCTCCCCTCCCCACTCACACACTTGAGCTATACTTTTATCAAGAAAAGATCCAAAATGGTCCTTTATATTTGGACTTCCACTCGAAATAGTCCCCTCGTATTTGAGGTGGAGCACTAATAATTCATCTTTCAAATAATGAACCACAATTAGTCCTGAATATTTTTATCTATAATTAACAGAATATGTCGGACGCTGTTAAAGTTATATCCTCTGGAAAAAAGAATCAATTGCTCTGCTAGCTCTTCCGGATTGATTTTTTCCTCTGCACCTTGTTGAGTACTACTTTTTAAGCTCTTGCATATAAGGGCTTCATTACTTTAAATCATCATCATTAAGAATAAAAACGAAAAAGAGTCATATTTGCCTCTGTATTTTATGAAAAAATGTTATATTTGTCATTCATTATACTTTTTCAACATATTTACCCTTGTCATTCAATTTTTGATTCATATTTACCCTTCACCCGTTAAGTGACCCGGTCCCAGCTTAAAAATTGCCACGTAGGATATTTTAAGATGGGACTAGGTCACTTAACAGGTGAAAGGTAAATATGAGCCAAAAGTTGGATTGCAAGAATAAATTTGTTGAAAAGTATAACGAAAGATAAATATAGCATTTTTCATAAAGTATAAGTGTAAATATGACCCTTTTCTGAAATAAAAAAGGCTTTCTCAACTTATAAAACCTGAGCACATCAATTTTAGCAAATTGATTCTGACTTTACTTTATTAATTTCCGTTTGAATTATATTGAGTAGTTATTTATTTTATCAATTATGACATCATCATTGGTGGAGTATTTTTTTATTTATTTTTTGTTGAGTAGTGAATGTGTATTATAATATTAGAAATTCATTCTTACACTTTTTAAAGCTTTTTGGCTATTTTCAAAGTAATATGTGATTGAAGGGGCACTTATTCGTAAGGAAAAATTTAAAATAAAGTAGAACACTACAAATTAAAAAAAATTAAGAAATTTTAAGAAGCGCTCGATGGAGCATGGCAAAAATAGAAAAAAATGTTAAACGGACATGACAAGATGAACTAAAATTTATCGGGTTAAGGTTAGTCTTGCTCTTTACTGTCCCGCTTCATTTATTCTGTAATTTTCATGTATTTACTTCTTCATATTAAAAATTCTTTTGGTGAAAATCCTACCTAAGGCGGCACTATATTCAATCTCTTGTATTTATCACTTCTATATATGGAGTTTGACTTCATTACTAGGCCTCCGGTTACCGTACATATCGTATTACGTTTTGCTTTCCTTTCTTCTTCAAGATGTTTTTTTTTTTAATCATGCATGATTCTTGCCAACTTAATTAATTAAAGTCAACTTGACAATTTATTAGTACGTTTTTCAGGGGAAAAAAATTAAAGGAAATTATACCTCTCTTATAAGTTATTCCCACATTCAGTAATTTTCTGACATGTGGCAACGCGCGTGTCTTAATATATAGTTAGGTCATCAAGTTTTACAAACACTAAGGCACTCTCCAATATTGCATTGTCGACTATTATATGGTGCAATGCCCACTAGAACTTTCACTCTAGTATATATACTGTAGATTAAATTTAAATTTCTTATGCTTTAGGCTTGCCAATATATCATTATGTTCAATTTTGAATCTAATAATTAAAAGAAGATACTAAGTATAACTCTGAGTTAATTAGCTGACTACGTACGAGCAACAACAAACATGATGGATGATGATTAGGATAACAATATCAAAATCACAACCAGCAGTTATTTATAGGTTGTGTTTATCTAATTAAGTATGGTTGGAAATTTGCCTTTCATGGGTTGAGTCCACCCATCTTTAATGACTTAAACACTCGGGTTCCGCATGTTGGAGTTTTTTTTGTCATACGTGCATAATCTACTAAGTGAGTAGATGACTGTAGGGCCAAGGATCGTCAAATTTCGTTAAGAAATGAAGAGATATTGGTCCACTTAGTAAGGTGTTTGAGGCATGAAAATATGGTGTGAGACAAATCTACCACATCGGTGGGAAAAGGAGAAATTGTTCTTTTTATAAGCCTAAAAATGAATAAGGGTTTGGGACCCTAAGGGGTAATCCATGTGTTTGAAGGAGGGAGGACCTAGGTGTGCTTGGGTTCGAGGCTAGCCCCACACACGTGTTGCCGCCGCCCGTCTGGTTCGGTCTCGGGTCGTGGGCTACTTCTGATATTATCTTTTGGATCTCAAACTGTTTAGTATTTACAGTTTGGTCCCTAGAGTTTCAAAAATGCTGCCAGTAGCCAGAAAGTCAATCTGAAACATTTTGCACTTACTACAAAACGTTTCTGGCCATGACTACACCTCTTAAAACACCTCTCCTCCTCCTAAACACTATATATTGAGACCTGAAACAGATTTGAGATGAGAAGGAGAAAAGACCACAGAAAAAGAGAGCAGAAAGAAAGAAACAGAAACTCTTCCTTTTCCTCTAAATTTTTCATTCTTCAGCAAGTCGTTTCATGTTTGTTTTCTTCGTCAGAATCAACTTATTTGCTTTGTAGTGTTGATTAGTTGCTGTTTTATCTTGGGAGACTATTGCCCGCTAACGTAAAAACATATATACGGGGCAATCTTGTCTTAAAGATAGAGAGACATCTCTCGACTCAACCACAGTTGTAACAATCCAGATTTAATGTTTCTTAATTTCAGGTTATCAAGATTCAAGACTCAACAAGCTTGCGGCAATTATAATTTTGGCTGTTAGTTTATCATTTCGAACACTTGTAATATTTATTTATTTTCCGTACTGCTTTGATTCCAACAATTATATCCAACAAGTATCACTTTTAGTATCATATTTAGTGGTTAATTAATAATTGTTAATACTATGTATGTGTATACTTCGAATAAAAAGAAGGAAAAGGCTACCATTTAAAGCAAAAGAAAAGGAGTTGAAACATGCTTTTAGTAAACAATGAAAAGTAGCATGACTTTACAACGAAGTTTCACTTCAATGTTTACATAATGAAAGTATTCAATTAACAAGTGGACCTCTTTTTATTATTGATTTCAACATTCTTCAAACGGTTATGGCTGAGTTAGAATTTTTACTAAACTGATTCAAATCATAAAAAGTAAATATATGAAGAAGCCAAAGAAATTTAACATTTACTATTTTCTCTATCCTAATTTATGTTGCACTATTTTTTTTTTATTTGTCCCAAAAAAAATGTCACAGATTTATATTTAGAAACAATTTAACTTTATCAGATGATTTAAGAAACACATTTATATAAGATTTGTTTTGCACCACACATTTCAAAAGTCTTCCTTTCTTCCTTAAATTCTGTGTCAAATCAAATGGTGTCACATAAATTAAAACGTGAGGAATATATATATATATATATAAATAATTATAATATTCGATATACATTATAATTTTTTTGTAAAAGGGGTTCGAATACGCTCCCTAGCTTGCTGTTGATCTTCAACTGATTATGTATAGATAAGGTGTCTTTTATATCTGCAATTCAAGAATTATATATTGACATATAATATGTGAACATTACATATACATACTAATAGACACCACACACAGATTCCACGTTGTGGATTTCACTTGATATAATGTTGTATAAACACCACACCCCCTTTTTACAAAGTAAAATATGTTTTTTCATAGTGTGAAACACACTTAGCTTGAGATATTGTACGTAGCAGAGAAAGACAAAACCATACAAACGTCATTCTCTTGAGGAGAGAAAAAGCTAAGGGTGTGTTCGCTATGGAAATATTTTTTAAATTTCTCATGTTAGCTGATTAAAATTTTAAAAAAATATTTCTCCATGGATTAAAGACGTTTCTTAAAAATGAGAAAAATATTTTTTCTAATGAAAGTGCGGAAAACAAGTTTCACACGTGATCCACATTGATTGTCTCTATTGTTAAGAGTCTCACATCGGATATGGAATGAGAACATGTACTCTTTATATGGATTTGGACAATCCTCACCCTGGAATTGAGTTAGGCCCAAGATCCATTCTTTATATGGTATCAGAGCCAGACTCATTCTACTTCTTTGTTCACCAATTGTTGGGCCCTAAATTTATTATTCATGCTCCAGTTAACAAGGTTTGGACGTGCGGGAGAGTGTTAAGTGTATCACACCAGCCCAACCGGCCACTGAAACCCGCCCCAACCCCCACACCCATTTTTATTCCCTAAAACCTAATCCCAAACAAAACCCTTCACCCTTCTTTTTCAAACCAAACCCTATCCCCCCCCCCAAAATTCGCCGCACCTCACCCACCACCACATCCCTCCCGTCACTTCACCCATACCCTATCCCCCAAAATCCGCGACCTACACTCCTCAAATTCGCTTCCAAATCGTTACCTTTGCCCCTTTTATTTGAATTTCAAACTCGAAATTGAAAAGGGGGTATGGGGTGAACGGTTTTGGGGGGAATCCATCTATAAATACCCTCTTGTTCTTCATTTTAAGGGGTCTGAGTCCGAAAAGAAATCGAAAACCAAAAGTCGAGTCCGAGGTCAAAAACGAAAAACGACATCTAAAATGAGGGGGGAAATCAGAAAAGAAAATGGTTTGATTGTTCCTAAATTTTTGCTTAGAAAATACTCCTCTTTGTTTCATAAACTTTAATCCGAAAATCCCCTTTGAATAATAGTTTCAACCCTCAGAAAATCCCCTTTTGTTCTTCACGTTTCCGGTTGTTTCGGGTAGGGTCAAAAATCGAAACCGGGTCCAAAATCAGAAAAATCAGAATTTCAAAATCAAAAAAATCAGAATTCCAAAATCATAAAATCATAATCCCAAAATAACTTCCCCGAGCAGATTCGACGATTCGAGACGACGCCTCGGTTCGCTGCTCGGAGAAGGTCCGTAAACTCGAAGTCCTCTCATTTTATTTTTTGTATTATTTTGTGTATTAATCATGTGGTAGTTGTTGTGTTTAATGTTTAATTATGTTAAGTCTGTTAGCTTTATTTAGTTAGCTAATAAGGTTAGAAATATCTTTATTTGTGTTATTAGATTTACACCTAATATTATGTGATGATAGGGTGTTGATTAGTACCTGTTTGAGAGTGATTATGACATTGATTATTTCATGATGTTTAGTATTGATTAAATGGTTAGTTATTTACTAGCCTGCTTGGTCAATTAGTGCTTAAGAATAATGTCTTAGGTTTACATTTAAAAGTTAAAACTGTGTGATATGTATACTTTCTTAACACTTGGTAGTAGAGATTATGATGTAGAATTAGCTAAATTTCCAGCATGTTCAAAGTAAAGGTGATTAGTGGAATACCCTATGATGTTTTCTTGTTTAATTAATTGTTTATGCCTTAAATATACTATTCTAGGTTTACATTTAGAGTTATGTAATGGGTATGCTTTTTTTGGTCTTTGTACGATAGATGTAGGGTGATTAGTAAGACTGTTTACTTTCATTTTTGAGAGACCATGATCTGTGCTAGTTGAGGTTTGAAAGTTGTGATCATGTTTGGTTCTACTATATGTTTGAGATTGTGCTAAATAGTAATAGAAATTTAGTTGCTTGGTAAGTTTAGATATATGTTCACATGTCTTTTTTGATTTGTGGACAATATGGGGTTGATTAGTTTTGAATGTCTACTAGTATGGCCATGAATCTGTGTGTAGGAGTCTAGGTTTTTTAAATATGAAGCTTTGTGTATGTTTGTAGGTTTCTGCATGTGATTGATCAGTTGTACACTAAAATGTTGAAGTAGGATGTCTTGTTGAGTCCGTGTATTTAGTTCACTTTGTTTTGAATGTTGGTTAATTGTGGTATGATAACCGTTGATTTATGGTCTATTTGACAATCATCTTGACTATGTCATTCCTTATTTTGAAGGGTCATCATGTATAGTACATAGCTTGAATATGAGAAGTATACTTAGCTTAGCATAAGTGATCATGCATATCTGAAATGTCATCTTTGATTGATTACTTATTCATCCCTATGTCTATCTGTCTAGCAAACTGACTATATGTTCCCCATATCTGCTTTAGTGTAAAAGTCTCCATGTTAACATGAGAAGTTCTTTAGGTCATATGATGTATTACTTTTCATGAAATTATTTATTTATATTTTTTCTTATGTATATATTTTCATGTTCCGTCGACTAATTCTTTTCTTTTTTTCATTTTACATGAAATGCATCGGGAGCAACGAAGAGTCTCGTTATGAGATTCATCATGACTATTGTCAAACGAAGACCCGCATCCACGTTCATTGCATTCTCCTGCCTCAGGACTTCTAAACAAATAGGGCGGGATGACATCGTCATCCGCCCTAGTCGCTTTTTTATTATACCATCATTTTTATCTTTCTGTTGTAATTTAATTACTCAACTTTGTGCGATCATGGAAATACTTAGAATAATAGGCCTTGAACGGATAAATTAATAGGGTAGTTTAAAATTGGAGATCCGCCGCTAGTTATTGATTTTAGGCTCGTCATGCATGTTAAAACTTTCAAAACAATTTGGTCATCCTTTATTTGTGTTATTGATCATACAAATAAGGTTTTATTTTTTATCCGATTTACAATTTAAAATGACTTAACATAAAAATCACTTCTTTACATTACAAATAATTTGCTTTTCTCCTTACTATCAAGTATCAATTGCCAAAATTATGGACAATGCCATACAAATGCGTGCTTTTCTCCAAAAAAAATCAATTTTACATGTAAACAATGCCCTACAAATGCATGCTTTTATCCCAAAAAATCAATTTTACTTGTATTTTTATAAAACGATGACATGCATACTTTTCGGATTTTATGTCGGGAATTTATGTCTCCGAACCGCAATCACCTTTGCGAGACTCCTCAAAAAGAATATAAGTGGTAAAAATCTTTACGTTGTTAAAATGCATCTTTTAATTAACTACTTGCAACATCCTTTTAAATTAACCTTATACTTTTAAACATGCATTTTTCCTTAGCATAATAATCAATCTAAGTTTGATCGGATAATCGTAGTTAGCGGATCTTAAAGGATGACTAACCCATTTAGGATAATAAAGAACCCTTATCCAGAATCTCATAGATTACCAGACCATTAATCGGAGTTCATTTTGCAGCATTTATATGATACTCGGGCTAAGGGTCAAGTTGGTAATTTCCCTCCTGGAGCCCAGGTATCATATACGCCCCCAAACTAAAGAGCCTTAAATACTAGAAGAAAAACACATATACCTAACAAGATTAAGTGAATACCTAAAATTGTGGTCATTTTATTTTGATCTTTCCGGACATAACCAAAGAAGGGAAAAGATTCTTCAAGTGTCTCAGGTCCGCTCTTATTCCAAGAACTGGTGATATTCCCTTAACTGCAGATTCAATAGCACCGGTTATGAACCCCAAAAACAACAGGAAAGAGAGTGGTCTACTCAGACTGGTACTCCATTTTATTTTCCGATTGAGGCCGAACCTAAACATGTGCTCGAGAGATAGTTGTTCATACACTGATAAAAATAGGAATGCTTGTGATTAAATTAGCACTAAAATAATGAAAGCCGACTACTTTCTTCCGGGCAGCTAGCGGTTTATGGAGTTTAGTTAAGCTTAACTCCGATTTGAGGCAATTAGTAGTGCACGAGCTTCGAAAGAAAGAGAGATCGAGTCACTAAGCAGAGAATTGGATCCGAGAGCGAAAGAGATTATGAAAGTTCTCCCACGGGGCAACCCGACCTTTGAAACAAGTTCTCAAATCAATCTATTCGAGCCCTTAGAAAGCAGAGCTAGACCCACACAAATGCTTAATTGATTTAACAAGATAGGAGAGTGAAAATTGTATTAAAATTGTAATACCGGCGATAACTTATTGAAGCGTGATTTTCTATTCTTCCGAGGGTGTGACACAAAAACCATTTTTGCACAAATTTCTTAAACGGGAACAACAATTAAACACCAAACATTAAATGACCCTATTTCAATCACCCAAATAGTTAATACATACTAAAACTTCTCTTGAACTGGATAAATAAAGCAAGTCAGGAACATTTTGCATATGCTAGTCAATACACCAATTTTCCACTGCTTTCACAGGTTTGGTGGCTATTTGCTACAAGAGAAATCAAAGAAGCACGAGAATAAAACAGAAGCCAAATGTAGATCAGAGGATTGACCAAGCAAACAATACATTTACTAGGTATAGTTTAACAACCTCAAAAAAAAATGCAGGGGAATTCAGAAGCAATCGTAAAGATGACAAGACGAAAATGAAAAAATATGGCGCAACTCAACAGCAAGTCTTGAGCCAACGGTTGGACTGCATTTATGCAACCACTTACAATCTGTTAAGAGACTTGCTGCTGTTGGATTATTCTAATCTAGGAGGAAGTGGATAGAGAAAAGGAACAACGATGGAGGAAACTAAAAGGTCAAGAAGTAAGAAAATACAGATTTATTTATACAAGAGTTATTCTGGCAGTGGCAACTCTTCCTAATTTTTTACTCTTCAACGGCACCTTTGCTGACCTTGATCTCCAAAAGGCGCTCAACTGGCTGTCGACAAATAGGACAGCGATTCGTCTGGAACCTCAAAACCTTTGCGCATCCGCTACACATACACTGCATCAAGAAAGATATATTCAATTATGTGATGTACAATAAACTAGAGTATTGTTAATTAAAAAAAATATAGGATCTTATCCTCCACGGAAGTAAGAAATTCTGCATATTCTGACCAATTCAAGGTGAAAAATGGGATTGCTCCCTCGGTGGGATAAAGTCCAGCCAAAAGCTCTCGATTCAAGATAAATTCATGAGGGAGTGGTAGCTCTTTAGAATCTACTCCAGTGTTTAGAAATTGGTTAATCGGCAAAGATAGGTGTACTTGATGCCCCGCCCAATAGAGAGACCCAAGTCCTAACCCAGGAACATGCATCTCATATATGGCTTGCTCAATCAATAAATGCCGGAAGCGAAATGCCGAGAAAAAGATGCTTAAAATGATATCTGCTACAACAATATCTTTCTACTGACGTCTTAAATCACCCAGCCAGTGGCAAGAGAGGGAGAGGTCACGAAGCAACCAAAGGGAAAACGGTGGATTTTAGGTAGACTTTAAGGGTGTGTTTGGTATGAAGGGAAATGTTTTCCTATAAATTAAGTGGATTTCTTACTTATTTTCTGGTGTTTGGTAGGTAAGCAAAAAATATTATTCCAAAAGTACTTTATAATAATCTAAGCAAGCACTATGAAGGCGGGGTGGAATGGGAACTACGTGAGTGGGGGAAGGTGGGGTGTGTTGAAGGGTGGGAAGTAGACAATTAATGTGAAATGTCACTTATGAAACTTGTTTTCCCTACTTCCACTAGAGAAGTCATTTCTTTCATTTTTAAGAACTCGTTTTCCTAGAGAAAATATTTTTCAAAAACTTTAACCAACCAACATGAGAAAATATTTTCTTGAAAATGTTTTCCTCCTTACCAAAACACCTAAGGGGTCGTCTGGTAGGAGGTATTAAAGAAAATAATACTGGTATTAGCTTTGGTGTTATTTAATCACTTGTTTGGTAGTGTTCTGTGTTAGTTATACACGCTATTTAGTATTATTCTTATACATATTAAACCATGACATTAACAATACCAATATTATTCCTATTCTAATAGACCCTATTCATTTAATAGGACAAACCAAACAATCGATAAAAAATAATGACAGCATAACTAATCCCGACATTACGAATACACTCTGTTAAGTACAATTCTTATACACCCTACCAAATGACCCCCAAGTGTCTGGAGGAATTGTTTTCAGATTCTATTAGCAAAACTGTTGCTGCAATTGTGAACATATTGAGACACACTCACATAAATTGTTAACAAAAGGTAGAATCATACCATGTGCCGACAAGGAAGTACAGTAGTATCCCGAGGTTCAGAGAGGCATATCACACATTCTTTCCCAGGATCATTTCCATCGAAGTCGCTTTCAACTGAATTACCAATCCCAAAAATCTCTTGCAACTCATACCTCATGTCATTAACCCAGAGGATCTGCTTCACCACCCTAACATGGTACTCGCCTTTGTCCTTTCCGAAAACTGCTTGAGTAATCTGTGAATTAGTGGCCCCTACTGACGCTGCACTCCCGTCCTCTGATCCACCTTGGCTATCTACTAATGATGCCTCCGCCTTGACAGCAAGTGGATACACATCTGCCTCACCATCTTTGGACAATTCTGCTTCTTCAAACATTGAAAGATCAATGCCGGTTCCAGACGGTTGCCTAAACTTCTGAGCTAAACCTTTTTGAAACTCAAAAGTTATTGGTGGAAGCAAGCTTTCCTTCATAGGAGTCAAGTAACAATCTTCACCTTCTTTTGCGAAGAAAATAACCGTCATGCTGCAAGAGAAAAAAATCAAGAAATACTTTCGATTAGCTCACGTTAAAAGCACTTACACCTGAAGAGTCAACAATATATTGCAAAGTAATGACAAGCAACTACAAATTTCAATAGCAAACAAGCACAAAGCAACTACTTTGATAATTCCTATAGGAGTGGCAAACGGCCAGGTCGAATATGGACGGGTAGAAAACGGGTTAAACAAAAACGGATAGAACATCCGACCCACCTATATTAACATGGATAAAAAATGGGTTAACCGACTGATAATATGGATTATCCATGGTTTCCGGAATAGTCGGGTGAGAACAAGCTAAAAGCCAAAATAAGAAAACAAGAACTCATGAAAAATAACAAACAAACTAATGGGTAGTGATAGTATAGATATCCATATTATCACCTGGATACCCATTTTTTAGTGGATAATATTAATAATATCCATATTTGATCCATTTTTTAATGGTCGGTTATACAACCCATATTTAATGAGTCGGATTGGATGGTTATTTTTTTTTAACCATTTGGCCAGCCCTACTTACCATCCCCAATACGCTTTCAACAAAAAAGAAAGGAACAATTCATATATACTTTACCTTATCAAAAAAAAAAAGCAACAAATGATATTAGACCAGAATACAGTGTTACCCATCAATAATGATATATAGATGGAGTAGAAGACCAAAGTTACTGATCACTACTCAACAAAGGAGTTTAAACATCAGTGCTTAACACGACACAACTTCAAATTATCGTACACAAGTAGTTATTAACTAGACCCAAGGGCTTATTCAAATGATCGAAAGTAGTACTAAGTAGTTAAAGAGATTGCAGGACTAGCAACGACAAAAAGAAATTTACAGCAATCTGCAGCTATGACATGGGAGGTTGTCAACAGATTGCCTCACAGAATGGATGAGTATAAATATACTCCTAGCAAACCCAGTATCAATAATCCTCTTTTTTTTTATGATAGATATTCATCTGGAGCTGACCCTTTGGGCCAACCACAGCCTTTGAAACTCGGGGATGATGGGTCCGCTTCTCTACCCTTCTCCAATTAAATACAAGAGTTAGTTTGCTTGGCACAGGGCTCAAACATGTGACCTAAGACACAAGTCCCTCAACCTCTGCCAATTGAGCTAACCCCGGGGACCAGTAACAATAATCATCTTATTAGTACCTATATGTGTTTCTAAACTAATGAATGATTAGAAAGTTCAATACATTCTTGGAAAAATATTTCATACCATTCAACTGAAGATTTTATCCCATACAACTTTACATACTTCAAGAACTTAAATTCACTTACCTGTTCAAATATAAACTTTAATAGCATGTTTTATATATAAACTAACTCCCAAACCATTATTTCATTTTTTTTCCTACACTACTAACATCGTACAAAAGTCAAGTTAAAGTCTTTAACTCTGACCCTGTAAGAAACAATCAAATTAAAGAATTCAAGGGAAAGGTACCAAATTGAAACTCCCACATATTGAATTTATTTCTTATATATCAATCTTAACTTTCAAACCATTATTTAACTATTTTTTTCACAATACTAACATAGTACCAAAGTCAAGTTAAAGTCTTTAACTCTGACCCTGTACGAAACAGTCAAATTAAAGAATTCAACCAAATTGAAACTCCCACGTATTGTATTACTTTCTTATATATCAAACTAACTTCTAAACAATTATTTAACTATTTTTCCACAATACTAACATAGAACCAAAATCAAGTTAAAGTCTTTAACTCTGACCCTGTAAGAAACAGTCAAATATAAGAATTCAAGGTTACCAAATTGAAACTCCCATATATAGAACTAATTTTGATTTGATGAACAAGTACTAATACCACTACACAGATATGAATACACTTCCAACTGACACAGATCCCATATAACACCAATTTGCATAAATTTCACAAACAAGACAGGACAAAGGAAAAAGGGACGATTCTTTTAAAAAAAATTATAAAGTTCAAAACTTTCTTGCCAAGTTACCAGCTTTTTTAAAAAAAAAAGTTCAAAACTATCTTGGACAAAAATAAATCTAGTATACCTCTCCCTCCGTCCCAATTTTAAACAGACACTCATCCCAGTTGGAACGTTCCAAGATGTTGAACACCATTCTATTGAAAATTTTATCCTATACACAAGTACACAACTTTACATACTTCAAGAACTTAAAACTTTAATATCATGTTATAGTATATCAAACTAACTTCCAAACCATTATTTCACTATTTTTTCCACACTACAAACATAGTACCAAAGTCTTGTTAAAGTCTTTAACTATGACCCTGTAAGAAACAATCAATTTAAAGAATTCCAAAGGAAAGGCACCAAATTCAAATTCCCGTATATTGAAGGGAAACAGGTCAAAAGTACCCTGAACTATCCGAAATAGGTCAATTTTACCCTCCGTTGCATTTTCGGCTCAAGAATGATCTCACCGTTAACTAGCTCAAAAATGCCCTCCAACTAGCCAAATAGCTCAAAGTTACCCTTCTTACTAACGGTTGCTCCAAAACAAAGGGAAAAGGGCCAAGTTTGTCCTTGTTCTCTTAAATTTTATTTCTTTTGGGAGGGTTGAATGTGTGAGAAATATAATAAAGTGAGAAATATAATAAAGTGAGAAACATAATAACAACAACAACAACAACATACCCAACAAGTGGAGCCTGGGAGGGTAGGATGTACATAGACCTTACCTCTACCTTTGCGAGGTAGAGAGGATGTTTCCGATAGACTCTCGGCTCAAAAGAAACGTAATCAATACAGGGTTTCATGAAAAATAAGACAACAAAAAATCAAGATACAAAACAAATTGTACAACATAGTAATAATACCCACATAGAAATATAATAACAATATAAGAATATAAGTAGTAAAAGAACTTATTTTAACAAATAAAAAACGATGACATATAGCTTTTCTATATTGAATATGTTTCAATGTTACGAACAAGTACTAATACCGCTACACAAATTTGAATTTTTGAATACTCTTCAACTGAAAGAGTCAAACACAACCGCTAAGGTGGGACCCCAAACACGCCCAAAACCCCTCAACATTTATAACTAATACGCACTTCTATCGAAGTCTACAAAAGAGAAACCGTAGCCTAGCTCATTGCCGAGCGGGTGCCACGAACTCCTAGTCCACAACGTCCCTCCGAACGAACATCGGACGGTCGTAACTCAAATAGGCGCATAGATAGTACCATATAATATCAATTTGCATAAATTTCACAAACAAGCAGAGTAAAAAAGAAAAAAAAGAACAAATTTTTAATTATAAACCACTTCTTCTCACTTCACTAAGAAAGAGTCCTATATTGATTAAAGATTGAATCTTTATTGCATATCTAGGCTTCTTATTGTTGTGCATGTCATATGCATGCTTCATATGGCTTGCTACTGCTTCCTAGGAACAGTAGCATCAAAAGTGAAAGACACAAGATACTTGCCAGGGTTAGCTTCATCAGGTTCAATCCTAAGAGTCTCCTTCTTATATATAAAACTAACTTCCAAACCATTATTTAACTAATTAAATTTCTACAATACTAATATAGTACCAAAATCAAGTTGAAGACTTTAACTTTGACCCTATATGAAACAATCAAATTAAAGAATTCATGGGAAAAGTACCAAATTGAAACTCCTATCTATAGAATTAATTTCAATTTTATGAACAAGTACTAATACCACTACACCTATTTGGATACACTTCAACTGAAACAGTCAACCAAATAGTACCATATAACATCAATTTGAATAAATTTCACAAATAAGCACAGTAAAAAAGAAAAACAACAACAACATACCCAGTGTAATCCCACGAGTGGAGTTTGGGGAGTGTAGAGTATACACAGACCTTACCTCTACCTAAGGGAGGTAAAAAGGTTGTTTACGATAGACCCTCGGCTCAAAATAAAGCAATAACAAGCAAGTCTAATAGGAAAAGAAACAGTAACTACAACAAACCAGTATGGTAAGCAACAACAACAACATAACAACATACCCAGTGAAATCCCACAAGTGGGGTCTAGTGAGGGTAGAGTGTATGCAGGCCTTACATTGTCTCGGGGGTAGAGAGGCATTTTCCGATAGACACTCGGCTCAAAATAAAGCAATAACAAAAGCATGTCAAATAGGAAAAGAAACAGTAACTACAACGAACCAGTATGCTAAGCAACAACAACAACAACATACCCAGTGAAATTACACAAGTGTGTAGTCAGGAAAGGATAGAGTATACGCAGACCTTACCCTAACTGAGGGTAGGGAGGCTGTTTCTAAGCACAGTAAGGGACAAATTTTTTACCTCCCAGGAACAGTAGCATCAAAAGTGAAGACCACAAGATATTTGCCAGGATTAGCTTCATCAGGCTCAATCCTTAAAGTCTCTTTTTTCACATTAACATCATTTCTTATTGTTACAGCTTTTTGATGCTCCATATATGGTGCTGGTAGAGGCATCATAGGTCCACACGGGTACCGCCCGTTAACCCAATTAGCATGACCCGGGTCCACCATCCTATGATGATCATATGGAGCTGGTAATGGTGGCACTGGTGGATAGTAACCACCAGGGTATTGATAATAAGGTGGTGCATTAGGGTTTGGGTATTGATGAGTAGGATAAGGTGTCGCCGCCGCGAAAACATAACGGTTAGCGTTTATCTCTGGCTGTGGTGGTTGTTGTGGTGGTGGTGGTGGTGGGTGGCTTCTCCGGCTACCGCTCCGGCGACGGCCGTTTACACCACTGCTTCCCATATTACCCATTTTTTTAATAATAATTCAATCTTTTTTTACCCCCAAAATTTGCAATTTTTTAATCAAAATATTGATGGGAATGAACAAATTTAGACACCCTTTTGCTCTTTTTCTCAAGTTATTGCCTAAAAATGTAATCTTTTTTAACCCCAAACAAGAAACTAAAATATGCAATTTTTTAATCAAAGTATTGATGGAAATGAACAAAATTTAGATACCCTTTTTCACCTTTTTTCAAATTGAGCCCAAAATTCAATCTTTTTTAACCCCCAAAATCCAGAAACCAAAATTTGCAATTTTTGAATCAAACCATTAATGAAAAAGAACAAAATTCAGATACCCTTATTCTCAATTAAGCCCAAAATATTTTTAAAAATCAATCTTTTTTTACCCCCAAAATCAAGAAACGAAAATTCACAAATTTTGAATCAAACCATTAATGAAAAAGAACAAAATTCAGACACCCTTTTGTTTTTTTTCTCAATTAAGCTCAATTTTTTTAAGGGATTAGGAAATTGGGTTTGGAGAAAACAGAAGAAGAGAAATGATGATATCAAAGATGTTTATAAAGTAAATTGTGGAGATGATTATGGAGGAAGTGGAAGAGGACTCTTGATGATGATGGGGTGGGGCGTTGGGCGTGGGTGTGGGGGTGTGGGGGGTAGGGTAGGGGGGATAATGGGAAATGGGTAAGGAGAGGATGATATTATGCGATTGCGTAAAGTTCCACCATCAACGGAAGCAATCAATCAAAAGATTAATAAGAAGGGGAAAATGGAACAGCTCTCTCTTTTTCTGCATACATATCTTCTCTTTTATCCTTTCTTTGTGTCTTTTCTTTTTCACTTTTTTTGTGAATGAGATTTGAGGTTGAGGATTTGGAAAAGCACTATGTATTGGCCTGATGTAATGTGTATTCATTCAAGTTGCTTGTGCCTAATGTCCTACTTCTCTTCCCCCAACTTCGCAATTTTCAAGGTATGTTTGGAAAGCCACCACGTAATTGGAATTAGTGTAATTATAAAATTAATAATTACACATTCTAGTAATAATATAGTATAATAAATATCACGATATGTTTGTTTGTCATAACGTAATTATAATATAATTATAAGTATATTATTTGATTGCACATATATAATTACACAGTTAAATTAATTTTAAAATAAAAACTAATACTTGATAAATATGTGCCTTTATAGATTGTTTCTTTGCCCGTAAGAGAAAGTGAATTATTCATGTACTTCCTCCGTATGCATTATTTGATTTGGCCTAAAATTTTAATTTTTTTTTTTGAAATTTATGGTCCAAAATAAGTTTTAGATATTTATGTGACTATAAATCATCCTGTAAAGTTAAATTATTTATAAAATTATTTATAAATATAGAAATGTGACATTCTTTTTGGGACGTGTTAAAAAAGAAATGGTGTCACATAAATTGGGACAAAGTGATTATTAAAATTAGCATAAGTAATATTATATGTTTGATATTATTTTAGTTGCTATGTATCAATTCATCATACAAAGGATGATGTTTGGTTTCTAGTTTACAACCCCACATAATTAATTGTTTAAGTTCTGAAGAATCTACGTAAGGTAGAAGATGAGATAACTAATATTGTGTAATACAAAAATAATTGAACTGCACATAACTAATCATATTAGTACGTGCAAAACCATCAACTAAATGATCCCTGGAATGTCACCAACTTGCTCATATTTTGACTAATTTTATGAAGTACTATATGTTATCTTTCACCAATACAAATATAGGTTAATTTTATTCACCAAAATTTAAACAAATGAAGATAAATTATCTAATATTTTTGTTTTCATTAAATTTTAAATTTAAGACTTCATAATTCTCGACCAACTTATTGATCACATATTTCCTCTACTCCACAATCTAATTAACTCTCTTTTTTTTTTGCAATGGTTGTTTAGCTTACTTAATTTAAAAGAGAAGATTCACAAGTTAGGATAATCATGGAGCAATTTATTAGATAACCTTATGAAAAAATATGATATTCTTTTCATTTGGATGATGTTTAGTGGGACGTTGAGGCAACAAAAAGGGGGGGAAATGAGGGGGTTTCTCCTTTTTAAAATCTTTATTTATAAATATTTTTGGAGAGAGGAGGAGTTGGTTTTGAGGACAAAAAGAATAAAAAATACTTGGCTTACGTGTTGAGTTTGTTTTTAAAGAAGCACTAGTGCTCAATGTAGAGATTTTTAGAGATGGTGCATAATAACATACCTTCATATGTGGTCTCTAACTATTTCTTATGTGGTCCATAATAACACCAACAATTATAAAAAAAATAAGATATTTATTATGTGGTCTCTAACTATTTCATACCTTCCATTCAGAATATTTGATTTTCAAAATCAACCAATGTAAATTAATCCACAAAAAAATAGGAATATAAATAACAATAGTTGCAATAAAATTAATAAAGGAATAATTTGATCTTGACGACCTAATTAAAGATGGTGCATAACCAGCATAATGTTTAATTTTAATAGGAATTTCCCCTTTCTGGGCGAAGTGCAAACATAGCTGATTTCAAAACTCCCGTTTAAGTCATAATCGAAGTTTCTAAATTTTTGTAAATTTTTTCTTGGCAATAAAAGATTTTATATACCAAGTAAGCATTATGTACATAGTCTTCAGTCTTCACTAGACTTGTCCAAATGTCGGGCCGGGTCAGGGCTGATCGGGTGGAGTTTTTTTTCTGCTTGCCGGATCCTGGTCCGGCCCTGACCCTATTTTTTTTTACCCTACGGGTCACAGGTTGGCCCTGACCCGCCGAAAGGGTGTCGGAATTTGGCGGGCCGGAGGATTCATTTAAAAAAAATGAATTTCCAACACTGAAATTGACATTCACACCTACATCACCATGAAATTTCGACGTTGAAATCTATTGTGTATCGTGAGATGTTTACTAAAGAAAATGAAAAATTAGAAATCGATTTGGGGGAAAACACAAATTGATTGGAAAAACATACGTTTTTCTAAAAATGGCGGCGCCAAACCGCCTTACGGCAGTTTGACCGGCTGCGTCTCGAAAAAATACTCAAAATGATTTTTTTTTGGGTAAAATGGACATCCGAGCGCAGAGTTATGACCATTTAAAGTTGCACCAATTTACAACTAGATACCCTACATTATGATATAAACATATTATTATTTATTAATAATCAGCTATACTTTTTATCTTATTTTATGTCGAGCTCAATGTAGATTAAAGCAATACATATATTTATAAAAACATGCATTATATCACTTAATGACAAAAATATATAAGTACAAAATAAATATTAATGAATGAAAAATAATATAAATTATATTAAAAAGAAACACGGGTCGGACCGAAGGTCGGACCGGGTCAGACGGGTAAAATATTTTGATCCTGGCCCGACTCTACATAAGACCAGGTCCCCGCTTTTTCGAATCAAATGGCTCGCGGGCCAGATATAAACTGACCCTGGCTCTAATTTTTTCGGGGTGGGTCAGGCCAGGCCGGGCGGGTCCCCGACCCGATGGACAGGTCTAGTCTTCACTAAGCTGGTATGGACAGTCCCAACACCAGCATGACAACAAACTTCTACTCTAGTAAATTATCTGTAAGCATCAGTAGCATCTAAACAATTTTTTTAATCGTTTTAAAATTAATTTTAGGCGCACGAGTTTAAGGTTTAGATATTCGCGTCTAAAGTTTGGATTCTCAAATCCTAACTTCGAATAATTTTGAAGCAAACAACTTCAGTCATTTTTATATGAAGTTCAAATTATGATTGAAATTCACTTGAACTTCACCCATATCTAAATGACGTTCATGCCATTTATGACCGAAACTTCACCTTTTTACCGTAATCAGGATTTTCATCAACAAAAACAATGACAATATCGTTAACAATAACAGTATATGATTTGCACCAGGGGTGAACATATATCGGTTTGGTTCGGTTTTGTATTCGAAAAATATGAACCGAATAAAAATTGATTTTTTTGAAAAAAAAAATACAACTTTTTTTTAAAAAAGAATGATATGTTCGGTTTATATCGCTGAACTATCTGATTATATCAGTTTTTTAGTGGGTCGGGTCGAGGAATTTTTTATTTTTAAAAAAAATTGAATTTCCAAAACTGAAATTGGCATTCACACCTACACTACCATGAAATTTCGACGTTGAAATCTATTATGTATCGTGAGATGTTTACTAAAGAAAAAGGAAAATTAGAAATCGATTTGGGGAAACACAAATTGATTGGGAAAACGGACGTTTTCGTAAAAATTAGTTGCGCCAAACCACCTTGCGGTATTTTGGGCCAGCCTCGTCTCGAAAAAATACCCAAAATTAAAAAAATCGTGTAAAACGGACATCCGAGCGCAGAGTTATGACCATTTAAAGTTTCACCAATTTACAACTACTTTCTCTCCATACATTTTATGTAAATGTTTCCGTGATATGTTAATCAAGTTCATGCCGCATTCGACTTCCATAAAAGTTTCATAGATTGACTTCAATTGCTATGATTCAAGAGATAATAGTAGGCTAAAATAAAAAATAAGAATAATTATATATTTAATTCGATTTTTTCGGTTCGATTCGAATCCAAAATTAAAAAACCAAACCGAATCACTAAATTCTGATTCGGTTCGATTTTTTAAAAAATTGATTTTTTTACCGATTCAAATTTTGATTCAATTCGATTTTTTCGATTCTCCGGATTTTTTGTCCACCGCTAATTTGCACTTCAAAAAGTTGCAAGTGTCCCAACTGTCAATTGTACAAAAAGCTACATTTTTTTTTTTTTTTTTGAAAATATAAATAATAAAAAAAAGAAGATAGATTGTCCCATTAAATTTGTGCGCACTTGGGTCTGCCACCTCTAAAATAATATATAATTCCAAGTTAATATTAGAAAGATAAATTGCTCTGGATAATGGCGACTCCTATATACTCATTTTAGATATGTTCTACAATTATCCAAAGTGTTTGGCCTAGTGGCCATTACATTAGGGTATTGCTGTCTGAGGTTCCGTGTTCGAGTCCTCTGATCAGCGAGAGTGGAACTGTGTTCCCCCAAAAAAATCCCTCCATACGCGTAGGGCCAAGCGGTGTATACTAATCCGTAGGGCCAGGCCGGAGGTGGGATTTTCTGGGGTATGGGTCAGAATGCGGTGGGACCAGTCACTTTAAAAAGTTTACCCTACCACGCTTTAGTCCGCTTGGGCACTCAATTGGTTTCAAGGGGATATTTGGAATAAGAGACCAAGGATCGAATCCGTCTGCGGTGTGGGGTTTCTTCTTGAAATAAAGGAGGGCCTTGTGCGCAGCTGCAGACTGGGTCTAACCTTTGAAATCAATTGAGTCACCATGATTTACCTCCTTCACAGACCTGTCGGACCGGGGTGTGGGGGCTCCTGGGGTGAGAGATTCCACCTTTTTGGAATAAGATATGTTCTACAATTATTAAATGGCTTAAAAAGTCAACTATTTTTCTTTCCGTGTCAAAAAAATATTCCTTTCTTTGTACTCATATTTTTGGAGTTAGTATTCTCATGGATAGGTATTAGGAACACTTCATTTTCAATACTCAATCAATGTCTGAACAAATAAAGTATTCTTAAAAGTACCTTTTTTAATATTTTGATCAATTTCTTATATAGGAAAAGAAAAGGAATATTGTTGCAATATATCTTACTAAGTTACTGAAATTATATTTATGTACTAGAGATAATCTGTATTAGAATAAATGTATTTTATATAATTATATTATTATAATGGATATTAATATTTTGGCATTTGCAATTATTGAATTATTATTTGATTGTTTGTAATTATTCATTAATTTGCATCCCTTGAACTTACGTTGTCATTAATAGAGTGAGATATTGATGATAGAGCGTAACTCTTAGAATAGCCTCGACTAATGATCATCGAGAATGAGATATCAATAATATGTGATAAGTCGACATGTGGTCTGCATCACATCCTTAGAGGATGTAGTATATTTCACCTGCTATGAGTAATGGCTACTCGTGATGGACACATGGATAATTTGGAAGTATTGGTATACCCTGCTGATATATTGTTTGTTATACTTGTCTAAAGTATGATCAGCGTGTGGGAGATAGAAGTCCTTAGACTTGAGGTCAATACGCGCCTTGTCTACAAAGTAATGTACTTTGATCCTGTCCTAAGCTCAAATGTCTTATAGGTTGAGATACAGCTTGTATTTGGTACATTACGATGTGGATTGAAGGTGGTAGTTAAGCCAAGATTAGGATTCATTCCTCGGATGTATATTCGAGAGAACACTCGGATTCTCAGTGATATTAGGTTGACTAAGTCGTTGGCCAACACAATAGACGTATTTAGAATATGGTCTAGTTGTCATTAAGCCATTTGGATAGACACTTGACAAATCCTAAGTTTGATCGGGTGTGTCGTGAATGAAAGGATTTTATCTTACCACATAAAGGTTAAGTTTCTTTGGATTCGTAGAACGCTTTCACATATTGAGTTCGTCTTTCGGCGCCGTCTAGGAGTTCCGTGTAGACCTTAATTTTATTAATGTCGATATGAGAAGGCTTGTAGGGTCACACTATGTCGATTGTCCGTTCGATCTAAGGATGTATTGAGAGAATAATTAAATGTTCGATTTGGAATCGAGATATTTAAATGAATAATGATTATTTTAATTAAGTCAAAATTGGATTTTGGAATTAATTAAGAATGCACATAAAATAAATTGAGACAGTGCAGAAGCACGTCGAGCGCCGCGGCGCCTCTGCCTCGAATTTTGGGCCAGGCCCAAAGTCAAGCCCTAATCCGGTTTTGACATATTTTTCAACTATAAATAGTGGCATTCATTTCATTATTTACACACCAATTTTCTGAAAATCATTCTAAGCCTTAGAGACTTAGAATCAAATACTCTCTCGAACCTCTGCCGAATTTTCTAGCTTTCCGAAAGAGAAATACATTGAAGCTTGGAGCTTGCAATCGAAAGGGCAACCGCGTGTGCACCTTAAACGGAAAGGTTGAACGAATTATACGTACCATCAATAATATGGTTCACACTCTTCTGTTTCATGCTTGTCTACCACTGCCTTTTTGTGTCTATGTTGTTAAAATGGTAGAATCCCTCCTTAATATTTTACCAACTAGCACTCTCCAAAATAAGACCCCTACCGAAATCTTATACCGTAGGCTACCATCATATGATCACCTACGTATTTTCGGATGCTTATGCTACCCCAACATAACCTCCACTGCACCTCACAAACTTGCCCCTCGCACTCTACTCTGTGTCTTCCTTGGTCTATCTCCTAATCATTGGGGCTACTTGTGCTATGACATTACCACTCGCAAAATCATCATCTTCAGTCACGTCACATTTGACGAGACAACCTTTCCTTTTTCAAATCTCCAAAAATTTCAGATCACCGATTACATCTTTCTCGATGAACCGAGTCCACTATTCCGACAATACCAACAGCAGTCCACTGTTCCGACACTGTCCAGCACCACCCCAACAGCCTCCTGCCCTCGGTCCAACACCCCGATACCACCCATGTTGCCTCCAGTCATGTCTCCTGCACCCACTGCAGCCTCTCTCGCCTCCCCACCCGTAAAACTGGGCCCGCTGAATCACGCCATCTGGTCCGTAACCAGCCACAAGAACCTCACACTTCGACCCACCACCACTGCCTTCTCATCGCATGGAGACTCATGCACAACACTGGATCTTCAAACCTAAGGTTCACTTCAATCTCTCCACACAATCCTTATCACTCATTCCAAAAAATCCAAAACTAGCAAAATTGGACCCAAATTGAAATGCGGCCATGTGCGAGGAATTTAACGCTTTAACCAAGCAGAACACTTGGAATTCGGTACCTAGACCAGAAGGTGTGAATGTTATCCGGTGTATGTGGCTATTTCGGCACAAGTTCAGAGACAATGGTGACTTAGAGAGGTATAAGGCAAGACTAGTTGCCAATGACACTAATCAGCAGGAGGGTATTGATTGTGGTGAGACATTCATTAAACCGGCCACTATTTGGACTGTTCTCAGTATTGCTATGGGCATGCATTGGCCGATTCATCATCTTGATGTCAAGAATGCATTTCTTCACAGGGATTTGAAAGAGATTGTGTACATGCATCAGCCTCATGGCTTTGTTCATCCGGCAGTTCCGCAGTTTGTATGTCGTCTTAGGAAGTCATTGTATGGATTGAAACAGGCACCCCGCACTTGGTATGATCATTTTGCCAGGTATCTTCTACATATTGGTTTTGTATGTAGCAGGTGTGATAACTCTCTCTTCACTTTTCACCGAGGTAGCAGCACAACATATTTGCTATTATATGTCGATGACATTGTTCTTACTGCCTCATCTGATGGTTTGAAGAATGAAATCATTGCTCTACTCAAAATTGAATTTGCTATGTCTGACTTGGGCAAGCTGAGTTATTTTTTGGGTATATCGGTGACCAGATCTGCAACCACTATGTTCCTATGTCAGCGTAATTATGCAGAAGAGATAGTATATAGGGCCAAGATGGCAAATTGTAAAATTATGCCAACTCCGGTGGACTCAAAATCCAAGCTTAGTGCCAATGACGGTGCGCCAGTTTCTGATCCCACTCTATATCGGAGTCTAGCAGGTGCTCTTCAGTATCTTACTTTCACTAGGCCTGATATTCCATATGCCGTTCAGCAGGTGTGTCTATTCATGCACGACCCACGAGAGTCCCACTTTGCCGCCCTCAAACGTATTGTCAGATACGTTAAGGGCATACTAGACTTTGGATTACATCTATACCCCTCTGCCCCAACCAAGCTTCTTGCCTACACGGATGCAGATTGGGCAGGATGCCCCGACACACGGTGCTCCACCTCAGGGTATTGTGTATTTCTTAGGGATAATCTTATCTCATGGTCCGCCAAGCGGCAGGCCACACTATCCCGTTCGAGTGCTGAAACAGAATATCGTGGTGTTGCTAATGTAGTTGCTGAGATATGTTGGCTCCGAAATCTTCTTTTGGAGCTCTAGTGTCCACTCCGCAAGGCGTCTACAGTCTATTGTGACAACATATCTGCCATCTATATTTCTCATAATCCGGTCCAACATCAGCGGACTAAGCATATTGAGATGGATATCCACTTTGTGCGAGAGAAGGTTGCCCGTGGTCAGGTCAAAATATTACACGTGGCTTCCTCTTATCAGTATGCAGACATCTTCACAAAGGGAATACCGTGACAACTCTTCACCGACTTCCGATCCAGCCTTAGCGTTCGGCCTCCTCCCGCTCCGTTTGAGAGGGAGTATTAGCGAATATTCACCAAATATTCTTCGTATATTTTGTAATTATGATAGATGTATATTTAAGGTAACTTAGGATTCTAATTGTATTAGGAATCAACCTTTGTAAGGTAAGTTAGGATTCATACCATATTAGGAATCAACCTTTGTACAACTATATATGTTGTGAATAATGAAAGGAATCCCTAAGAAAAATTATTCTTACACATACAACAAAAGAAATTATTTTATACAATGATGATATAAAAAATATTCATAAAATCATATCACTTATAAGACATTAATGGGTAAATTCTGATAAATATGTTTTTATACTATTAATGCATATACATTAAATCCTAAAACAACCAACACGAAGAATCATGGAACTCATGGATACCGAGTTGTCTACTTTATTTTTTAACAAATCTCATGATTGATAAATATAGAGAATTTTACACTACATAATAACCAATATAAAACATAACCCTAAAATTTATTTTCTGACAAATTTAATCAGTATAATCACTGTATAATTTGCATGTGTTAATGTTGGATTTGATGTTGTGACATTTGACCCAACATATCTCCTAAAGTATTGATATGAATGTGTAAGTATGTTGGGACAAATGTTGCACAACATTCGGACCAACATTTTTTGAACTGATTTTGCATTGCTTCACGCGATGCAGTAATATTTGTGTAAATACTACTATGAGGTAAAAATGACTTGGCAAGGTAAAAAGGAACTGGTAAAAAATGAGCGAGGACTAAGTCAAAAGTTGTTGCTTGTCGTGAGGATCAAGCCAAAGCTGTTGAGATTGTTACTCCCTGATCTTCTCCAACCAAACCACCAACAGTCCACCTTTCCCTCAACTTCCACAACTGATCGATGAGCTTTTCAAGGAAGACTTTCTACTATAAATAGAGAGGTTACTACAGAGAATCGATATCCAGAACCAGAAAGTAAAAATACCAAGAGAGCTTTCGGGATTTCATCTCAGAAATCTGGATCACCAGTGTTGCCTGAGTGTGTTGACAACATTCTGTCCAACATTACAATTGCTGTTTAGATTCTAGATTAGTCTTGTATGGAGCGATTGTAATGAGAGGTTGTCTATGTCTACTTAGTTAGATTTTTCAGGCAGAAGTCATCTACGACTTCAACTTTTAATTCCTTTCTGTTTTATCCTGTAAATCTGTAAAGAAAGGAATTTGTATATTTGTAAATAATATATATACAATACATTTGGTCATTGACCATGTGATACATTTTTCTTAAAGTTTCCTTAAAAAGTACTTCAATCTAGTTCAGTTTTCGAAGATAAATGTTACAAAATTTATAATGAATGAAATAGGTCTAGACATTTTCATTAAATGACCATTAGGAGCAAAACCATAGATATGAGGAGCAAAAATTAAAAACCAATGCGTTTGAAGGCAATCCTTGCAAAAACATCAATTTTATCCTTGTTCAGTGTACATTCAAATAAAAAATGGGCCGCCTCGAGTCCTATGCCCTTTCTGTTTTTGGATCCACTCATCGAAAGGATCCGGTTGTCCAATCAAATATGGACCGGACAAGTTTTTATGAACATTAAATTGGGCCTCTATCCTATTCTTTAGTCCATCTACGATTTGAAGCCCACTAGCATAGAAGCAAAAAAATCTTTATCGTAATAACTTTTTTTTTATTATTATTACATAGGGAGTAGGAGAAGGAGAAATGGGGAGGGGATTACAACGTGGGGATTCGAATCCTCACCAACAAGGTGAAAGTTCATGTAGTCAACCAACTGAACTACTAGATCCCTACTTATCGTAATAACTCATTCAAGTTCTAAAGGAAAACTCTGAATTTAAAGGGAAGTTAGAACATGAAAATAAGTTAGAACTAACCATCAAAATTTAAAGGGAAAATCACACAGCATACCTAAAAAATGTGATTTCAAATGTTTAGTGAGCTCCAACTATCCCACTTAACCTTTTACTTTGAGAGATAATACCACCTTTTTTTCTTTATTCAAATAATACCATTTTCACCTTTAGTATTTTTTGTGGCTGATTTAGAGTGTCATTTGCGATTCTCGTGAACCAAAAGTTTTTCTATATTTTCTATATGAATTAAGAAATTCATTATAAATATTTATAAATATTTGATTGTGAATCTAATTATTAAATTAACATGATGATTGTAGAAATTTATAAACTTCAAATTCTGAATTCGCGTACGAGTATCGGACTAAATAATCCCTTTAACTAACGTTATCGACAACATAAAAATATTTAACTATCTTAGAAGCATCCTCATATAACATATAAACTACTTTTTTTTTAACTATCTTAGTTAGTACTTGTATTATTTTTCAAATTGATTTAGACGCCCTTGTTTTAAGTAATTAGAGTAAGAAGTGTTGGATATTTTTGCTCTATGGTACTTTATAAAGCAGTACGAGAAGCATATAACTATTACAAGTATTCGAAATGATAAACAAAGATTCAATAATTCAACTAGTAATCTGAAAATTACAATAGAACCACAAAACTGAAATTACAATTTTGTTGAAGACGGAAAAATGGAAACTATTTTTGCTGAGTCGAGTGTGGCACTCTGTCCTTAAGACAATATTGCCCCGTATGTATCCTTTATACATCCTAGACAATTTGTCTCCCAAGATAAAACAGCAATGGAACACTTGAGCAAAGGAAACTCAAGAGCTACCGTGAAGAATATTGAGTAACGAAATGATGCTTGGAAGTTGTAGGAAGAAGAAAACTTTCTGCTTGTGTAAGCGTCTGAATTTTCGTGTATATTATATGTGTGTTCTTGGTGCTCAACAATGGTGTAAGGGGGTGTTTATATAGGTGATGGAGGGGCTGAAAACTGCCTCTATAATAGCCAAATAATGGCCATTGTGGAGGTAGTAAAGTCACCAACATAAATGGTGAAAGACCAACGGATTTGGCCATTATAGGAGGAGTAATTCAGCCAAAATAAATGGCTGAATTGAGTGCTTGGCGTTCGCTTGACTCGTCCAAATTCGACGCTCGAAACTTCAGGGACCAAATCTGTACATCTTGAAACTTCAGGGACCAAACTATACATCTGAAAGAATTCTCGTCCGAATCGTACATATCCGAACTTCGGGATCAAATCATTTCCGACAAAGTTCTCTGGCCCAAAAAGATAATATCAGAAGGCCCACAGCCCACAACCCACAGCCCGTGACCCGTGACCCGTGACCCGAGAACCTTAGAATCAAACTTCGTAACTTCGAATCGGAATCGAATCGACCTGACCGGACAAGCGGCGGCGGCGCGTGTGGTCTTTCCTTGAACCAAGCACATCTAGGTCCTCCTCCTTTAAACACATGGGATACCCGGGGTCCCAAACCCCAAACCAATTTCGAGTCTTATATACACAACAATTCTTTCTTCCTCTACCGATGAGGGAGAATTGAACACAATACCACACTTTCCATGCTTCAAACACCTTACTTCGTGGACCAATATCTCTTTCATTTCTCAATGAAATTTGACGATTCTTGGCCCTACGGTTATCTACGTACTTAGTAGATCATGCATGTATGAAGAACCGGATTCTCCAACATACGTAACACTAGTGTTTAAGCCGTTAAAGTTGGTCGGTCGCAACTTCCGCCAAAGGCTAATTTCCAACAATCCCCTCTTGAAAGAGATTTTGGCGCACTCACATGGTGTCTTTTCATTTCCAAAGCAATATTTCAATGACCGATGTTGCATAAGGAGAGGTAGCCTCGACTTTGAACCTTCCATAGTTGAATACCATCGGACTTACTTATCGCGGTGAACGTGATGTCTTGAACCGTCAGTGTTTAGTGTAAGCCAAGACAATGATACCAACACAACAAATTCCCTTACTCTCTTCTTCGTAATGTTTTGTTCGTTTTGGCCATGGACAACGTCTTGGATTCTTAAGTGCGTTCATTTTGAGGCGGCCCGTCCTCGCACTTAAATAGGTGGTCTCCTACAAGGTATCTCGCTATACCCCACTTCACAAATGTTAGGAACCATTAAAAGTTTCCCAAAACCTAACCTTATGGCTGAGGAGCATTACAGGTTTTGAAAACTTAACATTTACCCACACCGCAGATAGCACTTAAAGTCTATCGCGAACGACATTAGATTTGGTGTTTCTTTTCGTAAATCACTATCCGAAGTGCTCATGCTTCCATCAAGCGATCAATCGAACCTTTACAGCTTAGTTTTCCCATTGAACCAAATTACTGGGATCTCCAGTTAGTAAGGTTGGGTTACCACTGTATTGGTCCGTATATTTTGGGTTTTAAGCCCATTCCCCTAGACAGGCAGAACACTTGATCTCCGGGTAGTCCCTTAGTTAGTAAACAAGGAAGTGACACCCGTGATGATCAACTGCCATACGGTCTTATGTCTCCTGACAAATCCTGACAGATATGTCCAGACGCCGTCATCCGTGTCCTTCCTAAAGACGATCGGCTAGCCACAGTGTATAACTGCTGAAGGCACGGGTTTCTCCCAATAAGGGACGTCCTCTAAGGAGTCGTAAAGTTACTCAACTTCTTTCATGATTTGTATAAAGCGATAAACTCTGATTCCATCATGAATCGGCCGATGCAAGTTTGCTTAGAGGATTTTCCAAGACCCACCATACACATTTACTTGTGGCTTTGGTGTTCTCCAGGTCTGATGTCCGGTTTGTATCACTATGTTCTCCTAGAACCGCTGGACATCCAGAATACTATAATCCGAAGATAAGCGAATAATTCAGATATCGTCATATCCGACTTAATGCCTTCTATTGATCATGTATTAAGATCATCAGTGAAACTTAGTTCAACTGATCTGTTTGTAGGACGATACCAGGTCGGTTGTAGTGTGTACAATACATTGAACTACACATGATCTGTGCGTATCGCTCCTTGTCTATGGGTGCATCATGATTCCAATCAGTTCTATGATTCATATCCATTGATGGCTTCAACGAGACTGTCAACTATCGACCAGTCCGTTAGATGTCTTTAGAAATCCAATTCCTAAGATGTCATTTGTGATATCCATATCTTTCATATCGAGACTTTGTTTCAATATGACTTTTATTTTCAGACTGTTGATTCTCCAACTGTTGGCTTTCTAACTTCAGAGTCAATGTTTCTGTGGTCAGATTCATTGTTTACATTTTATCTGAAACTTTCAGGACCAAAATGTAGACATTTCAGGGACCAAGATGAAAGTTCAGGAAAAGAAAGCCCAACAGTCCAGAAAACCAACTCTGATTCTCTTCTTCCAACTCTCCGGTTGGGAAGGCTGTTTTAACATTCATGCCACACAAGACTGCAATGACCCATGATGTTAAGCTACTCCCAGGGGAGCACATGTACAAGTAGCCGAGGCTTTGAACTCGTCAGTAGATCCATCTACTTTGTACTCACTTTTGAGTATCATTTTTCACAACCCAAAGGTTCTTTTCCCGGAGGAAGATCAACTATTACGCAAGTATGGTTCTATATGATGGAATATATTTCTCTCTTCAGCTTCTTTCCAAAGCAGCGCTTTTGGAGATAACAATTATTTGTTAATTGTCCATGGTTCGTTCTTAACCATACAAGCTAGAAGGATTGAAACAAGTCTTTGTCCCCTCTTTGCTCCGTCTTGGTTCAACATCTAGAATCTCTGAGTTCTGCAGATCTGGAATATTAAGTTCTGGATAGCCAGCAACTTTCGAGTCCTGTAGATACGGAGCGTCTAGTTCCGGCCAGTCAGGCCCTCACAGGTTCTTGTTAACCTTGAGCAGTTACTCTTTTTTCCTTTTCAAGGAAAGTTATCTTATAAGAATTCAGCATTCTTTGACGCCAAGAGGCGATAAGTACTACTGTTATTTACAAATCCAATGGATATGCAATCTACAGTCTTAGGTCGAACTTGACCTGTTTCGGTAGTTCAACTTCTACCAAGCCACCCCACATCACAACTTTTGTATGTGAGATCCTTTCTATGTCTCACACGGAGAGTTATCCTTATCCTTATGCGGAGTTCTGTTGATAATCGCATTAGCGGTAAGGATCGCCTTGCCCCACATAATTTAGGCGTACGGGTTTGCGCTTGGCTAACACCGTTAGACTGAGGTGAGTAATGAACAGTCGTTTAATGAACGATGCTTCACATTCTCCCCCTCTATCGCTACAAATTTCTCAATCCGTAGGCTTAGTTGATTTTCAACTTCTGCTTTGTAGCGCTTATCCGCTTCAACAACTTCATCTTTGCTTTTCAATAAACAAAGGATTCCATACGTTGTACCATCATCAATGAAGATCACAACGTACTTGTCTCCCCCCTCTATTTTGTATAAACTTTAAATCACCCAAGTAGGTGTGACTAAGTTCTAGAGGGGCGGTGCTTCTTTCGCTATTCCCTTGACGGAATTTGGAAAGGTGATTTTGCCTCTTCGTCTACCTCACATTCATTTTGAGGGTTTATGTCGACAGTAGGCAACAATCTCTACATCGTTAGCTTTTGAATGACTTGCTATTTAACGTGTCTTAATCTATGATGGCATAGATGCACGGATTACAAATATATCATTCATTTGGCTACAGACATACCGTACCATTCTTAGTTATTACAGACCTGTTGGACTAATCTCAAACTAGCTTGACCAACAGCGTCCCTTAAACCAAGTTAGGAATATGTATCACCTCATCTTAGAGTGATCACAATCCATAAAGTCCTATTGAGGACAACCTTTCCAACCCCTTCTACTTTAGAGGTGGCGTTGCTTCACATGAACAACTTCTTGCCCGTGGTTAGGCGTACCCAGATCATATGTGAGTTGGATACTCTGGCCCACTCTAGTTGCTTTGGCAGACTGAGTGTCCAATTTCTTTTCTGCCTTTCTTTAGGCCTTCAGATCGTTTAAGACCTGGAAACTCTGGCCCACCTTCCTAGGTGTCCACTACTTTTCTTATGAAATGAATTCTGGCCCCACTCCAGTCGCCCGGAGGCTTTATATGACCGAGTGTCCAATATCATCATATCAAAGGAATTTTGGTCCATTCCAGTCGCCCGGAGGCTTTGTATGACTGAGTGTCCAATATCATCCTATGAAGGATCTTCTGCCAAATAATATGACAGGCTCAACGTCATTAACTTTTAGACTTCTTCCGTTATGATTGGTGCCCAGATAATTCTTGGCGCTTATTTAGGAGTGGTAACAGTTTTCGCACAGTTAGTGGATCTTTCTCCCTCGTATGTGCGAACATACTTTACACACTTTTAATAATTTACACTTAAAAGAACGGATCTTTTTAAGTCGTTTACAAACTCCAATCTTTAAACGGAAAAAAAGATGACATTAAACTTCTGATTTGTTAAAGCGTAAGGAATATAAATTATTTTCATATTCCTCCTTACTTTAATCAATTTTTAATCAGACCTCATTTAATCTTTATTCTTGACAAGTAAGAAAAACTACTTATCCCAATTTCGGATTCTGGCTCACTCCAGTCACTTCATCAGACTGAGTGTCCATTTCCTTCTCACCATTATTCAGATCTTTTGTCTGGGATAGATACAGGCCTTCTGCTGCAAGATAGAAGCACATCTTCAGTCTTCTCCTCTTGTCCCAGTTGACATCCTCAGGCTCTCGTGAGCGCTTGTTCCAACCAGTCTTGGTAGCAGCGACACCATGAACACGTTCATCATCATCACTCTCTTCTACCAGAAAACCATTGCCATATCCAGATTTGGTCACGCAACTTTTGACCGACATCTTTCGAACACTAATAGTAATACTATACAAATATTGTCTTAAGCTGTTGGGTATTTTTGCTCTATGGTACTTTATAAAGTAGTACGGAAAGTATATAACTATTACAAGTATTCGAAAGGATAAACAAAGATTCAATAATTCAACTAGTAATCTGAAAATTACAATAGAACCACAAAACTGAAATTACAATTTTGTTGAAGACGGAAAAATGGAAACTATTTTTGCTGAGTCGAGTGTGACACTCTGTTCTTAAGACAATATTGCCCCGTATGTATCCTTTATACGTCCTGGACAATTTGTCTCCCAAGATAAAACAGCAATGGAACACTTGAGCAAAGAAAACTCAAGAGCTACCGTGAAGAATATTGAGTAACGAAATGATGCTTGGAAGTTGTAGGAAGAAGAAAACTTTCTGCTTGTGTAAGCGTCTGAATTTTCGTGTATATTATATGTGTGTTCTTGGTGCTCAACAATGGTGTAAGGGGGTGTTTATATAGGTGATGGAGGGTTGAAATCGCCTCCATAATAGCCAAATAATGGCCATTATGGAGGTAGTAAAGTCACCAACATAAATGGTGAAAGACCAACGGATTTGGCCATTATTGGAGGAGTAATTCAGCCAAAATAAATGGCTGAATTGAGTGTTTGGCGTTTCTGCTTTGATTGTCCAAATTCTGACGTTCTGGAAACTTCAGGGACCAAACTGTACATCTTGAAACTTCAGGGACCAAACTGTACATCTGGAACTTCTGGGATCAAATATCAGAAGGCCCACAGCCCACAGCCCGTGACCTCGAGAACCCGGAACCCGGAACTCAGAACCGGAACCGGACCGGACGGGCGGCGCGCGCGTGGTCTTTCCTTGAACCGAAGCACATCTAGGTCCTCCCTCCTTTAAACACATGGGATACCCCTTGGGGTCCCAAACCCCAAACCAATTTTGAGTCTTATATACACAACAATTCTTTCTTCCTCTACCGATGAGGGAGAATTGAACACAATACCACACTTTTCATGCTTCAAACACCTTACTTCGTGGACCAATATCTCTTTCATTTCTCAATGAAATTTGACGATTCTTGGCCCTACGGTTATCTACGTACTTAGTAGATCATGCATGTGTGAAGAACCGGATTCTCCAACATACGTAACACTAGTGTTTAAGCCGTTAAAGTTGGTCGATCGCAACTTCCGCCAAAGGCTAATTTCCAACCAGAAGTATGTGAGAAAGACATGATTACCCAAACTTTTAATCGTTTTCCCTCGTTATCAATGAACTATTTCAAAATAATTACACCAAGGATATGCATGGGATAATGAGTTAATGAGATTTTGATTTTGGAAAACCCTTAACACAAAATTGATAACTAAAGCAAAGCCCATACTTGTATCTATACAAATTAAATTCACAATACTTCAGAAAAGGGATGAAGGTACATTTAAAAAAAATATAATAAGCATAGCTTTCATGTACCATTGACACCTGCAAATTAACTAGTTCGATACAAGAAAGTTGAAATTTTAGTTCATAAATTAGACTGGTCAAAGAATTAATAGGAACCATAATTTGATAAGTTACAACAGTTTATCAATATTTCAGCATGTCCAAAAATTAAGAAAGAATTGACACCTAAGTTTAAACAAGGAAATAATACGTAATAAATTAACTAGGTAAAAGCAAAGCCGATATTTTTTAAATTTTGAATGTAGAGGCTATATAATATTTGTCTTTTTATCATCTTTTTACGGCTTTGCTCATTACATAGTAGGAAAGGGAAATTGAACTTCTGTTTGGGGTTGGGTTGGGGGGGGGGGGGTTTCATGAGTGTGGAAGGAATTTATAATGATGCTTTTTAGCTTTACACTATTAACTTCAAATTCAATTTTGACTTTTCTTGGAAATAATTAAATATCCATTACTAAGTTTTTGAACTCAGTTAGCATGTCGTATGATCAGTTTCATCACGTTTAAATGCTGTCTCTGTCTTAATTAAAATTGTTAAATTTACTGCCGTTCCATGTACCAACAATAAAATAACTTTTTTTGTAATTTTGTTTAGTACAAAACTTGATGTGTTTTAATATAGAACCTGTTTGGATTGACTTATTTCAAATGCTTTTAAGTCAAAATAACTTATAAGTACTTTTGGAGTGTTTGTGTAAAATAAAAAAAATACTTTTAAGCACTTGTTTTTAAGTCAAAATAGTAAAAATAAACCAAAAAATATAAGCTAGAATTTTTAACTTATAATTTTTGACTTATAAATCAAAAGTCATAAGCTCATCCAAGCAGGCTCATAGTTTCTTGCTTAATTAAGAAGCATTACTCCATGAATTGGCATCTTCACTAGTTTAGTTCCTATCCTAAAATGTTATATAATTATAACATTAGAAGAGGGAAAGTCAATTCCACTTTAGTGTTTTTTTTCTTTTTGGAATTAAAATTTATTTAATTTATTGAAGTAAAGGACCTTTTTGGTACAATCTTTTTTTGGTTTTCTACCTAATACAGAGTATCCGTGTTGGAACCTATTTAAATTCGAATTTGCGCCAGGAAGTCCCATAATGGAGGTAAAGCGTTCCCAAACAAATACAATTTCACACCCAGGACTCGAACTTGAAAAATCTAATTAAAGATGAAGGGATAATTATCACTCCGCCACCGCAAACCTTATTAGTGATACCATCCACGTTTATAGTCTATTGATAACAATAAAGGATATAAGGAAGGATCATCTATAATACGTCGTTAATTAGGGTGTTATATTCTCTTCAACTCAACTTCTTTAATTATTAACTACCTACCCTTTATTTTATTTAAGGTATAATATCAATATCAATATCAATAAATAACATATATGCATTATTGTTTTAGGTGGACATATCTATAAAATGATATAGATTCAAGATTAAGATCTAGTGGCTTTACATTATAAGGGAATTGTATCCGCCAGTAGGAACCTGTATAAATTATTTGATTATTAACTTAACAAGACTGTGTCTTATGGATTATCATTATGATGCCCAACAACAACTTTCACTTGTAAAATCTAAAACAATTAATTAGATGAATACCCTTGAATAATTTTCATAGTATCCTCGAATCCCGACGGCTAATTAAATTTCTCCCCCCGTCTCAATTTATGTGGCACCATATAACTTGACATAGAGTTTAAGAAAGAAAAGAAGACTTTTGAAATTTGTGGTCCAAAACAAATCTTAGATATTTGTGTGACTATAAATCATCAAATAAAGTTAAATTATTTCTAAATATAGAAATGTGATATTTTTTAAGACATACTAAAAAGAAAATAATGTCATATAATTTGAGACAGAGGGAGTAATTCATAATCATGATCTAAGCATATATATTAGGTTGCATGTTGGATGGCAATCATAAGCAAAGGCGGATCTAAATTTTGAATTTATGAATTTTAGATTTTAGAAAAACCATCTAAATTGGGCCTGCTTGGCTGCTGAAATTGGGCCCAGTTCGGGTGGGAAAAAGTCGACGAAAAATAGGGGATGTTGGGCCTAGTTCCACAGCCATGGGCCTCAGGGCTGTGGCCAGTTGGTTTGCGGCCCACTTCCCCAAGGCTCATTTTCACCCCCGTTGTTGCCACCTCGGTTTCCACCATGGGTTTTACCATTATTTTTGCGATTCTGATCCTTTTTGCCGCCACCGTTGTTGCTGTTTTGGCTGGAATTGTTGGAACCGGAGGGAGAAAATCATCATGATGACAGGCGGGGCCCCAGTTTCCGCTTTCTTAGCCGATCTGGCTTATTCGAGCGTGAGCATGGAACGGGCCTAATAAAATTGCGGAAGAGGACTGCTCTGACGAAGAAGCGTACCGATGCCACTATAGGCCTCACATAGGCCTGCAACCATCTGAAGGACAAGACGACCGTTGGTAACGGGCGCACCAACGTGGCGGAGTTGGTCCGCCAATTCTTTCAACCTTTTGCAGTATGATGAAACGTTGGGGAAATCTTCCATATTGACGTAGGAGAATTTCTGCTCAAGGGTAACAACACGAGAATTTTGATTATCCTGGAATATATCACGTAATCTATTCCAAGCTTCCATCGCCGTAGCGTCTGGTTCGATAATCATTTGCAACAGGTCAGTAGAGATAGTGGAGTAAATCCACTGAAGAACGGTAGCATCAAGAGTCGTCCATAATTGAGGATCATCCTCGGGTTTAGGAATCCTCGTAGCCATAGGAGCCAGGGGAATAATGTAATGGAGGACTTGATGTGAGCGTGCGTAAACTTTGAACAGTTCGGCCCACGTCGCGTATTGGACGTTTTATATTTCAAGAATGATAGGGATGTGATTCTTGATGTTAGAAACAGTAAGGGCAGGGTGAAACATGTTCTTAGCCATAATAGAAACGCAAGACGTGATGTAGGGATTTGAAAGTAAATTGGGGAATAGAAAAGAAAAAGACCACCGTCGGGCACGAAATCCGAGAAGGGAACGTCAGAATCCGAGGCAAAAGTCGACGAAAAGTTGGGAGAAAAAATAACCTAGACTTCTGATACCATGAAAGAATATAATCCCTTGATTATTTTCATTAATGAAATAGTATATATACAATTTACAATTTTTCATAATAGGAAAATCTTATTCCCATTCTATTCCCAAAATCATATTCTAGTTGTACAAGAATCTTATAATTATGCTAAGTGTACAAGCCTAATTGAATACAATATTTACACCAACAATATGTTCCAAAATTGTGATATACATAGTTGTATAAGCCGTATATCACGGTCCAAACTCACTGGAATACCGTCTATATACCGTAATATACACTGCATATATCACGTGTATATAAACGGTATAACTAACACAACTTACTAAATTTTAGATAAATTATTTATACGTATCTATTATAATTCTAAACACGTAAAAAAGCATTTTGGCCAAAATTACCAACTTCAGCGGAATCCATAAGCCGTAACTAGAACTCTAGCTATAGTGGAATATCAATTTAAGTGTATGCTTATGTGTTCCACTATTTTTTAAATGACACAAATCTCCCATTTCCTCATCCAAGACTCATTCTTTCACAAAAGAATTTCTTGCAATAACAAAATCATAAATGTAAATAACCAATTAAGTTCCAAGATTCGATCTTCGTGGAGAATCTAAGACCAATTCAAAGTCTTTTTATACATATAAAAAATTTACCCCTTGTACTAGTTTTTTTTTTCTCAAGACAAACCCAAGATACTTTTAATGTTAGTGTGGAGTAATAAAGGCATGCACGTAATAACTACAAAAAAAAAAAAAAATTGGTGGGAAGCAATTTACCATCTTAATTGATCTATAAAGACATGCACGTAATAACTACAAAAACAATTTGGTGGGAAGCAATTTACCATCTTAATTGATCTAATAGGCCTGATAATAGATTCACGTGAACCTAATTATTTGATTATATTAAGAAATTTAATTATAGTTATTTGATTATGAATCTAGTTAGTGTTATTTTTCCTTACTTAAAATACTTGTTATTTTATTTCATCAAGATAATTTTAAGTAGCTTTTTTTTCCCTATTAATACAACATTTAAGAGGGAATACATCATTGATGGAGTTGACATAAATAAATAACAAATTTTTTATTAAGGATGGATAACATGGTGAAATATGTTCAGAGGGTAAAATAGTCAAATGCTACCCTTATAAATGTTCAGAGGGTAAAATAGTCAATTGCTACCCTTATAAATGCTTTCTTAATGGGCACGTAAATGAAAAATACGACAAGTATTTTAAAGACGGAGGGAATAGCATCAACTCAAGGTAGTTGCACCAATTAATCCATAAACTTCAAACATTGAATCCTCTGTTGTCTGTCACGAATTCAAATTATTCGAGTCAATAAATTTTGAATATTAAATTGTTAAAAAAAAACATGACCGTACGCTGCAATTTCTCAAGCTTAGACCGGTCCTCCTTGTGTTAATTAAGATGGTCAGTCATGGCGACCTAAGCTTTCATTTTCCACTGTTGTGGAATTCTAAATTCCATAATCCTTCCTTTTACTAAAATCCAAAAATCTGGTGGCTACTTAAACATAATATTCCTACGTACGTAGGGACGGGGCTAGATGGGTTCTGTTAGATCGAAATAATCAGGGCGTCATGCGAAAGCTAATAATTGTAAACTTTAAACGACCATAAATTAGACAACAAAGAAAACATACTAAAAAAGGTATAACATTATAATATAATTTGGTCAAGTGACCTACACAAGAGTCTTTAATGGCTACATTGTAGATGCTACTGTGTTATGTATGAGAAGAAAGGATCTTTGATTTATAGAAGTCCAAAACTTCTCCTCCAAAAAATGATTAGTCAAATATGGAAAAGATTTTTTCCACCAAGAAAACCTTTTGTACTAAGACATTTTTTTTTGAAGTAAAACACAATTATGTTGTAGAATCCAAATAAGGTAGGAAATTCAAGACAAACCTTACCAAATCTTGCATTGGCCGAAATTTTTAGGCAAAATAATCTTGATTCTCTAACTTCATAAAATATTCATCAATCCTGTTTGTCATGGTTAAAAATAAAATTTAAAATATTATAGGTTAAAAATTGATTAAAATATTTTGCTTTATTTTTAAAGATGCATCAACAAGGATGTTGAAAATATGGTTGAAAGTTCATCTCCACATGTAATACTCCGGACAAACTCTTCATTATCGTGAACTTGGTTTGCAGCTTGATTTAAATCGGCCTTGAACTCGTCTTCAACCTCGTTGAACCATTGGCTCTGCTATCACTTGTTGGAATCGAAATAATCAGTTCGTCATACGGAAACTAATAATTGCAAACTTTAAATGACGATAAATCAGATAACAAATAAAATGTACTAAAAAAACATAACATTATAATATGATTTGGTCGAGTGATCTACATATTTGAAAAACGAATATAAAAATGCATCATTTATTGAGAGAACAATCTCCCCCTAAACAAGACTTTTTAACGACCACATTGTGGATGCTACTGTGTTATGTATGAGAATAAATGTTCTTCTATTTATAGAAATTCAAAACTTTTCCTTCAAGAAATGATTAGTCAAATATGAAAGAAATATTTTCCACCAAGAATATCTTTTGTACCAAGAAAACCTTTTTGAAGTTAAACACAATTATGGTATAGAATTCAAATAAGGTAGAAAATTCAGGACAAACCCTATATATATATATATATATATATATATATATATATATAATAGAAATTCAAAACTCTCCTTCAAGAAATGATTAGTCAAATATGAAAGAGATATTTTCCACCAAGGATATCTTTTGTGCTAAGAAAACATATTTGAAGTAAAACACAATTATGGTGTAGAATTCAAATAAGGTAGAAAATTCAGGACAAACCCTATATATAGAGAGAGGTTTTTCCTAGTCAATCGGTAAGAAATTTGTGTTATAAAATATAATTTTTCCACATCTTTTCTACCGAACCATAACACATGAAAATAGGTTTTCATTGAAACACATGAAAACTTCATAATTCTTTCGTGTGAAAATATTACTATTTTTTTCTCACCAGTTCAAGCAAAAAATCTGCGGGAATAACCCATGAATAATTTTTTGTGATAAATTTTAGTGTGAAAATAGTAACTTTTTAGTACTGAGATGTTACGCTGAAACCTTTGGTGCAATCCCCCACTTTTCACACGTGAACTTACATGGATACTTAAGTGTGTGAACATATACTTACTAGCGGAATTTAAAAAATGTACAATCATTTGTTTTATCAAATGTTAATTCTGATACTACTTAGAATAACACAAGTATTCAATTCATAACCTTAAAACAATGTGTACACAATAATTCAAAAAAAAAAATTTAGTCACTGAATGTTATTATATATAACCCAACGACGTGCAACAAAATTATATCTTCATCATCTAGGATTCCACTTAGATTTGCTTGCGTAATTAACTTCTTATTTTGCCACAACTATATCTTATTTTTCTAATTTACTTTTTTTTTTAAAAATAATAATATTGTGCCTGGTTTCTCTAATTATGGGACTAGATTAGTTGAGATCATTAATTTATTGATTTGCCGCCATATTAGAGGGTATAGCGGGGAAGCTACTAACTATTGTACATCACAATTATATCGTACACACGAAATTAAATCAGTGATCTACCTAACAAAGTTTTGTATTAGGTCAACTGTTTATATTAATTGTTCAAGAAAATAACAGATTAGGAGGCCAATAGTTAGCTTGAACTGCTTAATTGAAAATATTATAAGGGGTTAATTAGAAACTTCTAATTAGAAATTTAATTAGAAGGAAATAAAAAAAGAGAGTATTCACATTATCTCTGAAGAATGTACAAGTTGCTACCTTACTGAAACTTGAAAGCTTCTCATTTTTACACATTCTTGAAGTCTAGCTAAAAAAGAAACTGTTTTGTAAATATACAAGTTTCTAGTTATATAAACTCGCAAACTATCCAAGAGTGTGATAACTTGTATGGATTTCTCTACTCTTAAGATATAGAGTTTTGCGTTCGACTTTTGAAAATAAGAAAATTATGATAGGTAACATTTTCCTTTAATATAATGGGTCCTACGGCACACACAAAATCCAAATTATTCCTACTAGTAAAAAAAATTGCGCGAACCTTTTATACTATCAATAGTGTTTTCATCAATTAGCATATATCATGGTCTGAAGAGTATTTTGTATCATATTATTTGTAATTAATTAGCATTGTACACTTATCATAATTGTAGAATTTTTGTACAAATAGAATATGATTTTGGGAGTAGAATAGGAATATGATTTTCCATATTATGAAACATTGTAAATTTCATTAATTAATGAAAATAATGAAGGGGGTTATTTCTTTCATGGTATCAAAAGTCTAGTCTCACATACCTCCTTCTCCAAAAGCTTCTGCTTCTCTCGACTGCTTCGAATTCCGAGCCCTTCCTCGGTTTCCGAGCCGGTTTTTACCTCATCTCTTCCAAAATTTTCTTCCAAATCCCTCAATCATCCTTTGGTATTTCGTTATGTCGACGTCAAAGAGCATGTTTCATCCTGCCCTTACTATTTCTAACATCAAGAACAACATCCCTATTGTTCTTGAGATGGAAAACGTCCAATATGTGACGTAGGCAGAGTTGTTTAAAATTTACGCTATCTCACATCAAGTCCTCCAACACATAATTCCTCCCGCTATCCCTCTTCCTGCTGAGGATCCTCAGTTATAGATCACTCTTGATGCTACCGTCCTTCAGTGGATTTACTCCACTATTTCTACCGACATTTTACAGACGATCATTGAACCAGACACTACGGCTATGGCTACCTAGAATAGATTGTGTGATATATTCCAGGACAACCAACATTTCCGCGTTATCACCCTTAAGCAGGAATTTTCCCAAGTCAGCATGGACGATTTTCCGAATGTTTCGGCTTATTGTAAACGGCTCAAGAAATTGGCGGACCAACTCCGTAACGTTGGCGCGCCCGTTACCAATAATCGTCTTGTTCTCCAAATGGTTGCAGGTCTATCTGAGACCTATAATGGCGTGGGGACTCTCCTCCGTCAAAGTAATCCACTTCCATTTTTTTATCAAGCCCGTTCGATGCTCGCATTAGAAGAAGTCGGTTTGGCAAAAAAGGCGGCTACCGGCGCTAGTCCCGTGGTCATGATGACTTCATCTGATAATTCTCAAGGTTTTGTTGATAATTCAGGGCAAAACCGTGCTCAAAGTGGAGGTAAGAAAAATCGGAAAAATAATGACAAAATCACGGTGGCAATCGTGGTGGTTTCGGCGGTGGTGGGGGTGGCCAAAATAGTGGCAGTGGGCCTGAGTATGGTGGTAGTGGGCCCCAGGACAACTGGTCCCAGCCATGGTCCCCTGGCAGTGGGGCTGAGCCGGTGGCTAGTGGCCCAACGGCCCCTATTTTCCAGCTTCTACAGTCCCTGGACAATGAGCCTCCCAGCAGCCCTTCAGGCCCAATTTATCTCATCTGTCCAGTGGGTTCCGCCACAGTTCTGGGCCTGACAGCAAGGAGGCCTGCTTGGGGCTCGGCCCCTCAGGCTTTCCATGCTACGGGCCCCAATCCGATTCTGACACCTACATATATTGAAATTGTCATGCATACACTTGGATTGAATCCTCCAGACGCGAATCAGTACATGGACACCAACGCCACTTCTCACATGACGTCCGACCAAGGTAATCTCTCGTCTTATTCCAATTTGAGCAAAAATCGTGGCATAATTATTAGTAATGGCAACTCAATTCGAATTCGTGGTTACGGTCATAAAACTTTATCTCCCCCATCCACCTCGTCTTAAAAATGCCCTTCATGCCCCTAACTTAATTAAAAATTTGGTGTATGTCTGTAAATTCACCCTTGATAATTGGGTTTCTGTTGATTTTGATCCTTTTGGGTTTTCTATGAAGGATTTCAAGACGGGGATACATCTCATGAGATGTGATAGAAGGGGAGATCTTTATCCTATCACGCCCGCATCCAGTCTCTCGAGTCAAGCCTTGCCATCTAATTTTGCAGCTCTAGCTCCTTCCTTGTGGCATGCACGTTTGGGTCACCCTGGGTCGTCCATTGTTTCTTCCTTGCATAAAATAATTTTATTTCTTGTAAGGGTATGCGTAGTAGTCCAATTTGTCAATCATGTCCTTTAGAAAAACATGTTAGATTACCATTTGTAGCCTCTACTTCTCGTACTTTAATGCTATTTGATATTATTCATAGCGATTTATGGACATCTCCCGTTTTAAGTTTTGTGGGCCATCGTTATTATGTTCTATTTTTGAATGATTATTCTATTTTTTATGGACCTTTCCATTAGCGAAAAATAACAAGTTTTTTCCACATTCTTAAAATTTAGAGCATTCATCCGTACCCAATTCGACCGGAAAATAAAAAATATTCAATGTGATAATGACAAAGAATATGATAATGAGTTGTTTCGGGATTTTTGTGATACTAATGTCATAGTTTTTCGTTTCTCTTGTCCTCATACTTCCTCAGAAAATGGGAAAGCCGAACGGAAAATTCGTATCATTAATAATATTGTCCGAACTTTATTGGTCCATGCTTTCGTACCCCCTTCCTTTTGGCATCATGCTCTACAAATGGCTACTTATCTTCTTAACATACTTCCTACCAAAGGTTTGGCATATTCATCCCCTCTTCAATTCTTATATAATAAGACTCCTTCGTATTCACATCTTAGGGTCTTTGGGTGCTTATGTTATCCACTATTTCCATCAACTACAATTAACAAACTTCAAGCCCGTTCTACCCCTTGCGTGTTTTTTGGGTTATCCATCCAATCATTCTGGTTACAAATATTTTGATTTATCGTCTAATAAAATTATTTTTGATGAAACCCAATTTCCGTTTGCTAAAGTAAGTAGTTCCGGGCCTAGTTCGTATAATTTTTTAGATGACGATATCTCCCCGTATATTGTCCACCATTTATTGGACCTGTCCCACACCCAAATTCCACCAGCGGGCCCACTGCACGCTGGACCTCCTGTCCCATTGAATCTGCCCAGTGGGCCAGTCCCTCACGTCACGGGTCCAGCAACTCATCTGAATATCCAGCCCAGTTCTGCCCCTGCTTCTGTTTCAAGTCCCGATCCAGCTTCCCGTGTTGGGCCAACAGGCCCACTGTCTGCTGGCCAGTCCGTCACCCATCCGAATGTTTTCCAAAATCCACCCAATTCTCTCCCGAGTCACTTGTAGTCAACGTGATATTTTTAAACCAAAAAGATATTTTAATCTAAATTCTAATGTTCTTAAATCCCCCTACCTCGTAACCCATTGGCTGCGTTAAATGACCTGAATTAAAAATTGGCTATGAACGATGAATATGATGCTCTTATTAAAAATAAGACGTGGGAGTTGGTGCCCTGTCCTTCTGGTGTTAATAGTATTCGGTCTATGTGGATTTTCACTCATAAAGATAATTTTATGGCTCTTTTGCGAGACATAATGTTTGTCTTGTAGGTGATGGTAAAACTCAACAAGTTGCTGTGGATTGTGGTGAGACATTTAGTCCGTTGGTCAAACCGGCTACCATTCGCACTATTCTCAGTTTGGCTCTTTCAAAGGCATGGCCCATTCATCAGTTAGATTTGAAGAATGTTTTCTTACATGGTGATCTTAAGGAGACCGTTTACATGCATCAACCCTTGGGTTTTCGTGACCCCAAATATCTTCATCATGTCTGTTTATTAAAGAAGTCCTTGTATGGGCTTAAGCAAGCCCCACAGGCTTGGTATACGAGGTTTGCGGACTATGTTTTGTCTATTGGGTTTACTCATAGTAGGTCTGATAATTCATTGTTCATATATCGTCATGGTACTTCCCTGGCTTATATTCTATTATATGTGGATGATAATATCTTGACTGCCTCTTCTGATGCTTTGAGCAAGCTATCATGACAATGCTCAGTTCTGAGTTTGCTATAAAAGAATTAGGGCCCTTGAGTTACTTTTTGAGGATTGTTGTCACTCGTCATGCAGGTGGGTTCTTATCACAACGGAAGTATGCTACTGAGATCATTGAGCGCACTGGTATGTCCTTATGTAAGTCTACTTCCACTCCAGTTGATACCGAGCCCAAGCTAGGAGCTGCGGCTGGCTCACCTTACGAGGATCTCACTCACTACCGCAGTCTTGCTGGAGCTCTTTAGTATCTTACTTTCACGAGACCGGATATTATTTATGCCGTGCAGCATGTGTGTTTGTTTATGCATGATCCCAGGGTTGAACACATGAATGCGCTCAAACGCATTATTCGCTACATCCAGGGAACACTTGACTATGGCTTACATTTATATCCATCATCGACATCTACACTTGTCTCGTATACAGATGCTAATTGGGGTGGTTGTCCAGTTACCAGACGCTCCACGTCTGGCTATTGTATCTTTCTTGGTAATAACTTGTCTGCCAAGCGACAGTCTACATTATCACGCTCTAGTGCGGAGGCCGAGTATCGAGGCGTAGCCAATGTGGTCTCTGAATCATGTTGGTCATGTAACCTTCTCTTAGAACTTCATTTCCCCATTCAGAAAGCTACCTTGGTTTATTGTGATAATGTTAGTGCCATCTATCTATCTAGTAATCCGGTTCAACACTAGCGCACTAAACACATCGAGATGGATATCCATTTTGTTCGCGAAAAGGTAGCTCGTGGACAAGTACGCGTCTGTCATATCCCTTCCAGGTATCAAATTGCAGACATCTTTACGACGGGTCTTCCCTCGGTTCTATTTGAATATTTTAGTGTCAGTCTCAGCGTACGAAGACCGCCCGCTATGATTGCGGGGGTGTGAAAGTATATTGTGGTATACGATATACACGACATATATAATGCCTTGTGTATACCGTGTATATCACGGAAACACAAGGCCACTGTCCGTGATACTTACCAAACTGTCCGTGATATACATAGTAAGTATATCACGGTTTGAAGAGTATTTTATACCATATTATTTGTAATTAATCAGCATTGTATACTTACCATAATTGTAGAATTCTTGTACAAATAGAATAGGGTTTTGAGAGTAGAATAGGAATATGATTTTTCATATTATGGAACATTGTAAATTGTATATATACTCATTAATTAATAAAAATAATGAAGGGATTACTTCTTTCCATTGGTTTCATCAAAACACATGTTCGTATGGTACAATAATTATAAAAAGAATTCAGCTAATTCATCATGGAACCTTAACATGCTTAAGACTGTAAAATTACAAAAAAAATATAAGATAAACTTAAAACATTATATAAGATCGTAAAATTATATGATTTTCGTATGTATATATATAAATTAGTTTTTTATTTTATTTTTTCATCACATTCTGATGGTATAGCAATATTGCAGATTCGACCAGTTTTTTGGATTTTTTTTTATGTCTTACTTCAAATCAAAGTGAGTAATTACTTAAAGGTCATATCAGAAATAAGTCACCTCTCAAGTTTGGATCAATAATACACCCTTATATTAAACCTAAGTTTAATAGGCCAAATTAGAATAGATTTAGTCCCTCAATAACCTTTTACCTGGACCACATGTTACAGTCCTTCGACAAGTAAAATAGAAGCCAAGAGAAGAATGAAATAAAGGATCTAAATCTAGTTGTAACAAAAACTTTTAGCATATAAATCAACATTTTAGCATTCTGTCATTACTAAAAACACAAGTATTTCAATATTTTGACACTGATAAATTTTCAAAGTTAAATACAGTCATATAAATTTAATAGAGAAAGCAAAGATATATAAAATAAAATAAAATAAAAGAGTAACCATATTGTGTGTAGGGTTGGACATAAATCATTGAAACCCGAATTCCCGAACCGAACCGAGAATTTCAATAATTTGGTATTCGGTATTTCAAAATACGATATTCGAGAGTGATTTTTATTATTTCGATATTCGGGAAACATAATTTTACTATTCGGTAATTCGGTAAATGCCAAATACCGATATTTTTTAATAAAGGCCCAATATTAATATTCAATATTAGTGTATTCCAACCCAACCCATGTATATTTAGAGCATCACGTATCTGTAAATCCTACATTGATTTCAATGGATTAATAATGCAGCATACAAAATTATCCTGTTATTGAAATGTTGGTTTCGGTTGGATTCTCACTAATCATGGGAAACAATAGTTTGCAATTGAGTTTCTTGTGTAGTATATTTGAATAGCAGTTAGGACCATACTAGTTCAAAGAAGTAGCATGAATAAGAGTGTATAACCAACTTACCATCTTGTATCACATGTGTTTGTATTTTTTTGTTAGTAATTAATGGAGTATAATTTTATTTAACGATTACCGAATTGAAGTTTGAAAATTTGGTATTTGGTATTTACTTTCAATTATCGGTTATCGAATTATCGAACCGAATACCGAATGCCTACCCCTAATTATGTGGCCGTGTGGGTCTGCTGTTTCGGTTCTCCAATGTTAATTAGATATTTAATTGTCTCCTCGGTTCTTTCATTAATGAAAACATCTTTATTTTCTTAATTAATTAACTACGTTCTCATTAGCTTGAATACTTGAAAGTCTTATTCACACAATAATAAGCGATTTATTTTTTGTCTGTTCCGTCATTTGTTCACAAACAATTTTTGAGATGGACTTCTAATTATCTGCTGTCAAAACGAATAAGATGTGATGTTTTATTGGGCGTGCTAACAAATTATCATATTATATAAGTTCATAAGATATAGAAATTATACCTTTTGGAAAAACAAAACGTACAAACATAGTCCAAAGCGGACCTGTTAATAATATGATAGTATTTTGTTAAGAATGTTCTTAAACTGGATTAGTTACCACAGTTTCACTATACTATATTTATCAAATTTCATTAATAAAACAACAATGTTAGTCCATCTATGCACCAATTAATGTTTATCATTGGTAGAACGAGAATAATAGTTTATTTTAGCTCGAATTAACGTTAAATATTATGAGAATCACTAAAGTTGTTTTTGTAATTGACCAAGAATATGGTGGCGAGAGTTCCAAATAGGTGTTTTCACGGTTCGATTTGAATCGGTTTTTGGTCCAAACCAACACCAAACCAATTTAGATTTTTAGATTATTAAAACTAAATCAACAAATATAATATATATTTATCGGTTTGGTTTAATTAAGTTATTCTATTATTAATCATACACAAAATAAGTAACATGAAATACTACTTATATTTATCCCACGGGTGCTATGTTATACACTCTTTCATTCCATGCATTACGAAACAGTTCCGATATCATATCACCTAAGCTTAGATATCCAATAATAATTAATATATTATGTCATATATTTATAAAACTTGTGTATATAATACGTTCTCATAAAAATTACTATGTACATATAAATATAAATATTGTGTATATAATTTGTTAGTACGGTTCGATTTTTTTGAACAAAACCAAAACCAAAACCAAAACCAAAACCAAAACCAAAACCAAAACCAAATTAAATATTATCGAGGTCTAAAAACTTAAAATCAAACCAAATCCAACCTAACTAATTATCAGTTTGATTTTATTTGATTTATGTTTTTACCCAAATCGTGAACACCCCTACTTTCAAATAACCTTAGTATGGAGTAATATTGGGGATACAAGACATAATAAAAAAAAATCAAAATTTTACAACTCTAGTTATTACCACCTCTAATCTTGTAGAAATATTCTTTATAGAATATTCTATATGCAAAGCCTATCATTTGCTGAATTAGTTGAAATATTCTTATGACATTTGTAATAAATATAAATAAATAAAAAATGTTAGTTGGAGTAGGCAAAGACAAAACATTTTTAAGTCTTTAGAAAAGAGAGAATCATATGTTATTGTAGTATTAAAAAGTCTAGTCAAGACTCAAGAGTCAAAATATATGGGCATGGCTTCAAGTATATATTATATAAACAATTTTAAACCCTTCCATGAATCCTCCCTTTTGCCTTTCCTCCACTCCTAATTCTTCTTGCTTTTCACATTCTTTCCCACTAAATATTGTAATAAAAGTTGATAATTAAAACAAAAATTGCAGTAACCAATTTCAAGACGGAAATATTTCATTTTCAAGAACCATGAAGTTTTCTTTTCCATTTCTCAAGTGTTTTAGCTCATCAACAGATACTTTGGAAGGCAACCAAATCCCATATGGTAAATTCCCTTAACCCCTTTTGCTCTTACTTAAAATTTTCATTTTTTTAATTTTTTATATATATATTTATTCAACTTGTACTATAAGGGTAATTCTTAAGTATATCAATTCTAAAAACAGGTGGACAAATTTCTCAGAATTTTACAGTGTACAATTACAATGACTTGAAAGTTGCCACTCATGGATTCAAAGCTTCAAATAAAATTGGTGAAGGAGGTTTTGGTTCTGTGTACAAGGTATATTTTTAATTTCCCCCCTTTTTGTCAGTTGACTTTCAAGAAAATTGTGTCCGTCGTTCGAGCAGTGAAAACCGTCACTAATGCTTGCATTATGTTAGACTATCTAGATCACACTTTGGGGTGAGGCACTTCCCTGACCCTGCTCTGGGTTGACCTTTTTTTGTCAAGAAAATAGAAAAAGGGATGTGTTTTTTTTTTTTACTTGTGAATAATTTTTTTTTATGTTTATTTGGGGTTTTCTTGCAAAGGGTCTGCTTAAAGGTGGAATTTTTGTGGCTGTAAAAGTGTTATCAGTTGAATTGGAGTCAATGAGAGGGGAAAGGGAATTTGTATCAGAAATAGCTGCATTGTCTGATATCAAACATGAAAACCTTGTCAACCTCAGAGGATGTTGTGTTGATGGAGCACATAGACTTTTGGTATATGATTACATGGAGAATAACAGTCTTGCCCAAACATTTTTAGGTAATTTCTTTGTTTTACTATTTGTCCCTTGTTTTAGCCGACCCGCCCGGCTTGTTTGGAACTGAGGCGTAGCTATTGTTGTTTACACTTGTTTTAGCCAACCCCCAACTTGTTTGGGAATGAGGCGCGTAGTTGTCATGTTATTTGCCCTTGTTTTAGCCAACCCCAACTTGTTTGGGACTTGGGCGTAGTTGTTACTTGGGCTTTATTCAATTTTTGGCCTGTCGGCCAAAATTAATTACGGCACAATATACAAAACTTATACAGTAATTATGTGTATAATATTGTACATATATTATATGTATATTTATACTTAATATAGTAAACATATACATTTACCGGCTATTATGTTTTAGAGCGATCCAAAAATGTAATTATACCTTGTTATTTGCCCTTGTTTTCACTTTTGGAGAGTTGTATGTTAGTTGAGGTTGTTTCTGATTGATTGTTTTGACCAACAGGTGGGGAGCAAAACAGAAGCAAATTTACATGGACACTTAGAAAAGAAATATCCATAGGAATAGCAAAGGGACTTTCATATCTTCATGAAGAAGTGAGTCCATATGTTGTGCATAGAGATATTAAAGCCAGCAACATACTCCTTGATGAGAATTTTACACCAAAAATTGCAGATTTTGGTTTGGCTAGGCTGTTTTCGGAGAACATGTCCCACATTAGTACCCGAGTTGCTGGAACATTGTAAGTTATTACATTAGTTAGATGTTCAATTGGGAATTCTGAAAGATTCATGCTTGTGAACTGCTAGTCTTTGTTGCTGATCATGTTGTGGATTTTCTTGAACTCATCTTATGCCTAAAGAGGCTATCTTTCTCCAGAATACGCCATCAGTGGACACTTAACGCGCAAATCAGACGTTTATAGCTTTGGAGTTGTGTTACTAGAAATAGTCAGCGGTTCACCAGTCGTTGCATTCGACATTACTCGAGGAGAGCATTTCCTAGTTAAAAAGGTAATTGCCTTTTGATCTATGTTGCTCTGACTCTCCAAAAATATCATCGATGTGTGTCAGATCCTCCAAAAGCTATGCATTTTTGAGGATCCGACACGTAAGCGACAATATTTTTTGAGGGTCCGAGCAAACATAGCTTTTGACTAATGTGAATCCTGCTTTTAGTTTCAAACCAAGCAGACATAAATGCAGTTGCTCGGACTATTCAAAAGTATCAACGGGTGTGTGTTAGGTCCTCTTAAAGTAGTGCATTTTTGGAGGATCCATCATGGGGTGCAACAACATTTTGGGAGAGTCCGAGCAACATATTATTGCTTATCCAAAATTTGTCTTTATTTGATGAAAATATGTACTATTATTATCAATGATATGACTTGTAAATATGTAAAACTAAACAAGTGGGAACCATGATTTTGACTCTTTAAAATTAATGCTAGTATTAGTTTGTTGGCTTGATATGACATGAGAGGGTCAACTTGTTCTTGGTGTTTTATTGTGCTTTTAGGCATGGGAAATGTACAATGCTGACCAACTGTTAGAGCTAGTGGACCCTGTTTTGGATAGAGAAATTTTGAACGACGAAGCTGTCCGATTCTTGAAAGTTGGCCTCCTCTGCGTGCAAGAGAAAGCCAACCTCCGCCCCAAAATGTCAATGGTCATCAAGATGTTGAGCCGTGATGGCACGATAATAGTAGAGGAAATGAAGATTACTCAGCCTGGGATTGTTGCTGATTTAATGGATGTTAAGATAGGCGGAAAACACTCTTCTCATAGCTTTTTTTCTAAAGCTTCTACAAGCATGAGCCCCGGAAGCCCCTTCCAAATAGGTAAAAGCAGAAAAAGTAATAGCTAAAAATTAGTCGAGGTATGCAGAAACTAGTTGTGATAAAGTAAAAAAGAAATTAGAATGTACTTGTACAAAGAGTATTGTGAACACACATAGACACACTTGCACTAAGTTTGCCTCACTTTTTTTTGGTTGTTGGAGCAATTGTATATCAAGGTGAGCAGCTAGGTCTTTCATTGTTATTTCCTTTTTTTTTTTTTGGAATATTTGGTTCCATTTGATGTAAAATCTAGGTCTTTCATTGTTTTTTTTAGAATATTTGGTTCCATTTGATATAAAAGCTACCTTCAATAATATTGTTTTATTATTTTTAAAACTTCTTTTTTTAGTTTCTCAATGATTGAGTAGGTATGTAGAGCATGTTCTAGGAATAATTGTTCATTTTTGGATTAAATATCATTAGAAGGAATCAACAGCTATTATCAATTATATATAAAATAACAAAATCATAAGGCATTATTAGAATGGCATCTATTTGTCCAGACTCAGTCATCTATAATAAAAATTTATCCCCACTCAATATTTTACACTAAATCATACATTTATGATGGTTAAGTCATTGAAAATAAAAGGAAATGAGAAATTATATTAAGTAATAAGGCATTCTTGTTATCAAGGAAACTAGTACCAAAAGCAAAGAAAAAAGATGTTTGGAGAGATAAATGACATTGCTGATTGTGAGGGGCCATTAATCTATTAACCACTACTTAATTATTGATATGGTTGACAAATGATCCATTAACGATATGATATGAATTTTGACATAAAAAAGACATCTCGAAAATAAAAAAAGTCGTAAGATAGCTTATACATTGGGGGCCTGTGGCTGCTAACGCAGAATCCACCCTGTGACGTATGCAGAATTTTTCGTAAGAAGTATTCTCGTTTTAAAAAGTTAAGAAAGACCAATTCAATGTAAAGTTGTAAACACATCTTATTTTTAAAAAATATTTTGATCATAAGTACATTACTACATCTTTTCTCGACAACTTTTTTCATTTTTAGATGAATCGATGATAGCTTTATTATAAACAATACTAAACAATTCATTATTAGAGCTAAAATAGATTATTACGACTGTAATAAAACATGAATGAAGTTTTGGTCGACTATGTTTACTTGTCTTTTACCTCATATGAGGTTGCCGATCCTATCCCTCAGTGGAACTATTCTTTAGAAAAACGATATAAATTGACTAATGATTAAGAAAATTGAAAAATTAGGATATAGCAAGGCTCGATCGACCAACCTCCAGAAGGGGAAGGACTGAACCGGTGACTTGACAATGAAGCGGTGTCCCGTAACACCAGTTCCCTAATGTGGATCCACACGTGGGTTTCCTCTTTGGCGAGCCTTATGCAACATGAATCTGAATTAATGAGGATTTTAAAAATCAGTACCGATTATCGGCTGAGAAATAAAAAAAATTATGGTTACAAGAGTGAGTTCATCTTTAACTAATTTGGGGCATAATTCAATTGAAGTGTTAGAGATGTTAGTGACCTAACTAATGGGTAAACATAATGATCACCATAGCATAGAACCAGCCTCAATTTTAGGGAAAAGAGTAAATTAAAAAAAAAAAAAGTTCCAGTGACCAAAAAAAACTTTTTATTTTGCCACTATTATGTTATCCTTCACCCTTTAGTTCATAGATAATAATAGAGGTCTCTTTGTCCAGCAATACTTTTCTTGATCATTTTCAACCACCCACGCAAGAATTTTTTTTTGAAAAAATATGTTATTTCCTGTAAGAGGGATGATCCAAAGTGGAAAATGTGGTGGCCTGAAATTAAAGAAATATAAGTGCTACAACCCCCAATTCCAAACTTTTAATAATCAACCAATCAATTGCTCCTATGTGAGTTTTTTTAAAATTTAACCAATGACACGCTTGTTTTTTTTTAAAAAAAGAAAAAAATTGACACCCCATTTGAGTTTTCGTTTAATTTTCATAATTTGGTTCTGCCAAACAAGAAAACTATTAATTACACCAAGTAAACCACATTTTAAATGTTTTTACGCAGGTACACAAAATTTACTTGAGAGTAGGGGTGTCAATGGGATGGATTGAGTTGAATTTTGGCGGATCAAAATGGGCTGAATTGCACTGAAATGGGCTGAGTTGAACCGAAATGGGCTAAGAAACAGATTATAACTTAATAACAGCAGCATACCCAATATGATCCCACATGGTGAGGTCTGGGGAGGGTGGATTGCACACAGACCTTACCCCTTCTTTGTGGGGGTAGAAAAACTCTTTTCGATAGACCCTCGACTCAAGAAAAGCATTTCCAAAAAACAGGGTTGACAAATGCAAAAGTAAAAGTTATGGTAAAAATACTGTAGGAAATAAAATTATTGACAACAAAATTCATAAAGGTAAAAAGGCCGCCCGGTGCACTAAGTACCCGCTATGCGCGGGGTCCGGGGAAGGGCCGGACCACAAGAGTTTGTTTTACGCAACCTTACCTTGCATTTCTGCCAGAGACTATTTCCACGGCTTGAATCCAGGACCTCCTGATCACATGGCAACAACTTTACCAGTTACTCAAAGGCTTCCCTTCAACAAAATTCATAAGGGTAACTCAGGTAAAAGAAACAAATATAGCAATACAATTTAAAGGGTACGACAGTAATAAAATAATAATAAACTGATAAGAAGCGGGTCATAATCCAACCTCCCAACTCTTATTAAGTTTTAATTTCTTTGTTTGTTCTTTTATAAAATTTTAAGTACCTAACAAAACTTTTTATCTTTATATATAACATATCAAACAATTCTTGAAAATATTTTGACAAAATTTCTTATGGGTCAATTTGGGTTATATAGCAGCCCAATTTTTAGATGGACTGAACTAAATGAGTCAAAAGGGGTTGAGTAAAAAAATAAGCAGGTCAATGACCCACACAAACTTGAACGGATTGATCTTTCATGTTTTCATGGGCTAATTTTATTACCCCACATGTGAGTGTCTTTTTAAAGGTCAGATTTTAATTACTAAGCCATGATTTTTGAAAGTGAAACATTTTGTCTTGAAAATCTGACTTTTATTGGATGGTTTATCTTGAATTCTTGATGTCAAAAGAGGAGTCACCAAAATCAAACAAACCAGTCTAGAATTAAGACTGTCCTTAGTATAACAGAAATGGAAGTTTGGACAATTGACCAAGTACCAATAAATTAAACCATCCACGAGATCATGACTACTTAAAATAGACTTGGATATGGACTTGGCCTCATTGGCTCCACAAACAATTCTATGCATCAGTTAAAATATCCATAATTTAAAGTTTATGAATTTCTATAATAATATTAAATTAATATTATAATAATTACTGGATGATTCATGGAAAATATATGTAGATATTCAATAGATCTTTTAATATATATATAGATACACACACCAAGTTTAGACTAAAATTATAAGGTTCACGTGAACCTGTAACTAACACAGTAGATCCGCCCTGAAATGTTGACTAGTTCTAATATAGTGTACAAATATATGTTAACCCAACCAAAACTTCGATAGAAAGAAGACAAATCCACTATTGACCATGATTACGTGTTTTCTCCAAGTTTTATTTGCTAAGAACTGGTCATGCTAGTCCATATCTCTCTTTAGAACCATTCAGTTCAAGTTCTAGTACTCTTTTCCAGCTAAAATGAGTGAAGCAAGAAAAAGTCTTCCATTAGCCACTGTATAAAATTTGGACCAAAATTGACCACTTTTGCAAACATAAGGAATTTTATATTCAATAGAATAGATAAGGGTCAAAATTACTCCTACACCCATACTTAAGTGACATAGACTGCTTGAAAATAATAGAAACTAAATATCAATTTTTGGACACGAAGTAAAGCCTTAAAACCATCACAATCTCAGGCTTAAACTCAGTTACAAGCTGAATTGTGATAATAGACTAACACCTCTGGCTCAAGATCTTGTGCATGCTACTAGGGAAGAGAAGCAAATTAAAATTTGATCAGTTCGATATTTAGGTTCTTACTGCTGAACCCATTACACATTTATAATTATGAGGCTCGAAGTTACATATTTTAAAAATATAATGTGTGTGTCAAAACGTTGGTGTATTGAATTCGTGATTGTATATTGTGACACCCGGGGTGAGTTGATGAGGGTGGCTCAAAGAGAAGGACTGACAAACTTCTAGGCTGACAAACTTTTGAAAAATGGGTGCATATGACACCTTAGGCATCCACATCAGAATGAGAGAGAACAACGAAGTGTTCATATAAGCCCGAGAAAAATTCACATGGTACACACTTTTTGGGCACGGAGACGGAGGGAGTGGTTTGCTGGGCTAAAAAGGACAATATGTGCCACGGGTTTAGGTCGTAACATATGCTTTATCCACCTCAATCTCAAACTAATTTAGATCAGTAAAAGATTATTGAATTAAATAAATAACAAAAAAAACTTTCCTTTGAAATTTTTCAAGACAACTCCAGAAATTGCTTTGACTTGAAGCTCTACATGCATGCATGGCTCATAGCACGCCATCTGAAAAGTCCATCAATTATAGGTGGAACAATACAAATGGCATGCAAAGAGCCCGGCATGTATCTATCATGACAACAAGCAAGCTTACCTTACTGGAATTCCAAACTCTTAAGACTGAATCAAATTAACAAGTTGTCTTGATTTTTTATACTAGCCAAGATTCTACTGAAACTACTACTACAAAACGTTGTAGTTTAAAAACTGGGTAGATATTTTTTAAAGTCACGAAGATATTTTTAAACGAACCTGAGCCGATCCACCTGGAAAAAAGTTACCACGTGGCTTTAAGAAAATAATCTACTAAAAAAATGGGTAGATTTTTTTTTAAAGCCACATGACATTTTTTAATTAAAAAGTAATCTAAATAATTTTTTTTAAAAAAATTATGTCAGCAAAAAGGGTATATTTCCATCATTTGTGTAACGGCAGAGATATATATGCACCGCTTTTAACAAGGGGTATATCTGCTCTAAATCGCAAAGTTGAGGGGTATATTTACACATTTGTCCTTTTAAAAATATATTGATTTTTCATACACACAAACATACACAGGGGTAGGTCAAAGAGAAGGACTGACTGACTTTCAGATCGGCAAGCTTTTGAAGAAGGAATGCATATGATACCTTAGGCAAATCTCATCGAAAAGGTGGATAAAAGTGAAGTGCTATACGAGATACAGTACAAGTTCACATGGTAAACGCTTTTGCATTCAATCATGACGTAGCATGAGGGACAAATTTGTAAGATTTGTTGGGCCAAGCGGACGATATGTGTCACGGATTTGGTTGTGACATGTGCTCTATCCACCACTGGTGGGGAAGAGTTGTTTCTAAATATCATACAATAATAACTATGCCTTAATTTCAAACTAGGTGGGATCATTAAAAAATGATTATGCAAGTTAAGAAAAGTACTTGTCTATGAAATTTCAAAAAAAATAATAATCTAGAAATGCTTGACTTGAAGCTCTACATGCATGCATGGCTCCTAGCACGCCATATGAAAAGGCCATTAATTATAGATGGAACAATGCAGATGGCATACAGGGAGCCAGGCATGTATCTATCATGAAAACAAGTAAAGTTACCTTTCTGGAATTCCAAACTCTTAAGACTGAAATCAAACAACTTGTCTTGATTTTTTCAACTAACCAAGATTTTGCTGAAACTATTACAAAATGTTGTAGTCTATGTGACCTCTGCAACAGAATTTATAGGGGAAAAAAGGAAGGTTCAACAAATAACTAAAAGATAAAAGTAACAAAGTACAAATCAAAGAGTTTGAACTGGCCCCCATATTTTTTCTCTTTTTTCAACCGACTTTTGTCTATCTAGAAAAATACCATCTTTTGAATTGGCAGTTTAACAGAAAAGCCATAGCTGAAGAAACAACTTACTCAAAAAAAAGAACTCCTGGTTTTCTTACTTTTCTTTCCCCCCCTTCATGTTGAAGTCCTGATCATTTACGACTTGTTTGGATGGTTGTTACATATCATTTCATAACTTACGTATTGTATATTGTCGTATTGTTTTCATGAATTTCCTTGAGCCGAGGGTCAATCGGAAACAACCTCTCTATTTTCATGGTAGGAGTAAGGTCTACGTACATCGCATCCCCCTCGGACCCCACTTGTGAGATTACACTGGGTATGTTATTGTTGTTGTTGTTGTTTCCATGTATATAGTATATCATTTGGATAGATTATATCATTTCTCGTCGTTTCACAATGCCTCGCATCATCACTTTGAATAATAAACTTACAATATCACAAAGAAAAAGTAGGATACGAGGTAAAGTTATTATAAAAAAAAAAGGGGCAGGGTAAAATATGATTAGTAAATAATAAGGGGAAGATGAGAAAAAAATAATTAAGGTAAACGACACAATCACACCAAATGAGTCCCTCATAAAATGACACTTTTCATTGTTATAACAACGGATTTGACTATATGATTAAATAAAATTTAAGTAATAATTAAAATAAACATTGTATTTAAAATAACGATACCATACAATACAATAGGTAACAATCATCCAAACAAGCTGTTAGTGAGGTTCTTAAGAAGCTGTTAAAAAGCAGTTATTGACAGTCAAAAGCTAAAGGGCCATATGTTTGTTTCTTGTGCCCCCCATATTTTGGTTTTAGCAATTAGCAGTCTTGATCACATTCTTTTCTTTTCCAGCACTATAAAGCAAGTCCCTTTTACATTCTTTTCTGTAACTGTTTTGTTTTGGAAGTATTTGAATGAGAGGTGAGTTGAATAACAGTATCTCAGAATTATAGGGACCTTTTCTTTCCTTCATTTCCCTTCTGTCAATTCCTTCATCTCAACCTTTCGGCCATGAAAAAGGGAGAGAAATGTCGTCTAATATGACTTAATAGCTTTCCAATTTTGTCCGAAAACTTGAGAAAAAACGAGGAAAAGCATTCTAGTTTTCGTGTACTTTTGTAATTTAGCCACACAACTGGTTTGTTGATACTGCTTTTTAACAGCTTCAACAGGGTTAGCAACTAACTTAAGTTCTAAACAAGAAAAACTTCTTCTTTTATCTTTCCACAGCCCACAAGAACAAAATTATGACTTTGAATGTTTTTGCTTTAAAACAAGTTCATTAATTCATCTAACTGCTAATAAATATGTGATACTAAAATGTATTTAACTATTTGCAGAAGAATATATGCTTTAGTTTTTATACAGAGAAACTTGCACATACACAACTAGAGTGGCTAACATGAATATTCAGAATTGTATTGGATGAGTAGGAAAAGCAAAGGTTCAACTAGGACAAGGACACTTTTTTTATTGGAACTAATTCCATAAAGCTATAAATATTGAATATTCTTTTGAAAAAGACCATTCAATATTTTGTAGTTTTATGGAATTACTTCCAATCAAAAAAGTGTTGTGATCCTAGTTTGAAACCTTTTGCTTTTCCTACTCATCCAATAACAACAAACCGACCAGTACAATTAAAGATGCAGTATAGCTCACATCCAAACATCTGATTGGGGAACGGGGCAACGCCCATGAAGCTCCGGCGGAAAGGGAAGGCTTGCCAGGCCGTATGCCCATGGGTGCAGGATTCTTCGAAAAAGTGCGGGCTGACTCGGACATAAAAACAAGTTCTGGTTCTTTTGCTTGATGAACTTTATTTTGTCTTGTAGGTCATAGCTCTCACTAATAGATCCAGATCATATCAAAGATCTATCCACAAGTAACTTTGAAGAAGACTATTAAGGCTGTTTGTTGGTTAGAGTTGTGCAAATATTAGTAATGCAGGAATTAGTTATTCAAGGTTTAGTTATTCATGTATTAGTTATTCCGTAGAAAACCCTGCATAAAATAATACATAGATTTCATCATAACTTATACATGTATTAGTTATGCGGAAAAGAAAAACATGAACTAAACATTATATTAGCAACGCTATGTTTTATGTGGAAAAGAGAAAAAAACCGACCAAACATTGTATAACTTATGCTAGGTTCTACGTGGAGATTATTTTTCTCCATTTTATAACCAAACGATGTATTACATAAGTAGTTTCTAAAATATATGAATAACTCCCCTCTCACGGTAACTGACGATCCCTTACATAAGTAGTTTCTAAAATATAATCGGCTACAATGTCCGCGAAGCTCGAGGGAAAAGAGGCAGATATCTGATAATATTAGCTGGAGAACAATCTGGAAAGAGAAACTAGGAGTAAATTTAAAAGTTAAAGACTTTTCATGTTGCTCGGACTCTCTAAAATGCTGACGGATGCGTGTCGAATCCTCCAAAAGTAGCGCATTTTTGGAGGATCTGACACGGGTGCGGCAACATTTTTGGAGAGTCCGAACAACATATCCCTCAGCATCTGGTCCTATCCTATCCTATCCATTCAATTTGCAAGATGTAACCTTGCTAATAGTCTTTTAGCATCACAGTAAGGCAGTAACAACAGTCCGGGGCGGGGACTAAATTTGACAGCATAATAAACTCTGCTACAAACCATTTTACTTGGAGATATCATACAAGTGGTAAAAGACAGTTGTATCGTGAATCCTATGCTTATAATATGAAGAACTCTCTGCCCAAATCTATGAAATGCAATGACACAACGTTCACATTTTAGCGAATTCTATGGGTAAAGCCCCTGGAGATAACATCTCTATACATTAGCCAGCCAAAAGTATCATTCTTCGGGCCTTTGTTAAAATTGCTAATTACATTTGATGCTGCACTTAAACAGGATCTACAGAAGAAAGTCCCCTAAAATGGACAAACATTCTGTCGATGACACATTTGCCAACACTTCAGTTTACATTAGTCCGTGATTTCAAATCTCACCAAACTAGGGCATCAGAACATAGTCAACGACAACAGAGGTTGGATGGAGCCTAATCTACTGGTTCAAAACCCAGTATTTTTTATACGAAACACAGTTATACAAACAGCATACCCAGTGCAATCCCACAAGTGCAGTATGGGGAGGGTAGGAGGTACCCAGAAAGATATACGTGTTGAAATTCAAACCATTAAAATTTCAACAAATATGTAGAATCTCTGAACCCATAATTTCAAAAGGGTATAATGAGTTTACTGCTAAGAACCTTACAGGTTAAACTTTATCAAGTATAAATTCTAGATTTGCCTTTGAACGACAATACTATATTTCATTTGGCACTAAATGCAGCAACATCCAACTGATATTTGTTATTGAAATAACAGACGATTTTGCAAAATCAGTATTTTTAAGTGACCAGATTTCCCAGTTTATCTGCCAACTACTCAGTGAACAAAGAGGACTATCATTATCCAGAAATGTGGAAAATGCCTCATTACATTGATATCATAGATGAAGATAATTTTGGAGCAGCACAACATATTTTATTGCTATAACAAAGAAGTTGAAAACTTATTGTTGACATTTGTCCAAGAATGTGGCAAACAGAAAATATAAGCACAAAATTTACAAGCAGCTCGTAGAAATGTACAATTGCAGAAGAGCGTTCGTTACTCACCAATATGCTATCCTCTGATTTTGTTTTTCTGAAAACTTTCAATCCCACCAAAAAAATGCGAAACGAACCCTATGATATCATTACATCCTTCACTAGCTGCTCTAACAGAAGTGCCACCTGTGACATATCAGGTCGCTCACCTAGATTTCCCCGCAATGCCTGCTCTGCAATTTCAGCAAGTTTAAGCAGAGGTTCGACGTTTCTAGGAAGAGCAACATAACGATCTATGATCACAGCTGCTTTGCCTTGTCTGATCAGAGGGAGGGCCCAGTCAACGATACTCGGAGGTGTACAATCCCTGTCGTAAGCTTTTCTTCCACTAAGAATTTCTAGCAGCACGATCCCGAAATTATAAACATCTGTTTGCACGTCTCCATTAAGATCCTTATCCTTCTCATCAGGCGTAAGTAATCCGAAATCTGCAATACGAGCTCCCCAATCAGCATCCAAGAGAATGTTCGAACTCTTCACATCACGGTGCACAATAGGAGGAGAAACTTCCTTGTGAAGATACTCAAGCCCTTTAGCAGCTTGCATTGCAATTTTCAGCCTAAGGTTCCAGCTCACCGGAGAAAGACCGCCATGGAGGTGATCATTTAGGGTTCCATGTGGCATAAGTTCGTAAACAAGAATCCTTTCTCCCATTTCCGCACAATAACCTAACAAATTAACTATATTGCCATGTCGAACACTACATAGGATCTCTAGCTCCATTTCGAATTCCCGGCTATTGGTGTGTATAATCGTAGCAGCGTTGGCCCGTTTTACCGCTACTTGCCTCCCATCTGGAAGAATGGCTTTATAAACAAATCCATAACTTCCTCTCCCGAGTTCGTTAAACTCCTTGAACCCGTTAGTCGCGTCTTTCAGCTCCGAAAGCCGGAAAACTTGAGCTTCCCCTGGACACGGTGCCACGGAAACAAGAGGATGAGGGTCGGTATTTGCATCAGTTTCGTTTTCAGGCTTACGAATACAGGAGGCGAATTGGTTCTTTCCTCCACGTTCTTTAGTACTTTTGCTGGATATCATATGGATTAACAAACATAACCCAATTAAACAGAACAAGAAACCCGAAGCGGAAGATCCAATTATGATGAGTAGTTGACGAAATTGACGCTGATGCTGATTATGCTTCATCTCCGCTGATATTTGGAGCTTGCAAACATCGGAACAAGAGCTATTCTGGCAGAGAGAGCAAGGAGTACAAACCCTATCTGCATTTTCAGTACAAGAACTAGAAGCGAAAAATCCTTCAGAACAGTTCACACCACAAGGGGAACAAATCTTTAGATCTTTCCTTACACACAAATTTATCAAATCCGGCTCGTTCAATAGGCTCGCGTTGAACGAAAATTTTCCTTCCCCGCACGAACTAGGAGTACACAATCCGGGACTACACAGCTGCAATGGTGGATCATAATCTACTTGTGATGAAATATTAGTATACCAACAATCAAGAACCAAATCACCTTCTCTAATACCACATGTAATAAAATCAGATGAAGCAATTGCCAAAAACCCCGATCCTTTCGGGATCAAAGATGAATTATAATTTCCCCAACACATAATCCCATGATTATCTTGTCTAATCCCACAAAAATGCTCCACACCAGCTGCCAACGACACGAATGGTACCCCGACCGGAGGGATTCCAAAAGACACATTTGCCCCCCAACATTTTACCTCACTACTCTCTTCTAAAACACCACAAACAGAATCAATCCCTGCAGTCAAAGCATGAACATTCTCCAATAAACCTGAAACCCCTAGTCCATTTGAATTTGGACCCCAACAAAGTATCCCTCCATCCTTAACACCTCCACAACTAAATCCATCACCAGAAACTATCTTTTTAAACACTCCTGAGTTAGTATACTGATTATAATACAATGAACTTTCCCTTGACATTAAAGTACCATTCGATTTTCGAATAATATCCCAACAATCAACACTACCCCAATCATTCTCCGAATAATACGGGCCTCGAATAGCACAAACATGATTCTTACCAGCAGCTATATGAGAATAAGCATATTGTTTATACACGTTAGGAACTAGATCAGACCTTGATCCAGTTGAGTCCCAACAAAATGCCTGCGAGGTGTTCGATAAAATGCCACAAAGAAAACCATCACCACCAGAAAGAGCAACCATAGAGGGAACATCAGTAGGAGGGTAGTTTGGTAAATTAGGAGAGTTAGTTTTATTTCCCCAACAAATGATAGCTTGTTTGCCACTAGCATCAATAGCACAAAAGAAACCATTTTTACCAAAAGCAGCTGAAATGGGTCCCATTGAACCAAACCCATATACAGATTTGAAGAATATGAAAGAAAAAATATGGAAATATGAAAGATTGATGTAAAGGGTATTCATAATTATGAAAATCTTGAGGTTTAGTTGAATGAACATAGAATTGTAAAGTCATGGAGTAATGGATGTGTATTTGGGCATTGATCAAGCTTGGAGATGTATGTACTTGAGTTCGAGGTGATGATGAAACAACGTGGGTGTCGCCATTTTTATTACAGTTTTATGTTGTTGGACCGTTGAAGGAAATTTGATAGTGTACTCTTATTTTACTTAGTTACTGTTCTGCTCACTGTTAAAAGTACTTCAAAAAATACCGTTTGAGCAGAAGGTTAGGTTTGCGCCCATACCAACTAATTTTTTGAATCGACCAGTAATCTTTCATTATTTTTAATTAGAAATTTTGGATTTAACTATGTTAGTGGTCTTTTGACAGAGAACGATTAATTGATTACTCTCTATAGTTAAATTTTTTCGGTGCGAAATTCAATTAGTAGCGGGTATATCAAAATATTGGATGAGAATATTTTTTTTTAATCTTTCTTAACCATTTAATATTTGAAACTCATAATTCTGATTAATCCCAAACTGGATTGCATAGGTGATACGACTTACTTTATTTGAGATTTGAAATTCACTGACATATTAATTTGGATTCGTGTTTGCATAGGGCCACTAATGACAAATAGTTTCTTAGACCAGCAAAATTGGAGCAGTCTAAACCGTGAAAATCGAATCGCATGAGAGCAATTTAAGTGTTGTGTTGCTAAGAAAAGCAAGCCGAATGTCGCATCCTAAATGACGAAAGTCCAAAAATCCGAAAGCATCATTAGTTTACGCTCTGACTCGAATAGCATGGATCACATGAAATTTCGTATAAATTAGCGAGGATCATCTTTCAAGGATAAATACTTATGTGTAATCGATAATGAAAATTGAAGGAAGAGTGAAAAAAACTTAGTAGAGAGTGATTATTCTCATCACACTTTCTTGATGGTAACATCTCAAATAATTGTCGAACAGTCTACTATAATACACGAGCATCAAATTGATCGAACTAATGTAAAAAAAAAATTGATGTATACAAATATGTAAAAGGTAATCTCTATCCCACAATTTGTTATGGCTCGTTTCGCCTTTCAAGAATTAATTTCAAGTTAGAAAAGCTAAACTGTTTTAGTTCATTTTTTAAATTATAATTTAAACATTCAAAACTAACACATAGGAGTAGTATCTAATTTTGAAAACATACTCGGAGTGATACCTAATTCCTTTAGTTTTATTTCACCTCCTATTTTACTTCCTTACCAAACATAGTTTAAGGGTTTTTCTGTTGATAGCATTTGATAAACTCATTTGGTTTTCCTTTTACAAAATTTCCTTGCAAAATAAGAACTAAAAAGATTTGAAAAATAATTTAATAACTCTCTGTGCTTTGAAATTGACTTATTATATTGTTTTATCAATCTGTCTCATGGTGGAATGCATAATGTAAATTTTATAATGCCTATTTGATAAACATAAACTTTACAAGTTGGCAATTGAATTATTTTCCTAGACGAAATGGTGGTGTCATTTTTGTTTCTTTCTCATTCTTTTTGGAAGGATAAGCCTAATATTTTGTGCACTACTAAAGTAGATATCCAAAATCGTACATTTTAAAGGTGCCATTGGGCCTAATTACTGAAAAAAAAACATTGATGTCACATCTTGTAGAATAAAAAATATGTTTGCTTTTTTATTGAACAAAAGTATTTACATGGATCTTTTTTCTTGAAATATTTCCATTTGATCATAGGTTAAGGATTCAACCGCCTTTCTTTCTGTCATGTGTTACTTTATAAATTTATAAATAGTGACAAGCATTAGTTGAGATCGATGTATTTTATCAATATCATATCCTTTGTCAACTTTTTCTTAAATGAATGTCCCGAAATAGTGTCACGTTTTTTAAAAATAATTACTACTCCTGTTGTTCCATTTTAACTACAGATTTAGCTCCAAAATATTATTAAAAATTAATTATTACTTTAGGAATTCAATACTAAATTGATAATTATTTTCAACTATACCCTTAACATTAAAGAAGATTGAGAATCCGAGAGGGACGTCTCATGAGTCAGTCTTTTAATTCTCCCAGATTAAAATATCAAAGGAGGACGTTGGAGATGCCCGGGGCGGACACAACTTCTTCTAAGGCTAGAAGGCCAACGGAAGACACTCAAGACTATAGCATGTTGTGAAAGAAGCACACTGAACGAAAAGCCTTTTTTTTATTGTTCTTCCTCTCATATACATGACTTACATATCCGACTCAACATTCTTGGAAAATAATCAAATCGAGGGTTCGAAGGAGAATTGGCCATTGAATCTTGTGAACTAGGACTTTTAAAGATGAAGTCATCCACTTTTAAGATACCTTGATGGTGAAATGGTAATCACACCATACTAAGAAGAATAAAGTAAAATAGAGGGAGATTTAAAGATTACCTAGAAGAATCATTACATCTATGAATGATTTTACCTGATGTAAATTTGAATTAATTGATTCGATCAATTTCAAATATTAAATGATTGAAAAAGGTGCGAGTGCATGGGACAATTATTACGGAAATAATGAAGAAAAATTTATTTGCGCAAAGTCTTTTTATTGATGAGAGAGGGCAGAATGATTAATAATGCAATCTTTTATTATTGTAAGATATGAATGAAGAATAATCACAAAATTATTTAAAGTAAAGAAGAGGGGCCCAAATGCCTCACGTACCAACTAACATAACCTACACAATTAGAGATGGCAATGGATCTTGGACCCAATCCGGATTCGGTGGATCCATATCCGTTTTATAGGATATGAAAACGAATATAGATTTTCAAAATTTGGACCCGACGGATTCGGATCGGACCCGGATCCTTTTCTAACGGATAGGATCTGGATCTGGATCTTGTATTTGAGATCCGTATCCGGTCCAGATCCGATCCATGAATCCATTTTTTATTAAATATATTCATAATCTAGAATGTAATTTTATAAGTATTTTCTTAAATATTTTTCATAATTTATGTATTGGGTAAAGGGTTAAACCAAGATAAGACACAAGACACACATCCATGTAATTTGTCTTTGAAGTTTCATTTCTTTTACCTATAAGCTCTCTGCAGTTTTTCATATTTTCATTTCTATAAAAAGAAAAAATTATCACTCTTCTTTAAATTTTCCTTTTTTGAATCTGCTAGCCGTAAGTTTTAAGTATCTTTCTCTCATTTGTTTGATCAGCAAAAAAAACTGAGACTTCTGATATATGACTGACATTGTTTTATGTTGTTTAATGAAGTCAATCAGTAGAACTACAAGTGGAGCATCACTAAAGCCTCAAAAAATTAGCTCAAAGTTGCAACCTGTTCAGCATCACTAATGAAGTCAATCGTCTTTATTTTCTTGGATTGCTAAAATTTTGTTCAGTATTTTGAAAGAATGGTGTCATGTTTGTGTAGGTTGATTGAATGAACTCAATCATTTTTTCAATCAAATTGCGTTTCATTTTGTCATAAAAGTTTCAACATGTGGGAATATTATTCAACCCAAAAAAATTTACATGTAGATCCAGATCCGATCCGTGGACCCGGTGGATCCGATGAATCCGGATTTGGATATGATTTTTATGGACCCGATAGATCTGGATCCAGATATGAAAAATGGATCTGAATCTGAATCTAATAGGATCCGGTCCAGATCCGATCCGTTGTTATCCCTATACAGAACTATGATTTTCTGTACATTTTATTCGAAATTATGGACCAATAAAAATAGCCCCAAAAACAGTTCATCAAATTTGCAAGAAACATATCAAATCAAAAATCTTATTATGTTGTTGTTTGACCAAAATTACTGAGATCTTTGATTGGCCATGCACATGCCATTTTTTTCTCACCTTTCGATGTCATTTGAAAAGGGAATTTGTCACTACTTCACTTGACTTTTAATGTGGTCTTTTCATCTTTATTATCTAATTTTTAGGTTAATTTCACATAAAATCAAACTTAATACTTATTGCAGGAATGTCATAACATTAATTTGTGTAAAAAAGATATTTCAACTATTTCTATATTTAATAGAAAATAAAAATATAGAAATAAGTTTTGTTAAAAATATTCCGGCTAGAAATTGTAATAGTTGGGCTACACTTGAAATTTTGAGTGTCATTACTGGCACTTCTATGATTTTGTAATGACTGTTTATCTTGGCTGAGATGCACACATGCTTAGATTTTGAGACCGTCATTTAAACTGTATTTCCACTGCCTAAAATTTGCAAGTCGATTCATTGGAACAACTTCAAATATGCGGCGTCTGAAGTTTCATATAGCTGAATTAGCTCAGTTATTTTTACTTGAACTTCATGCACATATAATCGAAGTTCAACTATTTTTGTCTGAATTTCCCTCAAATGTGTCTGAATTAATTATTTTATCTAAAATTCATGCACATATGGCTGAAGTTCATATGCGCAACTCGAGACATTTTACTTTGAAGTTAGGCTTGACATGGTATATCGAAGTAGTAAACTCCAAAAAAATATAAAAAGTGAATACATATAAATAGAAATATCGAAATAAGGTATCCTGTAAAATTTTACGTTTATCTTATCTAATATTATCAGTCTTTATTACAAAAAAGGAAAAAAGATAGCTTAATTAAACAAAAAAAAAAGGAAGTGAAGTGAAGTAGCTAGAAGTAATTGGGGCGGTTTGTGGTCAATTCAATCACCATTAGGATATATAAATTGATGTGAGTTAAAATTAAACTAATATGTGCACGTTTACATATTACATAAACATTATGTGTGTGAGTGCCGAATTAGAAACATTTATACATCTTTCATTTTAACTGCAAGAATCAATTTTGGTTATTATTTTTACCAAAAAATTAAAATAAAAGAAGCAATGTAGGTAATTTAATTGGGTTTTGGAGAACAATAATACTCGAAGAATATAGCTAATCTATTTTAGATACTTACATATGCATGAGCATTAATAGATTAAAACTGATTTAGAATCTTTATTTGCTACATATAATGTTGGAAAACACGCATAAAGAAAAAGTCAAAATGTCAAGTACTTAGATCCAACATATTTCTATTTATTTTCAAAGACAAATTAGACAGCTACTTTACTGTTCTATTTATAGACAACATTTTTCAGTTTTCTATTGATTTTAAAAAATAAATGAATAAAAAGTTCGAAACTTTAACCTTAGATATACCCGTTAGAGACTGTAAGCATGTCAAATGTCATCTTCCTTATTTCTCATGTTATACCTCAATCCAAGATAAATGGGTAAAAAAAACCAGAAAGAAACATCAAAAGTTAATGTCGGACGTGTAGAAGAGGTCAATTTTTTTTAAAAAAGTACATGTCTTGTGCATTTTTAGAATATTATCAGATTAAGGCGAAATATTTTTTAATTTTTCATGTTTAGTTGGTCAAAAAATTTTAAAGATATGTTTTAAGAAAATAAATTCCTTAAAAAGAGGAAATGTCTTTCCTAGTAAGTATAGGGAAACAAGTTTTATAAGTGTGTTAACACTCAAAAGTGTTTAGCCGAATCAAGTGATAGCCGAAGGTGGAAAAAGATTCTAAATCGATAACTGAGCGGAATCATAGCCGAATCCGTTAGTCCCTACCCTCGGCTAGAAAAGCATCGTCGGCTATTACAATAGTCTGGCCAAGTCATAATTCCGAGGAAATGGCTGAGACCCACACATACTCGGACGCTTCGAAGACCAAGTCAAAGGACATTCTAATAAAGGTAGCAACCAGCAACAGCCTAAAGGGAGTGTCGTCGATCGTGCTAGAGGTCCAAGCGAAAAAATCGGCACCACCTCCTCATAGTTGGCTAGTGGATTTCTTGGGTATTTCGATGGCTAACATAGGGGGTCACGCTTATTTTTCTTGTACTATAAATGTAAAATCACTTGTACAGAATAACACACAACACAATCAATCAAAAAACTAATTTTTACATATCTTTATCGCCTTTATTGCACTCTAGCTGTATTTATGTTTCTTACCACTTAGTTTACTCAATCACCATCCTAACGCTTTCTAGAGTAGTTGGGGAACCCATTGCTAGAAGTTAGAGTTCCGTTTCCGGCCCAAATCGCTTAGTTAAGGAATCAATTTGTCATCTGATTTCGTCAGCCGATAAAACGGCAAACACTTTGGAGGGAAACAAAGTGGCATTCGACATTGACTACAATCTCCGCCCTCCAATATCCACTCTCACCTCCTATTCTCCATAACCATAGCCCACCACCATAGCGTTTGAATAGATTATATTCAAATGCTTTTGAGATAATATTTTCTGCTTCCTTAGTAACTAACATGAAATAAATAAGAAATCACTTATTTTAAAAGGTAAATATTTTTCAAAAATATATTTTTCGTGGATAACATTTTCGTTCGTACCAAACACAGCCTAAGTTGACTGCAATAACCAGTAACTCTTCAAACATAATATGATAATTTAGAATTATAGAATAATAATTTATTGTAACCATTTAAGTTATATTCTTTTGAGTCGAGAATTTACCGAAAACCACCTCTTCACAGTCCACCCTATAAAGATAGGAGTAAAGTCTATTTACATCCTACCTTTCTCATGTCCCACTTATAAAATTATATTGGGTATGTTATTGTCGTTGTAATCAGTTAAGTTATATTGACAATGTACAAAGAATTACCTTGTTAATGTATATAGCATAATCTTTTAAGAAAATATTTATATTAATAGTACAAATGTTTATTGTCAATATAATTTAATTTATAATAGTAATTAATATATCTTATTTTTTAAGTTACTAATCCAATTTTTACATGGAGTTACAGCAAATCATTTTCAAGTGGTGTGATAATAAAAGAAATCTCCACACTTAAAGAAATGTAAAGCAACACCAACTTGCTAGTATTTTTTTGCATTAATGCCTCCAAATCAATCAGAGTCCTCGAAATTCTCAACTTGTAATTCGGCTATATCACGTGGTTGCTTTGTCAGCTGCTTTGGCATATTCTTTTATGTATATTGAATTCTATGACTATGGTCAACTCCTAATTAACTTTAACATCGCAAACCAAACGCTTTCATATACTTGTATATATGTATTGTCGACCTCAGTCAAACATATATAAAAATAATGGGGTCAGTCCAAAACTTCAGACAAATTGAATCTTCATTGGCCTCCTTTTGTAATCTGTGTGCATGTGCCTCTTGCTATTTGTCTAATTTTAGTGCGGGGGGGGGGGGGTCTTAATACCCAATAGGAAAGTTCAATGTATGTTCTGTGCTCTTAGGTATGTCCCTTGTCCACCAGGGGCCCTGTGAAAGAATATCTGTTTAATTTAAACTCGATGTTAACACTAAATCATATTCAAGTTATTCATCTTTTATACATATATTTATTATTTAATTATGATCAAATATATGTATTCTTGTTTTAATTTATAACTTTTAAGGTTAAATTGCTTTTGATTGAGTTTAGATACTAGGTGTAAGAAAATACTTACTCATACCCGTATATCTTTATCAAGCTATACTTGTTTACCATGATTAATTTGTGTTAAAGTTCTACATTAGTTGAGAAAATGAGTTATGATCTTATATGTTCTTAGACAATTTTATTTTATGAGCTAACTTTTAAAATTGAGTTAGACCCAATAATTATATATGATATCCGTGTCGGACCCATCGATCCCTACTATTGTTGTTGTGTTTCTTTAAGTTGGGCCCCTTAATCTACTCTCTAGTTGAATCTTGTGCTTTGGGGGGTCAGAGTGTTAAGTCCCGCTTTAGTTGAGGGGAATGAGTTGTGGTCGATCCTTATAAGGTTTTGGGTAATTCTATTCTCAATAAGTAAAAAATGAGCGGCCATTGACCACCATTTAACCATGTCTTTGAAAGATAATCATTGGCATAGAATTTTAAATTTCACATATGCAACTTCGTGAAAATGTCATGGAGTTCCACCAATGTAATTTGAAACTTTATAATAGTGACCATTTTTAAATTATAGGGGTTGAAAAGTGACTACTCCCTCCATTCCAATTTAAGTGTATTAGTTTGACTTGAAGTTTAAAAAATAAAGGGAGACTTTTGAATCTTGTGGCCTTAAATTAAATATGTGTAAAGTATCAAAAAGTTATTTGAATCTTGTGGTTATAAACTTACTTACTAAATTTAGAAAGAGATACTCTTTTTTGGACTGACCAAAAAGGAAAGTAAGACACTTAAATTGAGACTGAGAGAATGTTTTTTAAATTTTATCCAACCTTATGAACTAACTATTGGGTTGAGTTAAGTCCAATGGCCATTTTTATAGTTAGCAATAAAGTTAGGGTGAAAATATGTATTAATTACTTATAGTTAAATTATATTAACTAATTTATGTAAACACATATATTATATATTTCTTATTTGATGTAAATATCGAATATGAGTAATGTTTTTCGGAGCTCGTGACATACAATCCAAACAACTGCGCCATTAGTAGCCGTCCGACCTCTCTTTTTAGAGCCTCTTGTAGGGCCAAAAAGTTGCTAACACTCGAAACAAAATGTTCAAACAATTTCAATGATCCTAGCTAAAGCTATACCATTTACAAACACATGGGATTTTAGTCAATATATGATAATGGTGAAAGGGTGGGGGTTGATAATGTGTAGATTTGGTCACAGATTGGGTTGGATATGGGGATTAGAGAAAATAGTGAAAGATCACTTGTTGTCCCACTTGCTCTGAGCTTTGATCAATCTGCATGTGATATGTCTGAAAATAAAATTTACGTGCAATATTTTTTCTTCATTTTTTTTTCTTGATAATCCAGGTCTCCAGGCTTGCGCCTGACTACGTCCTGGAGGTAATAGCACCGGTCCTTCAACACTATTACCAGGTAAATCGCGGGATGTGCTCCGGTGGCTAGTTTTCTGGGAGCGTACAACTGATCAATGAGACAAGGTCAAATTCCCCAACATGCAGAGTTTCTTCGTGCTTGCGGGGAATCGAACCCACGTTGTCCCATGTCAGAGCGCCTTATAGCGCCCAGACTTTGTCACTGGACTATGCCCCGGAGGACATTTTTTCTTCATTTTTCTTTTAAAAGATTAGAATCTTCTAGTACTGGTATCCGAGGAACATGCATATAGGATACGGCTGTGTTTGGTATGAAAAAATAAATAATTTTCTTACATACTTTTTGTTTTTAATAAGTAGTACTAAGTACTTTTCAGTAATATAACGTAACAAATTAGCTAACTTTTGTGGACCTTGAAGGGGAGGTCGGGGTGGTTCTGGGGTGGGAGGGTGGAAATCATACGTTGGAAAAAATGTCATAGGAGAGTTTCGAGAAATGACTATCTCCTCCTAACATGATAACTGTTTTTAAGGAAAATATTTTCAAAAATATTTAAGTCAATCAAACATTAAAAAATTAAAAAAATATTTTTTCTCCGTATCAAATGCACCCTAAATCAATATGAATGTACTTGTAAAGAAACTTCTTTTGATAAGAAATACTTACCCACCTTCGATATATACTCCAAGCTAAACAATTTAACAACAAGATCCTCACAAATTAAAGTGAGAACATAATGATATCACTTAATCATGCTTAAATGATTAATATTTATTGACATATATTTTGCATTAATTCATTTGGTGTAGGAAATAAATACGATTATGGGCGAAGCTAGGAGGCGTAAGACGGTAAAAGTATGTTTATTCATATAATCTTCATCGAAAAATTACATTGTATATATTTAAATATATCTTCTTGATTTTTTTGTGGGTTTACTTCTTTTATTTTGAATTCGATTTATTGATAAAAGTCTGACTCTGTCACTGTTGTACCGGTATATATTTTCTCCGTTAGATTTTTTACCCATCTATTTTGTCAAGATCAACTACAAGAAAGGAGAAACACATGTATGACACACTAATTGTGAGTAAAAAAAGAAATTAAAAGTTCAGGTCAACTTGTTAATTTAATGATGAACAGCTCTTATGCATAAAGTGAATACAAAGCAAACATTATACACAAGAAATAACAGAGGAACATGTAGACAGAGAAGCAAACGGATCCTATAGAGATGGGTAAAATGGAAGACATTGTCTTCTTCTTAACTTTTTTTTTTTTTAAAAAAAATTCCATAATAATTATTTTTTTGTTCATTATGAAACATTAGGGAGACAGCCAGTCAGGTACAATTTGGAGTATTAAATGATAGCCTTGTCCTTTGTCATGTACTACTGACTACTAACAACATTAAAGGGCAAATCTTGTGTTTAATTAAATATACAAACTTCAAGATTACATGATATATGTTTCCTACATTTCATAAGTATTTGCTATGACTTTCAAAACGAGCATCCGTATATGAGCCTCCTCAAACCGAGCTTATTGCTACTAGTTTTCTTGGCCTTCTTACTAAGGTGTCTGACTGAACGACCTTCAAAAGTTCTAAATTTCAAAGGAATTTTAATGGTTTAAATTATTACATGCCTCTCTGCTTTAATTTGACACGATCCTTGAAATTCATTCATTTTTTGTATAATTTCATTTGCCTGATTAATTATGATTTTCTTCGCTTAGGTACATTAAAAAAAGAAACGCTCTCTATCAAAAAAAATTCTATTTCTAAAGTGTGAATTCGAGACCCTGGTTAAAGATCGGTTTCTTCTGAAATTCCAGTTCCATTTTGGCCCAATATTAATTCAGTGGGCTTCCTTCAGCCTCTTCTTTTGCCGCTTTGAGTTGAAGAAATTGTACCAAGTGTAGACTGGTCTTTAATTTTTGTCCTCTTCAAATGGACTGACCTTTAATTTTGGCTTCTAGCAATCAAGTTTATATTTAGTGGGTATAAAGTCTTTAAAAAATATAATTTATGAGTTATTATGATGTGAAAATATAACTCTATGCATACGAAAAATCATTTCTAGCTAGGGACAAAAATTAAAGAGCAGCACAAAGCACAAAACAGGGCATAAGTGCCAATGACCCCTTTGAGTTTCGGCCGCCTTTTGTGAGAGGAAGAAAAAAGTTGGTTGTAATTTTGAACTCGGCATTTGATACTACTAGGACTATAGTCCAAAAGAATGAATTATTGATCGAAGAGTAAAACAGTTTAATTCTAGTATGAATTTCTTAATATTCTAAAAATACTTTTCATTACCCTAAAACATTTTTCGTTTGCTCTATTTCATGTTGTTATTAATTTTTTAAATTTTATTTTAACCTCTGTTTGGATGGTTGTTTCCCGTGGTTTATTATTCTATTGTTTTCTATGAAACAATGTTTGTTTCTATTGTTCTTAAAATTATGTTGTATGTGTTGTAAACCCGTTGTAATTTTGTGTTTAAATAACTAATGCTGGCCAGTGGGCCGGAACGGCCCGGTCCCGCCCCGACACCGCCCCGAACCTGAGTAGTAAAAAAAAAAATTATGTATCGGGACTCGAACCGGGACGGGACATTGTCTCGTCCCGACCCGTCCCGGCGCGCCCCAGTCCCGCCAATCCCGACCCGATCCCGATCCCGCCCCATCCCGCCCGTAACCCCCCATTTTTAAAAATAACCGTTGCACCAACGACCATTTTACATTTTGGCCGTTGTGCAACGGCCATTTTTGGCCTCCCCCTACCCCTTAATATTTATTTTTAACCCATAAGTTATTATATTTACACTTTAACCCAATTTTCCAACTATAAATAACTCATTTTCTCTTCATCTTTCTCATAAATCTTCCTACAATTTCTCTAATATCTCAATCTATCTCTCTACAAGTCTACATTGTTTACTAAATATTCAATTTTTTTTATTCATTTGGGAATTGGGAGTGAAGTTGGCAACTAGCTTGAGGATCTTCCATCGAGCAAAGTTTCAATTTTCAACCTTTCGATTACACATCGACGTTACGTCGGCGTTTGGTACATTCGTTCCTTCATTAAATTATTATTGATGACAACACACCCACTAGTGCACCTTCAACTGAAATGCATCATATTCCCCCTAGTATGAGACGAGGTCCAGCAAAACGACCATTAAAATCAGATGCATGAATATTTTTTGATAGGGACATAGAGAATCAAGTAGCTAGATGTAAAATTTGTAAAGATGTTTTAAAATTTAAAACTGAAAAAGGTCACGGTGGGACAGGGGGTTTAATGAGACACGTAAAGGGCTCATCCAACTAGTTATGCCCAATACCAGACTTCAAAACTGGGTGCGAAAACGCCCGCTCCATCGGGACAAGGTTCACATACGGATAAAATTATGACTATTACATTAGATAACGCTTCTTCTAACAATTACGATATTACAATTTTAAAAAATTGTTTAACTCCATCTTTTTCAGATCATTTTCATATAAAATGTGCGTGCCATATATATAACTTAATTGTAAAGGATGGTCTATCACTTTTTGAAGATATTATAAGTAAAATACAATTTGCTATAAACTTTATTTTTAAAAATAATAGAATACAACGAAGAAAAGAATATAAAAAAACTTGTCACGATTGCCAACTAACTTATAGAAAAATTCCAGAAGAAGTACCCACTAAGTGGAATTCTTTATACGAGCTACTACTTGTTGCATATGACTATAGAAAACCTATAACTTTATTTTTTAACTCTCATAATCAAAATCCAGCTGATATGGTTGTAGATAGCGATTGGGTAAAAATTTCCGAACTTATTGTATTTTTAGAGAAATTTTTTCAAGCAACATAAGAATTTTCCGGTATATATTATCCTACTATTTCAACTATGTTGTTTTATAGAGCTCTAATATTTTTATTACTTAGTGAATATATGGAAAAACCAGCTTATATGGCAGTTATTAAAAAAATGTTTATCAAAATAAAAAAAAAATTTATTCCTATTCCCACTATTTATATTATTGGTGTTGTATTAAATCTGACTATTAAAATAGACGGTACTAAATCACTTATTGAAACTATTTACGATTGTATAGAAGTACTACCACCTCCAAGTCTCAAAAATCCAAATCACCCACCACATATTGAACAAACTAAAGAAAGTGTTGTCTAGCGTAGAAGATCAATGCAAAAAAGTATATAGGTTTTACCAATAAGAAAGTGCTAGTAACCTACCGGCCATATCTTCTTCTTCAACACAACCTCACAAAAGACATGTTGTTTATGCGACTAGTATTGAAAGCCTCAGAAATAGAATGTGCGGCCGTACCGCTACTAACCAAATTAGTGAGTTCGATATTTTTGTTTTGCAGGGTTCTATACCGTACGAAGCAGTTCTCAATGAAGAAGGACGTGAAGACTTGCTGAAATACTGGAGGGGGGAATGAGAAGACCTTTCCGACACTTTCAATGATGTCCCGAAATGTTTTGAACATTCAAGCGTCATCAACGGCGTCTGAAGGAGCTTTTTCTGCCGATAGATATCAAATAGGAGAGCACATACACTCATTAACCGGAGACGGCTTGAAGATTGTAGTATTATTCAGAGATTGGATACGAGTGGAGCGGAGAAGGTGCGGTCAACCGGAGATCAACGAAGAAGAAGACGAAAACTACAACGAAATCTTATCCGAAGGTGGTGGAAGCGACGTGGAGCAATTTGACCAAAAAATACCAATTACAACCGAAGAATCACAGGAAATTATCAAGAAACTAGAACACGTTTTTTTCAGAATGTAATTTTTTTAATTGCAATTTTACTATGTAATTTGCAACTTTTGAACAACACCACAAAGTTGCAATTTTGACAATTGTATTTGTATTACAAAAAAATCATATATCTATTAAATAATATAAGAATCACAAAAACAACCTTGAGATGTTTTTATTACACTATCTTGTCTTGTTTAATTATTGAGTTTTTATATATATATGTTATTTTTAAAATTAAGTGGGAAAAAAAAACTGGGATCCCGACCTGACCCGACCCGATTCCGACGGGATCGGGATCGAGATCCGGGTGGGACTTCGGCAAATCCCGCCTGACCCAACCCGATCCGATCCCACCCTTTCCCCCCGTCTCGCCCCGCCCTGATCCCTCCAAACCTGGCCCGCCAGTCCCAAGTCCGGCCCACTGGCCACCCCTAGTCGGGAGAGGGAGAATTATTGGGGTTTTGGGTTTTCCCTTTCTATGTGGAATTAGATTAGTAAAATCCAATCTAATTTGGACCAATCCACTTTTGCTCTAAAATTCACTATATATAAGATCAACTTAGGTCTTATTTTATATACACAAGAGTGAATTCATAGCAGCCATATAGAGAGAAAACTTGAGAGAGAAAAGCTGATTTTCGCATACTAAAAATATGCTACAGCGGTCCGCTTCAAACAGTGTTTCCCGTTTTATTAACCGTTGGATCGTGCTCAAATTTGAAATGGGAGTTCTCAATATCTGGTTATTCGATTTTAACGGTGGAGAGTGGATTTTTTGGTCTGTAGCTCCAGTGTTTTTGCATGAATAGTAATTCATTTTTGGGGGGTTATTTCTCTCCTTTCTTCACTAGTTTTGGTGCTATCTTTTTTGTATTGTTGCTCATCGATTGGTTGTAGAAGTTTAGGGAAAGGTGGGCATCTTGTGGTAGATGATTAAGGAGTGAAAATCTCAACAACTTTGATTTGTTCCTTATTCGACTTCTTCCCCAAGCTTTAACTCTTTCTCCCACGTTTTACACATCTCCAATTCACCACGCCTAAGTCGTTTTTACCTCACAGTAAAATATTACTGCTTAGCGTGAAGTAAGACAAAATTGTTCTAAAAAATGTTGGTCCGAATGTTGTGACATTTGTCCCTACATTTTTATGCATTCAAATCAGTACTTCAGAAGATATGTTGGGTCAAATGTTACAACACCAAATCCTACATTAACAATGAGTTCTTTATGACATTATCGAGACCTTCAAAAGTAAATTTGAATGACAAAATCATCTAAATGAATCTGAAAGAAATTAACCAAATACCATCAAATGCTATTAATATTCTTATGGCAATAATGGTACACTTCCTGAATCTGCAGTGGAGGGCTAAAATTTCATCAACCTCTCAAATAAAAGAACTAATCAAGTACATTTTAGATATATATAAAGTCAAATTGTATCCCATGATTAATTTCGACGTTGCAATTGAAGGGGAGGAAATAGATGTTGTGAATCATCGTCACACCCCTCGTTGATCTCTTCTCTAATGGTTTCCAATCCTCGTGTATTTGAAGACTTTCGTCGATTATAGGTCATAAGGGCAGGAGCAACCTCCATCCAAGAACGTACATTTCTAGTTTCCTTTGCCATTTTTAAATGAACAATCCACGTACGTGAAAGCAAATAGAACTAGAATAGATCAATCAAATAGCTAGCACAAATTTGGAATTTTAATTTTTGTAAGAATATTTTTCTCGAGTTCACCAACTAATTTAGGGTTGAGATTTAATTGATTTATTTGCTCTCTTCCCTCCTTAGCTTTAGGAAGAAAGAGAGATGATAAAAATGAGTTGTTCTTTGAAGAAGACTAAGCTCTTTTAAATTGCTTTTTATTTTATGAGGCAAGTAACTTTTGGCCAATTTATAGAGATGAGAAAGGCAATTACTTCCCTAGAAAAAAGGACAAAGCTTCATTTATTTGTGATTGTTGAATATTTCAATTGTGAGACTTGATCTCGTGGATTAACGTTTAAAGTGGATCACCTTTAATATCTTAGAGGTAGGTGTTTACTCATGACTTCTTCTCGATGAATAATCTAAAGACTTCTAGGACAGGTAAAATTTATAAATAGCCATTTTTAGTCATGTGTTGTTATTGAGTTTCAAATTTCACAGTTGAGATTGCAGTATATTGTCATGAATTTTGACCCATGAAATTTAAAATTTCATGAATTATTTTTGAAAGACCACATCAAAAAGTGCCCAGTTAACATTATTTTTACCATATAGATTTCAGCTAATTATGTACCATCATAACTGTCTTAAAACTATAAACAAGTACATATTAAACAAGATACTAAAATGTCCTGAAATTTGACATAAATAATTTGAAATTTCATGATAATGACCATTTGTCAAGAAAAAGAGAAAAATGGTTAATAAATGCTATTTCGGCCTTCTAGAACATTGGAAATGAGATCCCAACTAGTTTGTAACAATCATAACTACATTAAAAGTATAAACAAGTACGCATAATACAAGCAAGCTAGGAATAATCATGATCTTAAGAGAACTACGTTTCGAATTGTGACCGATCATTAGACTATCTCAAAATAACTTATAAATTAAAGTTAGTAAAAATTAGTAACAATACAACAACAACAACATATCTAGTGAAATATCACAACGTAGGGTCTGGGAAGGTAAAGTGTACGCAAACCTTACCTCCACCTTGATAGATAGAGCGGCTGTTTTCGGGAGACCCTCGGCTCAAGACAAAACATAATCACAAGCAAAGCAGGAGAAACGATCAGACTCAGACAAGAAATTAAAGCAGTGTGAACATGCTGATAATAAAATCGAATACGTCATGGTAGCACATTCTAACAAAAGGAAGCAATAGCTAACACAACTAAATAAGATAAACAAAGTACACTAAATAATACGTAGCACCAGAAATCAAACTACAGAGGATTATAGAGCAATTTTGCGCCTATAAGTGTGATAGGCTAACCGGGCCTACAGTAAGAACACTACAACAATCATTTTGTAAGCGTAAGTAGGACTACGCTCGACTACCTACTACCCTTGTAAGCGTAAGTAGGACTACGCTCGACTACCTACTACCCTAATTTGTGTCCTCCACAACCCCTTATCTAAGGTTATGTCCTCAGTAAGTTGCACCTATGCCATATCCCGTCTGATCGCATCTCTCCAATACTTATTCGGCCTACATTTACCCCTCCTGAACCCGTCCATTGCCAACCTCTCACACCTCCGCACTGGGGCATTTGTGTCTCTCATCTACACATTCCCGAACCTCGCTTTCCGCATCTTTTCCTCCACCGAGGCCACTCCCACTTTATCCCGGATATAATCATTTTTAATTTTATCTCTCCTTGTATGCCCACACATCCATCTCAGCATCCTTATCTCCGCAACTTTCATCTTTTGTATGAGCGAAGTCTTGACTGGCCAACACTCCGCCCCATACAACATAGTCGGTCTAATCACCACCCTATAAAACTTGCCTTTAAGTTTTGGTGGCACATTTTTGTTGCACAAGACTCCAGGCCAGTTCATCCACCCTGCCCCAATACGATGTGTGACATCGTCATCAATCTCTTCATTCCCTTGGATAATAGACCCTAGGTACTTGAAGCTTCCTTTCTTTGGAATGACCTGAGTACCAAGCATCACCTCCACGCCTGTCTCACGGCCGCTCCCGTTGCTAAACTTGCACTCCAAATATTATGTCTTAGTCCTACTCAACCTGAACTCTTTAGACTCCAATTTCTATTAAAATACGAGTATCTTGTTTTCCTTTTCTTGTTTGAAAGTACCAAAAAGACTTATTGATTAAAAGAAGATAAAAGTGCTTCCATCTAGAACTTCAACAAGAGAGTCAATACACCATATATCTGGTTAGAAGTAACACGATATTCAAATCGCCTCACGAAGTAAGCTACCTTAATGAGTCTTTTTCCTTAAAAAATTGAGCAAATGTCACGTGATTCGATGATCCACAACCAAATATCAAACAAATAATATAGATAATATATCAGATTGGAAGGCGGTTTTTGTGAAAAGAAAACTATTGGGAAATTTACCCTAATGTAACTTCGGTCCAACTTAATTATCCGCAGTAACTCAAATATATATATATATATATATATATATATATATATATATATATATATATATATATATATATATATATATAAAGCTTATACATTTATTGATTATTTTGTAAATTAGATCACCCAAAAATATTGGGCTGTAGGTTTTCCAAAATATATTTGGGTCAAAAGGTTTTGTGTGTCTGGTCATTCGCACAAATGCCTTTCTTTAGGGGTGGTTTTGCTCGGCATAATTTATATTTCGCAAGGCATAATTTATGTTGAACTTTGGCATATGTATCACAACATGTTGGACAAGGCAAAACTTTCAACACTCAACATAATCTGAAAAACAACATAATTTTATATTTCGTTCGACATAGTTTACGTTTTACTTCGGCATATGTATCATAATGCCCACACAAATTAAGTCGGATAAGGGAAAATTTTCAACACATAACATAATATACTACAAAATTTATGTCGCATAATTTAATTCCTACAAAATTTATGCCGAGAGAGACAAAATTCAGTAAAAATATTACAAAAATTATGCCTTAGAAAGCACATATAGATAGTATTATTAAATAAATAGCAGAAGCGAAAATTAAAAATAACAAGATATGAAGAGCAAAAATTAAAGACCAGTACGTTTGAAGAACAATCCGTGCAAATAAAAATGTTGTGTTCACATAAACTTTTGTGGAAGAGATTACATTGGGCAAAAGAAATGTGGCATGCGTTTGTGGCTTCGTAGCCCATTTCATCCTAATGAAAAGCTGAGCTGGGCTGGTTAATTTGAAGCCCTTTTCCATAAACTCATTGTATCCCTTCCATTAATGGCACCTCCTTTGGACATTTGCAGATTTAAGCAAATGTTTCCTTTTCAGATTATGATTTAAATATTATTTCATATTTTTAAAAGTTGTGCTAATATACTCTTTGAAAAAGTGTTATTCCGGACAAAAGTTGCATTCGTCTGACATTTGTTAATACATTGCTTAATGTTACAGATAAAATATGGTTCATTCACACAAATGTCCTATTTTGGGATGGTCTTTAATTTAAGCCTTTCAAATTGTGTTCTTTAATTGTTATCCTTCATTATTTTTTGGCGCGACATATTAGAATTTCGCAAGGAATAATTAGTGTTTATCTTCAGCATATGTATCATAACAATCCAAAAATTATGTCGGATAAGACATAATTTTTAACACTAACATAATATGAAAAATACATAATTTCAGATTTCGACGGCATAATTAGCGTTTAACTTCAACATATGTATCATAACATCCACACAAACTATGCCGGATAAGGCATAATTTCCAAGACTCAACATAATCTAAAAAATTACTACTCCCTCCATCCCAATTTATATAACATCATTTGACTTGACACGGAGTTTAAGAAAGAAAGGAAGACTTTTAAAATGTGTGGTCCAAAACAAGTCGTATATAAATGTGTGGTTGTAAATCATTTCATAAAGAAAAATTATTTCTAAATATAGAAAGATGACATTCTTTTTAGAATAGACGAAAAAGGAAATGATATTACATAAATTGGGGCAGAGGGAGAATAAAACTATGTCGAATAACTTAATTCCTACATAATTTATGTCGCGCGAGGCAAAATTTCAATTTTCGAAAATAAAAATATTATATAGACTATGCCTTGCGAAGTAGACCTTGATATTTTCATAAAATAAATAGTATGGGCAAACATTAAAGGTCACGGATATGAAGGGAAAAATTAAAGAGTAGTGCTTTTGAAGGAGATCCGCGCAAAGAAAAAGATAAAACATTAGAATCTAGTCTCATCAATGTAGCAATAACTTGCAAATTTTAGTCCATGATCTAATATATTCCACAAGATTTTCGGTTTGCTCAAAAAGAATTTTTAGATCAAGGTCCATAAATTACAAAAGAAACTTAAAAAAAAGGTTGAAATGATTAAAATACCCCTAAACTTGGCGTGGATTGCAACTTCAGTCCCCAAACTATGGCTAGTCTGCAAGACACCCCTAAGCTTGGATAAGTGGATTTTAATATACCTCTAGCTCATAAGCCCTAGAGAGTGTAGTCACTCGCGGGTCCAACTGAAATTTTCACCTGATGTGGCCTCCACGTGTATAATTTTAACACCTAATAATAAAGGAAAATTATATCCGGGTAGATAATCAAACCCGATAATTCTCGTTCAATTCAATCGCCCTAATACATACTTCTTCAACCAAATTAATACATAAATAGAACTTCAATCATAATTAGATTGTGTTCTAAGATAAACGATCAAATTAAATAACACACTAGTACATAGGAAAATCTTTAATATTTTTGACCACTTCAACTCTTGCTCATATTTATTTTTCTTCTTCAACAACCCCAAATAACAATATTAGCTTGCTCCGGAAATGGTGGTTCATAACACTTGAAAAACTTGCAAGAATATCGACCTCTTACCTATACAATGTGAACCAAAATTAGTGACAAACTCAGCAAATTAAATGAAAAATTGACCCAACAAAATCAGTTCGAAACCCAGCAAATTCGATGCAAAATTGACCCACCAAATCCAGCAAAATAAAAATTACATACCTTGTAGTTTTAATAACCCCAAAATCTCATTCCTGAATTGTCATCGGACCATGAAATCCTCACCACCACCGAAAATTCACAACTACAAACTTTAGTCATAAACCCACTAAAAAGACAAAAATTTTTTAGCAATTACATAAAAAGGTGAAGAAAAAATCTTGACTTTTAAGTTGTTGAAATTTTAATGGAACAGCTTTGAATATAGGAGAAAGGGGCTTTATAGCCGTTGAGATAGGAAAAAGAATAAATAAAAAATAAAAAATTAACTTTTTAGTCTTTTGAGCGCTGATGTGGAGGCTCTCACTCGCCTGATGGAGTTTGAGTACACTTGTGGTGCCATGTGGCAGCTCGAGAGTGTGTATTAAAATTCATTTAGACAAGATTAGAGACGCCATAATTTGGGAATCAAAGTTGCAAATTATGTTAAATTTAGGAGTGATTCAATTACTTCTCCCCAAAAAATATTATTTACTATACAGCTATCTCAAAAAAAGGCAAAAAATTCTATTGGATATTGCACTCTTGAACACAACACATTTATTCCAAGACTCCAATCGGTTCCTTTACGTTTCCTAATGTATATTCGCTTTTGTAACTTGCACCCTATTGTATTTCCTTTAGTAATTTGCACCCTAGTCTATCCTTATTTCTTGGGAAAAACATTGTTCTCACCCCTATATCTTTTTCCCAAGTAATAGGATGTCAAACACTATTAGAAATATAAAATTTTTCACCGATATTTAGCAAGAGATTTATCTTATAAAATATGATTTTTCACTTCATTTTTACTGAATCAGGTCACTGCAAAAACAGGTGGTGAAAAATAAGTTCTCATTGAAATGCTAGAAAATTTCTAATTTTTATGTCTGAAAACATTACTATTTAGATTTTTCCCACCAACATACAGTGAGAATAGTCACTAAACATTTTTTTCAGTGAAAAAATAGTGATTTTTTAATAGTGAAGTTTGTGTTCTTCAACATTTTTTTTTAAAGAAAATGTCTCAAATGATATCCTTATTAATTTCTTGCACTGTTCTGTGGCTATAATCTACCATAGAAAGTATGCAATAAATTATTGTTTTACACATGTCTCCATAAGTGGACGTTTTTTACTTGGCTAAAGTCATGTACGGCCCTTTAAACTTGTCCAAGTCTTGAAGCATATCCCACAATATATGTAGGCATATCTCGATATATTCAAGATTCTACTTTTTTTGGATTAACTTATATGATGATTGGGTAAATGTATAAGGTGATAAAATTAGTTTAGTATTTCTTTTTTAGTTTATTTAATGTTGAGCTAAGATAGCCCAAGATACTCTTATATGGTGTGATATTATTCGTTTTGAATTAAGTCCGTACGATTTTTTTAAAAGGTATCTCACCATTAAGAGAACCTTACACCTTATATGTAGGTTCTTTTCATTTTTACTTCCGATGTGTGACTTTGTTCGCACACCCAACAATCTACCCCTCGAACTAAGTTTCACAACTCATCACCAATTATGGGCTAATTTGGAGATTAATTGTGTGTCACTCACATCATTCTCCGAGTATTTGTGGCCACCAAAGTCCGCTGCTATTTTATTGTATAAGTGTCTTCAATCTACGGGTAAGGGTATTGCACCGGCCCAATAGACGAGTAAAGGCACTAAGTCGGGCCCCACGCCGCACTCTGTCATCTTCATACTCGTCCCGTCAAACCATTGAGTCTGATATCAGTTGTTGGGCTAAGATAGTCCAAGACACTCTTATATGGTGTGATATTGTCCACTTTGGGCCAAACCCGCAAGGTTTTCCCAAAAGGTCTCTCACCATTAAGAGAACTCTACACCTTATATGAAGGTTCTTTTTCCTTTCCACTTTCGATGTGAGACTTTATTCGCACTCAACATTTACATTTTAGTAAAATCCATAAGTTTGTCACCACCTTAATTTATGATTAAAAGAAATAATCCCCTTCATTATTTTCATTGATTGAATAGATATATATACAAGTTACAAACCTTCTTCTACCATAATTCTAACTATACAATATGGTAAGTGTATATCCTAATTATGGTAAGTGTATATCCTAATCTAGGTAACAAATATACTATAATATACACACAATATACTTTCCTTAATATACAAGATTTGTCCACTGATTTTCTGCCCTCACTCCCCTGATGGGTCGTGACCTCGCTTCCCATGATGGGTCGCTCGCCGCCGAGAGGCCCAACAAAGATCTGGGCCTTTCTGCATCGGGCCATTGCCGCAACCGCCGCTTGTCGATCGCTTTAGTCCATCAATATACATGTGATATACACTGCTGTATATTCAGTGTCTATCACATGTATATTGCTTTGTTTAACACACCCCCGCAGTCATAGCGGACGATTTTCAAACGCTGAGACTGTCCCTAAAATCTTCAAAGAGAACCGCTGGTAGACCCTTTGTAAAGATATCTGCAATTTGATAACGAGACGGGACATGGCATACGCGAACTTGACCCTTTGCAACCTTTTCACGGACAAAGTGAATGTCCATTTCGATATGCTTGGTGCGCTGGTGTTGAACTGGGTTACCTGAAAGGTAGATGGCACTAATGTTATCGCAATATACCAAGGTTGCCTTCTGAATGGGACAATGAAGCTCCAAAAGCAAATTATGTAGCCAACATGACTCAGAGACCACATTCGCTACCCCTCGATATTCTGCCTCTGCACTGGAGCGTGATAGAGTTGCTTGACGTTTTGCTGACCATGAGACCAAGTTGTTGCCAAGGAACATACAGTAGCCAGAGGTCGACCGTCTGGTGTCGGGACAACCACCCCAATCAACATCCGTGTAAGAGACAAGTGTGGATGTCGATGAATGATACAAGTGCAACCCATAGTCCAATGTCCCCTGGATATACCGAATGATGCATTTTATTGTATTTATGTGCTCAACTCTGGGATCATGCATGAATAAATACACATGCTGAACCGCATACATAATATCTGGTCTGGTAAAGGTAAGATACTGGAGAGCCCCTGCAAGACTGCGATACCGGGTCGGGTCCTCGTATGGTGCACCTGCGGCGGCACTTAGCTTTGGGTTTGCATCAACTGGCGTGGAAGTGGACTTACAGGATGACATCCCAGCCCTCTCGATGATCTCAGCAGCATACTTCCGTTGAGACAGAAACAACCCACATGAATGACGTTTGACAACAATTCCCAAAAAATAACTCAAGGGCCCCAAGTCTTTCATAGCAAATTCAGAACTGAGCATGACCATGATAGACTGGCGCAAAGCATCGGAGGAGGTAGTCAAGATGATATCATCCACATACAACAGAATATAGGCCACTGACGAACCACGACGGTAGATGAACAAGGAATTGTCTGACCTGCTATGAGTGAACCCAATAGTCGAAACAAAGTCAACAAACCTCGTGTACCAGGCCCTTGGAGACTGCTTAAGCCCATATAAGGACTTCTTCAACAAACATACATGATGGGGACGGTTTGGATCCCTGAAACCCAACGGCTGATGCATATAGACTGTTTCCTTGAGATCCCCATGTAGGAAAGCATTATTGACATCCAACTGATGAATTGGCCAAGTCTTTGAAAGAGCCAAGCTTAGCACAGTGCGAATAGTAGCCGGTTTGACCACCGGACTAAACGTCTCACCACAATCTATCCCAACCTGCTGAGTCTTACCATCACCAACAAGTCGCGCCTTATGTCGAGCAAATGACCCATTTGAATTCTCCTTATGAGCAAAAATCCACATAGACCTGATAACATTAATACCATATGGACGGGGCACCAACTACCACGTCTTAATATCAATAAGAGCATTATATTCATCAGTCATAGCAATTTTCCAATTAGGGTCATTTAATGCGGACACAGGATTGCGGGGCAAGGGGGATTTAGAGACATCAGAATGTAAATTAAAATGTCTTTTAGGTGTAAAAATACCCCGCTGACTACGAGTGACCGATCGATGACTCTAGGAAGAATTGAGGGAATTTTGGGAATTTTCTAGGCTCAGGCCTGCTGGCCCAAATCGGTAAAGGCTGGACTCGTCGACTGGACTAGTTCCAGAATTGGGCTGGATCGCCCACCATCGAACTGCTGTTCGATGTTTGGAATTCTTTGGATGTGGCAGATCTTGTGGGTCCAGTGGGCAGTGGGCCCGCTGGAGGATTTTGGGTACGGGAGACGTCCGAAAAATTCCGAATAATATACGGGGATATTTGGTCATCCAAAAAATTATACGACTTAGGTTCGGGAGTATGAACTTTTGTAAATGGGAATTGAGTTTCATCAAAAATGACATGTCGATTGATTATGATTTTCTTTGAGGATAAATCAAAACACTTATAACCACGATGATTCGACGGATAACCCAAAAATACACACGGGGTAGACCGAGCCTGAAGTTTGTTAATTGTGGTGGATGAGAATAACGGATAACACAAGCACCCAAAAATCCGAAGATGAGAATAAGAAGGGTTCTTATTATATAAGATTTTGAGAGAGGAAGAATATGTCAGACCTTTAGACGGAATTATGTTAAGAAGATATGTGGCCATTTGTAGAGCATGATGCCAAAAATATGGAGGTATGGAGGCATGAATTAGGAGAGTTCGGACAATGTTATTGATGGAACGAATTTTGCGTTCGGCCTTCCCATTTTGTGAAGATGTATGAGGACACGAAAACCGAAAATTGATCCCATTTTTAGCACAGAAATCCCCGAAACTCCCTATTGTCATACTCTTTCCCATTATCACATTGAATATTCTTTATTTCTCTTTCGAATTGAGTATGAATGAATGCTCTAAATTGAATGAAGACGGAAAACACTTGTGATTTATTCGCAATTGGAAACGTCCACAAAAATCTAGAATAATCATCTAAAAAGAGAACATAATATCTATGACCCAATGAACTGAGAACAGGAGACGTCCATAAGTCACTATGAATAATATCAAATGCCATCGAAGTATGAGAATTGGAGTCTACAAATGGCAGCTTAACAATTTTCCCTAATGAACAAGACTGACAAAGTGGAGTACGACTCGTACCCTTACAGGAAATAAAGCTATTTTTATCTAAAACTGGTAAAATAGAAGATCCCGGATGACCCAGACGAGCATGCCACATGGAAGGAGAGATGGCTGCAAAGGCTGATGGCATGGTTTGACTCGATGAACTGAAACCAGGCATGATAGGATACAGGTCCCCCTACTATCACACCTCATGAGATGACTCCCCGTCTTGAAATCCTTCACAGAAAAACCAAAAAGATCAAACTCAACGGAAACAGAATTGTCAGTAGTGAACTTCCGGACATACACTAAATTTTTAATCAATTTAGGAGCATGTAAAGTATTTTTCAAGAGAAGGGGTGGATTGGGGGGAGACAACGTTTTCTGACCATAACCCTAAATTGGAATAGAGTTGCCATTACCAACAATTATACCCCGAGGGATGCTCAAATTGGAATAAGAGGAGAGAGTACCTGATTCGGAAGTCATGTGAGTAGTCGCTCCGGTGTCCATGTACCAATTTGGGTCAGGTTGAGTCAACCCCAATGGGGCCTCGATATCAGTTTGAATGGGGCCTGCTGCACGATGGGCTTGCAGAGGACGGGGCCCAAGAACTCCTGTCCGTGATGGTGCTGGGCCGTAGCTGCTGTTGGGCCACTGACTAGTCGGCCGCCACTGCTGGGCGTTGGGCCTGGACTGTTGGTCAGCCCACTGGCCACTGGAATTTCCTGCGTTGTATGGACTGTTGGCCCACGACCCACTGCCCTAGCCTCACTGCTGGACCCTGGGGGGTGGTGGGCCACTGTTCACTGGATGGGACCCACCGCCTACTTGCTGACCACCGGAACCGCCACTAGAACCACCGCGTTTGCCCCCGCGGTTTTTGTTATTATTCTTTTGATTATTCTTGTCGCCACCATTGTTATGGTTTTGGCCCGAATTATTAACAAAACCCGACGGACTAGGAGAGGACGTCACCATGGCGACTTGGCTTGCTCCGGTAGCCGCCTTTTTTGCAAAACCAGTTTCTTCCAACGTAAGCATGGAGCGGGCTTGATAGAAGTCGGGAAGAGGGTTGCTTTGGCGAAGGAGAGTTCCAACCCCATTATAGGCCTCCGAAAGACCGAAAACCAACTATAGAACTAGACGATTGTTTGTTATTGGTGCGCCAACATTACGGAGTTGATCCGCCAACTCCTTTAGTTTCTTGAAATATGTAGAAACATTTGGAAATTCGTCCATTTGAATGAGAGAGAATTTCTGCTCGAGTGTGACGACACGTGAATGTTGGTTGTCTTGGAATATGTCACGCAATCTATTCCATGCAGCCATAGCCGTGGTATCTGTCTCAATAATCGTCTGTAGAAGGTCCACTGAAATAGTGGCGTATATCCACCGAAGAACGGTAGCATCAAGTGTAATCCATAACTCAGGATTCTCCGCAGGAAGAGGTCTAGCGGGAGGAATGATGTGATGAAGAACTTGATAAGAGATAGCGTGAATTTTAAACAACTCCGCCCACGTCGCATATTGGACGTTTTCCATCTCAAGGACAATATGGATACTGCTCTTGATATTGGAAACTGTGAGGGCAGGGTGAAAATTGCTCTTAGACATATTGAAAGAACAAAGAGGAAAGGGAAATTTAAGAGAGGTGTTTGTGAGAGCGGAAGACGAATTTTGGAAGAGAAAATCCAAGGAGGGGGGGGGGGGTCTCGGCCAAAGGGAGGCAAAAGTTTGAGAGAAAAAACTTTTGTTTAGACCTAGTCTCTTGATACCATAAAAGAAATAATCCCCTTCATTATTTTCATTGATTGAATAGATATATATACAAGTTACAAACCTTCTTCTATCATAATTCTAACTATACAATATGGTAAGTGTATATCCTAATTATGGTAAGTGTATATCCTAATCTAGGTAACAAATATACTACAATATACACACAATATACTTTCCTTAATATACAAGATTTGTCCACTGATTTTCTGCCCTCACTCCCGTGATGGGTCGTGACCGTCGCCTCAGTGATGGGTCAGCCTCTCGCCGAGAGGCCCAACATCACCGGGCCTTTCTTTGACCTTTGGGCCGTTCTTGTTGCTTTAGTCCATCAATATACATGTGATATACACTGCTGTATATTTAATGTATATCACATGTATATTGCTTTGTTTAACAATGATTTCACCATTTATAAGTGATTTTGTAAGAACATAATTCTTTGTTTTGTAATGGATAGTTACAAATCCATAAAAAGAAAATCAAAGTTTTCTTACATTGAACTATATATATATATATATATTATTTGATCAAAATTTTAATGTTTTTTTCTTAATATCTTTTGTAATCTCCGCATTTATCCTAAATAACAACTTTTAGTTTTTTCTAGTGTATTTATGTCATTTGTCCTTTTTATGTAAAAATGCCATTACATCTATACTTGTAAACAACTTTAAGAAAAATTCAATCATTTTAATAGAAAAAGTGTTTATCGACATCTTTTTACTAAACACGCTAACGACTTATTATCTCTTTTAGCATTCTTCTATTCAAATATATAACTGCTTATATTTATAAAATCAGTTTCAACGCCTAAATAGTAACATGTGATTTTTATCCACTACTTTTGATCAGCTAACCTAAATAGACTCTTACTCTTTATATCTAGACATAAAAATATTCAATGTTAATTAGTACTCATCGTATTTTTCTTATTCCCACTTCATGTCCGGTATTTATTTTGAAACTCGGCTGATCTTATTGAGACAATTTAATTTGTCCTGGTATAAAGAAAGATTAGTTTTCTATTATCCAACATTACGATACTTACTTCATAGTTCATACTTAGCTTGCATGATTGATTCCAAGAAATAAGGGGCAAACTTTGCATTAGCGGCTTTTTTTTTTATATCAATAAGAGTGTCTTTGTATATTCTTGTAGGGTCCTCTCTATTTTATTTCATTGTCAATAATTGGTCAAGATCATGAAAAAAAATGATATGAGGCTATGAGCCTATATATTATGAGGCATGGAATAGAAGAAAACAATTAATGCGATTTTGTTTTTATTCATGAACTTTTTTTCCCCTAAAAAATACATCATGGTGAGTACGTAATTGTTACATATGACTGCTATATATATTCAAAGTCTTGCACAATCACACACCAAAAATATTAACTCATAAGTCATACCATGAAGTAAAATGATATTTTTTAGCAAAAATATCCTAGCATTAAAATACGCATGATTTGTTTTGGTCAATGAATTTATTTGTCAAGTAAAAATAATTCGTAATATAATTGTAGAAAATAAAGGATTATAGTAGTTCAAAATGTGTATAACATCTCATTTATCGGTTGCTCATGGAATATTTATATCATAATTTACTGTCTAAGCCTTGGCTGAGAAAGTTACGTGGTACAGTATATGTGCTAGTGGAAGGTAGCAATATCAAAATTAGTTGAAATACATACAAACTAACACAAATAGCACACACAGTTATGAAAAAAAAGTTAAATCAAAATTTATAATTTTCTCGTCAAAGAGACATGGCGAGTACAGCTTTAGTTTGCCCTGTGCATGAATGTGCATGTACTCTATAAAAAATATAATAAAAAAACTAGTGAAGGAAAAACATGAGGTAAAGGGAAAAGTGTTTCCAGCTAGTAGTCAAAATACATTGCATTATCTTGCCTAACCATATTGAATTTTGACCTTATTATTACACTTCCTTTTGGTTCGAGAGAAAAAAAAGGCTTAGATACTGTATATATAAGCTAAATATAAAATGTCGTGATTTATATATAAAAAAAGTTAAATATATGATGAAACTACGCACAAGTATTGAACATTCATGAATGTTCCCTACTGTATAATTGAACACATGTTAATTTTAAAAGGTTTATCTTTTTCTTTAATGATCTGCCCATGTTTCACACGGGTGCTATTTTGCATGCATGCGATCTAATTAATACCCACCTCCCTATTATTTTTCTCTAGTCAACAGCAGCTAATTAATAATAATAGGTTAGTATATAACATGTGACTAGTTTCTACACTTTGCCTTCTAAATTAAATAGAGACAGATCTATAAATTTAAATTGTATAAATTTATATAACATCCTCAAACTAATATTCATCCGTTCTCAATTTATGTGATATACTTTAATTTAACATGTACTTTAAAAAATAAAAAAAGACTTTTGAATTTTATGGTCTAAAATAAGCCAAAAATATTTGTGTGGTTATATATTATTTCGTTTTACGTAAAAGATAAAGTTTAAAATTAAATTATTATCAAATAAAAAAAATATCATTCTTTTTTAGATTGATTAAAAAAATGACTCATTTTTTTGGAACGTAATAATAAATATTTTTCTTTTAGTACATTTTAACTTCTTAAATTAAGAACTTAGACCAGTAAAATGGGTAAAGACGAAGTTGGTACACGTACATCCACTATTATCATTAGTATAGTTAAAGAAAATATACACGCAACCGCACCATTTATCTAGAACTGGTCACAAAAATAAATTACTTTCTCTATTTCAATTTATGTGGCATAATTTAATCACTTATCAAAAAATTAAAAAAAAATTTAAAATTTATAATCTTAAATATGTTATATGATTAACTACTTCTAAAATTACGAGATTCAAACTTTTAAATTTTGACCTTGAATTCAGACATAAAATCTTCAAAAAATTAAATTTACATATTTGAAAACTACTTCAAAGTACAAACTACAATAATTAATAATTAAAAATATGTAAACGGCATAAAAAAAATTTAAATTAAAAAAATTTGATTGACTCAAAATTTAGAAAGCGCCACATAAATTGAAACGAAAAGAATAAGATATCCTTAAAAACAGCTACATATAACATAGAAATCACACTATAGAGCTATGGCTAAAGACGAAGACAATAAGCAAAGCAAAACGAACATCCAAAGGCATATATGCAGGGTTGTATTGCACCGTCATTTCGGATTCTGATCAATTTTGGTGGCGATTGACAGTGTTCCAGCGTCATAACAATTTGTATTAATAGATTGTTTTTGAGGCAATAAAAGTAATTCCAATAAGGGTAAGTTGAAAAAATATCTTTTTGAAACGGAATTGAGAATCAGCGGCATAAATTTATCATTAGAATTACGAATTCAGCTGAACAAAGTAATTTTTACACGGATTTAATATTTGTGTGAGATATTTATCTAATATATATAAATAATCTATATGTATTTGCCAAGAAAATTATATAAATACTAAAATTTAGAACTCATAAATATAAAATCTTATATCCGTTTCTGTTGAAAATTGATCACAATGAAAAACTCAAAATATTAAGTACGTTCTCATTAAGTGCTGTCAAAACATGAGTCCGAAACTTAAATGATCCACAAAGTGGGCTTTGAACCAAAATAACCCTTAAAATGGCAAAATTACCTTTTGCGTAGAAAATCTTGCGCAAAAGGAGTTAACTGTAACTACGCAGTTAACTCCTTTTGCATAGGAATTTATTGCACAATAGGGGTTATTATAAACCCTAATTGTCTTAGCCATTTTCAAGTCATTCTTCACCTTCTCCATTGTCACTCTTTTACCATACTTTAGCCCCCCGAAAATCATGTCTCAAAGCTCCGAAACGTCAAACTTTGCTATAGAACCCGATGTTTGTGGTTGCGGTTATTATTATAAGCTCAGAACATCAAGGACCCAAAATAATCCGGATCATCATTTTTGGCGTTGTAAAGTGCCTGATATAAGTGTTTTTACAAAATAAAGTTTTTTAAAAGATAACCTTAGAGACACACAACACGAGAAAAATGCTTTGAAAGAATTTAAAATTTTGAAAGATGATTTGTGTTATTTTTTTTAGTTAATTGGATATTATTACCAATATTAAGGAAGCACAGAAATAGCAGATACTAGATCACTATCATGGATAGTAATTACATGGAGATTACCTAATTGAGCTAGCTTATTACATGCCGAAACCGTAACTAGTTTACTAGATATATGCCCCTCCTGATCTGCTTGGGTTACTGTTTTTGCAGCATCAGGTGGCGTTACAGTACTATATAGATAATTACATAAAGCAAAAGTTGAGCCGCGCACACTTGTTTCCTTCCCTGAAGCTATGTCGTACCACTGGACTCTGCAGCTTGTTCAACAGCCACCTGCATTCAAGAACAAATTTTGATAGTTAGTGTTGAGTTGTTGAGCCTAATTCACCGTCGATACGATGAAGACCCTACGCAGAGTGTGGAATGTTGATCGCAGAAAGAGCACATCCGGGTATGTTTACACCTTCGGAGCAACTGCGATTTGCTGGGTTTCAAAGTATTTTGGAAATTTGAGGCTTGTATTATGTTCGTCCTTGTTTTCGCTATATATAGACTAGGGCGATGTTTTTCTTTTTTTGAGGTCGAGCAAGAGAGAAAGAGAGAATTGTAAACTCATACTCCCTATTTGATTATAGTAAAATCTGCAGAGGCAAAGTAGACGTAGCTCTTGCATTGAGAGTGAACCACTATAAATCTGTGTGTGTTAGTTGTTCTTCGCTTATTTACTATTTTCTGATTAGGTAGGATTTGAGACTCAAATCCTAACAGTTAGCTGTGGGATGTTGTAATAATTCTATGACTTCAGTTGAATCAATTTCAATTTCAATAGGCAATAAATGGTGTGTGAAAGCAATTTGGAGCCCTTGGTGAAGGGCACAAAGGTCAGTCATAAGTAGGGATGGCAGGTGGGTACAATTTTGTGGATTCCGCACAGCACCCGCCCCAATTGGGGCGAATATGGGTATAACTTTGGCGGGTAATAGGCGGGTATGGGTATTGAAAATATATCCGCCACGAGTGGCGGTAGGTGGTGAATTTGCAGTTATACCCGCCTCATACTCGCCTCCCCCGCTCCGCATCCAACCGCCCGCCTACCCACCCCATAAGCCCAGTAATAGTTGTAGCAGTCCGTAATCCCATAAGCCCAATGCCAATAATAAGTGAGTAGGAAAAACCCTACTCACTTACACTTAGTCCTTACTCAAGTTCAGCAACCTTCACTCTTCGGTCTTCATGCCTCCCTCTCTCGTTCACTCTTTAGTCTCTGCCGACTGCCGTCTCTCCTCCCTCTCTCGTTCTCCGTCACGCCGCCATCAACCTTCACGCCTCCTTGTCCCTGAGACCCTGACAATAGGTATTGATTAAGAGGACCTAATACTGTGAGAACAAAATGTTTGATTTTATTTTCATTTGTGATAAAATTTAGAAAAGCATTTTTGGTTTACAAACTATATGTTCTGGTTTTATAATTGTGAACCAAATCAACTACTCTAAGCTGGTTGATAGGTGTATAGCTATAAGGAGCGAAGCTCACACACACCAGCTGATGGAGGGCGGTATCACATTCACTTGCTTGCCGCCCGACTCCATAATAGAAAAGTGGAAAGTAGCCCCCCCCCCCATAACCACACGGGATGGTAACGAGATTAAACTAGATGGGCACGCTTCTTCGAGAAGGGGTTTTCCCTTAATTTAAAAGCTGGTTCCGTGAGTCCAAAAATGCCTAAACAAGGCAAGCCAAAAAGATGATTTTCTTCTTCCTCACATCGATGTTCTGGTGGACAACACCACTGGACATGGGATGATGTCCTTTATGGATGCTTTCTCTTGATATAACCAGATCAAGATGGTCAAGAAAGACAGACAGAGAGAAAATGACGTTTATCACCATATTAGATAGGAGGGCACGTTCTGTAACAAGGTGATACCGTTTGGTCTAAAAAATGTCGGGGCGACGTACCAGCGAGCCATGACTGCATTGTTTCATGATATGATTCACAAGGAAATTGAGGTCTATGTCGATCTTCGAGCGAGTTTATGCTATGTGGATGAGGCAGCGAGTTGAATATGAGGGCTTTTAGACAGCTTTAGAAGAGTGCTTGATAGAAACCTTAACGCTAGGGATAAAGCCTTTCTTTCATAACCAAATGAAACTGTCTAAGGTGAGGGTAGATACGACTGTAAAGAAAAAGGATTCTTTTTGTACCCCCAATAAATCTTGCATGCATATAGTCTCATAAAATGAAAATCTATATGTCCAATTTGAATCGATCTCAATGGATCCTTTCGGGCCCCTCTCGATCTTTTTCGTAGTTGAGAAGGGGGAAGGAGTCTAAATCAATGGACATTAATGAACCATAATTGATGGACGTTGCAGTGGCAGATCAACTATAGAGGAAATGTGTTGGGAGACGACCTCCCGTCGCGGTAGTATGAGCTTTCCCTTTTCTTGATGTTACATAGGATGCGCAATGGGGGGTAGTACGAGGTGACTGATAGCATTACATTAGAATGATCGAAAGAGATGTTCAAAAGAATGACCATGGAGACTTGGGGATCTAGAGCAGGTCTTTCTTGTATATCCCTTGTGTCGAGAGCTACTTCCTCGAATATCAACGTAGGGAGCCACGAAGAGAGGACTTCCAGGGCTTGATCTACGACAGTGTCCCGTGGTTTGGCTTTCCATGTGGATAGGAAGAAGAATGGAATAGGAAGATAAAAGGACATTCTTCAGAGTGAAACTGAACCAAACAAACACCAGGCAAACATCAAATCCAATCATTTTAAAAGAGAACATGAATCCCCTCTTTCTGCCCTACTTTATGTCAATCCCTCTCCTTCCTTCCCCAAGAGACAACCATGGCATTCGATGCATCAACAATTTCATTGCCTTCTTCTAGAGAATCAGATTCAATAGCCTCGACCAATTTGAATTCCATTTCATTTTGGATTTGTTGTTAAGTAGAGTAATAAGTAGCTAGGCAGATTTCAGCGCATGCTCCATTGAGAATCTCCAAAGAAATTAGAAGCGCCTATGATAGCAGCGAAATCACCTCTTGAAAAAAAAAGGCCCCCTCTTTCTCAAGTCCAGACCCACAAATGAATAGGAAGCGAGACGAGGGTCCTTCACTAAAGGGGGGAAAAGAGGGGTGGGGCCGCCCATGTGCTTGCGATGGGATGGATGCGACTTCCCTTCGTTGGTTTGGGTGGCATAACCCGTTGCATAAGTCCCCCCCTTTTTTATCCATTTCTTTAGTCTTTAAGGAGCTAAAGCTTGACTTTACTTAACTAATAAATAAGGCTCGCGCTAGGCACTTACCTTTTTTGGCTGTTGGGTTGGGGAGGCTTGCTGGGTGAGACTGAAGTGTAGCCGGTCTTTTGCAAACCTATACTAGAGATGAATTACTACATTCAATCCTTTCAGATAGAACTTGGCTGGGAACTGATGATTTGATGGGAAGGACATGAAATGTCATATTATTCATTCCACAGGACCTTGGTTGAAGGTTACGAAGTAAAGGGTCCTTGGATATAGGATTCAAGAACAAAAAGATGGCTTGGCCGAATAGATTAATCCCCTGATTGAGTCGGAGAAGGCACACCTAGTTAAAAGGTTATGGCACCGCGACTTGAGGATACTTCCGGCACCAAGTGAGATGGTCGAAATAATTATCGACCGCTTCGCCAGCAAAACTGCTTATGTTCAATAGAGAAAAGAGAGAAGAGCAGACCGATTTCCTTTACTTTATTATGAAACTTAAATAAAGAATCCTTTGACTTTGAATGCCGAAACCTTGAAAGCAAGGAATGGCTTCTTTCCATCCGCTCGGCTTCAAAACCGTACGTGCAACTTTTGCCTCAGACGACTCCTCTAGGGATGGAGGTAGGCCCAACCCAGGTTTGTGCGGTTAAGGTTGTTGTACACGAACAATCTCCTAGAAAAACCATATGTGACCTGTGGATCGGCTGACTGCCCTAAGTTCTAAGGTAAGGATAGGCGAGGCATCACATATGGGAAACCACGACATCGAACCAACGCTTGCGCCCGATGAAGTTGAGCTGCCGATGGAACTTGAATCGCCCACAAGAAGGACTACGCATAGATTTGAGTCTCAGGATCCTTTGGAAGATATCAATTTGGGAACTGGAGAAATCCCTCGGCTAACACATATTAGTGGTCTGCTGAAGGAAGAGGACAAACAAGGCATAACTGGCCTTCTACTGCAGTATAAAGACTGCTTCACATGGGATTATCATGAGATGCCTGGACTGTCACGTACTTTGGTAGAACATAGATTGCCAATCAATGAGGGTTTCAAATCCCAAAAATAGCCACCCAGACTCAGATGATACCTCAAATCAAAGCTGAGATCGAACGAATACTGAACGCCAGGTTTATTAGAACGACTAAGTATATGGAATGGTTGGAAAACGTCATACTAGTCAACAAAAAGAATGGCAAGGTTCATGTATGTATTGATTACATGAACCTAAATCTTACCACTCCCAAAGATGAGTACGTCATGCCGATAGCCGACATGCTAGTCAACTCAGCAGCTGCTAACGGTGTATTGACCTTCATTGGATAGATACTCTGGCTATAATCAGATATCGGTAGCCGAGGACAACATTCACAAAATCGCCTTCAGATGTCCAAGAGTGTTGGGCATTTACGAGTGGGTAGTTATGACGTTTGGTCTGAAGAACGCTGGTGCCACTTATCAAAAGGCAATGAACACTATATTCCATGACCTAGTAGGCAAGACTTTGGAAGTCTACATCGATGATGTAGTAGTGAAGTCTAAGGGCTTCAAGGATCATTTAGTCGATCTTGAACAAGCACTAAAAAGAATGCGGATTCATAATCTCAAAATGAATTCAGCCAAGTGCATGTTCGGAGTATTGGCTAGCAACTTCCTTGGCTTTTTGGTACACAAGAAAGGCATCGAGATAGATCGTAACAAAGCCAAAACAGTAATGGGATCCACACCACCCAAGACAAAGAAGGAGTTACAAAGCTTGTTGGAAAAAATCAATTTCTTAAAGAGGTTTATATCCAACTCGGCTGGGAAGATGAAGGCTTTCTCACTTTTCCTCAGACTTAAACAGTCAGAAGAGCTAGTATGGGGTCTGAAACAGCAAGAGGCCTTTGATCAAATTAAAATGGCCCTAGCTACTCCCCCCGTACTGGTGCCTCCCGTACCAGGAAAGCCGTTGAAATTGTATATTTAGGCTGCAAAATTATCTATCGGTTTATTACTAGCATAAGAGGACGATGATGGAACTGAAAGAGCGGTTCACTATCTTAGTTGAATGCTCAACGAGGCCGAAACTAGATATACTCCTTTGGAGAAGATTTGTCTGTCTTTGTTCTATGCTTGCACAAATCTTGAATATTACCTAATGCCTCACGTTATATACGTTTTGTGCAAAGTTGATATTGTCTGGTGCTTATTGGACAGATCTGTTTTGCAAGGACGACTAATGAAGTGGGCAATCAAGCTCACTGCATTTTCTCTCGAGTATAAGCCACTCAGGGCCGTCAAAGGACAAGCGGTAGTCGATTTCTTGGCAGACCACCCCTGTGTAAATGTGGAGGACCCATGCGTTCCCTCTACCGCGTGTATGGACGTTGACTTTTGATGGGTTAAGAACCCAGAAAGGAGTCGGAGCCGGAATAACGATAACCAATCCTAAAGATGAAACATTGAGGTTCTTTTATCGGTTAGATTCTGACTTGACAAATAACCAAGTCGAATATGATTCTCTCATCATAGGACTCAAACTCCTAGTCTCTATGAAAGCAAAATACATCAAGATTTGCGGAGACTCTCAGTTGGTTATCAAGCAGCTGGCCGGGGAATATGACTACAAGGATCCAAATTTGTTGGCCCGTTATGAAATGGCTAGTAGGTAGCTTAGTAGGTTCGCATCATCTACGTTAAGTCTTGTTCCCAGGGGCATGAATGTTGAGGCTAACAATTTGGCACAAGAAGCTTCCGGCTTTAGTGTTACACCTCGTAAGATTAAGGAAATAGGATTCAAATATCGGAAGTTAGTATACAAGAGGATACGAGGCTTATGAAATTTTAGAAAATTAAAAGAAGTGGGTTTGAGATTTTTTTTTATTAATTGAAGAACTTGGGGGGCCAAAGTGTAACAAGAATTTTTTTTATAACCTACACTCACCTCTTCATCTTCATTCTAACTTAACCAAAAAAACTCTCCTCTTCTCTCCTCCAAGCCAACCGAAAACCCCCCTACCCATAACTAAATTTAAGGTTTTTATCTCCTCTTCTTAGACTACATTTTCACCAAAAATTAGAAGCCAAAAACAGTGGCAAAACAGCCACTGCTGGTCGAGAATCTGCCCAGAAATTTGAGATTTTTGGGATGAAATTCTGGAAGAAAAACGTGTAGGGATGATGACTTAATATTTTAGAACACTTGCATGTCAATTGGAGTTGAAGAAGTGAACAAAAAAGGGATAGAAATACGAAAACAGTGGGGATTTTCGGACCTGGGCAGTGAGCAAATTGTGCGGACTGTTTTGGACGAAATTGAGGTATAAAATTCTTCTTTCTATAATTTAATTGGAATGCATGTTGTTAGAATTAAGGATATGAATTTGTTTTAAGGAAAATTTGGAATTTAAACAATGCATGTGACAATTTTGGGCTAGTTGCCAATTTGTGACAGATTTTGGTGATTGTTGGATTCGTTGGTTATTGTTGTTATTATTATCACTAATTGCATGATAAAATTGAAATGAAACATTGTTATTAAAGTTTAAAATTAGTTATATGGAAGTATTGAAATATGGAATTGGATTTTAGGAGTTAAGAGAAGAGTTATGAAATTATGACATGTTGTGGCCAAGAACTTGCATGAAATCGGTGGACATGTTGAGATGGATATGGACTGTTTTAGGGACTGTTTTGTGGTGTTATAATGCTGAAAATTTAGTTACCATTATGCATGTTTAAGTGTGGTAATTGCTAATGTAAGTCCTAAAGGAATAAGGGTGTAGAAAGGTGTAGAAATGCTTCACATTCTACCCTCGTTGTTGTTGAAACATGGACTGTTTTTGTGGGTTGTTTTAATGTGGATTAAGAGGCTAAATTTACATGAGAAGTAGGTGTGTAAATCCTCTTTGTTGCTGTTTTGGTTGTGCCCTTAATTGGTGCTTGGCTATTGATGTTATTAGCCTCGTTTGGAAGTTGTGGAAACATGTATAAACAAGGGAAGTGCTGCCCGAATTTTTTATAGAATAGGAAGCCGTTATTCGATATAAAGTATGACAGTGATCATAGAATTGACGAACGTATTACCATTATTATAGGTTGAAGTTCTAAAATGAGATGTACTCTAATATTGAGTTGATTAGTTCGTCTAAGAGGTATGTGAACTATTTCTTCTTTCTTTGGCATGATTTTTATTTAATGAAGGTACGGCGGACGTACATGATTCTTATACAGTTTAATTCCTAAAGATGTTAGTTATGAGAAGTGCCTATGATTTTTCAGTAAAGAATTTATTATGACATTATTATAATGATTTTATTGGGAGTCAAATGAAAATTTTTATTGCATATGGTTACTCATGAAATCTACTCGTGCTAAGTGTTATTACTTCACTTCACCGAGTCCCAATATGGGCCGGGTTATGTTCGTGCACTGCCTTGCATTGTTCACCGAGTCCCTCACTAGAGGGCCGGGTTACGTAGGATGGATCCATAGATGAGATATGACTTTACCGAGTCCCAGAATGGGCCGAGTTATGATATGACTTCACCGAGTCCCAATATGGGCCGGGTTATGATATGATTCTACCGAGTCCCGCATTAGTGGGCCGGGTTACGTTACAGGTATATATATGTATATGAACAGGCATTCATGTTTTCTTGACTTGACTCTCATTTTTATAAGGCACAACTGACTTTTATTGTTTATGGCACAGTTAGATTTGGATCCTGATTTTTATACTGACATCTTGTTATCCATTGGCTACTTATGATCTCATTTGCAGTATTTCATGTTTACATACTCAGTACATTATTTCGTACTGACCCCCTTTCCTCGGGGGGCTGCGTTCATGCCCGCAGGTACATGTGTTCAGTTTGGTGACCCTCCGATTTAGGTTCCTGCGCAGCTGTTTGGAAAGCTCCTTTGATCCAAAGCTTTACCATTTTGGTACAGAACCCGATCATTTTGATTTATGTATATTTAGGGGCACGACGGGGACCTGTCCCGTCATATGTCGGTGTCCTTCTTATAGAGGTCTGTAGACAGTTGTGGATTGTACTTATGTAAGGGTTATAACTCTGTTTTGGTCAGTCATGCTATTGTACTCTATGTGGGGGTGTCCCCATGTATATATGATATTATCTAGTGGCAGCCTTGTCGGCTTGCCTGTTGTATTGTGTTGGCTAGTTGTGACTCCTCAAGAGGCAGGTACATTCGGGGGTAAAGGCAGCCTTGTCGGCTTGCCTACCTTGGCATATGTTGTTATTGCAGCGTTATGCTGCCGGATTTCAGACTCATTAGGTGTTAGTTGGATTATGTGTGACAGGTCAGGATAATGACGGCATTAGGGCGGTTAGTCGCTGCCCGTCGGGTCGGGTCGTGACATTTAGAAAGTCTCTACTCACTATAGAATATGATGAACCTCCAGCCGAAGTGTTAGCCGTTGATCAAATTGACTCATAGAGGCAGTTACTAATTGACTACCTAAAAGATCCCTCTAGTTGCAAGGACCTCATGGTTAAAAGAAGAGCCTTGAAATATGTGCTCATTGACGATGACCTCTATAAAAGTAGCGTGAATGGAGTACTACTCAAGTGTATTGCCAAAGCAGAAGCCTTGAGGGTCATGGGAGAGGTCCATGAAGGAGTCAGTGGATCACACAGAGCAGAGCCAGCGATGAAGTGGTTGATCTACCGACACGGCTATTATTGGCCTACTATCACAACTGACTGCTTCCAGTAGGCGAAAGGAATTTGGGAATGGCTGAGAAGATTGAATGAGAGACTTTGTTTTGAACGCCTCCCCTAAAGTACTTCTTTTTTTCTCAAGGATATGATTGACACTCTGCTAAGGGTCTTTTCGCCCAAAACGTGCGACTAAGAATCCATCAGAAAATATTTGTGAAAGCCGAGGCGTTTCTATAGAAGGAAAGAAGAGGTTCTTTAAAGACCATCATTGCATGCACTGGAGACGAGACGATTAAAGTGATATGCATGGCTGTCAAACTGAAATGACGGCTACTTTCGGATACATCAACTCAACGGTCACACTCGAGTTAATGTAGGGGGCAATTGTTAACACTCAAAAAATAACTTAAGTGTTTAGCCGAATTCAATGACAACCGAATTGTTCCGGAGCTGAATTTACTCCTAGCCCTCGACTACAAGAACTTCATCGGCTACTAAGGCATCTTAGCTGAGTTGTTAGTTAGAGGTACGATTGGGATCCACTTAGATGCAGACGCCTCAACGACCGAGTCAAAAGGGTTTTTGGACCCCTGTAAGCGATAACGACCAACAACAACCGAAAGAAATGGTCATTATCTGAGCAAGAGGAGTAGAGGGCGAGAAAATCGGCACCACCTCCCCCATAGTCGGTCATTGAACTTAGTGGATTACTTGATGGCTGACATGGGGGGGAGGGGAGCACGTTTGTACAATTTTTCCTCTTTTTATACTATAAATAGGATTAATCTTTGTATATACACACACATAATCAATCAAACAACTCAAATTTTATCTATCTTTTATCTTTTCCTTTATCTTTATCCTTTACTTTACTTTACTTTACTTTATTGTACTCGGTTGTATTCATGTTTCTTACCTCTTAGTTTACTCATACCACCGTCCTAACGCTTTCTGGAATAGTTGGGGAACCCATTTTCTGGAAATTAGAGTTCCGTTTTCAGCCCAAATCGCTTTAGTTAAAAATGAATTAATTTGTCATTCAATTTCGTCAACCGATAAAATGAAAAATACTTCGGAGGGTAGAGGGTAACAGCCTCCTTCTGCATGTGCAATATAATTACCAAAAGAGGTCTGATTTCATGCTTATCAAAATATATCCAGATACGTTCTCTTGAGATTAAGTGTCTTATGATAGCTATTATTTCAAAATTTCTGCCGTTAGATTATTATGTTCATTATTTAATCAGTGTAACGTTTTGAATATCTCACCTAGATGTATCTTTCTATTTAATTGGGTTTTCTACTATTAAACAATTCTTTATTATTTTTTATCCTAATTTATACCAGAAAAAATTATTGAATCTTGAAAAATATAACTATACCGAATATAATATTCTTAAGAACAATATTATCAACGACACGCCTCAAACTTGAAAACAATTTTGTATGATTATATTTCAAATAGTTTTTATAATTTAGTATTAGATTTCAAATACTAAGTCCTATAGTAATCTAGACTAGATTGATGCATGCACTATTATTGCCAGTCTTTATTCTAAAGTATTATTCTTATAACCTTATCTTATAGTAAGTATTATTTCACCCAAAATAATATTTGGAAGAGAGAGATATTATAAAGATCATAGGCAGCTGCTAATGAACTAGGAACCCATGCCATAATTTTATTGGATCTGCATGTGATATTTTCATAAAGGATCACGTGTATGATTGCTTAGTTTTTTAGAGTCAGAATAAGTGAAAGTCAATTTGCTAACCAGCTAGCATTCCAACTTATTTAAAAAAAAACGTCTGTCACATCAAGTCAGATCTACCATTTAACTAATAAGTTTAAATTTTATGTATTAATCGTGTAAAATGTATTATCTCTACAATTAAATAGCTTATAATATAGTTATACATAAATTTTTGATCATATGTTCAAGTCGTGGAAATAGCATCTTGCAGAAATGCAAGTTAAGACAACGTACAATTAATTTTTGTGATCCGGCCATTTTTCGAACCCCGCACATAGCGAAAGCTTAATGCACCAGACTATTTTTTTTTTATATATATATAAACTTTTGTATATTAAATTAATTTATAAATTTAGTAATATAAGTGTATATATCTTAAATCTTAGGTCAATAGGTGTATAAGTCACTTCATTGTTTTGTGGTGATGAATTTGAAGTTATCATAAATATACATCTTCTTCATCTTCGTCTTCATCTCTCTCAATATTTATTTCCTTTTTTTTCCAACAATGGCAACTAGGAAGAACAAAAACTTCTTGTTCTTAGGTGGAAAAGACAGAATTACCCCTCTCCCTTCAAGCACCAATACCCTCCAGTTCGAATTTGATGAAGCTGAAATGTGGAGTAATTCGGAAGAAAAAAATATTCATCATAATTCTGAACCCAAATTATTACCAAGTTCACGATTTCCGAAAAAATCGACGAAAAAAGACGAAAGAAGGACCATTTCGGCAACATCATTGCCAGTGAATATACCGGACTGGTCGAAAATATTAGGTGATGAGAAGGGCAATTTCGGAAAAAATAATGTTGGTGTTGATGATGATGATGATGACATGGATTTTGATTATGAAAGTAGAATACCACCACATGAATATTTAGCAAGAACAAGAGTTGCTTCATTTTCAGTACATGAAGGAATTGGAAGGACATTAAAAGGAAGAGATTTAAGTAGAGTTAGAAATGCTATTTGGAAACAAACTGGTTTTGAAGATTAGTCAATATAATCTTGATTAATTAGCAGTGAAGGGTAATTATGATTTTTTATTTTGTTTTTTTTGGGTTTTTTTTTATGGATTAGTGGTTTTGTAAGTTTTGAGGGGTTAGATTGATCCTTTGTTTTTTATGTTCATCTTTTTTAGTAGTGACATCAAAACAGAGGATTTAATGTAAGTTTGTGTTATTAGATTTTTGAGTTAGTTTGTAATTTTGAACTTGATGAGTTTTTGGGTTGTGTTGTAGGATTTTATGAACTATGTAGTAATTTATTTTATTTTATTTTTTTCATGATTAATATTTAATAATATACATTGTTCTTTCATTTTTCTTGCTTTTGTGAGATACTTTTGAGTAGGGTGAGAAATGCTATTTGGAAACAAAGTGAGTTTGAAGATTAGTGATGCTATTTTCTTATTAATTCACTCAAAAAATTACATTATTTAATTTGAAAGATAATAAATTTAAAATTCTCCATTTACTTTTAATGAGAATTAGTAAGAAAATTGTTATGACATGTTTAGACAAGATGGAACACATTGGTGACCCCTTAAATTTGTCAATATATTTCATTAAGATACTTAAATTATGATAAGTTTCAATTTAGCATCACAACATATAACAAAATTTTTGAAAAACTTATATACGTGTTATCAAGCGCCTATTACATGGATAAGTTAACCGTTTTAAAATATGCCACCTTCTTTAATTATACACATCAATCTTAATAGGTTGTAAAACCTCAGGCATATTCCGATGAGGTTGATGTGCATAACTAAAAGAAGAGACATATTTTAAGTGGCATACTTTTCATAATAGGCGCTTGAGAACATATAAAAAAATCAAAGTTTAAGTCGCAAGTGTCTACAAGGAAATTTTTAATTTTTTTCAGGTGTTCAATTGCAGGAAATCATAATTTGAGTGTTTAATGAAATATACATAAAAGTTTAAGAGGTTGTCAGTGTATTCCGTCCTTAAACAAAGGACCGGGATTTAGAGTATTATGGGTTCACGGGATATATTACGAAGGAAGTATCTTAGTAATATTCCACATAAGCCATAGCTATCTACATTAAATTACAACCCATATTTATCCTTCCTGGTAAACTTTCAAGAAGTTTGTTGTGATTATCTGATCAAGCAATCAATCAACTTTGCTTCGATTTTAAACTAATTGGCGAATACTATGTAACTATTTCGTTCTTCTTTGGTTAATTGATATATCATGCTCAAAATATTTTGCAATGATAATCAATTTAACTACAAACATATTTTTATTTGTTCGAGTTTGAGATTGATAATATTATACTCACATCAGCAAAGTACCTCGTCAAACCATATAATTCCACATAGTTCTAAGTGATAAAAACAGAAAATAACTAAAGTTGATAATTGTAAAATCAAATTCTTCTCACTCAAACTCATCTTAATTACTGCATAATTTATAGTAATTATCTTTTAGTGACTTTAATTTGGCCCATGCTTTGTTTAATGGAGACATTTCGAACGGATACGTCTTGTCATGAAATTATGAGATTAAACTTTAAATTAGTTAGACAGATTTGACGATACTTATCCATTACGCACTGGCCTATTTGCCTAATTAGCATATAACGCTAAACAATGGGCTCAGCTTGATTTACAGCAGCTTGTTTGTGTTGTAATCAAGGTTAGTTAGGCAGATTTACATTAATTATATCGTAAAAGGCATCTAATATTTTGCTAAATTCACGTCGAAGTTGCACAACATTAGGGTCTATCGAATAATAAAAAAAAATAGTGCTATCGAATATTTGGAGCTTGAAGAGTATATATATCATGTTCAGCTAATATTGTTATACTTATATACATGCAGATCTGTTCAAAATCTATTTTTCAGTACATGAAGGAATTGGGAGAACACTTAGGGTGTGTTTGGTATGAGCGAACATAAGAAAATTTTAAAAATATTTTTTAGAAAAATATTTCCCTCCATACCAAACACACCCTTAAAGGAAGAGATTTGAATAGGGTGAGAAACTTTTCACTAGGAAAACAAGTAGTCGTCCGGCCGTAGAAACAAAATATTTTGCACTTAGAGTTGAAGAGTGGAGGTGTGTTTGGTTATAGTTTTTATAAAAAAATATTTAGTTACTTGAATGACTGAAAGTAAAAAAAAAGGGTTTTAGGTGTTTTTTAAATTTAAATACAATTTTAAGTTGTATTTGGAATTTTGAAGGAGGCGGAGGACCCAAAAGAAGACCTGGGCATTTATTACGTGGGTCATACTTGCAATTTATTTACATCATAATTATAATTTTTTTTATTAGACTGATGGGTTAAACTTTGTATGTTTTGGGGTTTGATCGATCCTCTAATTTTTTATGGTTATCTTTTGTTGCGATCGAAAGAAATAATCCCCTTGATTATTTTCATTAATTGAAAGACTATATATACAAGTTACATATTTTCATAATAGGAGAATCCTATTCCTATTCTATTTCTAAATTCTTATTCTACCATAATTCTAACTATATAATTATGGTAAGTGTATAACACTAATTAAGGTAACCTTTACACTACAATATACTATAAATATATATACTATATATACAAGATTGTATTTGTCAACAATCTATGGCTGCTGGCCGAGAGGCCCACTGCTTTGCATCTGTGGCTGCTGGCCGAGAGGCCTACTGCCGAGGCCCAAGAGGTCCACTGCTTTGCTGCTGCCCAGTCCACTGCTTTGTATACCTGTGATATATACTATTGTATATTCAGTGTATATCACAGGTATATTACCTATGTTTAACAGCGACTTCAATTCAGATGATCTTATATAAGTTTGAATCGTTCGAATTTAGGATACAGAGTTTTGAAATTCGAACTACACCGTTTAAATTTTATGATACAAAATTGAGAAAATTACGCTAAATGACCTTTCAAATGATCGTGAACTTTGACCTTGCTTGTCTCATGGACAAATCTTCAAAGTTAAAAATAACAATTGTTAAATTTGAAGTTTCATGCATGGAAGCGGGAGAAAACGAGATCAAAAATTTAAAATCACCCATCTCCAAGAACATATTTGTAAATCACCTCACAGGGTCCTAAATTTAGAACTTAGAAATAATGGAGTCTCAACTCAACCACTCAAATCAGTTGTGTCTATGTTTTAAATACTTTGCAAAAGCTAGATATTGTTAGGGAAATTTGAACAAATTCTCCTCTTTCGGGGTGGTCTTTAATTTTCCCCCCTCAAATTGGAAATTTTTAATTTTTGACATTCTTCTAAAAATTTCTGGATTCTGGGTTTGAATTCAAATCAGTTAAAATTAAAAAATTCGCAAGGCAGAGGTTGTCTTATGACTGAAGGCAAACTCTTAGAATTTGCAAGCAAATCATGCCTTGCGAATTTCAAACTATGTCTTGCGAAATCTTTGTTAATTTTTTACTGAATGAAAAATTCGAATCTGGAACCTCAAAATATTTTCAGCTACTTTTTAAACTGAAGAATAAAAATTAAAGACCAACAATGGGAGGCAAAAATTAAAGAGCAGTGCCTTTGAACTGCAATAAAAAGCTGATATTTTTACAGCAATCTTAAAGGTGGCTATGAGTGTACTAAAGCCTGATTCTACATTTCTTTTGGTATGCGGGTTTGTGTGTTGAAGTTGAACTAAGCAGATATAAAGGGTGATTTACAAGTTAATTTTTCAAGCAAAAAGAGAAAGGATTGTTGAAACGTAAATAGTAGTTCAAGTTTCTCAAAGAAAATGATACCATTAAATACTATAGAAAATACTTTCAATTGCCTAAAAGGAGTTAATTCCTAGGAATTATATGGGAACTGGTAAATAAATAACGATTAGTTTTTAGTCGTATAAAATGCATTACTTCACGCAAGATAAATAGAATTCTATTATACAAATAACTATAGTACGTTTTCATTAAATATCATAATATACTTCATTAAAAAAAGTCAAATAATATTTAATATTAATTTGATCATTTTCATTCTTAACCAGAGATCTCGTGTTCAAACTCTGAAAATAAAAAAATCTTCGTAAAGAATTGATAGGAAGGCACATAGCTTATAATCTCATATTAGTCCTTAGAATAATTTCTTGTAAACTTGATTAGATGTCCTTTTACTATGTAGTAATTTGTTATCATTAAAAGTATTTATAGGTTTTGCCTGTCTTTGTCTTTACGCTTCCTTAAATTATGTGGTTTGTCTTGAGAACTTGTATGATTACAAGTAATAACTTTTAATATCAGCCTCTTTTGAGATAAATTTCATAAATGGTTATATAATTATGATTTTTTAAATAATAATATTATATAGTTCTAACAGAAAAATATACAAAGTTTTCATACTAAGACGACAATTATAATTGTCGAAAAACTCAATATTCTGATAAGGGATAATATAATACTCTATGATTAACCTTTTATTTTTATTTTTAATCTAATAAAAATATACCTTATTAAAAGAGGATATCCAATTAATTACTCCCTCTTTTCACTTTCACTTGTTCGCGATGGACTTTGTATTACCCTTAAAAAATAATAAATTAAAGTGTATATTTTATCATAATATTCATATTAATTGGTGTATTATCTCAATAGATTGAGAAATAACTTTGGAAATGTGTAATTAATCTTTAAGGATAAAACATAAAAAAAAATTCTCTCTTGATATGCTAAAATAGATAAATAAACATAAAAAAATTAATTTTAATATATAATGGACAAATAAAAATAAACAGATAAAAATGAACGGAAGGAGTACTTATTAGCTAAATCACTTAAGTCAAATGGACTTCAAAACTTAACTTAGTAACTGTTTGGTCATGAAAATTACTCACTTTTACTGAAATAGTTTCTTACTATAGGGAGTGGGGGTGGGGATGGGAGGAATAGGGGTTACAGGTGAGTTAAATATTCTCTCCGTTTCAAATTATTTATCACTTTTTTGATTTTACGTTTCTTAAAAAATACAATACAAATTAGAAATGTTATTTTATCCTTATTTATGTCTTTTTTTTTAATTATTTTTTCTCTTTTTATTTATGTCTAAGTTCTATCTCTATTAAATGTTTATTCTATTTATATATTATTTTATTTTTATTAATGACAAAGGATAAAATAGAAAAAAATGTTTGAAGGACAGATAATTTGATACAATTATTTTTATTTTTAGCAAGACGAAAAATAATTTGGGACGGAAAAAGTAGTTGGTATTCACACGTTTGCATTCTGACACCTAAAAATCGCCGAATGCAGAAATAGACATCATGGGAAGAAAGCAAATGTTGGTGGGAGCTGGTGTTGTTATGGTGATGAGTTTATCTGTTTACTTAAGGCTTTGGACTATTGACTACAATTTCTCTTCTACTGAAACTGAATTAATCAGGTAACTCTTCTTCTTCTTTCTTGCTTATTTTACTTAAAAGAAAGATCATGTCTTTGCACCAAGAAACTGATTTGAAATTTGATTTTCACTTTGTTTAGTTGGGGATGTTGATTGGTCTTAATTTTTAAGCAAGAACATTAAAAAAGCAATAACCTTTACTTGTATCTGGGGTGACAAAATTAGCTCAAACTCAAATGATCCGTCCAACCCGCTCAAGATTTTATGAGTTTCGACAAGAGTGATTTTGATGATGGGTTGGTTTGTGACCCATCATAAATCAACAGCCCAAATGAACTCATGATGATGCTCAAACATGACCCACGAAAATGCTCAATCTTAACGATTAAAGCTAAACTCTAGATTAAATTTTTTGTTTATAAATAATTATCTAAAAAAAATCTTTATTATTTCAGAACAATAAAAATACACCAACGCACCCCAACCACCCACCACACTATCCATCCACTCTACCCTCCCCTACACCAACCCCAACCCAAGCACTGAACCACCCTCACCTCTCTGCCACCTACCTTGCCTACTCCACCCCACCCCTACCTCTCTACCACCCCTACCCATCTCTACCCCACCTACTCCATCTACCCCACCTCCCGCCGCCCTACCCCCACCCCCACTTGCCCTACCTCATTCTCAAATTTCTATTTCATATTTTTACTTTTATAAACAATTTATAAAAATATGAAATTTTTCTTACCTCTCCCCCTACCCCGCCTACCCACACCTATCCCTCCACCCCCACCCCATTGCCCTATCCCATCCTCAAATTTCTATTTCATATTTTTTACTTTTATAAAAAATATATGTTAATTTTTCAATCCTTATGTTTCAATTCCTTCCTGGTATATTATCCCTTTAGATCCTCGGGCTCCCTCTACCGCCCTAACCCCCACCTACCCCCTCCACCCCCACCTCATGCCCTATCCCCATTCTCAAATTTCTATTTCATATTCTTTTTACTTTTAAAAAAATAATTATAAAAAATATAAAAAAATTATTACCTCCTACCCCTCCACCCCATGCCCTACCCCATCCTCATATTTCTCTTTCATATTTTTTTACTTTTATAAAAATATTATTAAAAATATGAAATGTTTTCTTACCTCCTACCCCCTCCACCCCATGCCCTACCCCAATCATCAAATTTCTCTTTCATTTTTTTTTTTACTTTTATGAAATTTTTTCTTACCTCCCCCTCCACTCCCACCCCATGCACTACCTCCATCCTCAAATTTATATTTCATATTCTTTTTACTTTTGTAATTTTTTTTATAAATAATATGAATTTTTTTCTTACCTCCTCCACCCTGCCCTACCCCCAAAGATGAAGAGTCACATGCTGAATTATCAGATCAAGTTCGAAGGGACCCCTCATCAAGGATTAGAAAGAATCATCTCATGGGCCAGGTAATAGGGGGAGTTTTTGAAGGAATTAAAACAAGAGGGAAAGAACCACTCAACTATATAGAAATTGTAAGATATGTGTATATGTCTATCATATACCAAGATGTTAGTCTTTCTTATTTTATATCTACCATAGAACTAAAAAATATTTTAGAAGCACTTAAATATAGTTTTTGGATTCAAGCAATGCAAGAAGAGCTTGAACAATTCTCTCGAAATGAAGTATGAGACTTAGTTCCACGTCCAAATTATACGAATGTAATTGGAACTAAGTGAATTTTTAAAAATAAATCAGACGAATCCGGAATAGTTGTTAGAAACAAAGCTCATCTAGCTGCATAAGAATATACTCAGGTTGAAGGAATCGATTATGACGAAACTTTCGCACATGTGGCTAGAATTGAGTCGATTAGACTTTTACTTGCTATTGCTTGTTGTCTGAAAATTATTTTACACCAAATGGATGTAAAATGTGCATTCTTAGATGGTTATCTAGATAAGGAAGTTTATGTTGAATAACTAAAAGGATTTGAAGATTCTTACCATCCATACTATGTGTACAAGCTCAATATATGGGATTAAATGCTGAGGAGAATGTTAGAGAAACAAACCCTGTAGTGGATAATAAAGATGAAGTTATTGAGTACCTCATATGAGGTATAATGTATAAGTGTATCCCTAGATATCCAGTCTCTAAATTAACAGCATTGTTTTCCACTCTTCACCAAATTGCTATATACAATTGGCTTCCTTCAATGAATGAGTCAATTATAACTACAGAAAAAACCATTATGCTGTATAAAATTGGGAAAGGATTGAGAGTTGATCTAGGCAAAATGATCTTCCATCAAGTTGCCAACTCGACACACAAAGAATCAACCTCAATCATCCCTTATCCATTTATGATATACAAAGTTTTAACTACCCAAGGTCTTAAGCCTAAGAGAGAATACACTTTAGGGAAGGCTCCTGAATTGTACACAGTAAACAAAGTAGTTTTGAAGAGTAGAGAGAGAGTCATCGATCTACCCTGGAAAATGAAAGGAAATAGTGCTGATGTTGACATGTGTGTCACCAACATTCTTGACAACACTGGTCATAAACAGTCTTCATCGTCTACTGAATAGCTTGTGAATCAAATTGCAAAAATCAACCAACAAATCTCGGAGGTTGATGTTGTGAGGAATGCTCTGATTCAAGCTAGAGATCATTTCATGCTGCTGCTTTCTTCACAAAAAGGGGGAGAAAATGATGTAGATGCTGATAAAGTCGAGGAAGCGAGAAGAAGCGATCACGCAGGAGGTGAGGAAGAAGGCTAGAGGCGATGTCTTTGTGCGTGCGGAGAAGCAATTATGCAGGAGTAGAAAGTTGTTGGAAGCTGCTGCTGCTGTATGATGAGTTAGGAGGAGCTGTTTCTACTGGTTGATATTGTATGAGGGGCGTGAATGTTGCTCATTCTGAGCAGTTAACTGTTCGACAGAATGGATATTGATTTATGTGGACTATGAAATATTTTTTTGGTCTGTATACAAATCTATTTAAGTGGATTTTATGTATATATGCGCTAACATTTTTCTTCTTTTCTAATCCTATGAATCGGTATACGCATGATTACTTGAAAGCCATCGCAAGTTAAAGGGGAGCATAACATTGATATTATTGATTACAAATGTCAGACAACATCTGTCTCAATATCCTATGTCAGTTCAAGTTTGTAATGAGTTTTGTGAAGAAAGGCAAAAAGGGGGAGATTGTTAATGTTTGGTTTGGTGTTGTGACATTTGACCCAACATATCTTCTGAAGTACTGATTTGAATACATGAAAATGTTGGGACAAATGTCACAACATTCAGACCAATATTTTTTTAGAACAGTTTTGCCTTACTTCACATTAAGCGATAATATTTTACTGTGAGGTAAAAATGACTTAGGCGTGGTGAATTGGAGCTGTGTAAAACATGGGAGAAAGAGTCAAAACTTGGGGAAGAAGTCTAGTAAGGAACAAGTCAAAGTTGTTGAAATTTTCACTCCTTAATCATCTACCACAAGTTGCACACATTTCCCTCAACTTCCACAACCGATCGATGAGACTTTCAAGGAAACTCTCTACTATAAATAGAGACACTACAACATTGTATCGATATCTAGAATCAGATTGCAAAAATACCAAGAGAGTTCTCGAGATTTCATCTCAGAAATCTGGATCACAAGTGTTGCGTGAGTGTGTCGACAACATTCTGTCCAACATTACAATTGTTGTTTAGATTCTAGATTAGTTTTGTATGGAATGATCATAATGAGAGGTTGTCTATATCTAATTAGTTAGATTTTTCAGGCAAAAGTCATCAGCGATTTCAACTTTTAATTCCTTTTCGTTTTATATTGTAAATTTGTAAAGAAAGAAATTTGTAATTTTGTATATAATACATATACAATACATTTGGTCATTGACTATCATAAGTTATATAATATATATAATTATGAAAATTTTAAACCTTTGTGTTCCTTAAATTCCGCTGCATTTACTTTTTAAAGTTTCTGTTTTACTAAGTGTTGTTATTGGTGTCGGATGACATAATTGCCGACATTCAAAAACAGAATTGACATTTTATTTATTTCATCTCTTGTTTTTACTTTCAGTAGCTTTTGACACCTTCAAGAGTCCTTAACCAAATTCACTTGATTGCTTCAGGCATGCCAAAGGATCTGTATCCAAATTTTGGCCTCCTTAGAATACTCTCATTTGATGGTTCTTACATTTTTCTGAGGCATACTAGATCGTGGTTTGTATAGATTTAATATGAACAAAAGGAGATAACAATTAGAGCTTACAAAATGCAACATGTTAAATCATAAATGCTAAGTGAAATTACTTGGCGCCTTGTTCACTAGAATCATTGCTCAGTGACTGTGAGCTGATTAGTATTAGTTCTTTGGGAAAAGAGATAGATTCAGCCTTAAACTATATCCGAAATTTCAATATCACACTCAAACTATTAAAGCGATCTATTACTTCTCTACATATTTAAAAAGTGAATTTATTTATCCTTATACACATATAATCAGTTGTAGGTATTACACACTCGACCGCCATGTCTGCATCACGTTAGAAATCTTTTAAATTTTAATTTTTATATTCTTTTTCTTTATCATTTGATTTTCTTTTATTAATTATATTTACACTAATTAATCATTAAAATTCTCCAATAATAATATCTTCTCCATCATTAAATCATCCCACCACCTCACCTCATCGGAATCACCATATACGCCACCACCAAGATAAGAAGGGAAAACGGCAAAAGAAAGAAATTGTTAGGCAAAGGTGTGAATGGAATTCAAGGAGCAAACGCATAGAGAGGTTGGTTTTATTGATGTATTTAGTGGAAAAATCCAATTGGTTGAAACCCTCTGATGAGGGGGGGGGGGGGGCAATTTTTCCGAGGGAGAAGATGATTGGTGGAATCAGGTTTCCTAACCAAGAAAAGAAGAGAACTATTTTTTTTTTAAATTTCAATTTTTTTGAATTTTTGTTTGCGAATTCGAAATGAAGAAGAAGAAGGGTTTGGGGCGTGAAGGCGGAGGAGAAGACGGGGAGGGGGGTGTGGAGGTGGAGGATAAGACGGGTGGTGAAATCAGTTTTTTATTAAATTAAAATTTATCTTTATCTTAATTTTGACCTTACTATCCTATTATTTAATCATAATTTATTTTGTGTCACACCGGCTCATAAGGAGGTATTAAATTCAGTTTTAAAATTATTAGGAATGTAATAGGTCGATTTAATAGTTTGAGTGTAATATCGAGATTTCGACTATAATTTAGGAATTAATCTACATATACGTACGAACCCCCTGAACTATAATTTTTTTGAAAAAAACACTTGAACTTTGCGGGAATCCTAATACCCTTGAACTAGCTTGAAGTGAGATTAATAAAACCTATATGAGGCTGTACACATCACGTACCAATACTATTTTGACACATCATTTTTCTACTTTAGATCTATCTTTTACTTTCTTTTTTCATTTTCCCTATCTCTTTACTTCTTTTTTCCCTCTTCTGTTTCTCTAGGGTTAGGCAAAAAATTCGGAGAATCGAAAAAATCGAATCGAAGCGAAATTTGGTTCGTTTTTTTTAAAAAAAATAATTTTTTTGAAAAATCGAACCGAATAAGGATGTAGTGATTCGGTTCGGTTTTTTAATTTTGGATACGAACCTAACCGAAATAAATATATAATTTTTTTTATTTTTTATTTTAGGCTACTACTATCTCTTGAATCATAGCCATTGAAGTCAATCTATGAAGTTTTTATGGAAGTCGCATGCGGCATGAACTTGATTAACATATCACAGAAACATTGACATAAAATGTAGGGAGATAAAGTAGTTGTAAATTGGTAAAACTTTAAATGGTCCCAATCAATTTGTGTTTTCCCCAAATCGATTTCTAATTTTTCTTTTTTTTTTAGTAAACATCTCACGATACAAAATAGATTTCAACGTCGAAATTTCATGATAGTGTAGGTGTGAATGTCAATTTCAGTTTTGGAAATTCAATTTTTTAAAAAAGAATCCCCGACCCAACCCGGCCAACTAAAAAACCCCGATATAATCCGATACGTTCGGCGATATAAACTAAAACATATTGGTCTTTTTAAAAAAAAAAGTTGTATTCGGTTTTTTTTTAGAAAAACTTATTTTTATTCGGTTCATATTTTTCGGATACAAAACCGATATAAACTAAGGCTGGCCAGTGGTCCGGGATGGCCCGATCCCTCCCCGACACCGCCTAGGTCCCGCCCCGAACCCGACTATTTTTAAAAAAAAAATCGCGGTAACGGGACTCGAACCGGGATGGGACATGGTCTTGTCCTGACCCGTCCCGGCCCGCCCCAGGCCAGCCTGTCCCGACCCGATCCCGCCCGAAACCTCTCCTTTTGCAAAAATAACCGTTGCACCAACTGCCATTTTACATTTTGGTTGTTGTGCAACGATTATTTTTGGCTTCCCCCCTCCCCCAACCCCCTTAATATTTATTTTTAACCCATAAGTTATTATATTTACACTTTAACCCAATTTTCCAACTATAAATACCTCATTTTCTCTTCATCTTTCTCACAAATCTTCCTACAATCTCTCTAATCTCTCAATAATACTCAATCTATCTCTCTCTACAAGTCTACATTATCTACTAAATATTCAATTTTATTTATTCATTTGGGAGTGAAGTTGGCAACTAGCTTGAGGATCTTCCATCGAGCAAAGTTTTAATTTTCAACCTCTCGATTACACGTCAACGTTACGTCGGCGTTTGGTACATTCGTTCCTTCATTAAATTATTATTGTCTGTTTATTTTATTTAGTGCACTTAACTTTAATTATTTATTAGTATAATTATAAATTTATAATGGAAGGATTTAAACGTATGCTTACGGGTAGGGGTCATGCTTCTTCTAGTAGGGGCAACAAGGACAAGGGTCCTATTTCTAGACAGAATCCTATTCCTACACAGGATGATTTTGTTGATATTGAACATTTTTCTACAATACCATTAGATTTAGACGAGGAGCTATTTTCTGGAACTCAAGAAGACTTTAATTTAGACGATGATCTAGATGATACACCCACTAATGTAGATGACAACACACCCACTAGTGCACATTCAACTGAAATGCCTCATATTCCCCCTAGTATGAGACGAGGTCCAGCAAAACGACCATTAAAATCAGATGCATAGACATTTTTTGATAGGGACGTAGAGAATCAAGTAACTAGATGTAAAATTTGTAAAAATGTTTTAAAATTTAAAATCGGAAAAGGTCACGGTGGGACGGGGGTTTAATGAGACATGTAGCAAGGGCTCATCCAGCTAGGTATGCCCAATACGGGGCTTCAAAATCGGGTGCGCAAACGTCCGCTCCATCGGGACAAGGTTCACATACTGATACTATCCCGGATCAAGTACAAGGTCAAATTAACCCTATGACGGGGGGAATTGTAGGCCCTAAATACAATAAACATAGAGATAGGGATGCAATAGCAAAATTAGTTGATGTGTAGGGTTTGCCTTTTCATTTCCTTCATCTCCCGATTTTATTCATTACATTAGAGATATGTATAATCCTGCTTTTAACGGTTTTCCTAGATCAACTGTTAAGAGAGATGTATTTAAATTCACACATGAATATCAACATTATTTACGTTATTCATTATATCATTTTAATGACAAAGTGGCTATCACTTATGATATAGGCCGTAGTACTAGCGACCATGATTATTTAACGCTAATTTGTCATTGGATAGATTATAAATGATCTATGCAAAAATGTATCTTAACGTATAGATATATAGATGATAGGCACACTGGTACTTTTATTGCAGAAAATATTTATCAAGTGTGCGATTATTACGGAATAACTGATAAAATTATGACTATTACATTAGATAACGCTTCTTCTAACAATTACGCTATTACAATTTTAAAAAATAGTTTAACTCCATCTTTTTCAAATAATTTTCATATAAAATGCGCGTGCCATATATATAACTTAATTGTAAAGGATAGTCTATCACTTTTTGAAGACATTCTTAGTAAAATACAATTTGCTATAAATTTTATTTTTAAAAATAACAGAATACAACGAAGAAAAGAATATAAAAAACTTGTCACAATTGCCAACTACCTTATAGGAAAATTTCAGAAGAAGTACCCACTAGGTGAAATTCTTTATACGAGCAACTACTTGTTGCTTATGACTATAGAAAACCTATAACTTTAATTTTTAACTCTCATAAACAAATTTTAGCTGATATGGTTGTAGATAGTGATTGGGTAAAAATTTATGAACTTATTGTATTTTTAGAGAAATTGTTTCAAACAACAAAAGAATTTTCCGGTATATATTATCCTACTATTTTAACTATGTTATTTTATATAACTCTAATATTTTTATTACTTAGTTAATATATGAAAAAACCAGCTTATATAGAAGCTATTAAAAAAATATTTATCAAAATAAAAAAAAAATTTATTCCTATTCCCACTATTTATATTATTGATGTTGTATTAAATACGACTATTAAAATAGACGGTACTAAATCACTTATTGAAACTATTTACGATTGTATAGAAGTATTACCACCTCCAAGTCCCAAAAATCCAAATCACCCACCACCTATTGAACAAACTAATGAAGAAGTGTTGTCTAGCGTAGAAGACCAATGCAAAAAAGTATATAGGTTTTACCAACAAGAAAGTGGTAGTAACCTACCGGCTTCCATACCATCTTCTTTTCATGTTCAACACAACCTCACAAAAGACATGTTGTTTCTGCGGCTAGTATTGAAAGCCTCAGAAATAGAATGTGCGGTCGTACCACTACTAACCAAATTAGCGAGTTTGATATTTTTGTTTTGCAGGGTTATGTACCGTACCAAGCAGTTCTCAATGAAGAAGGACGTGAAGACTTGCTGAAATACTGAAGGGGAATGAGAAGACCTTTCCGACACTTTCAATGATACCCCGAGATGTTTTGAACATTCAAGCGTCATCAACTGCGTCTAAAAGCGCTTTTTCTGTCGGCAGATATCAAATAGGAGAGCGCAGACACTCATTAGTCGGAGACAACTTGAAGATTGTAGTATTATTCAGAGATTGGATAAGAGCAGAGCGGAGAAGGTGCGGTCAACCAGAGATCAACGAAGAAGACGAAAACTACAACGAAATCTTATCCGAAGGTGGTGGAAGCGACGTGGATTAATTTGACCAACAAATAACAATTCCAACCTAAGAACCACATGAAATTATCAAGAAATTAGAACAGATTTTTTTCAGAATGTAATTTTTTTAATTGCAATTTTACTATGTAATTTGCAACTTTTGAACAACACCACAAAGTTTCAATTTTAACAATTGTATTGGTATTACAAAAAAATCATATGTCTATTAAATAATATAAGAGGCACAAAAATAACATTGAGATGTTTTTATTACACTATCTTGTTTAATTATTGAGTTTTTTTTTATATATACGTTATTTTATAAATTAAGTGGAAAAAAAAACGCCGGATCCCGACCTGACCCGATTCCGACGGGATCGGGGTGGGACTTCGGCAAATCCCGCCTAACCCGCCCCGCCCCGATCCCGCCCTTTTCCCCGTCCCGCCCCGACCCGATCCAGCCAAACTCAGTCCGCCGGCCCCGAGCCCGGCCCACTAGCCACCCCTAATATAAACCGATATATGTCCACCCCTACTTTCTCCATTCTTTATCTGCATCTCTTCAAAAGTGCAGAGGAACTCCTTTTTTGATTTCCCCTTCGTCACTTCCCCACACCATTCTCATTTCTTCCTTTCTTCTTTTTTTCTTTTATATACAAATTAATTACTGGATTTCAAATCCAAATGAAGGTGAAAAAAGGCAATTGATTAAGTTAGGGGTTGAGGGAAATTTATATTTGCCGGAAAATTTATTCTCCGGCGTCATCCATTTTTTTGGATAAAATGAATAAGTTTTTCTTTTAAAAACAAATCTAAACACCTTCTATATCTTCCTTTTGTAAATTCAAACCTTTAGGGTTAGACTACTGATATCATAAATGAATGTGTTCCGTGATTTCATTAGTTGATGATTTATAATATATAGTATTTACAGAAATATTTACATTGCTACAAACTATGTAAGTAATCAATCTAATTACAAAAGAAATATAATTTTATCTAAAATAAGAGATATACAATTAATGTAAGAATATTCAGTGAATATTCTATTAGTATTCATGGATGATAGAATAAGGGATTCTTGTGAATTGTCTTTTTTTCTCTGTTTTTGGAGTGACTGTTTTAGTTAATTTTCCTTGTTTTCTTTATAGTGTGAAGGAGTGATGAAATATGGGTGAAAGAGTGATGAAATATGGTGATTTTTCTGTTTTAGGAATTATAATATTCAAAGAATTTCTCAAGTTATGGATATTTAAATTTTATTTCGATGAACTATGGTGTTATTTACTGTTTTAAGAATAATATTCAAAGGATTTCTGAAATAGGTGGATGTTCAAATGTGATTGTTGTAATCATTTTAATAGGAAATTTAGTCCATTAACATAAGCACTTACCAAAATGATCTTGCATTACCATGCCTACAAATCAAATATGTAAAATTAAAATAAAATTAGAGAGGTATGTTTGGTTTATAAAAGGTAAGTGTCAACTTTTTTGGAGAACTGACTAAATTTTCAGCTAAAATGGTAAATTAATTTTTAATACTTCAATTGAAGCATCGAGCCTCTCGATATCGGGAGGCTCGATGCTTTAACTAATTTAGACGATCCTCTAATGGAACTCCTTGTCTCTGAAAAGATTATTGTAAATTAAAATTCCAAATTTTTTTTACTAACAAAATACATTTCATTCATGTTCTAAATTGTGCAAAAATAGTGCTAGGCATATTGAGAAGGCATGGATTACCTAAATCTTATGCTTGGGAAGAGGTAGATCTTTTTAAGAGTGGAGGAAATTAGTAAGTGTTCGGGGAAAAGGGTTTTCAACATAACATATGATCAATTTCACAAGAGCACAAATCCAAATGCATAAATAATTTAGATGTGGATGTTTCATTAAATTGTAGACCTCGAGGTCTAGTTTCCAATGATTTAAATCATTGGTCAATTGAAATTTTGTATAAGAAGTTATGACATTTTCATTGAATTGTGACAGTACAATCCCGTGCTATGCGATGCTATTAAGCTACATAGACACATACATTTACATCATTTTTAGTTGCCAATGAAATAAATGAATTATCCGAAACTATCTGTCTAAATAATTAATTCATCGAATCAATTTTCTACATGATGCATCCATGAAATGGGACTCGAACATGTTCGTTTTACCTTACAATAAATTAGCTGCAAAAAGTATACAAAGACGAACTTTCAAAATAACAATACAGGGAAAAATCTCTTTGAAGATATCTGATAAAATTAAAATAATACAGAAAAAGGGGTGTTAGCTGTTTTTCAATGGCTCCCACCATCAAATTTCAATATTAAACCATTTCCAATAACACATGCTTGAAAATCTAATACAATCTAATCAATTTTTCATTGTGTTACAAAGAACCACCAGCAAGTATATGGGCAATAACTCTTATGATATCACTAAAAGAACTCAACTCATTATTTTGTTGTGTGATTGGAGAAGTAACACCCCCTTTCTCAAATGAACTTTCACAAGTGATGCCATCATTAGAAATTCCATTTGCTGTGAAAGCAAGTTCAACAAATTGCTTATTAGCCAAGTAGTTTTTGGCTTGTTGTAATTTAATTGAAGCATCTTTATAATCAATTCCACATTGGGTGAAAAGGGCTTGCAAATTTGGATCTTTGGTTCCTGCTAATAGTTCTTGAATCTTGTTGTTTGTGGCTGTGGCACTTGCTTCTGTCAAGCTTAGTGTTATTTCCTCGAGCCCTGTAATTAGGGATGACAAAATTAGCACATGAAAACATGATATGTTCACCCCGCTTAAGTTTAGACGTGTTATTTGGTATTTAAGAAAATTTTAAGAAGACAAACCAAAAAATTAAGCAGGCAACAATACTAAGCTCGTTAAAAAATTCAAATTGCATGTCCAAACAAAACTTCAAATTCAAATTATCATGATTTTAAATCATGTTCAAACGGCTCCTTAGTAAGACCCGTTATTTAGCCCATTTCAACCCAACCATTCTAGTTCAAGTAACTTTTGGACGGATCATTGATCTATCTATTTATTAACTCAACTCATTTGATCCGTTCAAATTCAGCTCAACCCACCCATTTAGCACACCTACCTGCAGTGGTTGCTGTTTTTGCACCAGGAGCTGATCCTAATGTTGATGTGCAGAAATTTGGATCTTGGGCTTTGTCACAAACATCTGAGATGTTATCACTTTTACTTGGAGTTACAAGCAAAACAACTAAAAAGAAAAAGATTGAAGACCAGAGTAGTATTCATGACTTGGGGAAAAGGGAAATTTTTCTGTTGTATATTTCTTTGTTTTTGAGTGATTTTGAAAGGTAATTATTGCTTTCTTTATAGTTATATGTCTAGAGTTAATTGATGTAATCAGTTTAATTGGATTTATCATGCTTGCCAAATAAATATGGGGGAAAATTTGTTCAAAGAGTCATTCAATTTTTCTTTTGTTCGTTGACCAAAAAAAGGTCATTGAACAAGAATTCTTTTTTAAAAAAATTGTGACCTTCAATTGTACGGATTGAGCCAAATTCAAATGTATTTGAAATAGTCGGGTTACTAAAGAGGCCTTGATCGAACAGGTCAATACAAATTTTGTTCATTTTACTTTTGGGGATAAAATTGAATAGAAATAGCTTTACTGATCACTTTTCGATTCGGTAATTCAAGAATAGTTAATATCATGGAGCTTCAAAATTCATTGGTAAATGATAGAATAGAAAAGAATAATTAGTCATAATTATGTATATTTTATATATGATAGATGTATATTTAGTCATTCATTACCTTAACTCTAGCCTAGGATTATGATTGTATTATGAGTATATTTACTACCCCTTTGGAATAAAATAATCGAGTAAGAATATTTCTTACTAGGGAAAGCTCCCGAACCCTAAATTTTAACCATGTCTGACTCGAAATCAAATTTTCATCCTGCCCTAGCTATCTCCAACATCAAATATCATATCTTCATCACCATTGAGATGAAAAACGTCCATTATGCGACATGGGCGAAGCTTTTTAAAATTCATTGTCGATCACAACGGGTTATGCATCACATAATTCCGTCGGAAAAAGGCAAGGAGAAGGTGCTGAAAACCGAGGATGAGAAGGAATTATGATTGACCCTTGATGCGACGGTCTTCCAGTGGATCAATGCCACAATTTCGAGTGATTTGTTGCATACGATCCTTGAACCCGACTCCACGGCAATGGAGGCTTGGATCGCTTACGCGACATATTCTAAGATAATAAAAAATTTTGGACTGTCACTCTTGAGCAAGAATTCTCCGCCACTGACATGACAAATTTTCTCAATGCATCTGCATATTGTCAACGGCTCAAGGTTTTGTCAGACCAACTCAAGAACGTCGGGGCGCCAGTAACTAACAATCAGCTCATTTTACAAATCATTGTCGGCCTCACTGACGCATATAGTGGAGTGTGTACGATCATCCGCCAAAGCAATCATCTTCCGTCATTTTACCAAGCACGTTCTATGCTCATCCTAGAAGAAGCGGGATTTTCAAAAAAGACAACCACTGTGTCGAATTCCACCATAGTTGCCGTTCCGCCCGATGATATTTCTTCACAATTTAAAAAATTTCCGCCAAACCGTGGACAAAAGAGGCAAAATAGCGATAATGGAGGTAAAATCGCGGTGGTGGCAAGGGTGGGCCACCGACGTGGCGAAGGTGGCGGCAGCCAGTAACAACCCGGTCAGTGGCAGCCGAGGGCCTAGTGGGTAGTGGACTGGCACCGTGGGCCTGACAGTGGCCTTGGGTTGTGCCTCCCTGCCCCTTTCCATCTGGAAATTGGGTCAGGCCCATGCCTAGGCCAGCAGCCTGACATTTTTGGGCCACTGCCGAACTAGTGGCAGTAGGCCCACTCGGCAATGGCGACTCCGACCAACATCGAGGCCGCAATGCACACTCTTGGGCTTAATCCTCCCGACGCAAATTGGTACATGGACACCAAAGTAACGTCTCATATGACGTCCTCACAAAGTAATATCTCATCCTATTTTAATTTGAGCAATAATCATGATATAATTGTCGAAAATGGTCATTTAATTCTGATTCGTGGTTATGGCACACTAGGTGGCGATCTAGTCGCAGGAAGTGGCGGCCCAATCCCAGGCAGTAGCGGCCCAGAAGCTGCCAGCCCACTCCCGGGCAGTCCATCTCCAACACTCTCGGCTTCCAGACCCATCACACATCAGCCCGATATTACCTCCTCTATCTAACCAACTCCGATTCTGGCCCAACGGTCAGTCACTCGTAGGCAACATGAGATTTTCAAACCAAACAAAAAATACGGTCTTCACACCCAGATTAACAAATCACCCTTACCTTATAATCTTGTGTCTGCCCTTAATGACCCGAACACCCAGATTAACAAATCACCCTTACCTTATAATCTTGTGTCTGCCCTTAATGACCCGAATTGGAAAATGGCTATGGATGATGAATATAATGCTCTTATTAATAATAGGATGTGAAATTTGATGCCTCGTCCTTCTGATGTTAATATGATTCGGTCTATGTGGATTTTTAATCATAAAGAAAAATATGATGGTACATTTGAGAGCCATAGCCCGTCTTGTAGGTGATGGAAAAACTCAACAGGTTTATGTTGACTGCGGTGAGACTTTCAGTCCGATGGTAAAACCAGCAACTATTCACACGGGACTAAGTCTGGGCCTTTCGAAGGCATGGCCGCTTCATCATCTTGATGTAAAAAATGCATTTCTGCATGAAGAACTCAATGAAACAGTGTACATGTATCAGCCCATGTGGTATATAGACTCTACTTATCCTAATCATGTGTGCCTACTGAAGAAATCTTTGTATAGGCTCAAACAAGCTCCTCAGGCCTGGTACAAGAGGTTTGCAGATTATGTTTCTAATATTGAGTTTTCTAATAGCAGGTCTGATCATTCTCTATTCATTTATCGTTAGAGTAATGATATAGCTTATATTCTTCTATATGTGGATGATATTATATTAATTGCCTCATCTGATGCTCTTCGCAAGTCTATCATGTCTCTTCTTGGCTTAGAATTTGCAATGAAAGATCTAGGGCCACTAAGTTACTTCTTGGGGATAGCTGTAACACTTCATGCAGGTGGTTTATTTTTGTCTCAAAAGAAGTATGCAGAAGAGATCGTTGAACGAGCTTGCATGTCCTCGTTTAAGTCGTCTTCCACTCCGGTTGATATTAAACAAAGTTGAGTGCCTCTTCCAGCACGTCATATGCCAATCCATCACATTACCGCAGCCTTGTAGGTGCCCTGCAATATCTTAATTTCACGAGGATCGACATATCTTATGATGTGCAACAAGTTTGTCTATTCATGCATAATCCGATGGAGGATCGCATGCATGCTCTCAAACGCATTGTGCGCTATAATCCGGGAACTCTCAATCATGGCTTGCATCTATATCCGTCTTCGACAACCACTCTTATTTCTTACACAAATGCAGATTGGGGTGGATGTCTGGATACCAGACGCTCCACGTCTGGTTATTGTGTATTTCTTGGTGATAATTTTATATCTTGGTCCTCCAAACGGCAAGCTACCTTGTCCAGGTTCAGTGCCGAAGTAGAATACTGAGGAGTTGTCAATGTGGTGTCTGAATCTTGTTGGCTACGGAACCTTCTTTTGGAGCTTCATTGTCCGGTTTCGAAGGCGACATTGGTTTATTGTGATAATGTTAGTGCGATTTATCTCTCAAGAAATCCGTTTCAACATCAACGCACTAAACATATTAAGCTGGATATTCACTTTGTTCACAAAAAGGTTGCTCGTGGATAAGTACGTGTCTTACATGTCCCGTCACTCTATCAGATTGTTGATATTTTTACAAAAGGTTTTTCGTTGATTCTATTTGAAGATTTTCGAGACAGTCTCAGCATACGCCGACCTCCTGCTTCGACTGCGGTGGTGTGATAGAATATGAAAGAATAATTAGTCATAATTATGTATATTGTGTATATGGTAGGTGTATATTTAGTCATTCATTACCTTAACTCCAGAGCCTAGGATTATGCTTGTATTATGAGTATATTTACTACCCATTTGAAATGAAATAATCGAGGAAGAATATTTCTTACAGTAAAACTATAGGACATTGTCTTGGAATTTTATCTATGAAATTTGAAACTCCAGGACATTGGCTATTGTTAATTACAGAGTGAGAAGTGGTTATTTATAAATCTTTATCCTATTTTTTTTTTTTGTTTTCCATCGGATATTTCGCATCCCTTTGAGGCTTGCTTAATTCGAATTTGCACTGAAAAATCCTACTTTGGGAGCTAAAAGGCTATAATTTCATCATAAGCTTTAGTGGTAAATTGATACCTTATGATATCATAGGTGGACAGGTTCAAGTTTAGGACAGATTTAAAAGGCAAATCGAAGAACTTTGCATTATAAATGTTTAATGTATGACATCTCCAATTAAACGAATTTTGGACCATTCATAAGGTACAAATAAAACAAGCCTTGAAGTCATAAATCTTCACGTATAACTTTCAGACTCCAAAATCAATTACTTCTCCTACTATTTTAGTCCAACGTGACTTGCTGGTGAGGAATTATGAACTAGCAAAAATAGAAAGTGAAGTTGTGAACTTTTTATGGGCGAAGACAAGATAGAACAATCTCTCAAGATACTCGATCTTTTGGGGAAAATGATTCAAAAGCCTTCAACAGGATAAGAAACTTGAGAGGATCGACGAAGCTGAGAGCGGGATCCAGAATTTGAGGAAGCGACTGGAAGGGAAGCAACTGGGCTAGACTGATGATCTTCTAGAGTAGCCTAACCCTGGGAAAGAGTTCGTTAATCAATAGAAGATACCCATGGGTTACTTCCTTTCTACACAGGAACGGAACGAGTTGACCAGACCATTCAACATCCGAAGGACTCTTACCGCTAGAACGACCGATGCTTGATTCATTTATCGCTCACTACCCCTTAAGGTTTGCACTCACTCTCTTTCGATAGAAAAAGAAAGAAATTACCGGGAGTTGAAGAGTAAGAAAAGGTCTTCCCCTTAGGCGTTTCCACTACATAAGAAAAAACTGGAATTAGATCTTGGAAATGATCGACTCAAATAGATGCTCATCATAAGATTTTTTTTCCTCCTCTTCGTGTTCTATTGATCAGAAGCATCCAGCAGCGCCACACCAGTAGAAAGAGTGTTGCTACTAAGCTAAGCTGTTGTTGGGGAACTCGGTAATAGTGGATATAATTTCTAAGGTGGATATTTGGTTCAAATTGTTCATTAATTTGATATAAGTATAATATAAATTATATGTTTGTAATTTCAGCTACTTTTTTTTTCATCGGGTGTCCAGTATTCGCGTTAGGGTCCGACTAAATTCGGATTCGCGCCAACAAGTCCCACATTAAGAGAGAAAATGATCCCTAATAAAGGCGATTCCGTACCCAGAGAGACTCAAACACGAAACCTTTGGTTAAGAGTGAAGAAGTACTTGCCAATTGTCACTCCACCACCACCCTTGTTGATTTTTCAGCTACATATGCCCACACCTCTATATGTCTATATCTACCAATGTACCATTAAAGTGTTTTGCTCTATAATTGCTTATCAGATTTATATGTAATGGGAAAGACAAAATACTATACCCATATAACGAAATAAAGTTTTAAAAGTTCTACACAAATTGTTCAGCGGTCATCATCATCATACCTAGTAAAGTCCCATAACGTGCGGTCTAGAGAGGGTAGAGTGTGCGCAGACCTTACCTCTATCTTGGTAAGTAGAGAGGTTGTTTTCGAAAGACCTTCGGCTCAAGACAAAGCATAATAACAAGCAATGCAAAAGAAACGGTCAGACCCGGACAAGAAATTTAAAGCAGAATGAAAATGAGAGTAACAAAAGCAAAATAGGCCATGATAAAGCATTCTGAAAAAGAAGCAGTAACTAACGCAGGAAAATAAGATAAATAAAGTACACGAAAGAACATACAACAGTAGAAATCAAAGGACATGGGATTATAAAACAATAATGTGCCTACTAGTATGATAGGCCAAACAGGCTACAATAATAACACTAAAACTACCAGTATGTAGGCGTAAGTAGGACTACGCTCAACTACCTACTACCCTAATTTGTGTCCTCCACAACCCCTATATAAGGTCATATACTCAATAAGTTACATTTGCGTCATATCATATCTAATCACCTCTTCCCAATACTTCTTCGGCCTACATCTACCCCTCCTGAACCCGTCTACAGCCAACCTCTCACACCTCCGCATTGGGGCATCTGTGTCTCTCCTCTACACATACTCGAACCATCTCAACCTCTTTCTGCATATTATCATCCATTGAGGCCACTCTCACTCTGTCTCAGATATCATCATTTTTAATTATATCCCTCTTTGTATGTCGACACATCCATCTCAGCATCCTCATCTCCGCAACTTTCATCTTTTGGATGTGTGAAGTCTTGACTGGCCAATACTCTGCCCTATATAACGTAGTCGGTCTAACCACCACCCTATAGAACTTGTCTTTAAGTTTTGGTGGAACATTTTTATCACACAGGACTCCAGATGCGAGCCTTCATTCATCCACCCTGCACCAATACGATGTGTGACGTCATCATCAATCTCTCAATTCTCTTGGATAATAGACTTGAGATACTTAAAACTTCCTTTTTTAGAATGACCTAAGTACCAAGCTTCACCTCCACGCTTGTCTCATGGTCACTCCCGTTACTGAACTTGCACTCCAAGTATTCTGTTTTGGTCCTATTCATCCTGAACCATTTAGACTCCAGAGTCTGTCTCCAAACCTCCAGCTTAGAATTCACTCCTCTGCGAGTCTCATCAGGACTATGTCATCTGCAAAAACATACATCATGGAACCTCTCCTTGAATTTGTCGCGTCAGTCCATCCATCACCAAGGCAAATAAGAATGGGCTAAAAGTTGATCCCTGGTGCAGCCCCATCATCACTGGAAAGTGCTCCGAGTCTCCTCCTACTATCCGTATCCTGGTATTGGCTCCATCATACATATCCTTGATCACCTTAGTGTACGCCACAAGTACACATCTAACCTCCAAACATCTCCATAGAAGCTCCCTAGAGACTTTGTCGTATGCCTTCTCGAGGTCGAAGAAAACTATATGTAAGTCTCTCTTCCTCTCCCTATACTGCTCCACCAACCTCCTAATAAGATGAATGACTTATGTAGTCAAATGCCCCAGCATGAGTCCAAAATGTTTCTCGAAAATATACACGCCTCTTTCTCACCCTCATCTCCACGACCCTTTTCCAAACTTTCATAGTGTGGCTTAGCAGCTTGATACCTCTATAGTTGTGGCAACTCTGGATGTCACCTTTTGTTATTGTACACATGAATTATTGTAATCCACCTCCATTATTCGAGCATTCTTATCGTCTTAAAAATGACATTAAACAACTCAGTCAGCCACTCCAAACCTGTCCTCAATGCGCTCTTCCAAAATTCAACTAGAATCTCATCAGGCCCAGTCGCTCATCCCCTGCACATCCTGCTAACAACACCCTTAATCCCCTCAACCTTAATATTTCTACAATATCCAAAATCCCGGTACCTTCTGGATTGCTCCAGATCTCCCAACACAATATCTTTATCTCCTTCTTCGTTCAAGAGTTTATGAAAGTAAGACTGCCACATCTGTCTAATATGTGCATCATCCACCAATACTTTACTGTCCTCGTCCTTGATGCACCTCACGTGATTCAAGTCATAGGTCCTTTTTTCCCTCGTATTGGCTAGTCTGTACAACTTCTTATCCCCGATTTTTCCCTCTAATTCCACATACATGCGTTCAAAAGCCGTCATTTTTGCCGCCATAACCGCTAGTTTTGCCTTCTTTCTCGCCATCTTATATAATTCCCTATTTGTCCACTGCTCCACCTCATCTTTGCTTTCTACGAATTTTGCATACGCTACTTTCTTTACTTCCACCTTCTCTTGAACTTTACCATTCTACCACTAGTCCCCTCGATGCCCACCACGACTACCTCGCGAGACCCATAGCACTTCTCTAGCTACCTCCCGAATGCAACTAGTTGTCCTGTCCTACATATCGGTCGCATCCCCACTACTCCCCTAAGCACCTCTGGCCATCAACCTCTCATTCATCTCATTTGCACTAGCTATGGTCAAAGTCCCCCATTTTATTCTTAGTCTGTCATCAATAACCCTCCTCTTTTTCTCCATCTTGATCTTCAAATCCATCACCAAAAGCTTATGTCGGGTTGTAAGATACTCACTCGGAATAACCTTGCAGTCTTTATAAAGATTGTTATTAACCTTCCTAAGGAGTAAAAAGTTTATCTGAGTCTTAGCCAGCGAACTACGGAAAGTCACCAAGTGCTCCTCCTTTTTCAGGAACCTCGAATTTGCTATCACCATCCCAAAAGTTTTAGCGAACTCCAAAAGTGAGATGCCTCCCCCTTTCCTGTCCTCGAGGCCAAAGCCTCCATGCATGTCGTCATAACCCCCCGAAAGTGACCCGATATATCTATTGAAATATCCTTCTACAAATAACTTCTCAGTAGGTGGTATACCTCTCACCACCACATCTAAATCCTCCAAAAAATGCCTCTTCTCCTCCTCATCCAAGCCCGTCTGTGTTAGGTATATTTTAGTACTGTATTAGAGTGTGTTTTAGGGAGTCTTTTGTTTGTCTTTTAGTTGTCTTGTGTAGTATTATGCGTGTTATTTTGTGTTTTCAAGTTTTAAGCGACTCAGAAAGGAATAAGACGAATCCAAAAAAAATAGGCGGTTATTGAGGACAAAAATACATATCTGGTCACAAGTAATATGTCAAAGAAGCCCTGGGAAGCTCGGAAAGCAGTTTAAACAAACTCCGGATGAAGAACACTAAAAGGGTCGAGGCGCCACAAGTGAAGAGCCGCAGTGCTGAAGGGCCGCGACCGAGGAAGTAAGAGCTGAGGCGCCATGTAGGCAGAAGTCAGGAAGACGTTTCTCGGAATTAGAGCCGCGACGCTACCTGGTTACAACCGCAGTGCTTAAAACATCGACGAAGGCACCGCAGTGCCCAATAGTAGAGATGCGGCTCCCCACTGGCAGAAAGCAATTTGATATTCAGAGCTAATTAGAGTCGCGACGCTCTAATAGCTGAGTAGCGGCGCAGACGACGTCCAGGCAGCGAAAAACATAATTTTAACAGGGGCTAAAAGGTCCATTCTGGGGTTTTTTGTGATATATGCTGGGGGAGGCGCATTTTGGAGAAAATCTCACATCGGAGGCAAGAAACAAGAGAGTAAGAAGCAATTAAAGACATCTATTGTTCTATTTCTTTACTTTACTTTAATTCAGTTCATGTTGGATATTAAGTTAATTAGTTTTCTTTGCATGTCTATGAGCTAATTACTTTTATTAGGGTTTTCCGTTTAATCACTTGAAACTCTATTTTGATTTAATGCATTTCTAACGTTCTTGTTTATCTATTAAGATCTCTTCAACTTGCGTTTATTGAATGAGAATTAACTGGCCATTAGTTTTCATTACCTATATGATTTCAAATCAAGATCTGAAAAGGGAGATTTGAATATGCTATAGTTGATTAGACGTAGGTTTAATCTTGAACGAGAGTATCACGATCGCCTGTGTAGCTTTTTAGGTTATTGATCTTAATCCTCCTATATGATTGAATTTATATCATAGAAATATAGAAAATTCTTACTTAGGTTGAGTTTTTATATGTCCTAACCGGAATATAGAACATCTCAGTTAACATGCTATCTTAATAAGAAGAAGAAGAATCGCTAGTCTTGCATTAATGAATGATAGAGTGGAAAGTTGAAGAAATTGGAAACCCTGATTGCCTTCATTACTGAATTAAACTTCGTGTGTTTTCATTGCTATTTTATTCCCGCAATCTATTTCGGTTTGTATATTCTTTAGTATAGAAATCACCACTTATATTCGTTTGCCAAATAGAAACTAAAAATTAGTTAATTGGTACTTGATAAATCAGTCTCTGTGGACGATACTCGGTTTTACTAAAATTAATACAAATTGTGATACATACACTTGCGTAACATATAGAAATAATGCAAAAAAATTTTGGCACCGTTGTCGACGAATGAAGTATTATCAATATCAAAATAATTAATCTTATTTCTAATTTGGTTGTTTCTAGAACACAATTTTTTTTACTTAATCTACGTGCAATGTTTTTGATCAATTTTAGGTAGCTCTGGTATATGCGAAGCAGAAGAGGAGCGAACAACCTTGTTCCTCTGAATTCGGAGATTGAAAAAAGGTGCAAGCAGAACCGAAAGAACAAAATAATTGATGATTCAACTGCTATGGCAAATCAACATGATAATGATGAGTTGAACAAAGGAATACCAGCAGGAATGAATAAACCAGCCCAGAATCCTGCTGCGATGAGCCTACATGACTACATATTGCTAACTGTTATAGGTGTGCGGACATGCATAAGGCCACCAGTTGTGAGGCAAATAATTTCGAGATTAAGCCAGCAATCCTGCATATGGGCCAAAGCACAGTTCAGTTGGTGGGTTCCCTCTGAAGATCCACTTATGCATTTGGCGAACTTCTTGGAGTTATGTGCAACCTTTAAGTACAATGGTGTTACTGATGATGCCATTAGGTTGAGACTCTTCCCATTCTCACTAAGGACCGAGCCAAAAGCTGGTTGAACTCTCTTCAGGAAAATTCTATCTCTACTTGGCAAGATTTGGCTCAGAAATTTCTTGTCAAGTTCTTTCCTCCATCAATGGCCGCGAAGTTAAGGGGAGAAATGAACAATTTTTATCAGCTTGATGGGGAGTATTTGTATGATGCTTGGGAGAGGTTTAAGGAGTTGCAAAGGAGATGTCCTCACCATGGAATTGAACAGTGAATGTTGGTCCACAATTTCTACAATGGGGTGTGTGGTACTACTCGTACCATAATTGATGCTGTGGCTGGAGGGGCATTTATGAGTAAAAGAGTTAATGAGGCGTATGAATTGTTAGAAGATATGACCACAAACAACCATCAATTGTCTATGAGAGATCAACGAGCAGTAGAAAAGCAACAGGGGTTCATGGGTTAGATGCCTTCACTGCTTTAACTATTCAAATTGCCTCATTGACAAAGAAATTGCAACATAATATTATGTCGGCAAATGCTGTTCAGATGCAAGTGCTTTGTCAAATTTGCTGGGGTCCACATACTTTTGATCGGTGCACAACAATGGATCCAAACAATTTTCCTATGGACCAAGCTCAGGTTCAAGCAGTTGGGAATTTTCAAAAGCCCTACAACAATCCATTCTCCAACACTTATAATCCTTGGTGGAGGAATCACCCTAACTTCTCATAGAGAAACGACCAAGGCCAAAATTCACAGTTTCAATGGCAATATCAGCAGAACAGTCCACAACAGCCAATGAATCAAGCTTCATTTTCTCAGCAACCTAAGCCACAGGTCCCACAAGAGAATCCTAATGAATTGCGAGCAGCTTTGTCTACCCACACCAATTCCCAAACTCAGTTCATGACAGAGACAAGATACTATATTTAAAATTTGGATACGCAAGTGAGGCAGTTAGCAAGCATGTTGAATAACAGACATCAAGGGAATCTGCCTAGCAATACCGTTGTGAACCATAAGGAGCAATGTCAGGCCATCACCTTGAAAAATGGTAAGCAAATGGAGCAGTTTGTAACCCAACCACCTGTTGAAAGGAATGACAACTCGGGAGAGATATATGGGTTAGAGAAAGAGAGGGTTACTGAAGACCACCCTGGTACAGGAAAGGCACCACCATCGGTTATTGTTGATCCTCAAATCAGAATTTCATACCCTCAAAGACTTCGGAAAATTCTCTTGATAAACAATTTACCAAGTTTTTAGAGGTGTTCAAGAAATTGCACATCAACATTCCTTTTGCTGAGGCCCTAGAGCAAATGCCCAGTTACATGAAATTTATGAAGGAAATTCTCTCTAAAAAGATAAAGATTGGAGATTATGAAACTGTGGCTTTAACTGAAGAGTGTAGCGCCATTTTGCAAAAGAAGTTTCCCCAAAAGTTGAGACATCCCGGGAACTTCACTATTCCCTACACCATCAGGAATTCTGAATGCAAGCAAGTCTTGTGTGATTTGGGGGTAAGTATCAATCTGATGCCCTTATATGTGTTTCGTAGACTCTGTTTGGGTGAGGAAAGGCCTACAACTATTACTTTGCAGTGAGCAGATCGTTCGATCAAGCATCCACGAGGTATCATTGAAGCTGTGTTGGTAAAAGTGGATAAGTTCATCTTTTCCGTTGACTTCATTATTCTGGATATGGAAGAAGATGAAAATGTGTTCATCATCCTGGGGAGACCATTCTTAGCTACAGGGCAAGTACTTTTAGATGTTCAAAAGGGCGAATTAAAACTCTGAGTCCAGGGAGAAGAAGTGATTGTCAATGTATTCAGGTCAGCAACTTATTCAAGAGCAAGTAACGACTGTTTTTCCATTGATGTAATTGAAAACGTTGTTTCTGAGGAAAGCTTCAAGAGTACTGATGCTCTTGAAGTAGTATTAACACAAGGCGAGGAAGATAACAATGAAGATATTGATCATGTGGAATATGCCAAATGGGTGAACTCCTATGAGCCCTTCGATAGGATGAAATATGAGGAGTTGGGAAAAATGCGAGAGAAGTTAATTTCATCACCAATTGTTATTGCACCAGATTGAAGGGCAAAGTATGTTATCCTCGTGAAAACAATATGAAGAGAAAATCTGCATCCGGCTAAATGACGTTAATGACATCGCTATTGGGAGGCAACCCAACATCTTAATTCTGTTATTTTTTTTGTTTTATCTTGTGTTGAATAATCTCATTGTCTTGTTGTTTCTTGGTCTGTGTTTTTTTATGTTAGGTGAATAATGAACCAACTCTGGGGTGAAAAAGTGTCACGAGATATTGAAATTAGAAGCAAAAATCATAATGGCCGTTAATATGAATTAGCACTGCGGCGCTCTGAAGGCAGTAAGCAAAGAATTTTTTTTATGTTGACTTAGCGCTGCGGCTCAATAACATTAGGGTCGCGGCTCGATGTTGGCGGAGAACTATGAAAATGTGGGATGAATTAGAGCCGCGACGCCTTGGCATAAGTGATCGCGCCACGGCGCTGACTGGTGAGAGTCGCAGCGCCTCTGTAAAAAATTCAGGTTAAAAATGCAAAATCCCTATCTTTTCTCATTATCCCCAAATACAAATACACATAAACCCTTCTCCCTCCCCCTCTGACCCCAAATCGAAAAATCCCCATTATTTTTTCAATTTCAAGCTTCCCTCACCCCAAATACTTTTTTATCTCCTCACTTCTTCCATTAACTCTAAATCAACACTTTTCCTAAATCCCCTTTTGTAAACCCTAAAATCCCAATCCTTCAAAAATTATTCCATAAGTTCTTCAAATCTTACATATTTGGGGCAGTGAAGCATCACATGAGGTCTCTCTCTCCATAAGGTAAGTATTGCATTCAAGCTTTGAGAAATTTTTATGTTTTCTTTTATGACTTTGAAGGAATTCTAAGTTGGGAGAATTGATTGTATTCTTGTGGGAAATAGTGATATTGTGGAGTAGTTGAACTGTGGTTATAGATATTGTAGATTGATTAGGTGTATTTTTGTGAAATTGAGTTGTTTTTGGGAAGTGCTGTCGTATTTTTTTAGAAAACTTCAAAGTTGTGACAGGTTTTAATAGGTCCACGACGAGCTACTTCCAAGGCATCCTCCTCTCAGGGTCCCGTGAATCCACCACCAAGGGCCGACTATCATAAGAAAATATTTGCCAATAAGGATGCCCAAGATAGGTATAACAAGCTATGTACTCGCTCCCTAGTACCAAAAAGGGGGATGGAATTCCAAACTGTGCCCTACGAGGATGAAATATATGAACCCATCAGGGCCAAGTTTGCTGACAAAGGTTGGGGGAATTTGTCAATCCTTATTTGGCAAAGCCAAATACCTCCATAGTCTATGAATTCTATGCCAACTATCCAGAGAAGCAAGATAACACTTGTTTTGTACGAGGGAAAAGGGTACCAGTTGGGGCTGAAGCTATAAATGCCATATTTGGGATTACAAATTTTCTGGATGAAGATGAGGATGATAACTTTACTATTTGGAAGCGTTCAGAAATTGACTGGTGGAGGTAGCTGAGACAGTAGGATGATCAGAAGCCCGCTGCACATATACATACGACGCGCCCAAAGGCATGTTCCGCTGCCAATTCAACAAAGTTGCCAAAGGCTGGCTCTACTTTGTGAGTGCTCGCCTGATTCCCTCTACACACTTCTCTGATATATCAGTGGATCTTATTAAGCTGATTTATGCTATCATGAAGGGATTTTCAGTAGATGTGGGTCGAGCTGTTAGAAATAGTCTCAATTGGATATACAGATTGAACACAACACCACGGTTGGGGCATGGATCATTGATCACTGCACTATGTGTTGCACATGGAGTGCCTGAGGGTAGCAATGATGTAAAAGGCAAAGTGCAGCAGCCTCTAACCAGGACAATGGCCAATACATACCCAGACCCTACACCAGCACCTACACCTAGAGAATACAGTTGAACCCGACCAAAGTGCCAGCAGAGGGGGATGTAGGACGATAATGCAGCAGCTGAAGTGGGTGACCCGGGCAGAGTAGAAATGCACCAATTTTTGCTCTTGATGGTCCTATTTATTCACACACCCACACGACTCATAATTAGTTGGACTATATCATCCGATAGAATCAATACATCATCCAGTCGCACCATGCTCAAAATCAACATTTTAGAAACTATATGCAACAGCGACACAATTATGATATCTGCCACATCGACCAACTCAACTCTTTGGTCGATCGTTGGTCAATGGGTGATGCCCCGAATGAGCCCTACTTTGGCCATTCTCCACAGTACCAGCCTTATCAACTACCTTCGCCGCTACCACCATACTAAGATCGATGTCATTTTTTATGTAAGTCTTCGTTCCCTTGCTTTCCTTTTTCACATTGGGGACAGTGTGTTCATTAAGTTTGGGGGGAGTCTTACTGCTTTTTGTTAGTAGTCCTTAATTAGGTATGTTCAGTTGTTTGTTTATTATTAGTGCCTATGTTTTTGTGTCAGTATTTGAGTGTCTTATGTCAACGAATCAAGTCAATAACAATAGCCCATGAGATTGAGTGAACACATGCGATAGAGTTGGATGAAATTGATAGCCATGAAATTCATAAATCTGTGTGCTTAAGTTAGATAGGTCTTGAGTTGTTTTTAATTATTAATCAGAATGAAAACTTGATCATGATTGGTGAATTTCTGGTACTCAAATATTGGTTTATGCATGATTAAATTTTGGTTGGAGGAAAGATGGTGGAAAATCCTAGAACGTGCTTGCTTGCTACTTGAGACGAAATCCTAGATGATGCATGCTTAGGAAGATGATTAGGCCATATTTGGAACGATTGAGCCTTTCAATCCAACCTTGACTCGTTTAATCCCTAATTACCCTTTTCTGAGCCTTAAGTAATCCTTCTTTGATTGACGTCTATTCTGAGCCTACTTGAAACCCTTTACTATTTCTCCTTCCTTTGAATTTTACCATGAGCATATAAGTATATGATTGGGGATGGACACTTTGTAATGGGTATTTTAAATTGGATTCTATCAATAGAAGAGTAAAAAAAAACTCCCCTTGGACATACGTTGAAAAACAAGTTTGGGGATGTAGTTCAAAAAGAAAAGAAAATTGGATAAATAAGAAAATTTGGGGATTGCTTGTGGTTTGTAACGTGGATATCGAGTTGTGTTGATTGGTTTATATGCTTATGGTAACTTTGAACCTAATGCCATTTCATCTACCCGTACCTAAGCCTATCGTCATAACCTATAAAAGTCCTATTGATTCTTGAGCATGTGTTGTCTAAATTAGTGGAGAGTAGCAAGTTAGTAAGCCTATGAGACTATGGACTTGATGGACTGTTGGTGAGAATTAGTTGTGCATGAACTAATATTGAATACTTATTTAAGTCAATAATCATGGTTGAGTGGTCATATGCATTAATAACTTTAAGAAAAAATTTGAGGAATATCTGACTTGAAATTCTAGATAGCAAATTAGTGGATAGAATGTTTCTAAAAATTGTATTGCATGTTGTTCATGATCTACGAGGCATAATCTATTGTGATTGACTTGATTCATCTTTTAGAGTTTGTGTGTTTTTCTTTTTAGGGGTGTCTGGAGTTCTTTACTCGAGGACGAGTAAAGTTTAAGTTTGGGGGGTGTTTGTTAGGTAGATTTTAGTACTATTTTAGAGTGTGTTTTAGGGAGTCTTTTGTTTGTCTTTTAGTTGTCTTGTGCAGTATTATACGTGTTGTTTTGTGTTTTCAAGTTTTAAGCGATTCAGAAAGGAATAAGGCGAATCCAAAAGAAATAGGCAGTTATTGAGGACAAAAATGCATATATGGTCACAAGTAATAAGTCAAAGAAGCCCTGGGAACCTCGGAAAATATTTTAAACAAAATCCGGACAAAGAACACTGAAAAGGTCGCGGCGCCACAAATGAAGTCGCGGCCGAGGAAGCAAGAGCTGAGGCGCCATGTAGGCAGAAGGCTGGAAGAAGTTGCACAGAATTAGAGTCGCTGCGCTACCTGGTTACAGCTGCGGCACTTGAAACCTCAACGAAGGCGCCGCGGCGCCCAACATTAGAGCCGCAGCTCCCCACTGGCAGAAAGCAATTTGATTTTTAGAGCTAATTAGAGCTGCGGCGCCGCCGACATCCAGGCAGCGCAAAACATAATTTTAACAAGGGCAAAAAGGTCCATTCTGGGGGTTTTCGTGATATATGCTGGGGGAGGCGCATTTTGTAGAGAATCTCACATTGGAGGCAAGAAACAAGAGAGCAAGAAGCAATTAGAGACATCTATTGTTCAAGTTCTTTTTATTTTCTTTACTTTAATACAGTTCATATTGGATATTAAGTTAATTAGTTTTCTTAGCATGTCTATGATCTAATTACTTTTATTAGGATTTTCCATTTAATCACTTGAAACTCTATTTTGATTTAATGCATTGTTAATGTTCTTCTTCATCTATTAAGAGCTCTTCAACTTGCGTTTATTGAATGAGAATTAATTGACCTTAGTTTTCATTACCTATATGATTTCAAATCAAGATCTGAAAAGGTAGATTTGAATATGCTATAGTTGATTAGACGTAGGGTTAATCTTGAACGAGAGTATCACGACCGCCTGTGTAGTTTTTTAGGTTATTGATATTAAACCTCCCATGTGATTGAATTTATCATAGAAATATAGAAAATTCTCACTTAGGTTGAGTTTTTATATGTCCTAACCGGAATATAGAACATCTCAGTTAACCTGCTATCTTAATAAGAAGAAGAATCGATAGTCTTGCATTAATGAATGATAGAGTGGAAAGTTGAGGAGATTGGAAACCCTAATTGCCTTCATTACTGAATTAAACTTCGTGTGTTTTCACTGCTATTTTATTCCCGCAATCTATTTTAGTTTGTTAATTCTTTAGTTTAGAAATCACCACTTATATTCGTTTACCAAATAGAAACTAAAGATTAGTTAATTGGTTCTTGATAAATCAGTCTCTGTGGACGATACTCGGTTTTACCGAAATTAATACAAATTGTGATACATACACTTGCGTTACATATAGAGCCTGCGGTGCGTAAGAACTAATAATGTTCATAGTGCACCCTCCAACTACCAATTTAATCGTTATCATCCTGTCATTGACCCTCCTAACCTTTACCACATAATCCCTTAGCTCGTTGTCTACCAAAATGTCTATCCCATTCCTATACCTCGACCTACCCAAGAACCATAACTTATACCCGTCTATATCCTTAGCCTTAGGTCCTACCCATTTGGTCTCCTAGACACATGCTATATTAATCCTCCTCTTCTTAAGAATCTTAACTAGCTCTATGGACTTCCTCATTAAAGTCCCAATGTTCCAAGACCCTATTCTCAGCCTAGCATCTCCCTTACACCACTTACCCCCCCCTCCCAACTCTCGCCCCCATCCCCAACCGAAAATATGACCCTAGTCTACTATCATTCACCAAAGCCACTAGAGCAAAACTAGTCCAAGGTTGACGCTAATACACACGGGAACTAATACTAAAGCCCAAATTAGCAAGAAATTGCAAAGAGATAGAAGTGCAACTAGTACAAGTTAGAGAATTAATTGAGTGTAATGTAATCGGGCAACTACCAAGTAAGAAACCACAGATATTTCAATGCAAGTATTACTAAACCAAGCTGAAATAAGAGAGTAAACATGCAGGGAGCAACATAGATTAGCAAGAAAGAAACAAGAAATAAGAGTATTTCACGAGGAGTGGACACCAGCAAGCAATCAAATAGTCTATTATGAAAGAGAAACAATCAAACCCTCAAGAAGGTTAACTGTAATAATATATCAATACAAAACAAATTGAAGAGGCAACACAAAATTTGAGGCAATAGAACTAGTTAGCCACATCAAAATAGACGAAGCAAGGCACTGTAATTATATGAACAAAGCATCAATATATTCGAGTAATAAAACTAAAATAAATGCAACAATTTATTATAAATGCAACAATTTATTCAAAGCGTAGCAGGCGGGGACAACAAATGATATGAAGAGCAAGGTAGAAATAGTAATGATAAAAATAAAAGTGTAGTAAACGAGCAGCAAAAAAAGAATCTAAAAATATTGCAAGTTACAAGCAGGAAACAAGATATGCCAACAATATAATCCAAGAAATACAACAACAAACTATAGCAAGCCAGAGAAGAAAACCAAAGAGGAATTAAAACAGGGGAAATCAAAATCAAAGGCTGAACTCTAACAACAAAGAACCATATGCTAAATAGGATCTAAAACAAGATTAATCAAGAAAAACTAAAATCAGAGGATAATCCAGTAATAAATCCATGTTGCACAATACTACACAAAATGGATCGAACAAGACAAAATTAGATGTTATATAAGAAGTAAATAAAGATAGAGAGATGATAGAACCTTGACTATCGATATGTGGCATCGGAAACCTAGTCGAAATCTGGATAGACGACTATCCGATGGGGAGGTAACGCTAAAAATCAGCGTGGGTCTTCACCGGAAAAAGATGGGTCGGTCATCTCGCACACACCCACACAGAGAGAGAGAGAGAGAGAGAGAGGAGAAAGACAACGAAGAACGGAGGAAAAGAAAGAAAGAGAGAAGGAGAAGAAGAGAGAAAAATGAGAGAGAGATACTGAAGGATAGAGAGAAGCGACCTACCTGGTGATGGATGCCGGCGGTTGGAGTCCCGGTGTTGGGGTGACGGTGGGAAAAAGGGAGGGTATTAGCTGTTAGCGATGACAAACATAGAAAGAGAGCGTAAGAGGAGAGAGAAAGTGTGAGTCCAAATTAAAGACCTTGTTCAGCGGTCATATATTCAGAAATTGCAAATATCAATCTGCATAGAAGAATGAGATTCTCTCTAGGATCGCGTTCACAACATCAGTTGGCTGAAATTGATCCCACCAGATATGATTAGAGGTTATGTTGCTCGGACTCTTCAAATGGTGTTGCGCTCGTGTCATATCCTCCAAAAATGTACTAATAATTTGGGAATATCTATATGCATTGGTCAGCATTTTTAAAAGGTCCGAACAATATAGATTAAAGGCATTACTGCACACCATTACAGGGGAAATGCACATAATCCGGCCTTTTTATTTCGCCTAAACCACACTAAGCCTCATTTGTCACATTGAAACCTATAGTGGAAGTGATTAGAAGGTCGGTCTGAAATCTCATTGTGATGCCTCATATCAATTAAAGCTTTGTATTTCTTTTGTTACTACATTTTGAACCTAAGCAGTGTATTTCTTTTGTTACTACATTTTGAACCTAAGCAGTGTATTTCTTTTGTTATAAAGTTTTTATATTTATCATTCTCAAAAAAAAGTTCTTGCTATTTAACTTCATTGATGCAGTACATAGATAAAACATCACACACGACAGTCAGATATAATGTACACGACAGTCAGATATAATGTAGGAGAATCAAATAAAGGAGTTAATATTTGCAAACGGGATATGATAAATCTCAATCGGTAAAGAATGGATATTTGGTCTAACGCAATCCCAAAAGCTAGCTTGTAGGGTGAGGATTGTCCAAGTCCATATAAGGAGTCCATGTTCCTATTCCATATCCGATGTGAGACTCTTAACATTCCCCCATATGCCCAGACCTTGTTAACTGGAGCGTGGATAATATAATAGAATTGAAATGGGTCTGGCTCTGATACCATGTGAAGAATGAATCTTAGGACTAACTCAACCCAAAAGCTAGTTTGTAAGGTGAGGATTGTCCAAGTCCATATAAGAAGTTCATATTCTAATTTCATATCCGATGTGAGATTCTTAACCCATCTCGATAAAGCACAATTAGGATTTGATTAAATACCATAACATTCATACATCACAATTAGGATTTGATTAAATACCATAACATTCATACATCATATTAATATGGAGAGGTGTGGGGGCAACAATAATAAAAGCAAAAGAGTACTATGTAAAGAGGGTAAGAGTATTACTATTATTTTATATATATATATATATATATATATATATATATATATATATATATATATATATAAGTTTTTGATTCCCCTTGGTATAATTTTTTTCTTATTTTCCATTTCACCGCTATGGGAAGACTAATTCAAAGTTGGTTGGGTTTCAATTGTCAATCCTTCGAAGTCCAGCAACTTTTCTTGGAGTTGTTCCGTCTCTTAGTTGGGGATATTTTTGTCCAATTTTTTTAAGTGTCAAAAGAGTGATTAAATATTAGTAATAACTTTTAAAATAATGACTAATACAATTGATAACATGTTTTAACCGTGACTACTTACATCATGTGCTTGTTTGGTATTCCAAATCCTTATCAATATAGGAATATACGTTCATACATACAACTATATAAATGTCCGCAGAAATAAAATAAAGGTCGTTTTCTTTTCCTCAAAGCTATGGCGGCATACTGGGAAGGACTGCCTAACGACCTAATTGATCTAATTACAAAGCTGTCTTATCTATCAGATTATGTACTTGTAGTTTCTTATTATGCATATCATAATTTTTTGGCTTGTTGGAGACCTCAACTGGACTCTAATTGATATTGATAATTGGGGTACAGTCTTCTCTATGATTTACTCTAAAGGCCAATTTTATTGTGCAACTTTCGGTGGCAAAATATGGGCTTTTAGCGTTCCCGAGCCTAGCATTCCTCAACCAATTGTTGTAAATGCAAGGAAGCTTGCTTGCTTGCCTAATCCAAATTTGCAAGCCCTTTTCACCCAATGTGGAATTGATTATAAAGATGCATCAATTAAATTACAACAAGCCAAAAACTACTTGGCTAATAAGCAATTTGTTGAACTTGATTTCACAGCAAATGGAATTTCTAATGATGGCATCACTTGTGAAAGTTCATTTCAGAAAGGAGGTGTTACTTCTCCAGTCACACAACAAAATAATGAATTGAGTTCTTTTAGTGATATCATAATAGTTTTTTTTTATATTCATCTTCATGGCTTACGACAGACTATTCCTGGAGATAGTAGTATCGGTCCCTCAACACTACTACCAGTAAATCGCGGAATGTGCCTGAATGACCACGATTTGAGTACAGATCAATTGATATCACCTACAAGGTCCTATCCCAGGAGAGAGAAAAGTGCTCCCACCAGGATTCAAACCCACGCTGCAGGCCTCCAGCTGGATTTTAAGTTCACCTCATTTGCCATCCAGCTATGCTCGGGGGACGATATCATAATAGTTATTGCCCATATACTTGATGGGGGTTCTTTGTAACACAATGAAAAATTGATTAGATTGTATTAGATTTTCTATTAAATATACATAATTTTACCGTGATATACACTTAATGTATATCACAGTTTTGGTCCAAAATCAGTCTGTGTACTTACCATATTTTATGTATAGTTTTAGGTAATATTTTAGTGTAAGTATTACATTAATTAGTCTTGTACACTACCATAATTATAGGATTCTTGTACTACTAGAATAGGGTTTTGGTATTAGAATAGGAATAGAATTTTCCTATTATGGAAATATGTAAATTGTATATATTGTCTTTCAATTAATGAAAATAATCAAGTGATTATTTCTTTCATGGTATCAGAAGTCTAGGTTAAATTCTCCTCTCCCAAAATTCCTAGTTGTCGTGCACTATTGCCGAGAACATACCTCAATTTCCGTGCCTAATTTCTGTCTAAACAGTCCGGTTTCTGAACTCCTTTCCTCGATTTCCATGCCCGAAAATTATTTTTCTCTCCCCAATTTTTTTCTTCAAATCCTTACATCACGCCTTGCGCTGCTATTATGGCTAAGAACACGTTTCACCCTACCCTTGATGTTTCTAATATCAAGAATCACATCCATATCATTCTTGAAATTGAAAACGTCCAATATGTGACGTGGGCCAAACTGTTCAAAGTTCATGCACGCTCACATCAAGACCTCCATCACATTATCCCCTCGGCTCCTACGGAAACAGAGGTGCCAAAACCTGAGGATGATCCTAAGTTATGGACGACACTTGATGCTACTGTTCTTCAGTGGATTTATTCCACTATTTCTGTCGACCTGTTGCAAACGATTATCGAACCAGACGCTACGGCGATGGCAGCTTGGAATAGAGTACGTGATATATTCCAAGATAATCAAAATTCTCGTGCTGTTATCTTGGAGCAGGAATTCTCCCACGTCAATATGGAAGATTTCCCTAACGTTTCAGTATATTGCAAAAGGTTGAAGGAATTGGCGGACGAACTCTGCAATGTTGGTGCGCCCGTTACGAAAGATCGTCTCGTCCTTCAGATGGTCACAGGTCTATCTGAGGCCTATAATGGTGTTGGCACGCTTCTTCGTCAGAGCAACCCTCTTCCGCAATTTTATCAGGCTCGTTCTATACTTACAATCGAAAAAGCAGTCTTGGCTAAAAAGGCGGCTACCGATGCTAGTCTCGTAGTCATGATGACCGAGTCCAATTTTCCTCCTTCCGGTTCTAACAACTTGGGACAAAACCGCAACAACGATGGCGGCAAAAAAGGGGAAAATCAGAAAAATAATGGCAAGAATCGCGACGGCAACACTGGTGGCAGTAGGAACAGTGGTGGTGGCGGTGGTGGCCCTCGGGGCAGTCAGCAGCAGCAGTCTTGGGTCCACAGTAGGCCCCTATGCAGTGGCAGTGGGCCGACTAGTATAGGCCAAACAGTGGTGATCCAGTGTATTACTCGGGAAACTGGTCCCCAATTCCTCAGCAACCCAGGCCCAGTTTCTCGGGTCCAGTCTCGGGGTATCGACTAGTTTATGGGTCGGGGCAGCAAGCCAGTGTACTTGGGCCTAGGCCTCTGCAGGCCCACCATGCAGCACGCCCCATACAAACCGACATTGAAGCCGCAATGCACACACTTGGATTAAATCCACCAGACCCAAATTGGTATATGGACACCGGAGCCACGACCCACATGACATCCGATCAAGGTACTCTGTCGTCTTATTCAAATTTGAGATGCCCTCGTGGCATAATTGTTGGTAATGGTAATTCAATTCAAATTCGTGGTTATGGTCATAAAACGTTGTCTCCCCACATCCACCATTTTTCTTGAAAAATACCCTTTGTGCCCCCAAATTGATTAAAAATCTAGTGTATGTTCGTAAATTCACCATTGATAATTCTGTGTCTATTGAATTTGATCTGTTTGGATTTTTTGTGAAGGGTTTCAAGACGGAGAGTCCTCTCATGAGGTGTGATAGTAGGGGAGATTTTTATCCTAACACGTCATGTTCCGGTCTCTCATGTCAAGCCTTTTTGTCCGCTTTTACAGCCCTTGCTCCTTTCTTGTGGCATGCTTGTTTTGGTCATTCGGGGTCGTCTATTTTGTCTTCCTTAGATAAAAATAATTTTATTTCATCTAAGGGTACGCGTAGTACTCCGAATTGTCAATCTTGTTCTTTAGGAAAAAATGTTATGTTGACATTTGTAGACTCTAGTTCTCATACTTTAATGCCATTTGATATTATTCATAACGATTTATGGACGTCTCCTGTTCTTAGTTCTTTGGGTCATCGGTATTATGTTCTATTTTTTATGACTATTCTAAGTTTTTATTGACTTTTTCGATAGCGAAAAAATCTCAAGTTTTTTCCACCTTCTTTAAATTTAGAGCATTCATTAGAACCCAATTCGAACGCGAAATAAAAGATATTCAATGTGATAATGGCAAAAAATATGACAATTGGGTGTTTCGAGAATTTTGTGCTAATAATGGGATCAATTTTCATTTTTCTTGCCCACATACGTCTTCACAAAATGGGAAAGCCGAACGCAAAATTCGTACCATTAATAACATTGTCCGAACTTTATTGATTCATGCTTTTGTACCCCCTTCTTTTTGGCATCATGCTCTACAAATGACTACATATCTTCTTAACATTCTTCCTTCCAAAGGTTTGACATACTCGTCCCCTCTTCAAATTTTATATAATAAGACTTCTTCGTATTCACTTCTTAGGGTATTTGGGTGCTTGTGTTATCCACTCTTTCCGTCCACCACAATTAACAAACTTCAGGCCAGGTCTACCCTTTGTGTGTTTTTGGGTTATCTGTCAAATCATCGTGGTTTCAAATGTTTTGATTTATCATCTAATAAAATCATCATTAGTCGTCGTGTAATTTTTGATGAATCTCAATTTCCGTTTGCTAAGGTTAGTAATCTCGTGCTTAGTTCGTATAGTTTTTTGGATGATGGTATATCCCCATATATTATTCACCATTTTTCGGACGTGTCCCGCACCCCAAATCCACCAGCGGGCCCACTGCCCGCTGGCCCCACTGTTCCACCCATTGTATCCAGTCCCGTAACTGGGCTAGTGACGGTAATTGGGCCTGATTCCCAACCTATTACCCCCATTGTTCCAATGACGGGTTCCAACACATTACCGTCACAGGATTCCAGTATTGGGCCAGCATGTCCACCGCCTGCTGGCCGGTCCGTCACGTGTCCCGGTAGTTTTCAAAATCCACTCAATTCTTCCCCGAGTCATAGACCGGTCACTCGTAGTCAACAGGGTGTTTTTAAATCAAAAAGACATTTTAATTTATATTCTAATGTTCTTAAATCACCCTTACCACGTAATCCTATGTCTGCTTTAAATGATCCGAATTGGAAAATTGCTATGACCTACGAATATAATGCTCTTATTGATAATAAGACGTGGGAGTTGGTGCCCCATCCATCTAGTGTTAATATTATTCGGTCTATGTGGATTTTTGCTCATAAGGACAATTCTAACGGTTCTTTTGCGAGGCATAAGACTCGTCTTGTAGGTGATGGTAAGACTCAGTAGGTTGGTATGGATTGAGGTGAGTCATTTAGTCCGGTGGTCAAGTCGGCTACCATTCGCACTGTGCTCAGCTTGGCTCTTTCGAAAGCATGGCCCATTCATCAGTTAGATGTGAAGAATGTCTTCTTACATGGTAATCTCAAAGAGACATTCTATATGCATCAGCCCTTGGGGTTTAGGGATCCCAAATATCCTCATCATGTCTATTTGTTGAATAAGTCCTTGTATGGGCTTAAGCAGTCTCCACGGGCTTGGTATAAGAGGTTTGCAGACTATGTTTCGTCTATTGGGTTCTCTCGCAGCAGGTCTGATAATTCATTGTTCATTTATCGTCGTGGTTCTTCCTTGGCTTATATACTATTATATGTGGATGATATTATCTTGACTGCCTCTTCTGATGCATTACACCAGTCTATCATGACAATGCTCAATTTTGAGTTTGCTATGAAAGAATCGGGGCCCTTGAGTTACTTTTTGGGGATTGATGTCCCTCGTCATGCAGGTGAGTTATTCTTATCCCAGAGGAAGTATGTAGCTGAGATCATCGAGAGAGCTGAGATGTCACCCTGTAAGTCCACTTCCACTCCGGTTGATACTAAACCCAAGTTGGGTGCTGGTTCACCTTATAAGGATCCTACCCGCTATCATTGTCTTGCAGGGGCCCTTCAGTATCTTACGTTCACGAGAATAGATATTACGTATGTCGTACAGCAGGTGTGTTTGTTTATGCATGATCCCGGGGTTGAGCACATGAATGCTCTCAAACGCATTATTCGGTACATCAAGGGGACATTTGACTATGGCTTACATTTATATCCGTCGTCGACATCTACACTTGTCTCGTATACAGATGTTGATTGGGGTGGTTGTCCGGACACCAGACGGTCTACGTTTGGCTATTGTACGTTTCTTGGTGATAACTTGGTCTCATGGTCTGCAAAGCGTCAGTCGACATTGTCCCGCTCTAGTGCAGAGGCCGAGTATCGAGGAGTAGCCAATGTGGTCTCTTAATCATGTTGGTTGCGCAATATTCTTTTAGAGCTGCATTGTCTTATTCAGAAAGCTACCATGATTTATTGTGATAATGTTAGTGTCATCTATCTTTCTGGTAATCCGGTTCAGCACCAGTGCATTAAACATATCGAGATGGATATTCACTTTGTTCGTGAAAAGGTAGCTCGTAGACAAGTATGTGTCTGCCATGTCTCTTCCAGCTATCAAATTGCAGACATCTTTACACAGGGTCTCCCCTCGTTCCTTTTTGAAGATTTCAGGGACAGTCTCAGCATACGAAGACCGCCCACTATGACTGCGGGGTGTGTCAAATATACATAATATTACTGTGATATACATATCACGGTTTTGGTCCAAAATCAGTCTGTGTACTTACCATATTTTATGTATAGTTTTAGGTAATATTTTAGTGTAAGTATTACATTAATTAATCTTGTACACTTACCATAATTATAGGATTCTTGTACTACTAGAATAGGGTTTTGGTATTAGAATAGGAATAGGATTTTCCAAAATATGTAAATTGTATATATTGTCTTTCAATTAATGAAAATAATCAAGGGATTATTTCTTTCATTTTCAAGCATATGTTATTGGAAATTGTTTAATATTAAAATTTGATGGTGGGAGCCATTGAAAAACAACTAACACCCATTTTTCTGTATTATTTTAATTTTATCGGATATCTTCGAAGAGATTTTTCCCAATATTGTTATTTTGAAAGTTCGTCTTTATATACTTTTTGCAGCTAATTTATTGTAAGGTAAAACGAACATGTTCGAGTCCCATTTCACATCATGTAAAAAATTGACTCAATGAATTAATTATTTAGACGGATAGTTCCCGATAATTCATTTATTTCATTGGCAACTAAAAATGATGTAAATGTATGTGTCTATGTAGCTTAATAGCATCGCATAGCACGGGATTGTACTGTCACAATTCAATGAAAATGTCATAACTTCTTATACAAAATTTCAATTGACCAATGATTTAAATCATTGGAAACTAGACCTCGAGGTCTACAATTTAATGAAACATCCACATCTAAATTATTTATGCATTTGGATTTGTGCTCTTGTGAAATTGATCATATGTTATGTTGAAAACCCTTTTCCCCCAACACTTACTAATTTCCTCCACTCTTAAAAAGATCTACCTCTTCCCAAGCATAAGATTTAGGTAATCCATGCCTTCTCAATATGCCTAGCACTATTTTGCACAATTTAGAATATGAATGAAATGTATTTTGTTAGTAAAAAAAATTTGAAATTTTAATTTACAATGATCTTTTCAGAGACAAGGAGATCCATTCTAGGATCATCTAAATTAGTTGAAGTACCGAGCCTCCCTATATCGAGAGGTTCGATGCTTCAATTGAAGAATTAAAAATTAATTTATCATTTTAGTTGAAAATTTAGTCAGTTCTCCAAAAAAGTTGACACTTACCTTTTAAAAACCAAACATACCTCTCTAATTTTATTTTAATTTTACATATTTGATTTGTAGGCATAGTAATGCAAGATCATTTTGGTAAGTGATTATGTTAATGGACTAAATTTCCTATTAAAATGATTACAAAAATCACATTTGAACATCCACCTATTTCAGAAATCTTTTGAATATTATTCTTAAAACAGCAAATAACACCATAGTTCATCACTCTTTCACACTATAAAAAAAAGGACAATTAAATAACACAATCACTCCAAAAGCAGACAAAAAGACAATTCACCAAAAAAAAACCTTATTCTATCATCCAAAACAAATTTAAATATCCATAACTTGAGAAATTCTTTGAATATTATAATTCCTAAAACAGAAAAATCACCATTTTCATCACTCTTTCACCCATATTTCACCACTCTTTCACACTATAAAGAAAACAAGGAAAATTAACTAAAACAATCACTCCAAAAGCAGAGGAAAAAAGACAATTCACAAGAATCCCTTATTCTATCATCCATGAATACTATCCTGTCCTTAAATCTTTTTCTTTTGTTTTGCCTTAATTTCCTTGTAAGCCCAAGTAAAAGTGATAACATTTACATGTTTGTGCCAAAACCAAGAACTCAAATTTCTGCACATCAACATTAGGATCACTTCTTGGTGCAAAAACATTATCTCTTGCAAGCAACATTAGGATCACTTCTTGGTGCAAAAACAGTATCTCTTTCAAGCAGGGGTGTCAAATGGGCAGATTCGACTGAATTTGGACGAGTCAAAATAATTCGTCCAAAAGTTATTTCTGGTGAAATGGGTTAAACAATGGGCTATAACCCCCCTCATCAACTCTTACTAAGTTTTTACTTTCTTTGTTTGTTTTCTTATAATTTATTTAATTACCTAATATTTTTTTCTTTTATTATTGCTATATATAACATATCAAACAAAAAAATATTTTGACAAGATTTCTCATGTGTGTATTTTGTCTACATATTTGCCCAACTTTAAGTGAGTTGAATTTTAATTAAAATGGACTGAGTTAATAAATGAACGGTCATTAACCCGTCCAGACTTGGCACATTATATTTTCATGAGCTAATTTTGCCATGTCTTGAGGTAATAATGCTCAATGGCAGTAGCACGAGAACCAAGATTCAAGCCTTGATAATGAAAGATCCAGAACATAAATTGCTACACCTTTTAACTGAATTTGCAGTTTACTATAGAAATGCAATATCTTGAACTAAGTTTCACAACAAATGTGATTTCCCAAAGAGGTAGTGGATGTGAAGATTTATTTGTTAAAGGGGCTATTGTTTCCCCACTTACTAAGGAAAATAATTACTTGAGTTCTTTCTGTGATATCATGACAATTATTGCTGATATACTTCAAGATGGTTCTTTGTAACACAGTGATATATGTACTGATTTTGATGATGTATCAAAGTTTTAAGGATTAGATTCTCGGAATTAATTGTTTAGTGTTTAGTAAATGATTGGAAATTGCATGAATTCTATTAATAGATGGGAAGTTCTAAAAATAATATCACTCAACACAATATTTGCATCGACATAGTGATTATTTCAATTTACATCTGCAGAGCCAATATTCTTTTTACAAGAGTGTAAAAATGTTTGTTTATATACCCTTGTACATTATTTATGCACCTATATAAATTCTGTATCTATCTTGTATAACAATCTATCTACCTTGTATAAAAATATATATGGTAATACAAGATGTATATTTTCCATTTTCAAGAAAATAAAGAATCTAATTATAGCTCGACAATTAAAGAATAGAGTTTCATTTTCTAAAGGTAAAATGAAAAAAGTTATCAAAATGACATAACATAGCAGATATAAAAGGGATTCAAATACCTAAACGAGCAAAGTATCACTGATAGGGGTACATGATTGAGACCCATCCTATATTACACGTTGAGTGAACCTTATTCTAGCTCACTGTAAACTACTGCTTAATTTCATAAATATCTTAAAGTTTATTAAAGATTCTAATATATCGACGTCTGAACAACTAATCCACCAATAATCCATGAGCCTCTAAGGAGTGAAATCTGGATACAAAGTCTATACAGTATTCCCCCTAGAACAATAAAGCCAAAAGAAATTGACTACCACTAGGAAGAGTCAATAGAGCCCATCAACTGGGTCAACAGTGTCTGAAGCTAGCAACAAATCTCGTCATCCACAATCTCAACATCTGTCACCAAAGGGAGGCAGACCCAAACGAGCAAAGTATCACTGATAGGGAAAGACATGATTGAGACCCATCCTATATTACACTTTGAGTGAACCTTGTTCTAGCTGACTGTAAAGTACTGCTTAATTTCATAAATATCTAAAAGTTTATTAAAGATTATAATATATCAACGTCTGAACAACTAATCCACCAATAATACATGAACCTCTAAGGAGTGAAATATGAATACAAAGTCTACACAGTATTCCCCCTAGAATAATAAAGCCAAAAGGAATTAACTACCACTGGAAAGAGTCAATAGAGACCATCAACTGGGTCAACAGTGTCTGAAGCTAGCAACAAATCTCGTCATCCACAATCTCAACACCTGTCACCAAAGGGAGGCAGACCCAAACGAGAAAAGTATCATTGATAGAGTAAGACATGATTGAGACCCATCATATATTACACATTGAGCGAACCTTGTCTTAGCTGACTATAAAGTACTGCTTAATTTCATAAATATTTGAAAGTTTATTAAAGATTCTAATATATCGACGTCTGAACAACTAATCCACCAATAAGCCAGGAGCCTCTAAGGAGTGAAATCTGAATACAAAGTCTATACAGTGTTCCACCTAGAATAACAAAGCCAAAAGGAATTGTCTACCACTGGGAAGAGTCAATAGAGCCCATCAACTAGGTCAATAGTGTCTGAAGCTAGCAACAAATCTCGTCATCCACAATCTCAACACCTGTCACCAAAGGGAGGCAGACCCAATCGAGCAAAGTATCACTAATAGGGTAAGACATGATTGAGACTCATACTATATTACACATTGAGTGAACCTTGTTCTAGCTGACTGTAAAGTACTGCTTAATTTCATAAATATCTTAAAGTTTATTAAAGATTCTAATATATCGACGTCTGAACAACTAATCCACCAATAATACATGAACCTCTAAGGAGTGAAATCTGAATACAAAGTCTACACAGTATTCCCCCTAGAATAATAAAGCCAAAAGGAATTAACTACCACTAGGTAGAGTCAATAGAGCCCATCAACTAGGTCAACAATGTCTGAAGCTAGCAACAAATCTCTTCATCCACAATCTCAACACCTGTCACCAAAGGGAGGCAGACCCAAACGAGCAAAGTATCACTGATAGGGTAAGACATGATTGAGACCCATCCTATATTACACGTAGAGCGAACCTTACTCTAGCTGACTATAAAGTACTGCTTAATTTCATAAATATCTGAAAGTTTATTAAAGATTCTAATAAATCGACGTCTGAACAACTAATCCACAAAAAAGCCATGAGCCTCTAAGGAGTGAATTCTGAATACAAAGTCTATACAGTATTACCCCTAGAACAATAAAGCCAAAAGGAATTGACTACCACTGGGAATAGTTAATAGAGCCCATCAACTGGGTCAACAATGTTTGAAGCTAGCAACAAATCTCACCATCTACAATCTCAACACTTGTCACCAAAGGGAGGCAGACCCAAACGAGCAAAGTATCACTGATAGGGTAAGACATGATTGAGACCCATCCAATATTACACGTTGAGTGAACCTTGTTCTAGCTGACTATAAAGTACTGCTTAATTTCATAAATATCTGAAAATTTATTAAAGATTCTAACATATCGACGTCTAAAAAACTAATCCACTAATAAGTTATGAGCCTCTAAGGAGTAAAATCTGAATACAAAGTCTATACAGTATTCCCCCTAGAACAATAAAGCCAAAAGAAATTTGCTACCACTGGGAAGAGTTAATAGAGCCCATCAACTAGGTCAATAGTGTTTGAAACTATCAACAAATCTCGTCATCCACAATCTCAACACCTGTCACCAAATGGAGGCAGACCCAAACGAGCATTGTATCACTGATAGGGTAAGACATGATTGAGACCCATCCTATATTACACGTTGAGCGAACCTTGTTCTAGCTAACTGTAAAGTACTGCTTAATTTCATAAATATCTTAAAGTTTATTAAAGATTCTAATATATCGACGTCTGAACAACTAATCCACCAATAAGACATGAGCCTCTAAGGAGTGAAATCTGAATACAAAGTCTATACAGTATTCCTCCTAGAACAATAAAGCCAAAAGAAATTGACTACCACTGAGATGAGTCAATAGAGCCCATCAACTAGGTCAATAGTGTCTGAAGCTAGCAACAAATCTCGTCATCCACAATATCAACACATGTCACAAAAGGGAGGCAGACCCAAACGAGCAAAGTATCACTGATAGGGTAAGACATGATTGAGACCGATCCTATATTACACGTTGAATGAACCTTGTTCTAGCTGACTATAAAGTACTGCTTAATTTCATAAATATCTTAAAGTTTATTAAATATTCTAATATATCGACGTCTGAACAACTAATCCACCAATAAGCCATGAGCCTTTAAGGAGTGAAATCTGAATACAAAGTCTATACAGTATTCCCCCTAGAACAACAAAGCCAAAAGAAATTGACTACCACTAGGTAGAGTCAATAGAGCCCATCAACTAGGTCAACAATGTCTGAAGCTAGCAACAAATCTCTTCATCCACAATCTCAACACATGTGACCAAAGGCAGGCAGAACCAAACGAGCAAAGTATCACTGATAGGGTAATACATTATTGAGACCCATCCTATATTACACGTTGAGTGAACCTTGTTCTAGCTGACTATAAAGTACTGCTTAATTTCATAAATAACTTAAAGTTTATTAAAGATTCAAATATATCGACGTCTGAACAACTAATCCACCAATAATCCATGAGCCTCTAAGGAGTGAAATCTGAATACAAAGTCTATACAGCATTCCCCTTAGAACAATAAAGCCAAAAGGAATTGACTACCACTGGGAAGAGTCAATAGAGCCCATCAACTGGGTCAACAATGTCTAAAGCTAGCAACAAATCTCGTCATCCACAATCTCAACACATTTTACCAAAGGGAGGCAGACCCAAATGAGCAAAGTATCACTGATATGGTAAGACATGATTGAGACCTATCCTATATTACACTTTGAGTGAACCTTGTTCTAGCTGACTATAAAGTACTTCTTAATTTCATCAATATCTGAAAGTTTATTAAAGATTCTAATATATCGACGTCTGAACAACTAATCCACCAATAAGCCATGAGCCTCTAAGGAGTGAAATCTGAATACAAAGTCTATACAGTAAAGCCAAAAGGAATTGACTACCACTAAGATGAGTCAATAGAGCCCATCAACTCGGTCAATAGTGTCTGAAGCTAGCAACAAATCTCATCATCCACAATCTCAACACCTGTCACCAAAGGGAGGCAGACCCAAACGAGCAATGTATCACTGATAGGGTAAGACATGATTGAGACCCATCCTATATTACACGTTGAGCGAACCTTGTTCTAGCTGGCTATAAAGTACTGCTTAATTTAATAAATATCTTAAAGTTTATTAAAGATTCTAATATATCGACGTCTGAACAACTAATCCACCAATAAGCCATGAGCCTCTAAGGAGTGAAATCTGAATACAAAGTCTATACAGTATTCCCCCTAGAACAATAAAGCCAAAAGAAATTTACTACCACTGGGATGAGTCAATAGAGCCCATCAACTAGGTCAATAGTGTATGAAGCTAGCAACAAATCTCATCATCCATATTATCAACACCTGTCACCAAAGGGAGGCAGACCCATACGAGAAAAGTATCACTGATAGGATAAGACATGATTGAGACCGATCCTATATTACACGTTGAATGAACCTTGTTCTAGCTGACTATAAAGTGCTGCTTAATTTCATAAATATCTTAAAGTTTATTAAAGATTCTAATATATCGACGTCTGAACAACTAATCCACCAATAAGCCATGAGCCTCTAAGGAGTGAAATCTGAATACAAAGTCTATACAGTATTTCCCCTAGAACAATAAAGCCAAAAGAAATTGACTACCACTAGGTAGAGTCAATAGAGCCCATCAACTAGGTCAACAATGTCTGAAGCTAGCAACAAATCTCTTCATCCACAATCTCAACACATGTCACCAAAGGGAGGCAGACCCAAACGAGCAAAGTATCACTGATAGGGTAAGACATTATTGAGACCCATCCTATATTACACGTTGAGTGAACCTTGTTCTAGCTGACTATAAAGTACTGCTTAATTTCATAAATATCTTAAAGTTTATTAAAGATTCTAATATATCGACCTCTGAACAACTAATCCACCAATAAGCCATGAGCCTCTAAGGAGTGAAATCTGAATACAAAGTCTATACAGTATTCTCCCTAGAACAATAAAGCCAAAAGAAATTGACTACCACTGGGTAGAGTCAATAGAGCCCATCAACTCGGTCAACAGTGTCTGAAGCTAGCAACAAATCTCGTCATCCACAATCTCAACACCTGTTACCAAAGGGAGGCAGACCCAAACTAGCAAAGTATCACTGATATGGTAAGACATGATTGAGACCTATCCTATATTACACTTTGAGTGAACCTTGTTCTAGCTGACTGTAAATTACTGCTTAATTTCATAAATATCTGAAAGTTTATTAAAGATTCTAATATATCAACGTCTGAATAACTAATCCACCAATAAACCATGAGCCTCTAAGGAGTGAAATCTGAATACAAAGTCTAAACAGTATTACACCTTGAACAATAAAGCCAAAAGGAATTGACTACCACTGGGAAGAGTCAATAGAGCACATCAACTGGGTCAACAGTGTCTGTAACTAGCAATAAATCTAATCATCCACAATCTCAACACTTGTCACCAAAGGGAGGCAGACCCCAAACTAGCAAAGTATCATTGATAGCGTAAGACATTATTGAGACCAATCCTATATTACACGTTGAGTGAACCTTGTTCTAGCTGACTATAAAGTACTGCTTAATTTCATAAATATCTGAAAGTTTATTAAAGATTCTAATATATCGACGTCTGAACAACTAATCCACCAATAAGCCATGAGCCTCTAAGGAGTGAAATCTAAATACAAAGTCTATACAGTAAATCCAAAAGGAATTGACTACCACTGGAAGAGTCAGTAGAGCCCATCAACTGGGTCAACAGTGTCTGAAGCTAGCAACAAATCTCATCATCCACAATCTCAACACCTGTCACCAAAGGGAGGCAGACCCAAACGAGCAATGTATCACTGATAGGGTAAGACATGATTGAGACCCATCCTATATTACACGTTGAGCGAACCTTGTTCTAGCTGACTATAAAGTACTGCTTAATTTCATAAATTTCTTAAAGTTTATTAAAGATTCTAATATATCGACGTCTGAACAACTAATCCACCAATAAGCCATGAGCCTTTAAGGAGTGAAATCTGAATACAAAGTCTATACAGTATTCCCCCTAGAACAATAAAGCCAAAAGAAATTGACTACCACTGGAAAGAGTCAATAGAGACCATCAACTGGGTCAACAGTGTCTGAAGCTAGCAATAAATCTCGTCATCCACAATCTCAACACCTGTCACCAAATGGAGGCAGACCCAAACGAGCAAAGTATCATTGATAGAGTAAGACATGATTGAGACCCATCCTATATTACACGTTGAGCGAACCTTGTTTTAGCTGACTATAAAGTACTGTTTAATTTCATAAATATTTGAAAGTTTATTAAAGATTCTAATATATCGACGTCTGAACAACTAATCCACCAATAAGCCAAGAGCCTCCAAGGAGTGAAATCTGAATACAAAGTCTATACAGTATTCCCCCTAGAATAATAAAGCCAAAAGGAATTGTCTACCACTGGGAAGAGTCAATAGAGCCCATCAACTGGGTCAACAGTGTCTGAAGCTAGCAACAAATCTCGTCATCCACAATCTCAACACCTGTCACCAAATGGAGGCAGACCCAAACGAGCAAAGTATCATTAATAGAGTAAGACATGATTGAGACACATCCTATATTACACGTTCAGTGAACCTTGTTATAGCTGACTATAAAATACTGCTTAATTTCATAAATATATTAAAGTTTATTAAAGATTCTAATAAATCGACGTCTGAACAACTAATCCACCAATAAGCCAGGAGCCTCTAAGGAGTGAAATCTGAATACAAAGTCTATACAGTATCCCCCTAGAACAATAAAACCAAAAGAAATTGACTACCACTGAGATGAGTCAATAGAGCCCATCAACTAGGTCAATAGTGTCTGAAGCTAGCAACAAATCTCAGCATCCACAATATCAACACCTGTCACCAAAGGGAGGCAGACCCAAATGAGCAAAGTATCACTGATAGGGTAAGACATGATTGAGACCGATCCTATATTACACGTTGAATGAACCTTGTTTTAGCTGACTATAAAGTACTGCTTAATTTCATAAATATCTTAAAGTTTATTAAATATTCTAATATATCGACGTCTGAACAACTAATCCACCAATAAGCCATGAGCCTCTAAGGAGTGAAATCTGAATACAAAGTCTATACAATATTCCCCCTGGAACAATAAAGCCAAAAGAAATTTCCTACCACTGGGAAGAGTCAATAGAGCCCATCAACTTGGTCAATAGTGTTTTAAACTAGCAACAAATCTCGTCATCCACAATCTCAACACCTGTCACCAAAGGGAGGCAGACCCAAATGAGCAAAGTATCACTGATATGGTAAGACATGATTGAGACCTATCCTATATTACACTTTGAGTGAACCTTATTCTAGCTGACTTTAAATTACTGCTTAATTTCATAAATATCTGAAAGTTTATTAAAGATTCTAATATATCGACGTCTGAACAACTAATCCACCAATAAACCATGAGCCTCTAAGGAGTGAAATCTGAATACAAAGTCTATACAGTATTACCCCTTGAACAATAAAGCCAAAAGGAATTGACTACCACTGGGAAGAGTCAATAGAGCCCATCAACTGGGTCAATAGTGTCTGAAGCTAGCAACAAATCTCATCATCCACAATCTCAACACTTGTCACCAATGGGAGGCAGACCCCAAACTAGCAAAGTATCATTGATAGGGTAAGACATTATTGAGACCCATCCTATATTACACGTTGAGTGAACCTTGTTCTAGCTGACAATAAAGTACTGCTTAATTTCATAAATATCTGAAAGTTTATTAAAGATTCTAATATATCGACGTCTGAACAACTAATCCACCAATAAGCCATGAGCCTCTAAGGAGTGAAATCTGAATACAAAGTCTATACAGTAAAGCCAAAAGGAATTGACTATCACTGGGAAGAGTCAATAGAGCCCATCAACTGGGTCAACAGTGTCTGAAGCTAGCAACAAATCACATCATCCACAATCTCAACACCTGTCGCCAAAGGGAGGCAGACCCAAACGAGCAATGTATCACTGATAGGGTAAGACATGATTGAGACCCATCCTATATTACACGTTGAGTGAACCTTGTTCTAGCTGACTGACACATCCTATATTACACGTTCAGTGAACCTTGTTCTAGCTGACTATAAAATACTGCTTAATTTCATAAATATATTAAAGTTTATTAAAGATTCTAATAAATCGACGTCTGAACAACTAATCCACCAATAAGCCATGAGCCTCTAAGGAGTGAAATCTTAATACAAAGTCTATACAGTATCCCCCTAGAACAATAAAACCAAAAGGAATTGACTATCACTGGGAAGAGTCAATAGAGCCCATCAACTGGGTCAATTGTGTCTGAAGCCAGCAACAAATCTCGGCATCCACAATCTCAACACCTGTCACCAAAGGGAGGCAGAGCCAAATGAGCAAAGTATCACTGATAGGGTACCTAATAAGTTTCGTTGACAATCTTCCATGTGAAGGGACAAGACTTTTTTAGGCTAATTAAAATTTAATTAAAAAGGCAATAAAGAAAATTTTCCAATGCATATATTTAATACAGAAATATATAAGCTGAAACTAAATTTGAGCTCTAAGTTATAATCTGAAAATGATTTTGTCTTGATATAGATCAAAGTGGCACAACTTTAATGAGACCTGATAAATACTCGTGATATACATGATATATACGATGTGTATATCACGGGTAGATTGTTGCATAATGGGCTGTTAAATCCCGTGATATACACGGTATATGTATGTCGCGTATATCATGGTTTAGTAGTCTATTTTAGGTTATGATTTGTTGTAATTAAATTAGAGTTGTACACTTACCATAATTGTATAATTATTGTACAAGTAGAATAAGATTTTAGGAGTAGAATAGGAATAGAATTTTTCTATTATGAAAATTGTAAATTGTATATACTCTTTCATTAATGAAACTAATAAAGGGATTATTTCTTTCATGGTATTAGAAGTCTAGGTTTCACAAAATTTCTACATTTTCCCGCTGCCTCTACTCGTTTCCCGAGGAATACTATCTCGGTTTTCGAGCCCTCTCTTGTTCTCTCCTCTCTTCCCAAATTTCTTCTACTACCCTAATTCACCTTTTATTCTTTCGTTATGTCTACGTCAAAGAACACTTTTCATCATGCCCTTACAGTTTCCAACATCATGAACCACATCCATATTGTTCTTGAGATGGAAAACGTCCAATATGCGACGTGGGCAGAGCTTTTCAAGATACATGCACGTTCGCTTATTCATCATATCATTCCCTCAACCGCAGGCAAAGAGCCTGCCCCAGAAGTTGACCCGATATTATGGACTACTCTTGATGCTACCGTTCTGCAGTGGATTTATTCCACTATCTGTACGGACCTCTTGCAAATAATTCTTGAACCCGATGCTACAGCAATGAAAACTTGGAATAGGCTGTGTGACATATTCCAAGATAACAAAAACTCACGTGTTGTTACTCTTGAGCATGAATTTTCTAAAGTCAATATGCAGGATTTTTCGAACGTCTCAGCCTATTGTAAAAGGCTGAAGGAATTGGCGGATCAACTCCGCAACGTTGGTGCGCCCGTTAGCAATAATTGTCTTATTCTCCATATGGTTGTTGGCTTATCCCAAACTTATAGTGGCGTTGGAACTCTCCTTCGTCAAAGTGATCCTCTCCCACAGTTCTATCAAGCCCAGTCCATGCTTACGTTGGAAGAAGCCGGCTTGGCTAAAATAGTGGCTACTAGTGCTAATCCAGTTGTCATGATGACAACATTCGACGCTACTCTGTCCTTCTCCAAAAATTCAGGCCAAAATCGCAACAACAGTGGAGGCAAAAATGGTATAAATTGGAAAAATAATTGGGAAAATAATGGCAGAAACAGAGGTGGGAATAATGGAGGTGGGCCTCGGGGTAATAGGCCACAGTCCTGGGATCCGTGGCCCTGGAACTGGGCCAGCGGTTCTTGGCCCAATGTCCCTTGTTACCCGCAATCGGCCTACCCGGGAAACTGGGCCCAATTTCCCAACATGCCCAGTTTTCTAGTGTAGCAGTTTAGTCCATGACCAAGTTCTGAGTTGGTGCAGCAAGCAGGTGTGCTTGGGCCTCGGCCTGCCCAGGCCCATCATGCAGCGGGCCCCACTCCGACAAATATTGAAGTCGCGGTGCACACACTTGGATTGACTCCTCCGAATAATAATTGGTACATAGACACCGCGCGCCACTTCCCATATGACATCCGACCCAGGTACCCTCTCGTCTTATTACAATTTGAGCAACAATCGTTATATTATTGTTGGTAATGGTCATTCGATTCCAATTCATGGTCACGAAAGTGCAGTGATCTAGATGATACACCCACTAATGTAGATGACAACACACCCACTAGTGTACCTTCAACTGAAATACCTCATATTCCCCTAGTATGACACGAGGTCCAGCAAAATGACTATTAAAATTATATGCATGGACATTTTTTGATAGGGACGTAGAATCAAGTAGCTAGATGTAAAATTTGTAAAGATGTTTTAAAATTTAAAACTGAAAAAGGTCACGATGGGACGAGAGATTTAATCAGACACGTAGCAATGGCTCATCCATCTAGGTATGCCCAATACAAGGCTTCAAAATCGGGTGCGCAAACGTCCGCTCCATCGGGACAAGGTTTACATACTGTCCCGGACCAAGTACAGGGTCAAATTAACCCTATGACGGGGGGAATTGTAGGCCCTAAATACTATAAACATAGAGATAGGGAAGCAAAAGCAAAATTAGTTGATGTGGAGGGTTTGCCTTATTCATTTCCTTCATCTCCCGAATTTATTCATTACATTAGAGATATGTATAATCCTGTTTTTAACGGTTTTTCTAGATCAACTGTTAAGAGAGATATATTTAAATTTGCACATGAATATCAACAATGTTTACGTTATTCATTATATTATTTTAATGGCAAAGTGGCTATCACTTCTAATATAGGTCGTAGTACTAACAGCCATGATTATTTAACGGTAACCTGTTATTGGATAGATTATAAATGATCTATGCAAAAACGTATCTTAGCGTATAGATATATAGATGATAGGCACACTGGTACTTTTATTGCAGAAAATATTTATCAAGTGTGCGATTATTACGGAATAACTGATAAATTATAACTATTACATTAGATAACGCTTCTTCTAACAATTACGCTATTACAATTTAAAAAAATAGTTTAACTCTATCTTTTTCAGATCCTTTTCATATAAAATGTGTGAGCCATATATATAATTTAGTTGTAAAGGATGATCTATCACTTTTTGAAGACATTCTTAGTAAAATACAATTTGCTATAAACTTTATTTTTAAAAATAATATAATACAACGAAAAAAAGAATATAAAAAAACTTGTCACGATTTTCAACTACCTTATAGAAAAATTTCAGAAGAAGTACACACTAGATGGAATTCTTTATACGAGCAACTACTTGTTGCTTATGACTATAGAAAACCTATAACTTTATTTTTCAAACTCTCATAATCAAAATCCGACTGATATGGTTGTAGGTAGCGATTGGGGAAAAATTTCCAAACTTATTGTATTTTTAGAGAATTTTTTTCAAGCAATAAAAGAATTTTTCGGTAGATATTATCCTACTATTTCACTATCTTGTTTTGGAATGTTTTTCAAACAACAGCTTTGGGATGTTTTTATTACATTATCTTGTTTAATTATATATATATATATATATATATATTATTTTTTAAATTAAGTGTAAAAAAAAATTTAAAAAACTGCCCCGATTCCGCCCCAACCCGATTCTGACGGGATTGGAAACGGGACGGGATGGCGGCGAATCCCGCCTGTCCGGACCCGATCCCGCCGCTCCCCCTCGTCCCGCCCCAAACCGTCCCGCCGGTCCCAAACCGACGGACCCGATCCCGGCCCACTGGCCAGCCCTAGTTTATGTTATCCCCTATTTCCATCCACTACATTAAACAAGTTTCAAGCTCGTTCTACTGCTTGTGTGTTTTTGGATTATCCGTCAAATCATCGTGGTTACAAATGTTTTGATTTTTTCTCTAATAAAATTATAATCAGTCGTCCTGTTATATTTTATGAAACCCAATTTCCGTTCATCAAAGTCTGTAGTACAATGCCTGACTCGTATGATTTTTTGGATGACGGGGTCCCAACCCGAGCCCACTGCCTACTAGCCCACTACCCTCACCGTCCATTGTTTCTTCAGTTCCCGCTCGATCCATTGGGCCTGTTGTCTAGTCCACTGTCGACTTAGCCCATGTTCCATTCCAGAATCCTAGTCCACGTTCCAGTGTTGGGCCAGCAAGCCCACTGCCTGCTGGCCAGTCCGTCACCTGTCTCGAAAATTCCCAATTCTTCCTCGAGTCATCGCCCGGTTACTCGTAGTCAACGGGATATTTTTAGATCAAAAAGACATTTTAATCTAAATTCTAATGTTCTTAAATCCCCTACCTCATAACCCAGTGTCTGCATTCAATGACCCGAATTGGAAAATGGCTATAACCGATGAATATAATGCTCTTATTTATAATAAGATGTGGGAGTTGGTGCCCCGTCCTTCTGGTGTTAATATTATTCAGTCTATGTGGATTTTTACTCATAAAGAAAATTCTGACGGTTCTTTTGCGAGGCATAAGGCTCATCTTGTAGGTGATGGTAAGACTCAGCAGATTGGCGTGGATTGTGGGGAGACATTCAGTCCGGTTGTTAAACCGGCCACCATTCGCACTGCTCTCAGCCTAGCACTTTTTAGCTTGTAATTTTAATGAAAGGCAATTAGGTCTTTCTTTATTACTTTTAGCCCTTAGTATAAATAGTATAATATTAGGGTTTCATAAGGAGTTTCTAACATTTGATGATTTGTGCCTCTTGTGAGAGCTTGAAAATCCTTTGTTAAAATTGATCCAATATGAGTCAACCCATATTATCCGCTTAAAATATGGGTAACTCATGAGTTATCCATCAACTATACTCCCCTCAAGCTAATTGTATATTAATAGTACATTAGTACATACTACAAGAAGAAAGTCATTTGCCAACAACATTTTTTGTTGTCATATGTTGGATGTTGTTGCCAAAAGTAATTTTCGCAACAACAAAAATTGTTGTATGTCGTTGCAATAACCTCCGATGCGAAAAGTTTTCGCAACAACAAGTTGTTTTTGTTGCCATTTACGTTTTTTTAGAAACAATATATTAAATTTTTTGTTGCTAAAGTTTTGATGTCAATGCTATACTTTCTTGTAGTTACATCATAAAAAGATTATGTGAATCTATATTTTCTTTTATCTTTATTTTTAATTAATTTTTTAATATTTTATTTTTTTACGTTTTTTGTTTTTGTTTGTTATTTTAAATTTTAATTTAATTTTTTATATTTTAAATATTTAATTTTTTTAATTAATTTTTTATGAGAATCTAAGCTTATTTTGGTTTTAGCTTGTGTTCTCACCTAATTATTCTTGAAGCCATGGATAATATGAATATCCGTGAGTTAACTCATTTTTTATCAGTGTTAGTATGGACGGGTTGAGTTATTTATCCATTTTTGGTTAACGTGTTTTTGACCTGTCGTATCCGACTTGACCTGCCCGTTTGCCGCTCCTAGAAATGAGTAGTTTTGAACTTTTGACCTTTGCTTACCCTATGGGAGTTAAAGGTCAAGACTTGTTAATCAATGTCAAAAGTTCAAGACCACCCACGTCCAAGAACATTAATGTAAATCACCCTTCATCCACGTGTAGGGCCCATTAGTTAGGCCCAGTTAGCCTTTAATATTACACTTATGAAATGGGTCCAATAGTTAGGTCCACCATAGTCCTTTACTAGTTACTACTACTCCTAAGAAACTAGGCAACTGTTGAGAGGTCATTCTCAAGCAATTCATGATTGGGATGATAAGTCCATTATTGTGATGGACCTAATGGGCCAAATGTACAGCTTACTGATTACTCTCGTCTACGAATCTCTGTCGGTCTGGGTCCAGATTAAGGAGCATACTGACATAAAAGGACATTCGTGGAGAGAAAAGCCCATATCCTCAATGGACCGGACCCACTTCATTTGGTTTCTATCAAATGCTTTGTAGGTCCTGGTAAGGTAATGAAGGGGCTAATAACTCCAATTAAGGGGGGGGGGGGGAATAGGGTCTCAGTTATGTATATTGACGGTCTATATATTTTATACTATCCGTATAATTTAACATACGATATTAAGTTATCATTTTGTATCATGTTACTCTTTATCTTTATAATTATCTTATAAGTAGTTTGATTGTGTTAATTGTAATTTGTTGCCGAGTCGTCTTATTGAAAATAACTAGAGTATCTCTCAACTCTCAAAGTTTTATATTTTAGCACCAAATGACAAATTCCAATAGACTTACTGGGGGATCTCATTAGTGTACATCCACTAAGAATTGAACCTACGCATTCACTAATTATGAATTGATCGCTTTAACCATGCCGTCATGAATGTTTAGTGGAGATCCTCATACTTTTACATTGTCATAATACATAACTAAACAAGAGAAATACTAATCATCATAATTGAACAAATATATAATTCTATACATTGATTATTATTATATTATCGATAAATACTAGCATGTAATAGTTGTTATATTATATCAAGTTACTGATTAATGTTTATCAGAAGATTTACTTGTAATATATATATCAGACGTAATTAATATGTATATCAACTAGAAAAAGTAAACTGAAAACTGAACCAACTAATTATCTTAAGAGTAATAGTTTCTGTACCATACATGTGTCTTACTTAAGTAAACTCTTAAAAATATGGTTCTTTTTCTTTTTCTAACCCTATTTAAGTATTAAGAGAAATTAAGAGTATACCCGCAAAAAAATATTCAAATGTACAATGTAGGTAGCGTGGTTCGAACTCGGGACGGGACTAGGGCTTGTCCCGATCCCGCCCGTCCCCCCCCCCCCCCCTTGCAAAACTAGTCGTTGCACAACGGGCCAAATTCGATTTTAGCCGTTGCCAATGGCTAATAACAGCCATTTTGCCCTCATCCCCGACCCCCTACCCTCCTTAATATTTATATTTAACCCCTAAGTTAGTATATTTACACTTTAACACTATTTCTCAACTATAAATACATCATTTTCCTCACAAATCTTCATACAATCTCTCTAATGTCTTTCTCTCTCTCTACAAGTCTAAATTGCACACTAAATATTATATTTTATTTGCTAATTTCTATCAAAGTTCAAAAATTGGGAGTGAAGTTGACAACTAGATTGAGGATCATCGAGCAAAGTTTCAATTTTCAACCTCGATTACACGTCGACGTTACGTCGGCGTTTGGTACCTTCGTTCCTTCTTTAAATTATTATTGTTACTTAATTTTAATTATCGTACTTAATTTCATTAACTTTAATTATTTATTTGCATAATTATAATGGAACGAAGTGGACATTTTTTTGGTAGAGGTACTAGGGGTAACAAGGGTATGGGTGCATCTTCTAGTAATCCTAATTATGATGATTTCACTCATGTAGATTAAATTGATTTTTTTAATGTTAATATTAATATATCATTAGATCATGAGGTATATTCTGCATCTGAACCAGACTTTAATTTAGAAAATGAATTAGAAGATAATTTAGATAATACACTCACTAGTGCACCTCTATCTCAGGCTCAGGCAGAGTCTCAGGCTCAGACTGAGTCTCAGGCTGAAACTAAAACTAGAATGCCTTATATTTCCCCTAGTATGAATAGAGGCCAAAAACAACGAAAATTAAAATCACATGCATGAGATTTTTTTAATATGGACATTCCTAATAAACTAACTATTTATAAAATTTGTCGCGAAGTTTATAAATTTAAAATTGGAAAAAGGTCTAGGTGGAACAGGAGGTTTAATGAGACATGTGGAAAACTCTCACAAAGCAAGGTATAACCAATACCTGACTAAAAAAGCGGGTGTGCAAATGTCTTCTGAGTCAGGACAAGGTTCACATAGTGTCCTCGATCAAGTACATGGTTGAATTAACCCGATGACGGGGGAGTTATAGGTCCTAAATATGATAAATGCAAACATAGAGAAAATAAAGCAAAATTAGTTGTTGTGGAGGGTTTGCCTTTTTCATTTCCTTCCTCTCCTGGGTTTATTCATTACATTCGAGAAACATATAATCCTGCTTTTAACGGTTTTCCTAGATAAACTGTTAGAAGAAATGTTTTTAACTTTGCGCATGAATATCAACAATATTTACGTTATGCATTGTATTATTTTAATGGCAAAGTGGCTATCACTTCTAAAATATGCCGCAGTACTAATGGTAATGATTATTTAACTGTTACATAACATTGGATATATCAGAATTGATCCATGCAAAAACGTATATTAGCATATAGATATATTGATGATAGACACACTGAAACTTTTATTTCAAGAAATATTCATGAAATTACTGAATATTACGAAATTACTAATAAAATTATGACTATTACATTAGATAATGCTTCTTTTAATGATTCTGCTATAAACATTTTAAAAACTCAATTTAATCCATCTTTTCTCGATAGTTTTCATGTTAGATGTGCATGTCATATTTATAACTTAGTTGTAAAGGATGACCTAAAACTTTTTAAAGATATCCTTGATAAAGTACAATTTGCTATCAACTTTATTTTTAAAGGTTATAAAATATAAAGACGCGAAGAGTATAAAAAACATGTCATGATTGTGGATTACCTTATAGGAAAAATCCAGAAGAAGTTCCAACTGAGTGGAATTCTTTGTATGAACAATTAGTTGTTGCTCACGAGTATAGAAGACCTATAACTTTATATTTAACACTCATAATCAAAATCCTTCGGATATGCTTGTAGATGCTGATTGAGAAAAAATTATGGAACTTATTGTATTTTTTTCTAGCTACTAAGGAATTTTGTGGTATTTCTTATCCTACTATTTCATCTATGTTATTTTATATAGCTATAATATTTTTATTATTTAATGACTATATGAAAAAAACCAACTTACGAGAGAGCTATTAAAAATGTTTGTAAAATTAAAAAAAATTCCTATTTCCACTATTTATTTTATTGGTGTTGTATTAAATCCTACTATTAAAGTAGACGGTTGTAATGTCCTTATTGAAACGATTTATGAATGCTTAGAAATACTTCCAGCATACCAAACTGAAGAACCAACTTACGAACCAACTAAAGAAGAAGTTATGTCTAGCATACAAACAGAATGCAAAAATATATATATGTATTACCAACAACAAAGTGCAAATAATCAACCGGCTTCTGTACCATCTTCTTCTACTTCACTTCAACATAATAAAAGACATGTTGTTTCTGCTTCAAGTATTCAAGGCCTTCGAAATAGAATGTATAGTGGTTCAATTTCTTCAAATTAGCGAGTTTGATGTTTATGTTTTGCATGGTGTTGTACCGTTCGAATCAATTACCAATGAAAATTGACGTGAAGACTTGCTGAAATACTTGAGGGAGAATGAGAAGACATTTATGTCTCTATCAAAGATGGCCCGAGATGTGTTGAATATTCAAGCATCATCAATAGCTTCTGAAAGCACTTTTTCTGCTGGAAGGTTTCAAATAGAAGAGCACAGACACTCATTGGCGGGAGACAGCTTGGAGATTGCAGTTTTATTCAGATATTGGAATAGAGCGAATCGTAAAAGGTGCGGTCAACCAGAGATCAACGAAGAAGACGATTACAACTACAACGAAATCTTATTTGAGGGAGCAGGAAGAGATGTCGAACAATTTGACCAACAACTTCCAATTCCAACAGAAGATCCTAAAGAAATTGTGAGGAAATTAGAAAAAGTATGGTTGAATATGTAATTTTTTAATGGCAATTTTACTATGTGATTTGCAACTTTTGAACTACGAAACAAAGTTGCAATTTTGAAATTGTATTACAAAAAAAATCATATTCCTATTAAATAATTTAATAGGCAAAAAAACAGCTTTGAGATGTTTTTATTTCACTATCTTGTTCAATTATTTAAGTGTTTGAATATATATTTTTTAAAATTAAGTGTAAAAAAAATGAAAGTCCCTCCAAATCTCCCTACCGGACCCGACCCATCCCGTCCCCTATGCTGGCGGGATGTGGGACGGGATGGGACCTCTTCCCGTCCCCCATATCCCGGCCCGCCCTGTCCCGATCCTTATCCCAACCCCACTTTGTCCTCAAAATTTCATCTCGTCCCGTCTCACTGGTCAACCTTAGTTAGGACAAACCAACCACGCTTCATAAATGTTGATGATGCAAATTTGTCTTAAATGAAAGATCTTCCTCTCTCTCACCATTTTTGGTGTTTGCTTTGGATCTATCAAAAAGGAAAGATGAAAAACAAAAACCAAACAGATCTTTAGTTTCTGCGCTGATCGATCTTTTAACGTAAATTGTAAGGAAAGCTAATCCCGAGACTACACATGCATGCATGCGTCCATCCACAGATTGTGTTCTCCCCTCCTCAATTTCCCAACTTCTTTGTCTTTTTTCATTCTTTAATTCAATTTTATCTACCCCAAAATGTACATGTAAATAGTATGAAATTTATCTGTGTTTTGATTAGAGGTGTGAAATAGGTAATTAGTTGCGCTGAATTCAGACAGATTAAATGAGCTAAATTAAAAAAATAAGCGGGTCATTGATCAGGGGTGAAACTATTCTCTCTATTCACTTTTACTTGTCCACTATTTCAAAAATAGATTTTCATATTTACTTGTCCATTTTCGTATATCAAGAGAAAAATAATTTTTTTCCTATTTTACCCTTAGCATTAATCACTCATTCAAATCATTTTCCAAATTCATTAAGACCATACACCAGTTAATATGGATATTATGGTAAATTATGCACTTCATTTTTTATTTCTCAAGGGGTGTGAAAAGTCCATAGTCGACAAATAAAAGTGAATGGAGGGGGTACACTTTAGGTACGTGTTCCAATGAATGCAGTAGCTTTTGTTTAGACTTTTTATTTATATAAAATATTTAATTATAAATTTAATAATTAAATCAAGCTATGAGTTCGGTGACAAATTCAGAATCATAAACTGCAAATTCTGAGATAAATTAGGTCAAGATGGGCTAATTTAAAATATGTCATAGTCCAACCCTCTTAACTCTTGTAGTTTTAACAATTTGTTCGTTTTCTTATAAGTTGTTTGATAACCTAATACAACTTTTTTGTTATGATGGAGGTATGTAACATATCAAATAAAAAAATAAAAAAGTATTTTGATAAGATTTGACATTGGTCGATTTGAATTTATTTTATTTGAATCAGTCAAATTTTAGATGAGTTTGAATTGAGCAAGTTAAAATGAGATGAGTTAATTAATAAATACGTTGGGTCACTAGTTTGAATGGAGCGAGCATGTCATATTTTCTTGGGCTAACTTTACCACCAACTGATATAATTCAATTTACAATGGTTAATTTGATTAACTTGGTAGTTTCTAAAACAATTGTTACATATTTTTGGAGTTTGGGGAAGGGAAAGTGAATAATGAAAACTCGAACTTATATATTGGTGTCACTAAATTATAAACTTTGGTGGTAAATTAATTCAAAAAACTTTAACCTGCAACTAATTAATGTGTTACACGTGTTATTTAACTTAAACTGATAATTTTGGTCACGACATTTTCTTTTTCATAGATGGAGAGAAATTAAACATGTTGCAGATATTATGGGGATCAATTCCTAGGTGCTGAAAACAAAGTTATTAACTGTTTGCTCTAAATAAAATAAAATTAAAAATAGCCTTAAAATGTACTATATCAAACAGTTTGAGCTTTTACTCCTATATAGATACTCATAACCAGGGGCGTATCTAATTAGGGGGTTTCTAGGTTTACGTATATCATGTATAGTAATGTTATATGTTTCAAAAGTATCTAAATATATATATATATATATATATATATATATATATATATATATATATATAACTCAAAATATCAGATGATGTATAGTAATGTTATAATGGTTCTGCGTACATTTTATTTTCCAGACTTTATTTGTGAGAATAGACTGAATATGTTGTTATTGAAAGTAATGATTATTGACTACATCTCTCAAAGCGAGGTTGGCGTTCAAATCGTATGTCTATTTTGTTTTTTGTTTTTTCACTTTTTTTAGAATTGGGTCCATCCACGGGAATGGACATGTCTAATATCATTTTTTGCTCTTTAATTATCGTTGCTTTTTTAAAAATTTATTCTTTCAAAATTTTCAAGCCTGACACATGAAATTCTTGTTTCCCTTTTGTCATCGTAAAATTTTATAATTTAAACCAGATGTGCATATTAGAACTTAGAAGTAGTAGCAAAAATAGGTGCATGCAATACTGAGTATGTTGTTTTTATTAAATAAGTTTTTCATATCCAATCTGAACGGTTCTAAAGGAATATGTTCAAAAGGATAATTTTTTAGTTCTAAAGGAATATGTAAGTAAATATTTTTATTACAAGAATATTTACTTTAATATAAACTAGGTAACTAATTAACCTAATTATAAAAGAATTATAATTCTATCTAAAATAGGAGATATACAATTAATGAAAAAATATTGGAAAATATTCTATTACACCCCGCGGTCGAAGCGAGAGGTTCTCGAACACTGAGACTGGCTCGAAAATCATCAAATAGTATGCACGGAAGTCCTTTGGTGAAGATGTCGGCAATCTAATATCTAGAAGGAACATGAAGGACCCGAACTTGACCACGAGCCACTTTGTCGCGAACGAAATGAATGTACATCTCAATGTGTTTAGTGCGCTGATATTGGACGAAATTGCCGGAAATATATATTGCACTAATATTATCGCAGTAGACCAGTGTTGCCTTTTGAATCGGGCAGTGAAGCTCAAGTAGAAGATTACAGATCCAACAAGACTTAGAGACAATGTTGGCAACACCTCTGTATTATGCTTATGCACTGAATCGGGATAGTGTAGGTTGCCTTTTGGAAGACCAAGACAATAGGTTATCTCCGAGGAAAACGCAATAACCAAATGTGGAGTGTCGGGTGTCAGGACATCCACCCCAGTCACCATTAGAATAAGCAGTGAGACTAGTGAGCGAAGACATGTATAGATGTAATCCGAAGTGAAGTGTACTTTAGACGTATCGTAAAATACATTTGAGGGCATGCATGTGTGCTTCCATCGGACTGTGCATATGCAAGCAGATTTGTTGCACGGCATAGGATATATTTGGTCTCGTGAATATGAGGTACTACAAGGCCTGTCACGACCCAAACCGTAGAACCGCGACGGGCACCCGGATCCCACCCGCCGAGTACCACCAATCGTACATCCAACACCTAATCATAATTAAACACGGACTAAGCCGAAATGTTAGTATGTGAAATCTTTATCCAGAAAAAACCAACTTATATATATACATACTCATGCCTAGGATGACAAGGCCAAACAAGACTACCACACACAAGATACTTGTTTACAAGCCTCTAAGGAATACATGACATCACAAGGAAGGGACAAGAACCCCGCCATACCCATATGCGAATGCAAAAATGCCGTACCACGACCAGACTGCAACTCTGAAACAATTAGAGTGCTCTAACATCAGCTGAACCAGCAATCTACTAGCGTGAACTGTCACCCTCTTTAACTGAACCTGCGAGCATGAAACGCATCGTCCTCCGACAAAAGGGACGTCAGTACGACTGATGTACTGAGTATGTCAGGCATGAATAATAGCACAACAGAGATATACCAATAACTGAAACAGAAACAGCCGACCAACAGTAAATGCCTCCGAGGGCCCTAATACATATGCCAAAATATTATGCACAATGCAGTATACACATACCTCAGCCTCTTCGGGCATCTTCTTTACCATAACAGCCTCTGTGGGCATCATACCATATAATGGTTAATGAATGTATACATGATGCAAATGCGGTATACATATATATTGGCCACACAATGGCATCTTCCTTTCCATAACCGCCACATAGGCATCCGGTTATATCGTATTAGCCACACAAGCTTCAATATTGGCATTTTAGGGCTCTTTTATGATAGTTTGTACCAGTTACAAGTGGTATGCGTATATAGCGCCTTTCCCTTTCCCCATATCCCCTACATATATCCAATATTTACCATATAGTAGTGTGCATTGCGCAAGTGGGTCCAAAGTAATATATGAATATAATGCAAATGAAAATGCATGAATGATAATACAATATTTTCTGAATTTATCGGATGACAACAATATCCTTGCCCCTTTGGTTAACACTGTGAATATCAACACCCTTTTTGTATGCGTCAATAAGGACTTAGGAACATATAGACATGCTTTTAGCATAGAAATCAATAACATGAATATTCTTAACTACTAGGAGTAGAATAAATTATGGAGAAATATCACTGTTATATTTCATTACATGAAACATGCCAAAAGAAAGAAATAATTTGTCTTAACATACCTCGATAATAACGGAACCAACCCTTTTAATCCTGCTGTAACGTTGCTGGAATGATTTCTCCTTTTCGAATGAAACTAAAATTTACGAGCTTCATGTACTTGCACGATTTTGCTTTCCCAATTTCCTAACACTAATCGTGAGTTGCTATCTAGTTACTACATAGGATGAAATGCTTCTAAATGCAATGTTTGTTGAACGCCTCTTTTTAGCCCACCAAATGAATTCTCAACAAAGATATAAACTCCCTCTTTAAAAGATGACAATAAGTTAGCATTAAATGAATGTTATGATTTGGTCTCCCACCAATTCCCATGGCTGCCACCCATGTGCTCCTTAAGCTTAGTCATTTAGGACTAATTACTACAAGGTTACACGTGCAATACTCCACTCACTTTTTCCTCTCAGATTAATTAATTAATTATGGAATTAATTAATTATACACACAATTAATTTTATGATCTTAATTCACTTAAATCTTAATAAATTATAAGACTTTCATATGCTCAATGTCATAAATTTGTGATATAACACTAACCCATAATCTCTTTGTGCACGCACCAAATTTATTTCCGCTCTCCGTCATCACACTTATTACATCCAAAATTATTCTGGGGTTTTATCCTTCTATATGCTAAGCTCTTTATTAGCATACACAAATATAACATAAATTTTTCCAATGCTCGGGTCTCTTTACACATGCCTAACGATTTTACATACGCCTAGCGATTCAAATCGTGACCCGAAAGTACGGGATGTTACATCCTTCCCCCCTTAGAAACATTCATCCTCGAATGTTGGGGTGACATATCTAATCTCCATCACGTAGCCCGAAAATACAACTACCTTCCCCAATCTTTTCTCACAATGAGATCTTCATCGTGACGCTCATTTTCTTCCCGTATGAAGGATGATCCTGTTGTATTCAGAGTTATAAGGCTATCACTATCTGAATCCTCAAATTGGACTCTTACTTAGCTAACTGATGCATTCATTCATGTCAACTTCTCTCCTTCATTTTATTCGTCACTGAGCGGAAGACATTTCTGTTTTGATACTTAATCATACCATTTCATTCATACTTATTAATTGTTTTCATATTTCCTACCACCTTCTTTTAATTGTACCATAATTCTCGCCCTCAATTGCCCCTATTATTATACGGAGGTTACATTCATGAAGCTATCTTGTGTGCTCACTCATTCATTTGAATATCCTAACATTTATCTAATATAATAATTCATTTGTTACTTGAGCAAGTTGTGATACTCATTCTTCACCCCTCTTTTCTTTGCATGACTTGGTGATTTTCAAATCCCAAATGTCCTCGAGCTGCTGCTGAACTTGAAATGAAATTGTTGCTACCTTGCTAAAAATTAGAAGAAAAGCAATGGTTGCTATGCTTGTTGTCTAAACCACTATTATGCTCGAGAGACTTTCCTATGCTGTCGTTTTTATTTCTACTTGTTGTGGCGGTCCTTTGTTGTTGCCTGTTGCTGAAAATCTCAAGTGAACAGATCATTTCTCAAGTGCTAAAATTTGATAAACTGTTGCACATCCTGAGAATATGCTACCTGTCAAGGCTATCGGATTATTGTTGTTTTGAACCCACTGTTGTTGCATCTTCTTGCTACACTTTGGTAGTCTAATGATGCACATGTTGCTGCATTTTGTTCTTTGATGCTATGGCTCAATTGTTGCACCTTCTAACATTTTTGTGGCTATGCTCGATATACTACTGCTCTCTGAATTTCTTTCCCTCTAACGCTTTTATCAAAGTTTCTACTTGACTACAAGACGGTCGGGGCGGTCTCACTCGACCTTTACGACTTTGACCTCGAGATATCGGTATCTTTGAACCCTTTTAAATATCGTCGACCCCTGACTAATAAATTCTTTTGGTTATAAGCTCTCTGACTCCCCAAGGGGCCTATCTCTATCAAATGTTTCAGGATGGGGTCGTTCCTGAGAGGCAACCAATTGATTCAATACCTGCACCGATCTCCTTACATCATAATTAGACGGAGCCGATGGTAAGACTGATGGTACATGATCCTTTATCAACTCCTCTGGTACTACCGAATTTGTCGATCCTTGTGAAAGTAACTTGTACCTATCCTATGACGAATCTGTCTTAATGGAGAGCATACTACTCGTATTTACACTCAATCCAACTTCAATCTCCCTGCTAATCATAATCCTTCAAGAAGAAGGTATTGCTGTAATCGTAGATATGATAAGGTCTACAAAGAAAATCTTTACAATCTTCTATGTTCCGATGCTTAGTATTTCCTTTACCTTACTATATATTTTGCTTTCCATGCTTGCATTATCTCTTCCATCTTTCGTATGTGAGTGAGACAACTTCTCATAATCTCGAATTTTAACAATAATACTGCCCCTTTCTGGTGTATCAATCATCTTGGTCGAAATCGCTCATTTACTGACTACGAGTGTAAACTAACCGAAGTCTTTTCGGTAATCGTCATTACTGAAGCGGTATAAGGCGTGAGTTAAACTCGAATTCTTAAGACTCAGCTCTACTGCATGATTTATGAGATGAAAGAATGGAAACCATCCATAAATGTCAGGCAACCTCCTGCATATAAGTATGGTGTACAACATACCCATAAACAAGACTCTACTAGACACGACTTGTAGACTCCTTAGGATAGACATGCTCTGATACCACGTTTGTTACAACCCAAATCGTAGGGCCGCGACGGGCACCCGGATCCCACCCGCCGGGTACCACCAATCATACATCCAACACCTAATCATAATTAAACACGGACTAAGCTGAAAGACCAATATGTGAAATCTTTATCCAGAAAACCAACTTATATATATACATACACATGCCAAGGCCGACAAGGCCAAACAAGACTACCACACACAGGATACCTGTCTACAGGCCTCTAAGGAATACATGACATCACAATGAGGGGACAGGAACCCCGCCATACCCATATGCGAATGCAAAAATATCGTACCACGACCAGACTACAACTCTAAAACAAATAGAGTGCTCCAACATCAGTTGAACCAGCAACCTACTAGCGTGAACCATCACCCTCTTTAACTGAACATGCGAGCATGAAACACAGCGTCCCCCGATAAAAGAGACATCAGTACGACTGATGTACTGAGTATGTCAGGCATGAATAATAGCACAACAGAGATATATACCAATAACTGAAACAGAAATAGCCGACCAGCAGTAAATGTATTTGAGGGCCCTAATACATATGCCTAAATGTTATGCACAATGCAGTATACATATACCTCAGCCTCATCAGGCATCTTTCTTACCATACCAGCCTATGTGGGCATCATACCATATAATGGTTAATGAATGTATGCATGATGCAAATGCGGTATACATATATATTGGCCACACAATGACATCTTCCTTTCCATAACCGCCACACAGGCATCCTGTTATATCATATTAGCCACACATGCTTCAATATTGGCCTCTTAGGGCTCTGTTGTGATAGTCAGTACCAGTTGCAGGTTGTGTGCATATATAACGCCTTTCCCTTTCCCTATATCCCATACATATATACAATATTTACCATATAGCAGTGTGCATAGCACAAGTGGATCTAGGATAATATATGAATATAATGCAAATGAAAATGCATGAATGATAATACAATATTTCCTGAATTTATCGGATGACAACAATATCCTTTCCCCTTTGGGAAACGCTGTGAATATCAACACCCTTTCCGTATGTCTCAATAAGGACTTAGGAACATATAACATGCTTTTAGCATAGAAATCAATAACATGAATATTCTTAACTACTAGGAGTAGAATAAATTATGGAGCAATATCACAATTATATTTCGTTACATGAAACATGCCAAAAGAAAGAAATAATTTGTCTTAACATACCTCGATAATAACGGAACCAACCCTTTTAATCCTGCTGGAACGTTGCTGGAATGATTTCTCCTTTTTGAATTAAACCACAATTTACGAGCTTCCTGTACTTGCATGGTTTTTCTTTCCCAATTTCCTAACACTAATCATGAGTTGCTATCTAATTACTACCTAGGATGAAATGCTTCTAAATGCAATGTTTACTGAACGCCTCTTTTTAGTCCACCAAATGAATTCTCAACAAAGATATAAACTCCTTCTTTAAAAGATGACAATAAGTTAGCGTTAAATCAATGTTATGATTTGGTCTCCCACCAATTCCCATGGCTGCCACCCCATGTGCTCTTTAAGCTTAGTCATTTACGACTAATTACTACAAGGTTACACGTGCAATACTCCACTCACTTTTTCCCCTCCGCTTAACTAATTAATCTCATAATTAATTAATTATACACACAATTAATTTTGTAATCCTAATTCATTTAAATCTTAATAACTTATAAGATCTTCATATGTTCAATGTCATAAATTTGTGATATGACACTAGCCCATAATCTCTTTGTGCACGCACCAAATTTATTTCCGCTCCCCGTCGTCACATTTGTTACGTCCAAAATTATTCTGGGGTTTTATCCTTCTATATGCTAAGCTCTTTATTAGCATACGTAAATATAACATAAATTTTCATAACGTTCGGGTCTATTTACACACGCCTAACAATTTTACATACGCCTAGCGATTCAAACCATGACTCGAAAGTACGAGATGTTACAGAGCCCCAGCCAGGCTACGATACTGAGTCGGGTCTGAATATGCAGAGCTGGAATCAGCGCTGAGCTTGGAATTTGTGTCTATAGGCGTGTGGGATAGTTTGCAAGATGTCATGCCTGCACGGTCAAGGATCTCTTCGGCGTACTTCTTCTGACATAGAAATAGGCCGCCAGAATGTAGAGTGACAGAGATGCCCAAGAAAAAACTCAGGGCCCCCAGATCTTTCATAGCAAACTCAGATGAAAAGAGAGACACAACGGACAGACGGGAGTGCATCAGATGATGTGGTGAAGATGATGTCATCAACATATAATAATAGGTAATCTATGTATGTACCCTTATTGTAGATGAACATGGAATGATCGGATCTGCTGTGTGAAAAACCGATAGAGGAAACATAATTGGTGAACCGCTGGTACCATGCTCGAGAAGCCTATTTCAGTCCATAGAGCGATTTCTGCAACAGAAACATATAATTCGGATGAATAGGATCCCTGAAACCCATAGGCTGATACATAAATACCGTTTCATGAAGATCCACATGTAAGAAGGCATTCTTGACATCAAGCTAATGAATGGGCCAAGACTTGGATATTGAAATGCTGAGGATGGTCCAGATGGTTGCGGGTTTTACGACCGAGCTGAATGTTTCATCACAGTCCACTCCTACCTGTTGAGACCTACCATCACCTATAAGACGAGCTTTGTACCTCTCAAAAGAATCATCAGATTTATTTTTGTCTAAATATTCTCGTAGAATGAATAATGTTAGCATCAGGTGGATGGGGTACTAGGTCCCATGTCTTATTATTAATAAGGGCATTATATTCGTCAATCATAGCATCTTTCCAATTAGGGTCGGACAAGGCATCCTTCGAGTTACGAGGGACAGAGGAAGGGACAATTGAAACGGAAAGGTTAAATAGTCGTTTAGGTTTATGAATTCCGTGCATGACACGGGTTTCCATAGTCTGAGAGTGTGTCTCGAGATGCAGGACGGGAGGGGGATTTACCTCGGGACTTTCGGGAAGAGGATGAAGGGCAGGGGTGATGGTACTGGCTGGCCGAACCTCGGTTTGCTGAGAAGTGGTTGCGAAATCACCCTGAGGTGGACTATTTCGGGCCACTGTCGGAAAAACTGGGTGGGCAGCTAGTCCTGGACTAGCCGAGGTGGTGGGGGTGCCGGGGTTTGGGATGGCGGACTGTGTAAATGGTGAATTAGAATAGGGTTTAGGCCATCATCTAGGAAGTCATAGGAATGTTGAGGTGGCGAGTATAGTGAGGCAAATGGGAATTGAGACTCATCAAATAGGACATGACGTAAAATAATAATTTTATGGCTCGACAAGTCATAGCACAAGTAACCACGATGATTGGCAGGGTAACCCAGAAACATACACGGGGAAGACCGGGGTTGGAGTTTGTGAGTGATCGGATGGAGAGGGTAACAAAGACATCCAAAAATACGCAAGTGTTGGTATGAGGGGTTACTATGAAATAGAACTTGGGTGGGTGACCGTTGAGCTAGAGACTTGTTTGGGATTATGTTTAGGGGATAAATGGACATGGAGAGTGCGTAATGCCATAATTAAGGGGGAATTGAGGCGTGAGCAAGTAGGACACGAATAAGGTTGTTTATGGTTCAGAATTTTCGTTCGGCTTTACCATTTTTGGAGGATGTGTGAGGGCAGGAAAAACGAAAGGTAAGACCGTTTTTGGAGCAAAACTATTTGAATTAGTTATTATCGAATTCCCTGCAATTGTCACATTGAAAACATTTAATGCTCTTTTCAAATTATGTTTTTACGAAAGCACTAAATGAAGAAAAAATGGGGTAGACCTGGGATTTATTTCCAATTAGAAAAGTCCATAGAAAGTTGCAATAATCATCCAAAAATAACACATAATATCGATGGCTAGCCGTACTCAAAATAGGGGATGTCCACAAATCACTATGTATGATATCGAAATGCATTAAAGTATAATTTGTGGATGCAGAAAATGGTAATTTGACATGTTTCACAACAATGCAAGATTCACATATAGGAGTCCTAGAAATACGGTTGCAATTAATAAAAAATATTTTTTCTAAGGGAACGTAAAATAGAGTCTCATGGATGTCCTAATCTAGAATGACATATGAAAGACGAAAGAGCAGCAAAGGTTGAGGAACTGAGGCTGGATTGTTGACGACGTTTGAAATAGGGTAGAGATCTCCGGTGCTGTCACATCTCATTATTCGTCTCCCTATCATAAAATCCTTTATAGTAAAACCAAAAGGATCAAATTCAAGGGAAAGTCAATTATCAGTTGTGAAACGTCGCACGGAGATTAGATTTTTAATGAGTCTAGGGGCATGGAGGACATTTTTAAGATTAGTGGTGGATGTAGTAGAGACATGGAGGAATGACCATAACCACGGATGGGAATGCCTTGTCCCGTACCAATAATAATATTCCGATTTAAATTACTCAAATTGGAATAAGACAAGAGAGTATCTTGTGATGCCGTCATGTGAGATGTAGCGCTTGTGGACATATACCAATTTTTGTCTAGAGTGTTGAGTGACATTGTGCTCATAGCTGCCTCAATGTCAGTCGGTGCATAAGTTGATGGCGAGGGGGGGCATGTGCTGTGTTGGCCTGTTGTAGGCGTGGGCTAAGTATGCCAGGTTGGGCCTATCAATTCTGAGGTGGAGTCCACGAGGATATCGTATATGGGCAAGGATGGGAGGCCCATGATGGTGGGGGCCACGCGGCCCACGACGGAGGCTGCTCCCACTACCGTGGTCGTTGTTGGTTGTTTCCGGCTTGCGGGGACTGCCCCTTCACGCCGCCGTTGTTGCAGGAATTTCTTCCGCCGCGGCCCTTGTCGAAATGCCTGCTCCAGCAGTTATTACGGGAGGAAGTGGATTGTTGCGGGTCCTCTGGCCAACGGTTCTGGTTGTCGGACCGAGAGGCCCTACTGTAGGCGGAGGGCCCAATGGTGGTGGTGAGGGTGGCGTCGACAATGCTCGCCCAAGTGGTGATGCGCTTGATTTTTTTGGATTTCCTCAAGGATGAGCTTCGAATGGGCCTCATAAAATGGAGGTAACGACGTGCATTGCTGAAGGATGGTGGCAACGCCGTCATAGGATTCATTCAAACATGCAATAAGTTGCATGACCAATCGATGATTAGTGACTAGTGCGCCGACGTTGGAGAGTTGGTCGGCAAGCATCTTGAGTTCTTGATAATAGGCAGACACGTTTGGAAAATCGTCCTGATGAACGTCCTTGAACTGATTTTCAAGGTATAACGCTCGTTGAGTTTTGTTATCGTGGAAAATATTGTCCAAACATTCCCACGTTTGGCGGGTAGTGGCATCGGTCTTAATGATGGTGTGCAACAAATCATTAGATATCGTGATGTATATCCACTAGAGGAAGGCTGCGTCCAAATGAGACCAGAGGTGCATCATCAGAAGTCGAAGCCGATGGTACGTCTGTGGACTTCGGTGTGAGAGGGATGATGTGGTCGATAACTTCGTAAAATCGACAATGGATCTTAAAAAGCTCCGCCCACGAGGAGTATTGACCCTTTTCCATCTCAAGAGTCAGAAGGATGAAGTTTTTAATTTTGTTTACGGCAAGTGCCAGGTGAAATTTGGTTTTGTCAGCCATGGAAGAGGAAATTTAGGAGGAAGATGGAGGGAGAATGACCGGAAAAACTAGGGTTCCGTCGTGGGGAAAAGAGAGGGGCGGCCAAGAGAGGTCGGCGGCTAGGGTTCCGACGTGGGCTAGGTGCCGACGTGAAAGAAAAGTGGCAGCCGAGAAGGTGTATCGGCGGCTAGAGTAGGATTTGTAGTTTTAGCCTACTGATACCATAAAGGAATATGTTCCTTGATTTTATTGATGAATGATTTACAGTAAATATAAGGTTACAAGAATATTTAATTTGATATAAACTAGATATCTAATTGACTTAATTACAAAAAAATTATAATTTTATCTAAAATATGAGATATACAATTAATAAAAAAATATTAAAAAATATTCTATTAGATCCAAATGCCCGTCCTTGTAAATGAGAGACTCAATTTTTAAACATATAAAAAGGAGTAAAGACGACGTTGATCAAACGTTTTTGTGGGCAAAGGAAATGGTATATTCACGTGATCCAACTCAAACTACTAATTATCTTGTCACTCCTTGCTTTTATTTTTTGTGTTTCGTGTGTTGTTCCATCTGTCGGTGACTATTCACTTCAAGTAAAGTGGCTGTCTTTCTTTAATTTTTTTCATGTCGGTTCTTTTGATTTTTTTTTATTTCTCTATCTAATTTTACTTGTCACATATTAACTTAACATACCTATTAAAATGTTCAAAATAGAATAAAAAGTTTGTCATATTACCTTTAATTATTCTTAATTATCTAATGATTGAAATCAATTAAAATTTGCCCAAAACAATGTACATTCAACTAATTAAGTAATAGATTTCAACAATTCATATATTCCCAGTGAAAAAAGACTAAGAAGACCAAAGAATGGAGCATTGGAAATTTTGGCTTATTAATAATAAGAGTAAGATAGAGAAAAAATGATAAATTATCTCTTGAATTTTTAAAGTGGACAAGTAAAATTGGACAACTATTTTTAATATAATGGACAAGCAAAACTGGACGGAGGGAGTAATTAATGTTATTAATGCTAAGTAATGTGGCTTAATTAGGATCTGATTAGATATTGATTATAGTCTTCTCTTTTTGATAATTAACTAATTGATCTTTAATGACGTTAAAGCCCATCAAATGGATCTTTGTCGGTAAAGGTTTACACATACTGAGTCAATGACTTGAAATATAATGGATCCCAAGTTGTGTATAATTATAGTATACAAGTATGTTTTAGGTGTGCACTTTTTTGCAGTAGAGGTGGATATATGCCTTTAGTTTTTTTCTAACCTAACCTGTCATTTTGATACTTGCTTTGAGGTTCAATTAATTCAAATTTTCATCAAAAAGTTTCTCTATCAAAAGTTGTAACTTTTCAATGAATTCGTCAAAAATTGACTTGCCGAAAATATTTCTGATGAACTTTCGATCGAAAATCTCATTTTTCTTATGGGGACCACTGTTGGAAATTGACGTTGTTGTAAGAAATATCTTCCTTTGATTATTTCATTCCAAAGGAGTAGTAAATATACTCATGATACAAGCATCATCCAAGGCTAGAATTAAGGTATTAAATGACTAAATATACATCTACCATATACAAAATATACTATGTACCAATCACATTTATGACTAAATATTCTATTAATTCTATCACACCCCCGCAGTCAGAGCGGGAGGTCGGCGTATGCTGAGATTGTCCCGAAAGTCTTCAAATAGAACCAGCGGAAGACCTTTTGTAAAAATATCGGCGATCTGATAGCGTGGCGGGACATGTAAGACACGCACTTATCCACGAGCAACCTTTTCGCAAACAAAGTAAATATACAACTCAATATGTTTAGTGCGTTGATGTTGAACCGGATTCTCTGAGAGATAAATCGCACTAACATTATCACAATAAACCAATGTGGTCTTCGGAATGGGACAGTGGAGCTCCAGAAGAAGGTTGCGTAGCCAACAAGATTCAGAAACCACATTGGCAATTCCTCAGTATTCTGTTTTGGCACTGGACCTAGACAAAGTAGCTTGCCGTTTGGAGGACCAAGATATCAAATTGTCACCATGTAAGACACAATAACCAGACGTGGGGCGTCTGGTATCCGGACATCCACCCCAGTTTGCATCTGTGTAAGAGATGAGAATGGTTGTCGAAGACGTATATAGATGCAAACGATGATCGAGAGTGCCCTGAATATAGCGCACAATGCGCTTGAGAGCATGCATATGATCCTCCATCGGGTTATGCATGAATAGACAAAAATGTTGCACATAATAAGATATGTCGGGCCTCGTGAAAGTAAGTGTGGTAATGTGATGGATAAGCATATGTCGTGCTAGAAGTAGCACTCAACTTGGTTTAGTATCAACCGGAGTGGAGGACGGCTTACACGAGGATATGTCAACTCGTTCAACAATCTCTTCTGCATACTTCTTTTGAGACACAAATTAACCACATGCATGCCGTGTTACAACTATCCCCAAGAAGTAGCTCAATGGCCCTATATCCTTCATAGTAAATTCTGAGCTAAGAAGAGACATGATAGACTTGTGAAGAGCATCAGATGAAGCAGTTAAGATAATATCATCCACATACAGAATGATATAAGTTATATCATTACCCTGACGGTATATGAAAAGAGAATTATCAGACCTGCTATAAGAAAATCCAATATTAGAAACATAGTCTGCAAACCTCTTGTACCAGGCCATAGGAGCTTATTTGAGCCCATACAAGGATTTCTTCAGTAAGCATACAATATTAGGATAAGTGGGGTCTCTGTACCCCATGGGCTGATACATGTTCACTGTTTCATTGAGTTCTCTATTCAGGAATGCATTTTTCACATCAAGCTGATGTAGAGCCTTCGATAGAGTCAGACTGAGTACAGTGTGGAAAGTTGCTAGCTTGACCACCGGACTGAAAGTCTCACCGCAGTCCACACCAACCTGTTGAGTCTTTCCATCACCTACAAAATGGGATATATGCCTCTCAAATGTACCATCAGATTTTTCTTTATGACTAAAAATCTACATAGACCGAATCACATTAACATCATGAGGACGAGGCACCAAATTCCACATCTTATTATTAATAAGAGCATTATATTAATCATTCATAGCCATTTTCTAATTCGGGTCATTAAGGACAGACTCAGGGTTACGAGGTAACGGTGATTTGGTAACCTGGATGTGAAGACCATATTTTTTGTTTGATTTGAAAATCTCATGTTGACTACGAGTGACTGGCCGTTGGGCCGGAATCGGAGTTGGTTGGATAGATGAGGTAATATCAGGCTGACGTGTAATGGGTCTGGAGGCCGAGAGTGTTCGATATGGACTGCCCAAGAGTGGGCTGGCAGCTGCTGGGTCGCCACCCAATGGGCTGCCAGTCACTGGGCCTCTCGACAGTGGGCTTCCAGCGAGGGGTGTTGCTGGGCTGGCAGCCACTAGGCTCAGGTAGGCAGGCCCAGTTGGCTGGGTTTTTTATGGAACTGTTTGGGCCGAGCTACCCAAATTAATTGGGCTGATAGAAATGGTAGGGACTGTTTGCGAGGCCAACTGTTGGACCAAATACGGGGGCATGCTATCGTAAAAAAATTCATAGGTAGGAGGCACGAAACAATGCATTTTGGCAAAGGAAAAATTGGATTCATCAAAAACTGCGTGACGACTTACGATGATTTTATTAGAGGATAAATCATAACATTTGTACCCACGATGGTTTGACGGGTATCCCAAAAAATTGCACAGTGTAGACCGAGGTTGAAGTTTATTAATGGTAGTGGAAGGAAAAAGAGGATAGCATAAGCACCCGAATACCCGTATATGAGAGTAAGATGGGTCCCTTAGGTATACAATTTTGAGAGGGGATTGAATGGCTAATTGTTTACTTGGAAGTATGTTGAGGAGATATGTTTCCATTTGTAATGCATGATGCCAAAATGATGGTGGTAGAGATGCATGGACAAGTAAGGTTCTAACAATGTTATTAATGGTTCGGATTTTTCTTTCGGCTTTTCCATAAGGTGGTAATTTGTGTCGGGTTGTATGCCTTTGGCAGTAGATACATCAACATTTATTGTCTTAGCTTGAGATTTATATGTTTATCAAATAATTTTAAAAGAATATATGTAAATTAAGTTGAATCTTATTTTACAAAAACGTTAGCAGATTAAGTGATACTCCACATCACTAGATTAAATTTCTACGCACTAACTACTCAAATGCGCCACAATGTTGCTATATATACTCATTTCAATCTCAATCTTCATATAATCTTTTTTTCAAATAGTAAGTACTAAGGAAGAATTATCCTCATGTGTAATGGTGCTAAGTAGAAGTTATAGAGTGATTATGGAAGTAGTATTATGCAAAATTTAAAACAATAAACAATGTGTTTATACTTAAAGAAGTCATAATTAATGATGATCTTCAAAGTCAAAGATATTTAAAGTTTTGGAAAAGAAAGATCAGAAGTTGGTGAATATGAACTTTCAACAAGTTAGATTTTGGCATTCACAATTGAAATACAAAATTTAGAAATTTGAACATGAAACTTTTGATTATAATTAAGAACTTTCGTTTTTTCCTTTTAATTAATTTCTTCGTAGCTATAATCTTTTGACTTCTTCATATTTTCAACCTTTTACACATAATTATAAGGTGTCAACTGTGATATCAAATGAATCTAAAGTTATTTGGATAAAATCCAATACATTCAATTAATCAGACAATCTATTACTTCTTGCATGTATCAGACCTACTTTAGGGTGCACTGTGTATAGTAATCATAGTTGACACCAATTGGGTAATAGAAATTCCAAAATATTTTTTTCAAACCTCTTACTAGCTATAATCTTTTGTGACTAAAAAAATATACTTGTTAATATTTCAAACCTTCCACACCTAATATGATTTCTAGATATACACATGCACATCATTTCATGACATGACGTACTCATACCACAACACAAATATTTTACCAATACTTTACTAAAAGAAAACAAACACCCCTCATATTATATTATAATTTTACACATGATATTCCGTAAGAATCGGAGCAGTTAAGACTACAACTTTTAGAAGGTAGAAAATCTATTTTATGGGTAGCTTCCATGGCGTAGGATAGTGGGAATCTTATTTATTCTTATTTTTTTCGTATTAATCAAATGTATATGAGAATGTCTATATATGTTTTGTGAAGTACACATTCCTTTCAATTTTACTAATCCATATTACTAAAAATAATTATTCAATTTAACTTATCTATTTTAAAAAATTAAGAGCATATTTTATCCTTATCATTTATTATTGAGTTGACAAGTTTAATGAAATTTTAGTGATTGTACAATTTTTAAAATATATTTTATTTATTTCAATCATTAAGTTACTTTAAAATAATTAGATGTAATATAATAAATAATAGATGTGTCACGTTAAAATATGACAAATAAAAATGAACGGAGATAGTAATAATTTAGAGCAATGTATTGGACGGACGGACGGAAAGTTGGTCTCGATGACAATCATATATTAGCAAAACAAAAAATACTTTCTTTTTCTACGTCTCCATGAAATGTTCACTTTTTTATTGATTATCTAGACCTGAAATAATGTAAAAGAAAGTTCTCCATAACAATGAAACATAATAACCACCTGAACATAAATTATATCTTCACTATACATCTAATTAGTCTGAAATAGTTAAAATAATTTGTAACATTAACATTTCCTCTATATCAAAATTAAATTTCGTCTTGCATAATCAAAGTCACTTTAACGATTTAGAAGACTACTAATTTATTATTTTCTTAGTCTCGTTTATATGATAAATTTTCCTTTTTAATATAATAATATATATATATATATATATATATATATATATATATATATTTAAAATCAACTTAACTTTAAAGTTTTCATTTCACTCTTTTAAGGAGATGATTCATTTTGTTTTTCTTGAACTCTCTGCTAAGACAAATACTGCCACATAAGTGGGGGCAGAGAGGGAGTATATCTTTTTCTGGAAATAGAATGTACTCCCCCTCCCCCTCCCCCTCCCCCTCCCCCCCCCCTTTTAATTTAAGTGATTTAATTCGAAGCACGAAACTTAAATTAATTAATGTTTGGTGTGAAATTAGACAAAGAATTTTCATTTTTTTTCTTTTACCTATTTAAAATTATATATAAAATATTATAAGTTTAAATAATTAATAATTTAAAATATTTAGAAAGCATCAAATAAATCATGATAAGAAAATATTATTAACTCATAAAATAATAATTAAAATACATAAATTGAAACAAAGGAGCAACATTTAGTAGTAGTAAAAGTAATTAAGTAGTACTCCTCTGAATAAAAAAGAATATTCACTTAGTCTTTAATTTTTGGACAAAAAAGAGTGTTTACTTATTAAATCAAGAAATAATTAATTTTATTTTTAAAAATTTATTCTTATTAAGTGTTAAATGATTAAATCTCAATACCTATTTAATTAGAATAGTTCAGTCAAATTACCTATTTTTATTTAAAATTAATATTTTTTTAAAAGAATACTCAAATGATTAAGTGAACACTCTTTTATATCACGAGAAAGTAGTAAATTTCGAAGAAAAGATAAGTATAAAATATTATGATGAAAGTATAAGAAACAGCGCGGTCTTCGAAACGGCGCAACCCATGCAAAAATCGACTCTATTGACGTTGTCCACAGTGAACCCTATTTACTCTTTGACCCACACTCCCTTTCTTTTACTTACACGTGTCTCCCCCCTTCACACGTGCGCCTCATTCTATCAAAATCTATCTCTTCTATACTTTTACAACCCCGCCACCCCCACTCCCGCAAACCCCAACCCAAACCAATTTTTTGATTTTCTATTTGATGATCGGTATTCGTATTAGTGTCTCAATTAATTTAAATTTGTGTATTATAAGATCCATTTAAATAAAAATGTTCTCTAACGATATATTTTAATATTCAGAACTTAAACTCAAAATCTCTAATCAAAGGATCTTATTCATCCCCACAATTTTTATTATTCCCGCCAGCCTCCTCCTTCCCCCAAACTCCAACCAAACAAATCCAAAAATGGATTTAAAAGAGCAGTTACGTGTTTAGGTAAATTCGATAGTTTTTGTTAATATATATATATACATCAATTATTATAACTAGTTATTTTTGTTATAATATTAATTTGAGATAATTTTAAAAATTCATAAACTTTATATTCTAAATTGGCGACCTGCCCCCCAACCCTCCCCCCTTCAGCCTTTCTAAAGAAAAAGATAAAATAAAAAAATAAAAGACTAAAAGCCATCTGTTGTTGGTGTTGCTGATGTTGTCTTTGCGCAACTCTATCTTTGACTTTGTGTTTGCTGCTTGTTCTTATGGTTTGTTGCTGAACTTCAGGTCAATGTTTCATTAAATTAAATTAATACTTTAATATAACACACCCTCAATCCCAATACTAATCACGTACGCAAAACAAGAAAATTAATAATTTAATTAAGGCAAATATTAAAATTTCCCAATTCTTGCGGCAACAAAATAGCAGTATTTAATGTAGGACTTTGTTGGGGGGTTATCTTGTTTTCAAATGTTTTGGTCTACCATGTGACTTCTGCTCTTTTAGGGACTGCAGATTATGTCGTACACATGGCACTTGTTTGCTTGTCAATTCAGTACTAATCATTTTTCCATTATTATTTGTTTTCTTTGATTAGACTTATACTTACCAAAATTAATAAATCCAACTTCAAAAATACAACAATCTTTTTAAAGATAACATAATCGTGCACGCAAAAATATTCAGAATCCTATAAAGATGTCTAATTTCTAATTTCTAATTTCTAAATCCCTTTGAACAATGATGTTGACAAAAATGACTTTCCAGATTCCGACCAAGACCTTTGCACAGGTCTTCCATATGTTTTTAATTCTTATGTTGAAGGATGCCGATATCACATCCCTTGGGGCGTGTTCTTTTTCCGACCCCGCATGAATGTGAGATGTTCCATAAATCTGGCTGACCTTTTATGAGACAGTAGGGATAGTCCCTGCATGAATGTGAGACGTTCCATATATCTGGCTGCTGAACTTTTATGAGACAGTAGGTATAGTTAGGCTGCAAACAGTCAATCAACCATGTAAAAATTGGATAAATTCAATCGGTCTTCTAAAATGATCTACTAAATTCATCGAGTAGTTACAAAGGATCAAAACAGCAATAAACAGCCTTTTATGTTGCATGCCTAGCACAGGCTCTTTGCTTATCTTTAACTCTTTTTTTTCCAATCAAGAAACTACCATGCCAAATTTGTGTTCTCTCGCTCTTTTGGCTTGGAGGTGGTGTCAATCGAGAAATTGAGACAGACCAAGAATTTTAAGCCAGTTGATACGAAAGATCAACTACACTCGTTACTCCTTCGTGAGAACGAATGTAGATTAGCAAACGTGTGCTTCTACAAAATTTTAAATTATATATAGTTAAGTAGAAGACAGTGGATGTGATTGCACTCGCTACCAGACCATTAGATCGATCATGAAACAGAAAAACCGTAAACAAATTTTTGAACTGTACTCATTAGATAGAAAACAAAAACTAGAAGAAGTCTCAAGCCTTCTTAAAAGACTTCCATTAACAACAGAAGTACTAGAATTAGCAGACACAGCCTATTTGTAGGTATTGTCTGAACAAATCTCAGAAACAATCCCAAAGAAACCTAGTAAATCCATACTGTCCCCGAGAAAAAAGCATTCGA